>OY728137.1:1884789886-1885989886 GCA_963277665.1 Viscum album | reverse complement strand
AAGGTTTTTGGGATTGAAATCAATGAAATTCACCGATTCATACCTCATTAGATGTGTAATTCTAGGTACCAAATGGTAGGAGAGAATCTTGGGACCCTTGTTGGATTTTCACCTTCCATTATATGACCCTCTTCAATTTTTTTGGGGAAGTGTGACTCGTAGGAAGACATGAAATGACATGGAATTACTCCTTCACCCCAATGGACATGGGTCATGAGACGAGATCAAGTGTATGACCTCTTATTTATTGTACTCTTACTGAGGAAAAAGACAGACATCCATTGGGATGGTGGTTAATGTAAAAGTTCCCCCAACCCTGCAGGATGGGGATATTCATGTTCTCTCTTAGAGGTTCCTCAACATTGATTTTCTGATATTATTGCGGAATTTGGTGTTAAAAGTTCCCCCATCTTTATAAGATGGGGTTTATCTGGTAGTGTGGTGGTTTCTACAGCTATCAGCACCTTCTTGATCATGTGCATTTTAATGTGGGAGTGAGCCTTATATTGTGCCATATGTGCACAAGAATTATTTTATTTTGGAGACATGATCTGTGATCATTGGTTAGATTCCCATAGTCGATATTCCTTTGTAATGTTATCTGAAGAATGGTTCTCGAGCTTCTATATGGTTTAATTTCATCGGGGGTGATGCTATATGTTGTACCTCTCGTACCCCTCAAGGTTTTATTTTCATGATCACAATCACTCTCATATTTATCTAATATTATTTCAAGTGTTTTTGGATGATAGGAATCATTTCAGGTTACCAAGTAATTGGGCCAAGCAAGCTGAAGCCAAGAAAGGAGCAAAGTGCACTGTTTTCATGTGCACCGGCCAACCGGTGACTCAGCACCGGCCAGCCGGTAGTGCCTGGGCAGAGAGTCTCCTCACTGTCCAGAGCACCGGCCAACCGGTGGATCAGCACGGGTCAGCCAGCGGGCCCTTGACGGAGAGATCTCTCCATTGTCCAGTGCACCGGCCAACCGGTGGCCTCAGCACCGGCCAGCCGGTAGCACCCAGATGAATAGTGGTTGCTACTGCCTCAGCACCGGCCAACCGGTGGCCTCAGCACCGGCCAGCCGGTGGAGCCTGAGCCCGAGCCCTCTTCCATTTTGCAAGCACTGGCCAACCGGTGGCTCTGTACCGGTCAGCCGGTGGACCCAGTCAAACTAGCCGTTGGGCATTTGACCAGGCCTGTCCACTTGGCCTCCAACGGCTCCGAAGGCCTCTCCAACGGCTCCGAAGACCTCCAAAGGCCATATGAGGGTTCCCCCTCTATAAATAAAGGACTAGGAACCCCCGGAATCCTAAGGAACAATAGTGGAACCATAATCAAGCCAAGGAAAGCCCACAGGAACAATTGTTCATCATTTGGCGAACCTCCGGCGGATTCCTCCAAGGAACTCCAACAGCTCCAACTCTCTTCCACATCCAAGGAGCATCACCAAAGAAGCTTGGGAGCGCCCTTCATCAACTCCAATCAATCCATTGGCGCCCAAGGCTTCCTCCATTACGGTTTTTCTTGTTTTATCATTTTGAGCTTCAATTTGGGTTTGTGCCTACAAACCCCCACTTCTTTCATCTCTCTTTCTTTGGGTTCTCACACCACCTTCAAGGTGTGAAGAGGTTAGTCAAGCCTTTCCTTTTAAAAGGCTTGAGACATAGGTGAGCTAGCCTTCACCTGTAAGAAGGCTAGTGGGTTCTTACTCAACCATTAAAAGTAAGTGGGTTCTTGCTCAACCAATAAAAGCAAGCTGTAATAGGTCCTAGACTAACCTGTAATGTCTAGTGGGTTTCTTGTTAAAACCATTAAAAATCAAGCGGTAGTAAATCTCTCAACGGTTGAGTTGGGAGCGGAGACGTAGGCTTGGGTTTAAGCCGAACTCCGTTATCAATTTTGTGTCTTGCCTATTTTATTTCCGCTGCACTTTTAACTTTTATTTTAAATTGTTAATCATTTTTTAAAAGGCAATTCACCCCCCCTCTTGCCATCACTTCCTCACTTTCTCCGCCCAACAATTGGTATCAAAGGAAAATTTGAGTAATACCATAGCCGGTTTCAAATTCAAGATCTATTGTGATGGCCTCAACCTCTTTCGCCCCCGAAGGCTATTCTTTGGGTCGTGCTCCATTCTTTGATGGAACCGACTACACTTATTGGAAAACCCGCATGACCACTTTTCTTAGAAGCATAGGTTATCCCATTTATAAAATTGTCATGCATGGTTATTCTCTCTCTTCTCCCTATGAATCCAAATGGACCCAAGCCGACATTAAAAATTTCGAGCTTGATGGCAAAGCCATGAACGCTCTACATTGCGGCCTTGATCGTAATGAGTTCAATCGAGTTTCCACATGTACCTCATCACATGAAATCTGGAAACTTTTGGAGGTTACCCATGAGGGGACCAACAAAGTTAAGGATACTGGATTGGATATGTTTCGTCAATATTTTGAGTCTTTTTCTATGCATCCATCCGAATCTATTTCTGATATGTTTACTCGTTTTACTGACGTTTGCAATGGGAGAAAGTCCCTTGGTGATGATGTTTCCGCAGAAACAATGGTCAAGAAGATCCTATGGATCCTACCAAGCTCATGGGCACCAAAAGTCACGGCAATCCAAGAATCAAAAGACATCAAAAACATGCAGGTCGAAGAGCTCATCGGATCGCTCATGACTTATGAGATCACCATGAGGAGGCAAGCTGAAAAGGAAGGCAAACTAATCAAAGTTCCAAAGAACATCGCCTTCAAAGTTCAAAAAGAAGAAAGCTCTTCCTCCTCCCCATCGTCTTCCTCTTCAAGCGGTGATTCGGAAATGGAGAATCTTGCCCGCAAGATGCACAAGTTCATGAAGAAGAACAAAAAGAAGAAATCTCGCAGGGCTCGAAAGGCTCAACCCAACGAAAAATCCGAGCCCAAGGTAACATGTTACGGGTGTGGCGAGAAAGGCCATTACAAGCCCGATTGCCCACTCAACAAGAAAAAGGCCAAGCAAAAAGAAAATAAGAAGGCATTCAAGGCCACATGGAGTGATAGCTCCTCATCCTCCTCCTCCTCCTCCTCCTCAAGCGACAACGGCAACAAATGCCTAATGGCATTTCATGAGGTAACATCTTCCGACTCCTCATCCTCTAGTTCTTCCAATTCTTTTAATCATTTATCCTATGAGGATCTCCAATATGCTAGAGATCAATTGGAGGAAGGTTTTCACGAACTTTCTTCCAAATTTGTTGCTTTAAAAAAGAATTTCAAAAAACTCTCTTCCGAAAAAGAACAACTTCTTAAAGAGAAGGAAGAGTTGACCCTCAAAATCCAAAACCTTCCCAATGTTGATTCCATGGAATCAACCATCAAAGATTTAAGGGAATCTCTTGCTAAGTTCACCCAAGGGGAACAAAATCTGACCAAACTACTAGGTTCCCAACATGTATCTAGAACCACCCAAGGGCTTGGCTATTCCAAGCATGCTTCCTCTTCCCATGCTCCAACTATTTTTGTAAGGGGGAGCTCCCAATTTAAATTTTGTAACTATTGCAAAAAACCCAGGCACTTGATTTATGAGTGCAATTGCAAAAATGCCCGGTATGGTAGGCCCAAAACTATTTTCCTTAATGATGAATTTTATAGGAGAAGACCCGCCACTAGACAAGTGTGGATTGAAAAATCCCTTTTAGCGAGTCTCTCCGGCCCAAAATTTATTTCGGTTTCATAAACCTCTCCCCGGTGATTAGTTGTTTTTATTTAGGGGGAGTTGGGTTTGTTTAAGAATTTTTGTTTTATTCAAACTTTCATTTTCAACACTTGGTTTCAAAACTTTCAATTTATGTTATTCAATTTTTGATTCAAAACTTTCAATTCAAACTGTTATTCAATTTTTGATTCAAAACTTTCATTTCAAATTTCAAAAATTTCAATTGGTTTAAAAACTCTATCTTGTTTTTCAAACTTTCCCTCAATCAAGTTTTATGCCCCGTGCTATTTTGATAATCACAAAGGGGGAGAAATTCTTGGTTGATTGGGGGAGAAATCTTTCTCTTATACTTTGCTTTATCCTTTAAATCATGACTCCAATTTCAGTCTTTTACATTGCTTGTTTTGGTGATTGTGATCATCAAAATAGGGTGAGATTGTTGTACCTCTCGTACCCCTCAAGGTTTTATTTTCATGATCACAATCACTCTCATATTTATCTAATATTATTTCAAGTGTTTTTGGATGATAGGAATCATTTCAGGTTACCAAGGAATTGGGCAAAGCAAGCTGAAGCCAAGAAATGAGCAAAGTGCACTGTTTTCATGTGCACCGGCCAACCGGTGACTCAGCACCGGCCAGCCGGTAGTGCCTGGGCAGAGAGTCTCCTCACTGTCCAGGGCACCAGCCAACCAGTGGATCAACACCGGTCTGCCAGTGGGCCCTTGACAGAGAGATCTCTCCACTATCCAGTGCACCGGCCAACCGGTGGCCTCAGCACCGGCCAGCCGGTAGCACCCAGATGAATAGTGGTTGCTACTGCCTCAGCACCGGCCAACCGGTGGCCTCAGCACCGGCCAGCCGGTGGAGCCTGAGCCCGAGCCCTCTTCCATTTTTCAAGCACCGACCAACCAGTGGCTCTGCACCGGTCAGCCGGTGGACCCAGTCAAACTAGTCGTTGGGTATTTGACCAGGCCTGTCCACTTGGCCTCCAACGGCTCCGAAGGCCTCTCCAACGGCTCCGAAGACCTCCAAAGGCCATATGAGGGTTCCCCCTCTATAAATAAAGGACTAGTAACCCCCGGAATCCTAAGTAACAATAGTAGAACCATAATCAAGCCAAGGAAAGCCCACGGGAACAATTGTTCATCATTTGGCGAACCTCCGGCGGATTCCTCCAAGGAACTCCAACAGCTCCAACTCTCTTCCACATCCAAGGAGCATCACCAAAGAAGCTTGGGAGCGCCCTTCATCAACTCCAATCAATCCATTGGCGCCCAAGGCTTCCTCCATTACGGTTTTTCTTGTTTTATCTTTTTGAGCTTCAATTTGGGTTTGTGCCTACAAACCCCCACTTCTTTCATCTCTCTTTATTTGGGTTCTCACACCACCTTCAAGGTGTGAAGAGGTTAGTCAAGCCTTTCCTTTTAAAAGGCTTGAGACATAGGTGAGCTAGCCTTCACCTGTAAGAAGGCTAGTGGGTTCTTACTCAACCATTAAAAGTAAGTGGGTTCTTTCTCAACCAATAAAAGCAAGCTGTAATAGGTCCTAGAATAACCTGTAAAGTCTAGTGGGTTTCTTGCTAAAACCATTAAAAAGCATGCGGTAGTAAATCTCTCAACGGTTGAGTTGGGAGCGGAGACGTAGGCTTGGGTTTAAGCCGAACTCCGTTATCAATTTTGTGTCTTGCCTATTTTATTTCCGCTGCACTTTTAACTTTGATTTTAAATTGTTAATCATTTTTTAAAAGGCAATTCACCCCCCTCTTGCCATCACTTCCTCACTTTCTCCGCCCAACACTATAGAGACTTACTCAGGGCTGGTTCATGTTGAGTGGGCCACTTTTCTGGAATATGTACTTCATTTGGATGATATATGGGGATAATGATATTATTTGATATCATTTATAGTGGGTTCTTTTGTATGAGACATAGGGTAATGTTTATAGATTAAGGTTCTCCCCACCCTCAAGTGCGAACACAAGACGGGGCATCACCGATTAGGCGTTGAAATTTTTGCAATGCGTGGAGGAAATCCAAATCAAGGTTTCTCTTTCTCCTTTCAAATAGAATCTATCTTCTAGATGGGTGGGATTCTAGGTCAATATGGTGATGATGCACCCCCAATAACTAACATTTTTCTCATACCCATCATAGTGATTAAATTTCTTTTTCAACTATTGGAGAATTTTCCAGTCATTAAGGAATATCTTTATTCATACATTATCCTAAAAACTCTTTTGGAATACTGAAATGAGAATTGGTTGAGGATGAAAACATAACTATTATGTATTCCCTGTCAATCTATTTTCTCATGAAAAACATATTATGTTTTCTTTCTTCTATGTCTTCATATACAAGTTTTCCCCTATTGGATTCTTTCTGATAATTTCATCGGATTTAGTGTGGCTATTAGAGAATTCATTGATGTATGAATGTTGTGGGGGTGGATTAGAGGATAAGCATGGCCTAAGGATATCTTCTGGCTGAGAAAATATGTAACTTTTCATTGAAAAAGTTTCATTCTTATTTGAACATGTACTTATAAGAACCTCTGAATATGAGGGCATTCTCTTATTTGGAATAGTAGGGGGGACCTTCTTGCCAGTGGGAATTTGGGTAGTGTGAATGACCTTTTAGCTGAGGCTATGGTGGGAAGCAATAAAATCCTAGATTACCACCAGACCATTGGGATATTTTCTATGGCGTGTACCCTAGGGAGGACCTTCAGGGAAGACTAAAACAAGGGGCTGACCTTCTTGCTATTTTTTATTGAAGTTAGGAACATTTCAATGACTTCCATCATGGAGAAGACTACAATAATGTCTTGGCGTATGGTTATAGGGAAAATATATAAAATTTTCATTCTATAGAGAACCTTCAATATGTATTACAATGTGGGGATGAACTTATCATTGCTTGATTTCACTTTGGGGAGGGCCTTCGCAGTGGCTGCCATCATGGAGAGCACTAACATTTTAGCCTGACGTCCAACTATAGAGAGAATAACTCCTACAACACATTCCCTAGGGTGGACCATCAAAAAGGATGACAGAATATGGAGGAACTATTTTCATTTCGATCAAATGGTCAAAGAGAGGGCCACCCTAACATGCATTAAGAGATAATCTCTTGCGGTTGATCGTTTCTAGAACATGGAGTAATCCCTCATGGGTGTTATGAGGAAGTCCTTTAGAAATGATCATAGTAATATTGTAGATAGGTCCTTCGAAACTACTAATTTCACTTCAACAATATGGTAATGAATCATCAGGATCATGAATATATATTTATAGATGTTTTATGTCATGAAGAACACCAGTTTCCAATAGATCTGAATCAATACCATGCTATTCATATTATGGTTACCTTTGCGGCCATTCATTTTTTGGATCCATATTTTGGGAAACTGGGGCCAAATTCAATTGATAATGGCCTTCATATATGGATCCTCATTTGGTTGGTCCCCATGATATTTCTGGGATAGGATGATAAACCTCGTGAGTTCATGTAAGGATATATGACTTCCCTAGAGTGGCCACCACGTTGACCGTTGTCTGCTAGTTAGAATGAATGTTTCATCCCGATTTCGTTGTCCTTGTATCATGGAATACAGTCTTGAACCCTCCTAGACTAGAGTAGGGATGCAGTTATTCTCTGTAGTAATTTTATTATTTGGTGGATGAATCACCCCACGTAGGGAGAAGATATCATGGGATCGAGTCCTCAATTTTTCTACAGACGCGGTGTCATCTTGAAAGGTTTGGAGGATATGGTCTGGAATCGATGTTTGATATTCCATCATTTCTAGTAAATGCTGAGATACATCTATGGATGGAATGGGAATAAATTCCTATTCCAATTTCCAAGCATGAGTTTTTTGGCTTATCTGGACCTCCATCATTTTCCAGTGGGTACTGGAAGTTCTCATGTGCTGGTTAGAAGAATGAGAATGGTCTCGACATGTTGCTAGGATACCAAGGCTACTTTCTCACCTAACTACTAAATTTGATTTGTGGTCGTTATATTTGAGATAGTGAATTTTAATCTACTCATTCACTCTTGTATTTTTCTCACATGAGTGATTTGAATCCACAAGAATCTTAATATACTTATATTTTCTTGAAACATATTTGAATATTGGTATTTGTATTGGTAGGAAAAAATTTGTGTCTACATATTGATTGCAATCGTATTTGACTGCTAGACTTTATATGAATTGTAATTATTTTTTGAAATCCCATATTTTTTCCCTAATTATATGGTGGGATTGATATGCTTCAGTCAGAATTCAAGCCTTCTTATAACTGGTATCCAATCTATATGGATGGAGGGATTCTTGCACATCAGTGTGGATTTTCATTAACCTATAAATTTTATCCCTATCGGTACAGAGGGACTGAAGAACGTTGGTGGTATGTTGCAACGACTCATAATAGGCCACTGTATATCTATGGTGGGATTCAGAAGTGAAGGGATAGTAGTATTTCTACATGTGTTATGCCGCCACATTTGTATAGTGGATCTCCTCCTTAGGAATCAGGGTGATGACCTTCTCATGATTATGAATTTTCCACCCTTGGAGGGCATCCCGAGGGGCCTGTTTCCTTTGACATCATAAGGATAAACTATCATGAGATCATCTTGAGAAATAAGATATTGGGTTGTAAATAATTGGCGGCGTTGTCCTCTAAAGAGATCCATAGACCAGGGTTCTTCTGCAGTTGGGATGGTTTTATTGGTGTTGACTTCATCTGCCACCCTAAGGTAAGGGGTTACTCATTATCATGTTTTAAAGATAGACTCTCGAAATTATTTGACACTACCGGTGGGTTCATCCTGTGATGGATTATCAGCTGCAACTAAAGATTTAGATGGTGATATTTCATTGGTTTAAGGGCCTTCTATGAAACCTCCACCATGGGGAGAGTACATTTTTTATGGTACCCTTTGATCAATGTTTTTGAAATGTAGAATTTAAATTGTTGGGTTGGAGATGGATTCATGTTCTTTGTAGGGGACCTGACTGCCTGTATGGTTGTTGACATGTAGGTCTGAGAAAAAATATGGGATTCAATTGGATTGAAGGTAACTCTACATAATACCCGAAGTAGATATAACATATTCAAACAAAAAAACACCATTGATGTATCATCTCATGATAACATGTATAATTTATGATATTGTGGGGACCAATTCCGTTTGAATAGAAAAGGGGTTTTATGTGAAGTAACCCACCACCTTGGTTATGGATTCATGCCAGGTTCACCATTTTTGTTTTGACCCGAGGGGTGTCATTTATCCTTTTCGTGGGAGAAATTTTTTCACAAGGACTGGGTAGTATATTCTTTTTCAGGTTGGAAAGGAGGTTCTATAGTTGATTGGTCCTAGAAGGAAATTTCAGAGGGATATGTTTTTTGTGAAATTGTCCCACATCAGGTTTGATGTCCTCGAATGGTCTCCAACTGGTTTATTCACAGAGCAAGAAACACCCAATGACCCTTTTCTCCATGATTGATGGATATGGTTTCCAAAGGCATAATATTGTTGGACGATGATTTAGCCAACGAAACTTTTGGAATCCATTGGTTTAGAAGGTAGGTTTCTGAGATCATTGCACCCTTTTTGGGGGAATTATTTCATATTATGAGACTATGTTATAGATTTAAGCAATGTTAATATGTTCATTAATCCATGGTTCTTTCCCAAGAATGTGTCCGTGGATTACTCCAAAGTTGCAAGATCTATCCAAGATGCCTGTAAATCCAGAACCATATATATGTATCCAAGGTTATCCATTGATAAATATACATGTATACATTCTAGGTTATTCATCAATGTTCCCATTTTTTAATAGATCATAAATTCATTTATCATTTTCTGAGACATCACATGTTTAATCCATGTGATTAGGCACTCTGGATTTTATCATCATCTAGGGGGTGGAGATCATTTTGATGTCAGGATCAAACCCAAAATATGGTCTTCCTATGTATCCTCGTGAAAGAAATCAGATTCCACATAGTTTGATGTTTCTTTATATGAGATGTTACCTTTTATGGTCATGTTACAAGGACCCATCCATGTAGTTTAATGTCGTGCATTAATGATGTATATGAAAGATGATCCTTGTCAATATTTTATGTTGGGTTTAAACTAAGGCAGTTCAATATATCCAGAATAGATATGGTCTCTAGGGTGAATTTGAAACTAAAAGGGATATGGACCACTAAACACAAGTGTAATTTGGGGTGTTGGGTTTAGACCTTAGTGAGGCTTCATACATAACCCGATTTCTTAGGAGTAAAATCCCCCATAGTTCTGTTTGGGTATAGACTTAAATCCTTGAGGTGGACCATTTGTGAAGGGCATGATTGGGGATTTCACATGGGAGATTCCCAATAAGTTTGGGATTACTCATAAAGAGGATACCAAAGAATGTTTGAGGGAATTTCATTGGATATAACATCTAAAGAGAATGTCCCTTGATCTTGGGACTTAGGTAGTCATCCTGTGTATTCTTATTAGAGCAGAACTCATAGTTCTCATAGTTAATTTTGTTTGGCACTTACACCAAGGGGGAGGCCAATGATTTGGGGTTATACATATGTCAAGATCGCCACTGAACTCTAAGCCCACTTGATTCATGCTCGGTGTGAGAAACAATAGGTTGAAATGGATCTGAAGATCACATGTCCCACATCATATACTAGTAGACTACGATGGAGCCCAATGGGAGAGAGAGAAAGGGTATTAGAATGTGTCAATTCACTCCCTCATGTTGATATCAAGGATATCCACATCAGATGATCTATCCAAATGTATGTTGGGTTAAGCGTAAGAGGAGAAAGAGTGCCACATCATATATAATGGATAGGTACTTACCTCAAGAGGAGATACCAGTAATGAGTTTTGGGAAAGTTGAGAAGCATCAATCCCTGTTAAAATGAAAAAGAAGGCATGATCCCACTAAATTTTCATTGTCCATCATTGAATTGAAAATCTAGTGACAACCCTTAATCCCTAGAATGGGGAGGTTACGATTAGTATCCCATGGTTGGACCCTGGGTTACCATGGGAATGTAATATATGGAAATTTTGGGGGTCCACCCCATTTTGGGGAATACCTACACGACTCCTCTTTCCATAGGTATAAAAACTCAAAATGGTTCTCTGATGTTCATGGTAGTTTTATCATACGGGTCTCGTGTATTTGGAAGAGGCTTTCTCCAAATGTCATTGGATTGGTTCACAATGGGACTACAAAAGATGCGACGTAAATGGAAGGACACGACTGAATTCAGATAGTGGAACATCCAATGGTACCCTATTTCATGTAACGCTTCTTCATATGGGATGTGGGACTTTCATTATATCATGTTACTATGTGGGGGGAGGGACCATCCACGTAACATGATGGTATGTGACCCAGTATACATTCCATATAGTATTATTCTATGCATGACTACATTCTGGCCACGTATCATACTTCTAAGTGGTGCCGATTTCCCTCAACGTAGTGTTGTTCTATGTGGCACAGGGTTCCACCTACATAGCATGATACTATGTGGGACACCAGAGTGATGAAGTGGCATTGATCTTGCGGTTCGTGTGAATTTTATCCACTACCAGAATATTGTTCATGACTTTACAATTAAGTTTATGGTCTACCAATTAATATTAGGTGTCCATTTTTTTGTCCTATGTGTCAGGTTTATACCTTCCAGAATTTGTCGCATGACTGATAGAACAAATATTTTCAATTAATTTATATTGAATTTCACTGTTTTAAACTCACAAAAGTGTTCCTCTAAGATGAATTGTTTCATTTTTATGATTTTGGTGTTATTTTGAGCTGAATAGTAAAAGTTGGCCATTTTGGATTTCTAACAGTTTTAACTTATTTCTGTAGTTTGGCCATAACATTATCTACATTGATCCGAATTGAAAAATTCTTTCCTTTCCAGATTCTACACATCCAGGGATTCATTTACTATTTTTGGACTAAAAGCTGAATCGGCCATATGGAAGCTCAAAAAAAGCTCACAAGTTGTCTCAATAAAACTGTTTCCAGTTCTTCCTAGTTTTGGTGTGGGATCCATAACTCATCCATTGTGGGCCCCAATATTGCAAACAATTTGTGGGTGGACGCGCAAGGAGTTTTGGAGCATCTTTTATGAAGGAAGCACCACGGGATTCGTCCGTTTGAGGGTCCATTAAAGCTGCCTAATCTGGGGTTTGACGTTTTGGAGATTCTGACTGGACAGAATAAATGATCAGAGTAAAAGGGTCATAACTCTTGTCATACCTTTCCAAATCCTATGCGATTTTGAGGGGACACGTCCAAGACAATTATGAACAACATTGAAGAAGGGATCAACGCGTGAAGAGGTCATTTTTGGGTCCAAAACGTGACAACATTAGTAGGACAGATATCTGGCTATAAAAGGAGGAGAGCTCCTCCTCCTCAACACATCCCATTCTCCACCCCATTCCTTCTGAGGCACCAAGGAAAAGAACTTCTCAGATTTTTCTTTATTTATTTTGTTTTAAAATGTCTCTCCTCTCCCTCATTATCTCGCTTACCCCATCCATGGAGGGGTAGTTTCATTTGAGTGATCGGAAAGAGGGGAGGCTGGACCTATGTGTTGTGCTTGAGTTTTGTGCTTGAAATTAATAAAATTTGTTCTTCTTTCTTCTTCTGGTTCCAATTCATAATTGAGTATTAGAATCCCAATGCGGTTGTGTTAAGGTTTTTATTATAAAATTATAAATTGCTTTGGTCGATGATCACATCTCCCTCCACCCAATTCTAATCTGTATACGGTGGAACATGATTAGGGTTGGGTGGTGATTGCTCGACGGTTGTCAAGCACGTGTGTAGGATTGTATGTCGAAATCTTGGTTTATTAGGGAACAACAATTCCAGGTCCTGGATTTTTCTAATTAATCAAAAGACCTTCTAAAACCCTAAATAAATTGGAAGGAGGATAGTCCAATCTAAGGTTTTAGAAAGGGAAATTCTCATCACATCTCTCTTACCAGTTTAAGGAAGAAGAAGAGATAAAATTTGGAAACCATGATGGCACAACACTAAGTCTAGCCGAACAAAATCCGATCACCGTATTTATAATTTTTTAAAATCAATCAATTTCTGTTGTTTGTTTCTCTCATAGTCATTCAAATTTGTTAAAACCAATCTTTTTATGAAAACCAACAAAAAGTGACAACCTTGTTTTGTGTGCACTCCTCTTCGGGAGACTACCTAGGATCAACTGCTATACTATACTTAGGTAAATAAAATATTGTTTTTCCATGCCCCACGACAGGCGTGCGTCAAACTTGGCGCCGTTGCCGGGGAGGCAGTGCCTCAAAGTTTTTAAAAAATAAATAAATAAATAAATCTCTTTTCAATGACCCGTAGTTCAAATAGCAATTTATTAGAATTCGATCCAGAAATTGAGCGCACAATAACCAAATTGAGAAATGAAAATCTTCCCAAAGATTTCAAAGAAATCAATCTCACTGATTCAAGGGATACCTTGAGTGGAGACTTTGAACCTTTAATAATGGTTGTAAATCCCAACCGAACCCTACGTGACATCTGTGCACCTCAATTTGTCAATCAAAATTATCAACTTGCAATTCCTACCATAGAAAATGATTTTGAATTGCGAATTAACATGATCCAAGTGCTTCCTAAATTTCATGGTCTTGCAGGTGAAGACCCAAATCGACATATTCAAGAATTCACCTATGTCTTCTCCAGCTTCAAACCTCGAGCAGTCGCGGAAGAGAATGTGAAGTGGAGGGTTTTCCCCTTCTCACTAGAGGGAGCAGCAAGGGAATGGTTGTACAATCTACAACTGGGGGATATTAGTGACTGGGAAGATCTAAAAAAATGATTTCTACAAAGATTTATCCCAACATCTAGGAGCACTGCAATAAAGAAGGAGATTTATGTCATCCATCAATCAACTGGAGAAACACTCTATGAATACTGGGAATGTTTCAAGAAGCTTTGTGCAAGTTGTCCATACCAAGAAATAGAAGAGGACCAATTCCTTGTGTGCTTCTACCAAGGATTTCTTGAAAATGACAGGAATCTACTAGATTCCTCGTTGGGAGGATCCCTCATTGATAAATCACCTGAAGATATACGAATTCTGCTTGAAAAGATTGCACAAAATTCACAACAGTTTGGCACTCGAGGTACGATCACCAGAGGGATCCATTAGGTAAGAACATCCGATTCAGAAGATTTTATTTGGAATGAAATGGGTGAACTCACCAGGTTGGTGCGACAAATAACTATGAACCATGTGAAGGAACAATAAGGGCCGAATCAGGTATGTGGTTTATGCTCTTCTAATTCTCATTACACTGATCAATGTCCAGAAGTACAGGGGACAAAAAGTTGTGCTGCAGCCTATCAACAAAGGAAATACCAACCGCAAACCCAACCAGGGTATGGGTTTCAACAGAACCAAGCCAGAGCACCTTTTCAGCAGCAATTTCAGAACCTGATAGCATTCCAACAACCTTATCAGAAGCCCTTCCAACAACAACAAACTTTTCGACCACCGCCTTTCTAGAGGAAGAATTATGAGCAAACATCCAAAATTGCACCGACAAATGAAGACCAACAACTGAAGACAAGAGTTGCAGGAATAGTAGATAAGATGGACAAGCTAGCTGATCAATTTGCAAGAATTATGGATGCTTTCACCAAGAACCAAGGTAAGCTTCCTGCACAAACAATTCCCAATCCAAAAGAGAATGTTAGTGCAATCACAACCCGAAGCGGGAAGGAGCTTATACCACCAGAACAATATGAGGAGGATGAATATAGGGAACCTGCTGAAGCTCATCCTTTCCAACCAAAAAATGGAGTCAACAAAAAAGTAGAAAGAACAAGGTTCAAGAATGAAGGACTAGAAACACCATTGTAGAAACAACAAAGGGAGAAAAAGGATATTCCAGCACCATTTCCATCAGCATTGGTTGAGTCAAAGAAGGGAGAAGAAGAACGACTTGAACGGGAAATTCAGGAAACATTTCGAGAAGTTGAGATTAACATTCCACTACTGGATGCAATCAGACAAATCCCTAAATATGCAAAATTTCTGAAGGATCTATGTACTAAAAGAAAGAGGCTGGATGGAAATGAAAGAATCAACGTAGGAAGAAGCGTCTCAGCATTGATCACACCACCGATACCGCAAAAATGTCAATATCCAGGGACTTTCTCTATTCCCTGCACTTTCGGTTCATTAAAGTTTACTGATGCACTATGTGATCTTAGAGCTTTGATAAATGTGATGCCTCACTCTGTGTTTTCATCTTTGCAGATCGGAGAACTAAAATCAACTCGGGTGGTGGTACAATTAGCAAACAGATCCACCGTTTTCCCAGCTGGAGTCGTTGAAGATGTACTTGTAGGAGTGAGAGGATTAATCTTTCCAGCAGACTTTTATGTCCTTACCATGGAGGAAGACTGAGCACCATCCCAATCTCCCATCATCCTAGGGAGACCATTCTTGAAAACAGCAAGGACAATCATCAACGTGCATGAAGGAACACTCACCATGGAGCTCGGAGATAGTACGGTACACTTCAATATTCTTGATATGATGAAACACCCATCCAGCAATCACTCACTTTATGCAATCTCCCATGATGAAGGTATAGAACCAATTGAAGACTCAGGTATGCTTCATGACTTTTTATCTTTGGGAGAACACTCTTCATTTGAATTTTATAACTCCCATGAAGCTGAAAATTCTGATATCATGTTGGAGGATGAGCTAAAATCTGATTTTTTCGATGATTTGTTAAAAGGAAGTAATATTATTCCCGAGAATTCAACATTAGAAGTAGGAAACCTAAATGCAATATCATCCCTTGAACAACCCCCATGTTTAGAGCTGAATCCTTTGCCATGTGACTTGAAGTATGCTTACCTAATGGAAGGAAAGAAATTGCCAGTAATCATTGCCAATAACCTATCCCATTCACAAGAACAAACATTGATTGACCTTCTCAAAAGGAATGTCAAAGCTGTAGGATGGAGTATAGGTGATATTTCTGGAATAAACCCTATGGTATGCTCTCACAGGATATTTTTAGAATGTGAATCTTGGCTAGTTAGACAACCTCAAAGAAGACTCAATCCCACAATCATGGAGGTCGTTAAGAAAGAGATTGAGAAATTGGTAGCAACTGATATCATTTACCCAATCTCTGATTCTCAATGGGTCAGCCCAATTCATGTAGTCCCCAAGAAAACTGGCCTGACCACTGTCACAAATGAAAAAAATGAACTGATCCCCATGATAATACAAAATATATGGAGAGTCTGTATAGATTATAGGAAGCTAAATCAAGTTACCAGAAAAGATCAATTTCCTATTCCATTCATTGATCAGATGCTTGAAAGGTTAGCTGGAAATACTCATTACTGTTTTTTAGATGGATTCTCAGGATATTTTCAGGTACCAATTGCACTAGAAGACCAGGAGAAGACAACCTTCACCTGCCCTTTTGGAACATTCGCCTACAAAAGGATGCCTTTTGGGCTATGCAATGCCCCAGGTATATTTCAACGGTGTATGGTGAGTATTTTTTCGGACCACATTGAGGATTTCTTGGAGGTGTTTCTTCATGATTTCACAGTTTTTTAGAAATTCATTGGATCTTTGCTTGGGAAATTTGGAAAAAGTTTTGAAAACATGCATTAAAAAGAACCTTGTCTTAAATTTTGAAAAATGTCATTTCATGGTTGAAAAAGGGATAGTGTTGGGGCACATAATTTCACAAAATGGGATTGAGGTTGATAAATCAAAATTTGATGTAATAAATTCCTTACCATATCCAACTTGTGTCAAACATGTTAGATCCTTTTTAGGGCATGCAGGACTTTATAGAAGATTCATCAAGGATTTCAGTAAGATTTCTCTCCCTCTCTCAAGATTACTTAAAAAGGATGCTAACTTTAATTTTGATTTTGCATGTAGGGAATCATTTGATTAATTAAAGGAAAGGCTGATAACACCACCAATAATGCAGCCACCCAATTGGGATTACCCTTTCGAGATACTTTGTGATGCATCCAACCAAGCAGTTGGAGCCGCTCTATCACAGAGAATTGACAGCAAGCCTCACGTCATCTCTTACGCATCAAGGACCTTGGATGAAACACAAATAAATTACACAACCACAGATAAGGAGTTCCTTGCAGTCGTTTTTGCACTAGATAAATTCCGATCATATCTTCTGGGTACTAAAGTTGTTGTTTTTTCTGATCATGCAGCTGTTAGGTACTTAATGAAAAAGGCGGATGCGAAACCACGGTTGGTGAGATGGATGCTACTCTTACAAGAGTTCAATTTGGAAATCAAAGATAAGAAGGGGACTGAAAATCAAGTGGCTGATCATCTGAGTCGACTACCCCACACCGCTGAATCAGAAATACCAAAGCAGAACCCACTTAATGATGAGCTTCCTGGAGAAAAACTCTACATCATCAACAGTGAAGTACCATGGTATGCCAACATTGTCAACTATTTGGTAACATCTCAGGTACCCTCTCATCTAAGCTCTCATCAACAACATAAGCTTAAATATGAATCAAGATTTTACATTTGGGAAGATCCGTTTCTGTGGTAAATTTGTAATGATCAAATCATAAGAATATTCTTGCCAAGAAGTGAAATTGAATCAGTGTTTGAATTTTGTCATAAATTATCATGTGGAGGCCACTTTGGACCTCAGAGGACTGCCCAAAAAGTTTTAGAATCTGGACTCTATTGGCCCACCTTATTCAAGGATGCATTTGAATTTTGTTAAAGATGTGAAAAATGCCAATTTTCTGGTAACATATCCAAACGACATGAAATGCCACAAAAACCAATAACCTTTTGTGAAATTTTTGATGTTTGGGGCATAGATTTCATGGGACCATTCCCAATGTCATTTGGAAATTCATATATTCTTTTGGCTGTAGACTATGTTTCAAAATGGGTGGAAGCAAAAGAAACCAGAACTGATGATGCAAAAGTTGTTTGTGATTTTTTAGGGCTAACATTTTCTGTAGGTTTGGCGTGCCACGAGCAATCATCAGTGATCAGGGAACTCATTTCTGCAACAGGAAAATGGAAGCATTGCTGAAGAAGTATGGGGTACATCATAGAACATCTACCCCATACCATCCCCAAACAAATGGCCAAGCAGAAGTCTCTAATAGAGAAATCAAAGCCATTCTGGAGAAGACTGTTAAACCCAACCGGAAGGACTGGAGCCAAAAGTTAGATGATACATTATGGGCATACAGAACGTCCTACAAAACACCGATAGGGATGAGTCCCTATATATTGATCTATGGAAAGAGTTTCCACCTTCCTATGGAGTTGGAGCATAGAGCCTACTGGGCGGTCAGAGAGATGAATCTGGACCTTGAGAAAGCTGGGAAAGAAAAAAGATTGCAGTTGCAGTAGTTAGAGGAAATTAGAAGGTAATCTTTTGAAATCTCAATGATCTATAGGGAGAGAACAAGGATGGCCCATGACAAGATAATTCAACCACGAACCTTCAACCCTGGAGATCACGTGTTACTCTTCAAATCCAGACTTAAGCTTATGCCAGGTAAACTTCGTTCCAGATGGGAAGGCCCCTTTACTGTTACTCATGTATATCCCTTTGGTGCTGTGCAGATTCAAAAGGAAGGAGGAGGAAACCCATTCACTATAAATGTGCAGAGGCTGAAGAAGTTCCATGGGACCGTACCTCAAGAACCAGTGGAGGAGATCACACTCCTTCATCCTGAATACAAATGAACACCTACCATGTTGCATCATTCCTTTATAGTTGATTAAATGCAGTAACTCCAACTTTTTGAAACATAAATAAAAAAAAATTCCATTTACATGCATTGAGGACACTGCATCAATTAAGTATGGGGGAGGAAATCTTGTAGTCCAGGAGATTTTTTTTTTAAAAAAATAAAAATTTGTTTTGTCGAGCCAACGACATTAAACAACGGTGCTACCGGGAGGCAACCCGCATTTTCCCCCATTTTCCACTTGTCTTCTTAGTCATTTACCAGCATGATTGAACGGGCCTACACTATCAATTGTTTTCATTTTTTTTCAGGTCCATTAATGAAGAGGGTGTCGTGGGATTATATGTCGTGAAGAAAAGGATCCATTTGATAGGGGAGTATGAGTTTCAATTCTATATTATCCGACTTTATTCCCTACTTTTTTAGTCTTTTAAAAAATTAATCTAAAAAAGGCATGCCCACACTTGAATTCATGTTTTACTTGACTTCTCTAGGAGACATGAGTTTCTTAGGAATCTTGTGATGCCATGTTTTAGATTTCAATTTTAATTAGATTGAATGATTAAAATGGATAATTGGATTATTAAAGTGAAGCAAGGATATTGAAATAAGGACTCATGATTTAAGGGAATTAATTGATTGATGTAAATGAAATTTCCCTTCCATTTTTCATTCTTTGAATTTCTGAAATTAATGTGAATTAATTTGTTATTATTAATCATGCCATAAGTGATTGTCCAATATCATATTCTCATTACTGAGAGGATTTCTAGACCAAATATTTCCTATTTTATCTTGAGCATATTTCTTGAGTGATCTTGGGGAGTGCCACCTGCTAGAACTTGTATTGAAACTTGTCAAAGCTATGACTGTACAAAACCACATTTAAAATGATTGAGGCATCTCTTTGGCTAGCCACATTTTATCCTAAGACCCACCTTTACATTTATCCTTCGCAAGCCCTTAGATGCCATGAATTTCCTTATAGGTTTAAGCCACATTACAATCCAATTTTTCCTTACCTACCTGCACTTTTAGTATTTTTACATGGTTATTTCAAGTTTGAGTGTGGGGAAGGGCCTTTCGTGTGCGTTCCATGGGATATGTATCATTTTTGGGTGGTGTAATGTGTGCGTCATCATTTTGGGAAATGTATTATTAGAAAATTGGGCATGATTCATCATTTCATTATGCTTATTTCATTTCATCCGGTTCTCCATAAAAAAAGAAAAAAAATCAAAATAAAGTTGTGCCTTTCTGGAGCTTTACAAAAAAAAATAATAAAGTTGTGCCTTTCTGGATCTTTACAAAAAAAACAGGGAGAACTTGGATGATATCATTCTTTGTAATCATTTATTGACTCATGACCCAAGTCATTGAAAGGGGAGTGGTGTTGTGATTCACATTTCAAGGGGATTTGAGTGAGGTTCATCTTGTGTTTTCACTTGATTAATCATGCATTGTACTTAAGAGTCAAACCTCCTACTTCTGGCCTTAAATTATTTCAATCATTTACCCACCAACCCTAAGCCACAGAGTCATTTGAACCTTTATTGCAAGTCCTCAAGATTTTATGTGTGTTTTGTCTTTACAAAGTGGAGAAAGTAGTTACATTACAAGCCTATGGATAAGGAGTATGTTCTCATGATATGAGCATAACTCCACTATTAATTGTATCATGAGTGATGAGAGAAAATATTCAAAAGTGAGGTAGGTCATGATTTGGCATGTTTAATAATAATAAATTGAGAAGCTTGAATGAATGAAAGGAGAAGCTTCATTATTTTTCAAAGGGGAAAAGTAAAATGCATGAATTGATTGTTTCTTTGAAAAATGGGAAATTAAATTGGTATTTTTTTGGAACTGGAAAGTTTGATTGGACATTGATAATCATTTTATTTTATTCCATTTGAAATTTAAATATTGGTGACATTAGTGTCCTTTGAATTCCATGTTGAGATTTTATGTTTGAGGACAAGCATAGTTTAAGTGTGGGGGAATTGATAGAACAAATATTTTCAATTAATTTATATTGAATATCACTTTTTTAAACTCACAAAAGTGTTCCTCTAAGATGAATTGTTTCATTTTTATGATTTTGGTGTTATTTTGAGCTGAATAGTAAAAATTGGCCATTTTGGATTTTTAACAATTTTAACTTATTTCTGTAGTTTGGCCATAACATTATCTACATTGATCCGAATTGCAAAATTCTTTCTTTTCCAATTTTTAAACATCCAGGGCTTCATTTACTATTTTTGGAGTAAAAGCTGAATCGGCCATATGGAAGCTCAAACGAAGCTCGCAATTTGGCTCAAGAAAACTGTTTCCAGTTCTGCCTAGTTTTGGTGTGGGATCCATAACTCATCCATTGTGGGCTCAAATCTTGTAAATATCGGTGGGTGGACGCGCAATGAGTTTTTGGAGCATCTTTTATGAAGGAAGAACCGAGGGATTCGTTCGTTTGAGGGTCCATTAAAGCTTCCTAATCCGGGGTTTGACGTTTTGGAGATTCTGACTGGATAGAATAAATGATCAGAGTAAAAGGGTCATAACCCTCGGAATACATATCCAAATCCGCTGATATTTTGAGGGGAAACGGAAAAGACAATTATGAACAACATTGAAGAAGGTCACAACGC
This sequence comes from Viscum album, assembly GCA_963277665.1. Taxonomy (NCBI): domain Eukaryota; kingdom Viridiplantae; phylum Streptophyta; class Magnoliopsida; order Santalales; family Viscaceae; genus Viscum; species Viscum album. Next base: position 1,885,968,708 of record OY728137.1, on the reverse strand, counting down.
GTGAAGAGGTCATGAATTGGGTCTAAAACGCGACAACATTCGGAGGACAGAAATATGGCTATAAAAGGAGGAGAGCTCCTCCTCCTCAACACATCTCATTCTCCACCCCATTCCTTCTGAGGCACCGAGGAAACGAATTTCTCAGATTTTTGTTTTATTTCTTTTTTTTTAAAATGTCTCTCCTCTCCCGCATTATCTCGCTTACCCCATCCATGGAGGGGTAGTTTCATTTGAGTGATCGGAAAGAGGGGAGGCTGGACCTATGTGTTGTGCTTGAGTTTTGTGCTTGAAATTAATAAAATTTGTTCTTCTTTCTTCTTCTGGTTCCAATTCATAATTGAGTATTAGAATCCCAATGCGGTTGTGTTAAGGTTTTTATTCTGAAATTATAAATTTCTTTGGTCGATGATCACATCTCCCTTCACCCAATTCTAATCTGTATACGGTGGAACATGATTAGGGTTGGGTGGTGATTGCTCGATGGTTGTCAAGCACGTGTGTAGGATTGTATGTCGAAATATTGGTTTATTAGGGAACAACAATTCCAGGTCTGGGATTGCTCTAATTAATCAAGAGACCTTCTACAACCCTAAACACATTGGAAGGAGGATAGACCAATATAAGGTTTTAGAAAGGGAAATTCTCATCACATCTCTCTTACCAGTTTAAGGGAGAAGAAGAGATAAAATTTGGAAACCATGATGGCCCAACACTAAGTCTAGCCGAACCAAATCCGATCACCATCTTTATAATTTGTTAAAATCAATCAATTTCTGTTGTTTGTTTCTCTCATAGTCATTCAAATTTGTTAAAACCAATCTTTTTAAGAAAACCAACAAAAAGTGACAACCTTGTTTTTTGTGCACTCCTCTTCTAGAGACTACCTAGGATCAACTGCTATGCTATACTTAGGTAAATAAAATATTTTTTTCCACGCCCCACGACAGGCGTGCGTCAATGACATTAGTGCCTTGTCAATTAGCCTCTTCTGAAATTTATCTGACAAGACCATACAATACTCTTAAGTATCTTTTATTACGTTCTCATCTCCCCTCAGGGACCATTTATAGATTTTATAGGAATCCGAATATATAGATCTCATGAAACCTTTTATGGAATCCCGTTTGAAGATCACCTAGCCTATGGATAACTCGATCAACAATGGCCTGCGGGGTAGCTGTTTTCATCTGTAGAAACCAAAATCTCAATTCCATGAAAGACTTCATCATATTCATGGGGAGCTAATGGATTTTCCTCATCCATTAACTATTTAGTTAAATGGAATGGCATTTGGGAGTAGAAAACCCTCCCTCAATTTCTCCAATGACGTGGTTTGATGAGGCGGTATGCGAGGGAGAAATTTTATGTCGTGATTCCACCAACATCACGGTTCACAATGGGTGGACCAATTGTCTCCTTTCCGCATACTACTAGGTTTTATTGAAAACACATTGTGGCCCAGTGCCTCATGGGTTTCCGTGTACTATCTATTTGTGGATGGCACCTTATTTGTACCATTTCTGAGTCTATGTAAGCTGAAAAGTTTTTTTCCTTTTCCATCGTTGGTTTCTTCATCATTTTTCTCTAAATACTTCATCCAATTTGATTTATTTCATTTTTAAAAATTATCAGTATATTTACATTCCATTTGAAAATTTTTATAGACCCTAAAATATCTTATTAATATAATAAATACATCATTATATCCATTAATGTGAGGAAGTGATGGAAAATGAATCATATCGCTAATTTGAGGTGGTAGTATACATGTTTGTAAGAAGGATGAATTCAAATTTCCTTTTTTAGAAAAAGTAGTGCAGAATGCATATTAAATCATCATAAGAACAACTCAAAGTGTTTATTATTATATATTAATCATGTTAATGTTTATTCTATAGATTTATAGAATTTTTAAGTGGAATAAAAATTGAGTGACCTTATTAATTATTTAAACATCTTTCTTGGGATACCTTCTTTTTCTAACATGTAATTCTTTGAGGGAATGGTATTTATTAAATGAAAAGGAAACAAATGAATGGAAGGAATATATAACGGTAATAGTTCTAGAAATAGAAAAGACAGATGGATCAAAATTTATAAATAAGAATGGAGAGTGGGCTATCTTTTAAATCTTAGGAAGATGACCCACATGAAATTACATATAATATTAAAATAATATGATGTCATATTCTTTTGGAAATTTCCGAAAATGGAAAATAATTAAAAGGTAGGATAATATAGGGTTTAAATGACTATAGAAAATATTAATTTTGAAATTATTTATTTAATTATTACCCTAATAAATTTATTTAATCCTTGGTAAACTAGTTTTAACCATAAATGTCATAAACAATATCTACTTTCTCTTATTTCTAATTACATCAAAAAATAATGTTTTATCACTAAAAATTTTCCTATTATTATTCCAAATTATACTATATATTTTCTCAATAAAAATTAAATGAAGGAGATTTATTTTAATATTAACATGCCAAACACACGAAAAACTCTTAATTTGAAAAGTGGAATTAACGTATAAAACTATATTTACATTCATTCATTTCCTATAAAAATGTATAAAATTAATGTTAACATATTTTATTGAGTGCATAATATATAAATCAAATTAAAATCATTAATAAATATTCTTTTATTTAATTTTCACCTGTAAAAACACATTGTATAAATAAAATGATTTTTCTAAGAAACATCACTTGTTGTATTTATATAATTTTTTCATAATTCATATTCATAAAATATCTAATGTATGTATGACTATTCATAAAATAATAATATATTAAATTAAAATAATTTTTCTTATTGGTCATTATAATTTTTTAAATAATAATACATAACATGTAGAAAAATATATTTCTTCGAAAAAAAAATTAATAAATAACTAAAGGATTTTTAAAAAATATTTTTGGGAATTATTCTATACATTTTAATTATGGAAAACGTTTATACATGAATAAAAATGTTATTAATAATATTCATAACATTAATTATAATGAATAGATTATAATGGTATACTATTTTTCAAATAATTTAGGCATGTGGTTTCATGTGATGAATGTTATAAAATATGTCATGATTAATTCAAATGGTATTATATATATATATAATCATTTGTCGTTACACCATCAAACTTTCCAAACGCAAGTGAATACCCAATGTGATGTTTCATTCACTGTAGAATTGAAACTAGTGTGTGGGAATTATTGAAACACAAATTGAAATGTATTCATGTAATCAATATAATAAAATAAACATAAATTGATATAGAGAATCCATTATGACTCATATAAAATTCATGATTCCATGAAAACATAATTATCTATTTCAAATAACGAAACCCATTAATAAATTAAAAGTAATATGTAAACTTCTCACCGCAATAGAAAAACAAAAATGCAATAAGAAAAATATGACTAAACATATAGAAATCAAATCAAGTTAGTATGGTTGATAAAATAGTTATAGAATAAATTGAAAAAAACTATATTACCACAAATCAATGACATTCACCACATGACCCATGGAAACTCGGCAACCCCATCTTACACCCCAATAAATATTCCACACAAGTGAAAAATATTCCACTAATGTGATCTTATTAATATTATGAAATCTTCTATAAATATATAAATTAATGGAAAAAATCCTAGTATATATCCAAAACACAACCCATGTTTTCACATTGACTCTATATCATTTATTTCTATATTGAAATAAAAGTCATTAATTAGATACCTACTATTTTAACCATAGAAGGTCACATAAATTCCTTTTATGTAAATCAGTCAATTTATAAATGTTAATGTAAAATATCATTTTAAATAGTTCATATAAATATATTGAAAACAATCAAAAATTACTAATTAAAAAATCATGTTTTTACCTATTTCTCATCAAAATCAGTCTCATACATTGTCTAAAAAAATCTATTGAAATTAAAATGAAAATATAATATTCTTAATTAACTTAACTCTCATAGATGATAAACATGAATTAAATTTCAATCAAATGAAACACAAGAAATTAAAGTTATGGAAAATAGCATACAAAAAAGGTAATAAGAATACCTAAATGGAAAAATTTAAAATAAAACACCTAAAATAAAATATATTAAGTGATTAAATGTAAACAATGATAATCATACAATTATAAAGGGAAATATGTTGGTATAAAAATTAATAGGGATCAATAATACAATAAATCGATGGAATGTAATAAAAATCATGTGATTTTTTCTTTTGAATATATGGACATGGAAAAAAGCATCCAAATATTATTTTAGTGACTAAATAAATCATATCGAACATTATGAAGTTCTCTATAGAGAGCATCATCAATGATAATTGGAATGAGTATGCATAAGATATTGTAACCCTATACATATTACAATAATGTTTTGTAAATATTATACTATAATGAAATGGATGGAGAGATAAAATTAATTCCTTGTGGATCATATTTAAAAATTCCCAAACCATGTTCATTGTTTCCAATTATTAAAAAAACACATGTGAGTACATAAGTCATAATTATATAACATTGAACATGAAAATTATTTTGAAACCACACATACCTATTCTCCACGCAGTCCATCAGTAGACCATCCATGTTTCATAAAAAAAAGCTCATTATGTTAGTATCAATTTCAAAATAGTAACAAACAAGGAAAAAATTTAAACAAATTTCATAATACTCTAATAGGGTAATTATTATGTCTTTGGAAATTTATTTTATTTTAACCATTTAAAATTTTCCAAAAAATTCCATAAATATTTAAAAACATTATATACAATGAAAAATCATTAAAAAATATTTTAAATAATATTATATCAATTTTTTTAAAAATGAATATGGATTTACAAGATATAAATGTCTAACATGATTAATATGAATCCCAATAATAAATTAATATTTTAATTTATATCATGTGCATCAAACCAAGGTTTACAGAATATTAATTATAATAGAAGAACATCCATTATCAGAATAATTAAATTCCTTTGAAATTATTATATTCAATTTAAAGTCCATGTAAAATATATATGATATAAACTTAATTAAAAACATTAAAATACATTAATATATCAAAAATAATATAAAAACACAAATTTTTTAGAATAATTCATTGCATCATATTATTAACCACCTCAAGGGTCATATAAATAACTTTCAATAATTAACAGCAAAAGTTCCACTAAAAATATGAAATATATTAAAATAACTATGAATATGAAATAAGATTAGCATCACTTTGAACCAAAATCATTTAACAGTATTGAAATATATGGACATTTTAGGAAACACCTAAATAAAGGATAGAAATTAAAATAGTTAATTAAGGATAACCTACCGTGAAAAGTGGAAAACAAATTCTATCAATGAACAATGATAAACTATGAATCAATAAAATAATCATAGATTATAGATAGAAAATTTCATAAATATACCCCTTCAATTTTGGGTTCATCCACTATTTTCTCTATAAAGGGATATGTAAAATGAAAGGAAAAGTAAAGAATATGAAAAGAGAAATTTGGAAAAATCGTTAGTGGAATAACATGGAATCCAGAAGAGGGTGTGATAAGTCCCAGAAATGTATTGAGGAAACCTTTATAATGATACCCTTTGTCTACCTAATCAATGTGACTAGAAATGTGGAATCATGGGGTTTTAATTTGGGGAGTGCTAGAAAATGAATTACATAATTTTAAACACATAGGTTGGTCTAATGGTTTCACTATAGAACATTTAGAGTTTTTCCCAATCCATGAAATCAACATTGATTAACCGAGGAGAAACTATATTTTTTACTATGTAGTCCCTCATAACCATTTTCGAACAATGGATAATAGAACAATGAATAAGATCTCTATGTAAAATTTCCCTTGAAATTTAAATATTTAAATCAATAATTAAGTAAATTTGTGAGGGTATCCAAGACTCTTATTAAGAGTGAAAAAACATAACCACATGGTTTATTAAACCGTGGTCTTATATTTCATGAATGGAATTGATTAAATTTCTAAAAAAAATTAAATTATAAACTAAATATTACAAAACTACTTATAACTCGATAATTAAAATTGTTATCAGACAAAAACAAATCTGGGTATAAGAATTGTCATCAACATTAAAACCTATGAAAAAAACCTTCATAGAAGACTAATAAACAAATAAAAATAAAAAATAATTCTAGAAATCAGAGACATTAAATATTATAAATTTTGTACCAATAGATCCCAGAGAATATTAATATTAAATGCATATTTGAGTACAAAAACATCAACTACAAAACATAATGATAAAATAAATAATTTTAGACTTATAAATAAGTATTCCAACCAATAATTATTTACAATAACATCATAGAATCGAATAAAACACAACATTTCATGATCCAACCATTAACCAAGAAGGAGAACTAGAGAAACATTTGAAATTGTACAAATATAGCTATATAATCATGATCTCTATATCATTAACAAAATTTATACATACACTAAACAAGAAAAATATTATTGTATAAAATCAATGACTAATAGTGTTAAAGGAATGGGAATACAGGTAATAAGAAATCAGAATAGAATAAATTAAAAGGAAGACACTAATAAAGATCCATGATACTATGAAATGTCAATTCATAATGATGAAGGGTGTTAAATATTCATAAATAAAACAAAATAAATCATCCATACTGATAACACCAAACAATAAACACGGCTATATTCGAACACTCCCAAACTATGGTTTGAAAAAAAATGTTTATTTCCAAAATCAATCATTCCTTGAGTCCTTGACCACTAACCTGAGAAGAAGTTATCCAATCAAAAAAATAAAAATAGAATGTATATGATGACCACCTGGTGAAGGATCTGTGACAATTATGGTTTCTACATTAATACTCCAACTAGAGTCTATGTTGGGTAATATTCAAATTAAGACCAAATTCAATCCAAGTGATATCCTATTTCAGGGGACAACTCATGACTCTTCAAAACATTATTTGATCTACAATTCAAATAAAAAATATTTGACCCATTTCAAATTTACAAAGAATTCAAATCATTACAAATAAAAGTATCTATACGTTTAAATAAATAACTGAAAGAAATAAATCATAATCATCACCAAAAAAACCAGACAACTAGAAATATTGTAATGATTATTTATATCCTTTAAAAATGAAAAGATCTTTTTTTCAACAGATTATTATAAAACTCAATAACATCATTCAAATCATTATTTCATCTCATAACAAAAATCAAAATTAAATATATATTATAATTAATATTTTTTAAAACATTATATTTTTAATTATAAATATTATATAGGAGTATCACAGTTTTTTAATCGAATTATAATTAGAAATAATTTATAAATTAATGTTTACAAAATGATATGCTTCTTTCTAAACCATACAAATTTTATGTAAAAACACTATGAAATTTCTAATAATCCCTTCTTGAATTTAATTATAGTATCAAAAAATCATTTTATTTTTAATTAATTTTGTAAAAAAATGTTATAATATCCTTAACTCCATAATTTTTTTTAAACATAATTTTTTTATTTATCCAATTTTAAAATAAAAATGGATAATAAATTTCAATTAATATTATATTTGTCCCTTGTTACTTTCATGAAAAATACCCTATAATTTAAACAATGATTTTAATACACAAATAATCAATAAATCCAACCAAATATACTGATAGCATCTATAAAATTAACAATAATTCATCTAAAAACTTGTTATGCAAAACTAAATAAATAATGTATTTGTAAGAGGTCCAAAACATAAACTAATTTGAAGTTGGTGGAATTTTATGTCTTTTACTCATAATCTAGAAATAATTATGAAAAACGTGTTATAATAAATGACATCTTTTTAGAACCATGTATGTGGGATCCATAGTTGTTTTCAAAATACCTGATCTAAACCTGAACTTTGTACCTTTTTCCCATTTATCCCTAATATATTTAAATCCTTGAAATAATTAAAATAACATAAATGTAAAAAAATATATAATTTATTTATATTTACATACACTATAAATTAATATGGATAAAAAAATCATGACTCACAACCTAATATCCAATGGTAACTCATGGATTTGAACAAGAGAGAGCCCGTTGGATTCGATCTTTCACTACCTCAAGAGATCCGGCATTTTTAGCAATAAAATAATATAATAATAAAAATAAAATCTGTGATTTGGTATAATATTGTCATGAAATAAAAAAGGATATAAATATATATGGAACATAATATATCCTTCGTAAGAAATTCAAAATCCATTCTTTATCCCTAAGGGTTAGAAAATAGTTCCTCAGAATCAAGGGATCATACATTGGAATGGTTTCTCCCAATAACAATAATTAACTACTTAGTAAAAACGTAAAATTAATATGGCTGACTCATCTGAATATCTAACTTCAATGAAAATAAATGATAACAAACAAATAATGAAAAATATTTACAATTCTTACAAAAAAATAAAACTCTTGGGATATGCACCTCTATATTTATGCAACAAACATAAAGAAAATAAAATAAAAATGAATATATTTAAAGGAATAAAATAAAGATGATATTTCTAATATAAATGAAATATAAAATTTATTATAAAAATTATATTAAAAAATATAAGGGTGGTCTTCTAGAGTCCCATTAACACTCACCAACACTCGCTTCGAACCGGTTCAATGAGTAGAAAAAGTGGAAAGGAGTCATCTAATGGGGTATTTTTAAGAACCTATATTAAGGGAAATAAATATTTAGGTCATACTATGATTCCTATAAGATAACCTACCTATACCCCCTGAAAAATCCTTGAAGATAAATCTTTTTCATTAAAGACATAAAATAAAATGATAAATTTAAACAACCACATTAATAAAATTGGTTTCATGGTTTCCTTATATGTAAATCTACTAAACATGTAAAAAGTACTTAAATCCCATTTTTAAGGAGATCAACAAAAAAACAATTAAAACCCTGGCTGATAAATTACTATATGAAATATTATTTTTTTCATTCTTTTATTTAAAATGAACACAAATAAAATTTAAAAGAGACTAAAATTAAATGATTATAAGAAATAAAATTTCTACATAAATAAAATATTAAATGAGAATCACAAACAATATTATATCAAAAAACTAAAGCATGAAATGAGTGAAACTGATAACAAAATTACACATTTGTAAAAGGGAAATAAGAATGATAAAATTTATAATTATTCCACCTAATTAAATGAAAATAATTTAATTAAGGTTAACAATAATATAAATTTGTAGAAAAAGGAAATTTTTTTGTTATACAGAAAATTAGAATCCAATAAAAAAATATAAAGTACTATATGCAAGAAACATCATGGTCATGAAACTAGGGAAACTAATTTTGTGGTATACTAGATTCATCATGATATCATAGGGATCAAACAACATTATCCAACTACATGTATATTTCTAGGGGGAGAATAATCAATTCTATGAAGATAGTGGATAACCTAAAAAATATAAAACAATCTATATCATAATATTTTTTATATAGTATTTTTTTAATAATCAGTATTATAGGGAGAGTGTCTCAACACCTATATATACGTCTCATAGCATCCCCTAACAATATTATTTGGTTCCATTGATCATCCAACCATAAGAGAGCACATAATTTATAATGTTAGTAACATGAAGAGTTAAAAAATGTCAAATCCACAAATAAACACCTATTCAATAAATACATGATCGAAGATGCATCATTCTGTGAATTCCCAAGCCACTCAAATAAACCATAATGTTTAAATGAGTATTAAAAATTATATATCAAATTATATTTCATAATGTTATATCTAGGCCATTTCTAAAACATTGATAAGATATATTATGAAATCATTTTCACATTTTCCAAAACAAAACAATAAACTCTAAAATATTGTTCATAACAAGGAATCCTCTTTTAATATAAAAATATGATTTCATACATTGAAATAATAAAAATTAAATTAATATTAGATTCAATTTACATGATAAACACATTTAGGGCACTTAATAAATATCACAATCATCATTTAACATATCCTTAAACAAAATATAAATGCGTCCAATGGATGAAAATTTCAAATGATAATTGAGGAAATTTTATTCCCAAAAGGAATCACTGAACATTAAATATTCTACATTTATTTTGATTGAGATTCATCTTTCTATATATATATATTATATTGATAATACATTTTAACATCATTTAATATCTAAAAAATACTATAAATATTTAATTTTCTTTAAGAAGAAATAGATTCATCTTGTCAAACACATAGAGAGTTATTTCCAATTATACATGGACTATATGACACTATATATTTTCAAGAAATATAAAATTGATTGAATATGAATAAATATTATCTTTTTTTAAATAAAACCATTCAATTTTATTAGAAAAATTTACATCAGATATTTATGATTTGATTCAAAGAGAGTGTAAAATACAAGGTACAAAATAAAAATATATACTATGGTGTTTCAAATAATTAATTCCAAGCGAATCCCCTCAAAATAAGTCAACACATTTATGGTGAAAATAACTCAAAATTTAGAAGCATATAATTGTAATTCCTAGAATGACCTTATATTTTAGGAATTTCATATCTATGTTTTCCTCGAAACAATTGTAAAAGATATACATGCTACTATTGATAATCATTTTGACCTTAAAAATATTGTAGCATACATCATTTAGGGTTCCACAAAGTCCATGGATGTAGTTGTGTATACATTTGGACTCTGATTCATCGGAAACATGTTTTATGTGATTCTGACTGCACAGATTATTACATATAAGCATCACCATAGATTCATCCAATAAAAAATTAAATTTCACCAAGAAGGAATTTATATTTATAATAATGTATCCAAATCTATCATGAATTATTACACTACCATAAATTTCACCCATGTTGCATGAGACATATTAATTAATATTGAGACCAAAAATGTGAAGAATATAGCAAATCCGCCACCTCTGTAGGATATTATAGTAAGTAGGTTTGGATTTTATTATGTCCAAATGGGACCTTAGGGTGGATGAATCTATCTAGACTTTTATGAGATGACAAATTTCAATCATACATTCCACTCATTCTAAAAATAATGGCCATCCTAGTGTACATAAAACCCTTATTCCAGGAGTTGTGCTGATTCTTCCAAAAAAACTATCATCCTACTACAGAAATTATTACTCATGCCTTATTCTCAACGATATTTTATTATTGAAACTCTAGAATTATGAATTTGAAAACTAAGCTCCCTATATGGAAATAATGGTAAAATATCAGAATGTGCTACATTTTAGATGTACCCAGTCACCTTTAGAAAACATGTGTACAAAGGATTATTCACTAGTATCCCTACAACAGAAGCATCTAGATACAAGGTTAATGTATACCTTACTGAGAAGATCAAAAGTTTATTGAGAATTTTATGAATAAATAAAACAAGAATATTTTGTAAAGTTGGAAAATCCTTTCATATATCACATCATCACATCTATAAAACTCTACTTGATTCATCTTCAATAGATGATAATCTATTCTATAAAACTATTTGGTTGACTATCCTATAAAAACACATTTTTGGGGGTTGTGGTTCAAGTAGGTGAGATTAGTGAGAATGTTCTGTCCTCATCAAAGACAACAATAGTGAATCATGAGAACTTTATCCCTATCATAATTTTCATGTCTAATGTTTGGTTCCCTAGAGAACCCATAATGAAATTGACCTAATTCTTGTTCCTTAAATTATTGTTTCCACTTTCAAAAATTGTGCATGTGTGACATTTAAGAATAAGTATGTGAGGGATGATTAATAGAAAATTTGGATAATATTTCCTTTTCCATGAAATAATATTATTACAATAATTATATGCAACTAGGCTTTCCCACTACATCCAGACGTCAATTAGTTCCCATGCCATAATTTCATGAAAATAATGCATCATGTCAGAAACACACCTGATGGTAATATAAGCCTCTTAAACCATGCTCTTTATTCTTTCCCAAAAATAATAGTTGTATTTTATATCGCCATGGATGTCCCAATTAAACCCAGCCCAAATTTTTTTGATACCAATGATAACATATTTTATAATATTGAGGTAATATAGGAGAATAAAAAAAAATTTATATAAGAACACTTTTGATTAGAGTTATATGATCACCAAAGGATAAGAAACAATTATATAAATGGTGATACATTGGGTGATCTTATCAACCACCCTATCGATATGTTCGAAATGAGGCATGGATGGGGATATCTGAGTTCCTAGGTAGTCTATTAGAGTGATCCTTTTTTAACACATTATTTATTATTTATAGAACTATCCCTCCTATCTTTTCCCTTGGCCAAAAGTGATATGATCCTCTAATAACTAGTAACTAGTTTTAAACTTCATTTAAAAAATTCCACTTGAATCTTAAGGATACATTAAATATATGTCATAATCAAATAGAAAAAATGACCATATAAATAGAATAAATGATATTGGAAATGTCAATGAAGTTATTAATACAGTGATATAGGGGAATGATTCCCAAAACAATCATCCTTTTGATAAAGCAACTAGGGTTTATTATATGGGAGTGAACGTGATTATAAACAATAGATCCACATTCCTATGCCTCAACATAGATTTTATGAATTGAATTTTTCCCATTAAAGTGATGGTTGTCCATGAGGATCCCAATCACTAAAATATAAGTTCATAGGACCAAGGGGAGAATCTTGTTCATTTTAGAACATTTAAAATGATGTTTTTTTCAAATTTATCATATTATTTTTTTTATCCATTGTGATAACCACATTGATACAAATAACCTTATGGTTGATATCCCTTATAATTTTATGATCTAATTTCATAAGAAACTAGATCTATATTCCATTAACAAACTTTTGTTGTTCTTTTATGACCCATAAATGTAGCTACAAATATAATCATCTTTTGATAACTATAGAAAATAACTTATAATTGAAATTTTACAAAAAATAGTCCATTAATAATTGAGTGAGGATGGATTCTTAATACTTTTACAATGCACCTAATTAGTGTCACTTTCCGGTGGAGTGAGATTTCCCACAATAAATAAGTTATCCGCCACACCAATAAAGTATATCTTGAACAGATATCCTGAATACACATTGAAATATCCTAGGAAAACATATGGTCCTATAAAACTATCATCATTGAGATTCTTTAAATAACCCATATATATCATGATTTAGAATATACTCAAATGATTAGTAGTCATGGACAGACACCATGAAATGTATGGAATCTTTGATATGTCCACTTACCATTGGATAACCTCCTTCAGTAAATTGGCACAGAACCTATAGAAAAGACAGAAAATTATTTTCATCCATACCTCCCACCACATTGTGGTCCTCTATGAATTTTATATCCTCTAAACAAATATTTAACCTGACGATATTTTTGTTCTCATTAATGAATATTGGAAAAATTTCATGTTCCTATTTCCATCATATTATAATTTTATCCTAGATTTCTCATGAAATGACCATCGATGTTCATGTATTAGATTAGCTATGATATTATTCATTAGAGCAATATCATTGTAGGTTTCTTCATCCCATTAGTTTTCTACCATGGACTCCATTAATTTTTATTTCACACTTGATCATATCCATGGCCATGATACCAAGGGGTCAATTAATAATCTGGTATTGGAGGTCACATTTGATATTTTAGAGTTTTATGTAATTTTTAGTCCACCAACAACTCTAACTTGTTTCGTCCACAATACTGTCACCTAAAGTAGGAATCCAAGATATGAGGTTCATTGATGTAAAAAATGAGAGCACCACTCTATATCAAATCTAGTAGATAGAACCACTACAACTAGATAATGATCATAAATTCCTCATAAAAGTTGGTTTAATGTTGAATCCATATATGAATAGGTGGTGTTAATATTTTTGAGACACCGATCAATATAGAGCGACATGTGGTTGTTTCCTATTAGATTATGACACCAGAAGAACCAATCACCTGTGTACCCCATATCTAAGAGAATGTTATGAGAAAATCATGACATGAAATCATAGATTCCCTTATAAAAGTGAGAAAATAATTCCCTATTATCCATTATATAGATAATGACAATTAATTCTCCAGCCACTAACCATAGTTGGTTCCCTTGGAAGAGGCACCCCATCTCATTTTTTGTCGCCTCTCTATCATGGGAATCAAATTTGGAATAAAATAAGGTAAATATATAATAGATCACTCCCATGATAATATTAGTAGTAATAAAATATTAAGGATTAATCACCAGATCTACAATGATATTGGATTTCACAATCATCCCTATATATATTTTGGATTATAATGTATAAAATCATTAAATCCTATTCTATGTGAAAAGGAAAAAAATTTAAAGGGTTGTTTTTTTGGTTCTAAAATTATTCCTAGGAAGTTATATGAATTATATAACTCAATGGAGACAAATTAATTAAATTCCTAAGAAACAAGGCAATTGGTGATTCATAGATTGAAGGATATCTTGAGGTAGGGGATTTATTTGTCTTTGGCACCCACTGATGATGATATTGTTAGGCTGATAGCCAGGGATGATTTAGAGTAATTTCATTGGGTCATAGTTCAACATATCTTGTAGGGGATAATTGAAATACTTTATCAAAATCCTTGAAATTCGGTTCATTAGTATACTAACATGGGTTACATAAAGTGGAGAAAATATTAAAGGGAGAGGGAGCAAAATGAAGAGTGATCCCATTTACATCTTTGAATTAGTATTATTTAACAAAATATTCCCAACAATGTGATCGATACTGAGACATCTATGAAGATTATAAATATTGGATGTAGAATTTACCAAAACATTCTCCAAATGAGGGCACAATGAGATTATTAAATTTTTCAAAGTAATATCTATCACAATGATTACATGAAATCCAATGATCTAAATAATTAATCATAATAAACACTTGAATTTGATAATGGGGTGTGACATCTATGTCCAACACATGTGATGGAGCATGCATTTAATTCCTTTAAAGAGTTAAATAGATCACTTAATCAACATTGTATAGTTTCGATGAAAGTACAATGACATATGTTTTCATTCATGCACAATCGCAGTTTTAAAAGGGGCTAATATATATAAGGATTTTAATTTTGTTTTACTTTGATTCTATAAACACCTCCCTTTGTGATACTTAACCGATTAAATTCTTTTAAACAATAAATTCCACATCACATTGATTATTATCAATGTATATATTTTTCCAAATTCATGTAATTTTTATGTGGCTCTGAATGGTTTGATATTGTATAAAATGTTTTTATAAAGGTCATGACCCAAAAGATTATGCTCTACAATATCATCCCAACAAGTTAGGTTTCTTCAGCAATTCATATATAAATCCTCATGTAGTTACATTTGTACTCTAAAATTGAAAATGTTTTTACATAACATCAATTTCAAGATATTTTATTTGTCCCAGTCCCTTTTAAAACTGATTAAACAAAATTATAGAATATCATATATAGTTTGAGTAGTCCATGCAGGTCGACCATCAAATTGATAATGATAATGCATGTCAATTCTTATCTCTATATCTAACACTTCTCAACTCAATCAATATATCTTTAAAGTTAAACTTTTATCTTCATAAGATGAAATTAATAGTGGTCTTTAATGTATTCATACCAATCTATCATCTAATGATTATCAATTAATATATTTATCATATATTAATAAAATATGACGAATTTTTAAAGTAATAAAACACAGTCATAATGGAATGTTAACATTTCAATATATTAGAAATACCTACAATAAAATAAATGGTGAAGATATCAAATTTCAATAAATGAATGGATAATGAATTCACAATAAGATTTTGTATTTACCATTCCACCATAAAATGTAGGAACTCCATGTATCAAGACACATACACTACAATCTCCCTCATTATTTTTTCCCACTAGAAACTATTCTTGAGATCTCTATACATCATTGTGATTCAATGATGGGTAGACAATGATGATATATGGACATACTATATAATCTACTTCAATTATAAAATTTATGGAACAGATGTTAATTTTATAAAAGTAATAATTAATTCACAATCAAGGTTGAACTCTTAAATATCCAATAACCTCTTCTACAATACCATATTCTTTTTATATCCCTCATTAATATTTCCATGGATAGATAATTGAGATTTAATTTATTAATGGTAGAATTTATCCCCTTACCTTATAATATCAAGTTCCATACATTAAAAATCTATATGTATTGGATCTATTTCAATCATTATCATAGAAACTATAGTATTATTCTTCCCATTAAGATAACTATTCACCTCGATTATTTTCTTAATAAGTAAATGTGCTGAGTAGTACCAGTTGTTATCAACTAAAACCTTCTCTATTTGTACATTTTTAACTCCTTATATTTGAATATATAATTTAATCCCTTTGATAATTTTATATTTTACACTTTTCTCCATAGAGATAATTAACCATATATTCAATGAAAATATTACCTTTTCTATCCCAAAATCATGTCCCTAGTATTTTTTATCCTGAATAATTAGTTAATGTGACTCATAAGCTGACACCATGTCATTTATCTTGAAATAAAATCTCAATAAATTTTACAATTCATCATTATATATCCAAAAACCTTCCCCACTACTGAGTAATGTCAGTAATAGAGAATTGACCTACTTTATCTTTAGATAATTGAAATTTTACTCACATTAATATATCCATAAAAAATGAATTCCTTCATTGTTAACCTAGTTAGTGGATCCAACACACTGAATAAATTTATCATAATGCATCATGTTTATCAATATAATATAAGAAAAATACAAATCAATATTATAGTGTTTGGCTTGATCCAATCCTTTATAACATTTGTTTTGTAAGTAAAGAAAATTACCCTCACATGGTATTATAGTTAACCAATATTAATGCATTTGGTAGGAATAATTCACACAATATTTATTTTCTATATAATTACTCGTTATTCAACATTAGTGGAATAATTATAAAATTATCTTAACTCTTTTACATTTAATTCATATATATGGTATAATCATATATAAATTCCACCACAAATTAATATAGGTCATATAAAAAGACTCCATTCAACATATCCATATAGTTAAAGTGAAAATTTTAGTTTCTCTAAACCAAATATAAGATATAATATTTTATTACAAAATAATTTAAATTGAAATATATACTTGATTTTGTCATAAAATAATATTTATAACACTTCAATATAAATATTTTACATGATTATATACTAAGATTTATTGTAATAAAAAAGGTTATGGAAATTTTATTCTATAATTATAACATAGAGATACAATGAAAATAATCATAAAAATATATACAATGGTGTAAATGAATTATAACGATTCAATAAAGTTGATGTTTGAATATTAGGATCTAGAGGGCCACCAACATTGAACCTTATTCCCATAATATTTTCAAATATTGATATAGAGTATATGAGATTATGAGGACTAACCAACCAATTTCTATACTAGTTTATTTTAGGTTTCATTGGTAATTCTTATTTACAGGAATAATTATTAATCTCTTAAAATGAGTTCCTGATCCATATGAAACGTTTTATCAAGTTATCAAATGATGTATGTATACTATAAAATTTATTTATTATTGATGTAACAATCAATTTATGTGACAATAGCATATTTTATTGAATTTATTATGATAAAAGATTTTTAAAATTCATTAAAAAAAAGAGATATTTCAATACAAAATAACAAGGATTATATTACCATTAATAAATACATGGGCATAGTAGAGTAATGTAATTTTTCATAGTAAGATCAAATGTATTATAAATATATTACTAATGAATAACTACATTGAGTGTTTGTCCTACATTATAAGATATATCAAGGAAAATAGATTATGTTACACATATCGTGTTTAAAATTGTTTTCATTGTAATTAAATCATCTTTTCTCCTTTGGGTTGTGATGGGATTTGTGACACCACATTTGGTCTATTGGTCAAAATAAATTCTATTTATAATTTCTTAGATGGTCACACAAAAACCATAATAAGAAGCATGATCAACCCAAATAATTTGGAATTAAAACCTAGTGGGTAAAAAAGTATAGGTTGGGTAATGAAGGATATTAAATGGTCCCCAAGAAATTAATTATAACAATATCATTAATTTTTTTTTGAATATTATGTGTTGAATATTTTCCTTTAAGTATTTACAATTGTTTTGGAAATAAATGCAAATATGCTATAAATGAAAACAATTTTTCATGATTTATTTAATATTTTCTTATAAATGTGTTGAGTTAATGACTCCAATTTTATAATGTAAAATTATTTAATGTTTTATGTATGTTGTGGAAATATGATTCCTTTAGTGAGAGGGTCAATAGGATAAAAATAATATTTAAGGAATCTTTAGGTGGAAGAAGAAAAATTTCATAGATTATTATACTACTAATATAATTCTATTGAGGACCAATGATTGAGGAATTATTTAAAACTATAATTGAGTACAATTTTTATAATCTATCTCACATTATATATTTATAAGGTGTTGATATGGTAACCTTAATCAATGTTACTATTATTTGATTGATATGGTGTACCACGATGTGTCAAAAAATTCATTTATTCTCCACAATAACACTTTAAATACTACGAGTGTTGAATCTATTGGATTTTAGAGTCTAAGTATGCAATCTAGAGTGTTAAATATTTAGTTATTTTGAGATGAGTACTTCGGTAGCTAGTCAAACATGTGTTCATTCAAATTGGGTTGATTATATAATTTTGAAACATAAATCACAATATAATAAAATTAATAACACCTTATTGCATGATTTATCAACATTCCCCAAACCATGATGTAGTATTATAGTGTTAATGTTCATAATTAAGACATATTGAAATTTCATTTGATAGATTTTTAGTAGTAGGAATTTTAAATTTTCAACACCCTTGACCGTGTCTCAATTTGGTATTGGATAGACAAGATATGCTCATATGGATATTGAAATAAATTTGTTATTTTTATAATAAAAACACACACACACACTTATATTATTAGTTTGTTGTGTATAATTTTTAAATGGATGTCTTTGAAACTATTGCAGTAATCATAAACTCAATTTTTATGGACAACACATTGTCAAAAAATAACATGGGTTAAACCTTAAACAAGATAATCAATCCAGTGTGTCATATACCTATGGAATATTCTTGATCACCTCGTGTAGGTAACTAATTATAGGGAATCAGAAAATAAAATAGGGGAATTATTATTTAAATAAATATAATTTGATTATCGTTGTTACATATTTATAAATTTTAGAATCACTAATATGACATTTATATATTCAAGTCAAGTAAAATAAATAAAATTTTAAAATTTATTTAATTTAATTACGTATATAATAATTTTGAGGAAATAATTTAATAAACCAAATATTGGATCTTACGTATAAGTGGACATATTACATATATAACAATAACTCAAAATAAAAAAGACAAATTAATTTCCTCATGTCTCTGTCATTTACTACCAAACAAGAATACCATTAATACACCATTTGTGACCAAAATATAAATCCCAAACAAAAATATAGATTTAAATGAGTGTGAAACTCAGTAGTTCTTCTAAATAGAATCCATAACACATAATTACTATTAAATAGAATATGAATTTAACAATAGCTTCATAGGAAAATATACTGTTTATATTATCACTTTTAGATTTGGAAACCAATAAATTTATGTTACCCTATTTTCCCTAATTCGTTTCCCTTTAATAATTGAAGTTAAACCATCTCAAGGGGGTGATTTCATAATGATTTACATGAATGGTTCCAATATCATTTAACAAAATTGTGAATTAATGGGGTTTTTAGAGAAAATGAATGAAATTATATGTAATATGGTTAAAAGGAGTAACTATATATTTGGGGAAATGTGAAATAATATCAATTCCAATAAGAAGATAAAAAATGAAAGGTAACATAAATAAAAAAACTATAAAAAATTATCATGATAATAAGTAATTAATGAGAATAATTTCTAGATCATTCTAAAAAGGATTTATCAAATTGAAATACCTGATTAAATATAGCATCCCTAATTATCAATCACATCATACCCTTTATAACCAAGGGATAATTTATGAAGATGAAAATCACTAATCATGGCCCACTGGAATTAGAATTATCTTAAGATAAAATAACATATATTCTGAAAGGAATTTTTAGCTACTCATCGGTAAAAATATGTATAAAATAACGGGGTTGATCCACCATGTATTATCAATATGTATATGAATATAAATTTATATAAAGGTACAATAAAAAACATTGAAAGTATCACCTTGGTAAATATCTTTAGGAATATCACCACCCACATAATATCATCACTAAAAAACGAGTCCAATGAAAAGAAAAATTCATTTCTTTTCTAAACAATATTTTATATGGTTATAATCCATTGACATTTTCAATAACAGAACCCTAGTTTAAAATAAAAAATTTGGACGCAAAGTAATTCATTATAAATTTATTTTGATGAATTCTTTTATGAATGATGATAAAAATAAAAAATAAATGAAGTGTTTAGAAATAACAGTTTTACCCAAAACAACACATTAAATATAAAAATACTGTAACAAATCCTATATGAAATTTTATCAAACATCTGGTGTGTAATGTTTAAAAAAATCAAATTTTAAATAAGTGTAAAAAATGGAAACCCCATTTATTAATAAAAAAATTAAATAGTAATCCATTTTTCAGTTCAGAAAATATATATGCACATTTAATAATACAATAATATTTCCTAAATAATTATATAGAAATCTTGGAAATAAATAGTTCTCAAATTAAGGGTAATTATATCGTGTATCAAATCATAATGTGAAGGAGAAGTGAATAGTACTTTAGAAATTTGTTTAATGTAACATTATAGGAAATTTAGACATCATAACTAATTAAAAACATTGTGAATATGATCATAATCTCAATAAATAGTTCATTCTAGGTATTACTCTATATGGGAAGAAGATAAAAATGAAAGGATCATGAGGGTTTGGAGAAAATAGATAAGAAAAGGACTCACCATGAAAAACCTAGCCTTAATCTTGATGAATTACCAATAAAAACCCATGAAGAAGGATAAATTAAAGGGTTTAGAAATGTGGGGTAATGCCCGTCGAATATGAGTGGATATAGAGTGATTTTAGGTTAAAATTCTTAATAAAAAAGGAACCCTTTTGAAATATTAATGGAATACATTTATAACATGGTATAGACACACATTTTACCAATCTATGTAGAGACTATTCACCTCAAACTCAGATCACAGGGGAACCTTCTCATTTCGGAATAATTATTTGGGAAACCATGTTCCAACAATGTTATATAGATTTGTTAAACTAAAAATAAAACTCACATTCCTTTAATAAAGATTATATAATTTTTCACCATAAACCATTTTCACAAAAACTCTCTCATGGTCTATACTATGAATTTGAAAGGTTGGCTCTAACTATGAGCTACCTATGATGATGTATTATTCATGAAAAAACATGAACTAAAAACTCCCCTACATAATTTTAGCTACATTATTTCTCCTAAATCATTCAAAATAACAATGTCAAAGAAGGAAAAGATAACTAAATAACAAAATTTTACCTGAAAAGAATCAAAATACTGAGGAAAAGGGAAAATATTATTTAATATTTAAAATTGTAAGTAAAAAAATACAGTTGATTCATCATAATAGTAACTGACATGATTATTTTTACCAGTAAAAATCTTCATAAAAATATATTTTTTCAATGAAAAGGCTGGGGAACAATAGTCTCAACATGAATCAATCACAAAATTCAAGGAACATTGTGACCACCACCATGACAAGTCCTAATGATGCAATATAAAAAAATCAAATTTCCTCTCATGGAGAACCTTTAAGACCACAATACTCTACTAGGTACTCTTTCACCAATATTTAAATCCATAAAACGATTCTATATATTATAACCATAGAATAAAAAATAAAATTATAATAATAACATTCAAATATTATTTGATAACCACTAAGGAATTGATCATCATATGTACTAGACCATGAACAATATTTCAATTTTGGAATGGGATTCAAAGAAAACCTAAAAAATAGAACTACTTACAGTATATAAAATCCACTAGTTTAACTATGGATATTTTGTAATTTTCACAAGAAACCCATCCCATAATAGTGCCTAACAATTACTATAAAATGGGACCAACCAAATCACATATATTGGAAAAACTAAAAGGTTGATAAAACAATGTCTCAAAAAATAAACATATACATACAATATACAATGTTAAATCTGGAGACACCCTAATAATGGTAGATCTTCTTCCACATCTATTGCACATGGATCCTATAAAAATCCCTTATACATGATCCAAAAAGAACTAAAACATATATTTAAAGATCTCTATCATAATTTATTTTACGTCACAAATTATCAAACTAATATTACTATGTTATCCTCACCCAGAAGAATTTCATAATATAAAATAATGATATCTTTATAAAATCACCCAACCATATAAAATATGGAAACCTCCTCATTCCCTTATGAGGATTCCATTCACCACTAAAGGAAAAATTTGAAGAAACATTAAAATCAGCCACTCCTACATATATTTTCCCAACCCAAACTACCATCCTTATAAATTTTTTGTTTGTGTTTTAATAAACACAATATACATTTGTTTATGATCAGAATGAATGAAATTTTAAATACTCTGTGTTTTCAAAAAATATCCACAACAACTCAAGATGGTATAGGTATTTGTCCAACAAAATTTATAACATATTCTAACACTGATAGATATACATCTTTAAGGTTATATTATACTATAACCATATAAAATTTCACATAAAAATTATAATACTACAAGATAAATGAAATGGTTATCCTTTACCAAGAAATTTCAAAACACTATTTTTTTAAAAAAAATATTATTAAACCTCATCTTTCATGGACCTTCAAACCAAAAGGCAATAAACTTTATCTATAGAGGAATGGTATACAAATAAATATTCCAATAATTTTTATTATCTCATAATATTATTACACATCCCAAGGATCTATTTGAAACTAAAATATTGGATGATCCAATATCCAAAAAAAACTAGAATGAGATCTATAGGTTGATCATCATATGCTTTACAATTTTGGGGAGGAACTATTGCATACCTTTGTAAATAATTCATGAAATTACATGCTCATATGCTGGACAAAAATAAATGATCAAATATAATCATGATAAATCAGATACAAAATTTTCATAAATTATAAAATTAGGGTTAATTAAATATAATCATCTAATACTACTTATATTAAAAACCACTTGAACCTCTTTTAGAAAACATCATAGATAAAATTTTCAATTTCTCAAACCACTATATATATTTTTTTTCAAATTTCCCTTTATATCCATTACAAAACACATATTTTACCATGAATTCCACCTTTCCACTCAAATAAGTATTTTTAATAGTTCTCAAAATATCACACACACTAACTTCTAATGTCTAAGAACATAAAAAAAACTAAGTTCTTTTAAAACCCATTTTTTAAAATTTTTTAATATGATTTTCCAGTCGATTGATTATCTATAAATTAATTTATTAGAACTCATTTATCATTTAAAAATAATAATTACCGAAAAAATAATAATCATTTTATAACTTCTGTATATGTTAAAAAGATAAAAATGTCATAAGAAAATATAAATTAAATTTTTTATAAATAAATTCAATAATAAATGAGGGATTTGTTACCATGGAAAACATGGGGACATGTTTGAATGATTGTGTTTTAATAGTACTATGTCCATGGAGAGATAATTAAAAACAAGAAATTATGCATCACATGGTTTTTTAGACGTTATGAGATCACTAGTATCATGAATTCAACATGCTTTTCATTCCTACACACAAAGTGATTCACATAAAACCCATATAACATAAATGAAATTAAATCACCATCAACCATAATTTTGAAATTATATAATGAGTAAAGAACACGTTAAATTTAAAAACCATTTACTTAACGTCCAATGGGTATTCACTATTTCCTAGTGATATTGTAGGTTGAACACTTAATAATAAGACAACACTTGTTTTGATTATCTTATCTAAAATCTAACAATACTACCCTAATACAGTCAGAAATATGGAACTGAGGTTGTCTATGAATTCTATGTTCAGATATAATTTTTAAAAAACTATCGTAGGATAACCCCAAATCATGAAACCCATGCCATGATGAGACATAATTCGTATAGGTTCCCAATGACATCAAGTTGAATACTAATACTATAGAAATCGAATAGTTCTCATGTAAATTATTTCCACTAATATAATTAATTAAATACATATAACGACTTCTCCATAAATCAGTGAAATATCCATTCAAAATTAATATATCGATATAAAAAATATAAATTTATAATATTGAAGAACTGAAAGAAAAATATACAAAATATATGATAACAGCCTCAAGGAGAACCAAGAAGTAAAACAAAGTCATATACATAATGTTCCCACTAGGAATAAATTACAATACAAAACATTAAGACAAAACCCCAACTGATCTACTCATTACTTAATGAATCACTATCCAACCTCATAACAATTGAAACATCACAGTAGAATAATAGATGATACATAAATAGGAATATAGATAGGCATGAGTGTGAAAAATAATATGTATTTCAATGTAATACGATGTCTCTTGTATGGAAATTAAATTAAATATTCTGTTAAATATATATTAAAATTAAATTAGATAGAACAAATTTTATATTTTGGGTTCAAAAAATAATAATAGA
The DNA here is from genome assembly GCA_963277665.1 of Viscum album. Lineage (NCBI taxonomy): Eukaryota > Viridiplantae > Streptophyta > Magnoliopsida > Santalales > Viscaceae > Viscum > Viscum album. The sequence goes on along the minus strand of OY728137.1, from coordinate 1,885,943,712 downwards.
TCATTTCCTATTAAAACTTTAACCATTTACATTTAAAACACAGATGGTTAAACTATTTGAAGGTGATTGTATTTTAAATATTTATATAAAAGGTTCAAAAAAGAGTTTTAAAACAATAAAAATTGTATTTTGTTATATAAAAGGTCTTTAATGATAGAAAAAGTACATCAAATATGTATAATATCATTAGTAGTAAGTCATTAGAAATGGGAAGCAGTATCCATTGCATTATCATGGTAATAATAATAATGTAATCAACATAAACAAATAAAAAAATATTATTAATGGAATTACTATGATATGATGGAAATTTCATGAACATAATAAATAAGATCCATTATATAAGATCTCAGGATGCATTCTAACATTTCTACTGTTTAGTCATACCCAACATGGCATAGAAAATGTAAAATTCCCCCAACAATAGAAATTTCTACTAAGCTCCACTAACCAAAACATTATCTTAAGAAAGTTTAACACATATTCCTAGGTGTTTACTAGCTACTAATTATTCCTATTTATTATATGCAATGGGTGAAATCAAATAAAAAGTATCACCAAAAATATTAATATAATTATAAATTTAATTACACTTAAAATAAGTCATATATCATTATCACACCCAATCACCCTTCTTAAGAATAGACACATTCAAATTTTCCATTATTTTAAATTATTCTTATTCTAGGGACATGTTCATCATTCTAAAAAAAATACTATATGTTTATATTACAATGGTGTTTTCAGTAAGAAGAAAAATATCGAAAAGTAGCAATAATGAATTTTAAACATTATTTATAAAACAAGTTATATTCACCATTTCAAAGAACCAGGAACCTATTAAAAATTTGATAGAGTTGTTATAAATAACATTTACAACCAAACAAATCTCTTAAAGTAAAAAAAACTCATTAATAAATGTCATATGGTGATGTTATGAATCACACAGTGTGTTGGGGTTAATAAAAAACGGTTAACAAACCATAAATTAATGGTGAATGGTAAACAATTATATTACTTGTTGAATGTAATATGAATATTAATCTATGAACAAAAACCATGAATAAAAAATCACAAAATCAAACCCACACATAGGTATTTTTATAAGATATTGTACAACATAGGATGAATTTTAAAAAAGGAACATTAGATATTTATATAAAAAAGATGATGAAGCAATCTTATAATGTGGAATCATGGAAATAACATAATGAATCTTTAATAGAACACTATTTTTTGTGGAGAAATAAAAGTTTTTGATTCACTAGGAGTTATTTTCACTATATGGGAGTGGGGAGGGAGTGATTTTAGATAAAAAATGAGTGTATAAGGATATTTGTTTAATTACCTATAAAAAATTTATGATTTGGAAGCACAGTTTACAAAAATCATGGTAAACTATCTACCTAATATTAGGAATAATTATAAACTTATTGGGTTTGGCCACGTGTATTGTGAAACCATGTTCCAAAAAATTAAAATGGATTTTCTAATATATAGATACATCATATATTCTTTCCAAACAATTTCATATATCCATGTACATTCAATACACTAGTACCCTTACAAAAGAGATTCATTACAGGGTTTATTCTCATGTTCAAATGGTTTTGTCCTCTGTACAAGAAAATCATGTGGACATATTATGTATGAAAAAAAATAAAATAAAAGATACCATGTAATGGTAGTCAAATGTTCTCCTAAAAAGTGTGCATAATATCCATGTGATGAAATGAAAAAATACACAAAACAAAAAAATTTACATCAAAAAACACTACAATACAAGTTCAGGGTAAAATTAAAATGAAAAATTAATAATCAAAAAAGTTAATCTTCATGTCATATTCTACATTAGTGTCACAAGAAGGAAAAAATAAAAACCCAACTATGTAGTAATGAAAATATTTAAGGACAAAACCAAATTTTATCATTTAAGAGGGAATGAGAAAATTTTAATACATCACCCCATCAACTAATTGGGGGGATAAAGACAGCCACCCACCATTACAAGTGAAAAAATAGATATTAAAATAATATTTTTTAAATGTTTCATGGTGGCGCCATTAAGGTGTTCCAAATAATATGTCCTCATATGACACTCATGGAGGGAATGAAACATTAGAGACCCAACAACCCATATGGTATGGTAAAACACTATCTAAACCTCTTTTCTAAATCTCACATGATATCCTTTTATGAGTAGAAATAATAATTTGTGTTAAAAAAATGTAAAAATTACACAAAATTTTTAAATAATATAAAGAAATTTAAAAATTAATTTCAAGGACCATGAAACTCAAATTTATGAATTAAAATTGGGGTCATTTATTTAAATTCAGAATGTATTCCCTATATTCCAATTAATTGAAAATTAAATTCTTTTTATGAATAATTATAACTATCTTATTGATCATGATTTAGATTGAAAAATATGTGTGGTTTCTTGTATATTTTTTTATTTATCTTTTTCAATGTAAATGTTAATAACATTTATTTAATAAATAAATATCTTTGTGAAAACCTATACATCAGTATATTTTTATGGGAATGTGTGTCCCTAAGTGTTCATGTATATATGTATCTCATATTCAAAAGAGCCCCTCACATGTGTGTGAATATATATATATATATATATATATATAATGATCAGGATAAAATAAGACACATATTGTGTAAATAGAATGTGACGCACTAAATGAATCTTTCATACATTTAATTAGGGGATTTCTATAACTTCAGTCAAACATGACGTAAAATTTATTACCTAGGGTCTTAATAGATCCAACATTCACGTGATCAATAAGGTATTATGAAATGATCTAGATCACATTATTCTATCTTTTTTCATCATCATGATCTTTTATTTTGGGGTTTTGATCATACACATGATATCATAAAATAATAAAGTATCATGAATAGGTAAACAAAAAATGCATCAGAATTGTTATCTAATTAAAGTGTGGTAATTTTGTAATTATGTTCACACATAATATTAATACTAAATATAAAATTATTTTATTCACTGAAAATAAATAAAAACACCTCAAAAAGATATATTAAGGCCTTTCATAATATGAGTTTGACAAAGAATTATATCCTATTGTGATGGTGATCCATTATTGAAGGTGTATCCTTTTATTTTGGAGTTATATAACACGTTTCTTTTATAAAGAAATTAAATTTTTATTTATAAAATACACACACACACACATATATATATATATATATATATATTGGTTTAGTATTAGAGGAAATCAGTGAGTAATTTATGGATACAATTTCCAGAATATGGGACATCACAAAATATATCAAAGAGAAAAGAGATAATGTAGTTGTCTAGGAAATAACATACATTGTAACTATAAAATAAATGGAATATTTGAGACATGGAGTATGAGGTGAGATTTTAAGGGTACCTTTTCTAGAATACTCAAGAGATAGTTTATTCATAATCTAGTAGGTTATAGAATCATGTATTTGAAAAAAATTATTGAAGAAATTTAATGTTAGTCTGTTTGTATTTATAAATAACTAGTAATAAAGATAAATGTAATAATTTGGTAATATTAATTTGGAATAAAATTTAATTTAATTCCATTTAAGGTATTTTATATGTAATTGATTTATAACATGTCTTAACCATCATGAATATCTACGAGTTCTAAAGTTTTTTGACCATAGTATGGTGACATGAAAGGAAATTGTTTCTAGTGGAGTCCCCACAACCTGTAGAAACAAAACAAGAAGAAAGTTTTAATAGAAATATTACATGAGTGTAATGGATTATTCATTTTATGTCTACATACTAATTACATAAGAAATATAGAGCGATGTGTTAATTTAAAATCAACACTTGGATATCTTTACCATTTCTTCAACTTCTAAATAACATTCAAGGAAAATGTTGAGATATAAAGGAATAAGGTTATGATTATATATATAATGTATAAATAGAAAATTAAATAAGTCAATTTCAATAAATCATATTCATATCACTATCAACTAGCTACTCTGGTTTTGTTTATGTTTATCAAATGAATAGTATAGGGAACCCTCTTTTGTAAATATTTGGTAAGGTTATACATGTTGATAAGAAATTGAATGAAGATAAATCATAGGTTATTTTGTTGAAAAAATTTAATTTCAATGTTTTGAAAACACATTATATATCTAATTTAATGTTGTTTAAAATTTCATTTCGTTGAAAAAAAGATATCATGGATTTCAATGAACTGATTACAATTTTTTCATGTGGTAATAAATAACACTAGAAGAGAAGCTAAAATTATTTTACTTATAATAAAATAGTGGATTAAAATTCATTTATATATTTCATTACATGTTATATTTATATATTATACCTTTTTTTTAGATACTATATGTTTTCCATAGATTGTTTTTCCAAATATTGTACCCAAGTATGTTCTGAAGCATTACAAAAATTAATGTTAATTATATAATTATATTGGGAAGGGTGATTATCATATTTTTAGTGAAAGGATCAAGAATTATATATTGAAAAGGATATATATTTTATTAGAATTATTATTCTCTACTGAGTATATAGAAAATATTTATCCCATGTTTCTACTGGACACATTAAGGAATTATTTCATTTTGGATTGAATGTTATTTTTTATATCCCATACTCAATAAGAAGTTATGAAATGCATTAATCATTAGAATAAAATGATGAATATATAATATATTACTAAATATTACTGAAATGTCAAGAAATAAATAATATTTAAATATTACATCTTTATAGATAGATATTCATTACATAACATAACAATAGATTCCTAAATCATTTTTGTCTAGTGTTATTGGGAAACCTGGATACATAATCCATTGGTCCATATAAAATCATCATAACATCTTTTGTTTTGAGAAATATCATAAATAATTTCACTATTCATTACATTGGTAAAAGGAACATAATAAAGGGAGAGTTTAGATTCTCTATTATGGTGCTCAAGGGAGATATCAACCATTCATGAGCTTAAGGGTGTAGTAATAAGGAAATAACTTTTGAAAAATATACAATGAATATGTTAGATAACCAGCCTGATTCATGGAATAAATTTTGGTAGTTCAAGATACATGAATAATAATGAAATTAATGAATGTTATCCATGATACTATAACATTTTCATAAGACATAGATGTGTTTCATACACATAATTCAAGAAAATCATTTATGTAGTAGTCAATTCCTATTTTCAAAACACTGATAGTTGAATGTGTTCACTACACAAACCATCGCAGTAGTGAAGGTTCAATTCCATAACTACCATAGTAGAAAAATAACCATACTGAACTGGTTTTACTCTATAGTCAAATCCATTTTATCTCATGAGTTCTCATTCATTACCCATTTCAATAGAGGGATATATAGTTCTAATATATCTTTTTTAATAATGTTACCACCATCCTTAGTAATATAATAACCACTATCCTCAGTTATAATTGATCTATAATCATTTGTTATACTGTAACCACTATAAATACTAGATACCATAAATAAGTTCTTTTCATGATCATAAAATATTCATCATTTTATAATTCATGAAAATAAATGGGTTTCGTAAACATTTCCTCATAACATAACCCTTATGAACGTAATAGGTTTCAAAAAAATCTTAAATTCATAAATATAATCTCTATATTAAATGAATATGTATCATATAGATAGATCATACTTCTTATATAAATTATGTAACATTGATTCATGTCATTATAAAAAGAAAATTATTTTTAATGATCTATCAAAACACATCATCAGGAAAAAATATATACATTGAATTTTTTTAATATAAAATAGTAAATATAATCAAATAAAATATTTTAATTTTAATTTACATTGGAAACATAAAGAAGAAAATATAATCCACTAATAACTCTTCATGGGTAAAATATTATACATTTGATAAAATATAAAGATAATATTTTCTCATATTTTTGGTTTAAAAAGTCAAAAAATAATTTTCTTATAATAAAAAAAAGAATATTTCATTTAAAAATATTTCTAGAAAATTAATATTAGTGTAAATGTATAATGGAAAAATAATTTTATAATTATATAATATTTAGTTAATTTTTTTGGAATACATGGACATGGAATAAAAAATACATTCAACCAATGTTAAGAAACAAATTTTTTTTTAGAAAACACATTGTTTAGGACACGTAACTTCATAAATAGATAAAAATTTATAAAAAACATGTAATTGAATAAAATAACCAGAGATTAGGAAAATTCATGACTTTATTGATTAAAAGATCATATTATTTCATCACAAAAACATAATTTAAATGAAATCTAACAATAAATGACATTTTAACATAAAACTTTTACCACCATGGTATCATTTGAATCAAAAGTTTTTTGAAATAAATAATGTTTGAAGAATATGTATATTTCATAATTTCAATCTGAAATTAATAAATAAAATTAATTTGTATTATATAGAACAACAATAAGAAACCAGTGGTGCATAAATAATGTATTCTATATAAATAAATTTGAGACGATAGTGAAATACCTAATGTGTTGACTTATTTTATATACATTAAAACCTTCTCTTGATTGGGGATCCCCATTAGGTTTATACCTAATGTATTTATAGTAGTGTTTCACAATAAAAATAAGTCCTTACTGTTGTATGGATGGAATCATGTTTGTTATTTTGGAAGGTATTGGTTGAACCAAATGTTTTTAGACGTGTGAAGATGGGAGGAGATGGGTTCCCTTTTCTAAGTGGTCGAAAAAAAACACATGGAATTTAAGAATAATAAAATTTGTAACAATGTATTTTGAATTTCAAAATTCTATAATATGACATATTATAAAATCTTATATGATATAGGATGAATGTTTTGCTAGAAAATATGAATTGTACTATTTTTTGGTCATCTTAGTAATTATAATTCATGATTATCTCTCACTAAACATGATATAACATTAACTTAGGTAATTAACATTTACTTCATTCATAGTTAATTTTAAAAAATAATAGTTTTGATAATGATATATAATATTATATATTATAATTAAAAATATTGAATCCATTTTTTCAAATTTTACTGAATGAAGTGGAAAATTCTAATTTTAAATTTTACCAGTACATGTGATGAAAAAGTTATTTCCAGAGGGAGAAATTTTCATAATTATATAATGTTAAAATATTAAAATTAATCATAAAATTCAATCAATTGAAATAAATTTCAATAATAAATAAATAATTTAACTAGTTTTATGTTTAAAATAGTTTCAAACCAGATGTAACTTCATTAATTATTTAAACAAAAATTAGATTTTAGATAAATCAGTAATTTTCACTAGAAATTGAGAATTTATTCATTTCTGAAAATTATCAAAAATTAACTATAAGCTAATTTGAACAGGTAAATTTCAGAAATGATTTTTTTCTATTAAATTTTATAAATTTGGATAATTTTAATTTTATTCATTTTTCACAAGAAGCTGTAAAAACAATTTTTTTAGAAAAATGATTTTAGGAATTATATAATGACATTACTAAAAAAGTATCTACTTTTTTCAATATATTTTTGTTGATATAAAACCATTGTACATAATTTATAAATTATTTTTACTCAAACACATATAAAAATGTTTAGAAACTAGTTTATAATTGTCACGTTTGAACATAATATTTATGGTTTATTTTCATTTGATAAAAATCATTGCTATGTGAATACTGACATGTTGAAGAAATTAAGTTATTCAAAACAATTCACAAAAACAATGAATTTTTTTTATACCACCCATTTAATTAATTTATCCTTCAAAATTCAATAACATTATTATAAAAACTGAAGATACTTATTCTTAATTACATTATAGTGTTCCCACATTACTTTGTCAATATGGTTGTTTTTTCACAAAACATTGGCCGGGTGAGTGGTCTTATTTCAAAAGAAAATCTACATAATCAAAGATCATTACTATTATATATGTATAAAAAATATCACGATATATTGGTATCGATTTTGAGTTAATCACATATGATGAATCAATTATTCACTTTCATTGGAGGGATACATGGAGTAAATCGTGATCTTTAGAGAGGTTCGGTGGAAGAACCTAGAAATAACCTGTGATCCTGATAAGATCAAGAATTTCAGACTGAATAATTAACCAAATTATATGTTTTCCTATATTTCAAAACGTTATTAGATTTTTTCATGGTTAAATTCATAGACAAATTTTTCACTAACTTTAAATTCCAAATCACACAAGTGATTTTCTTCATAATATTTCTGCTAAATTTGTATCACCCTTAAGTGTTTTCAGATTTATATTTCCCTATAAATTCATAATCTATCTTATCCTCAATAGATTTAATTCTGGAAATCCATCGCATAAAATTTTAGTTCCACACATATTTACATATATGTGTTTTAATAGATCCATCATAATGATCAAGTGAAAGCTATTGGTGTACGAAAACATTACTAGAGAAAGGTTTTGTTCCTAACCCCATTTGAAATAGATAAAATGATATATTTTCATATCATATATTTTTTAAATTGTTCTCTTAAATTGATCATGTAACCGAGGATGACACACTAAAATATAGTACATCTATATATCTATATCTTGTTAATACTTTCCTATAAAATAAAGTAAAACCATAAATCCCAACAAGAAAAAATAGAATATGATACAGCATGAAATTGTATAACATCCTCATTGTATATCCTAGAAATTTAACCCATAGATTAATATTCTTTGATAGTGATGATGTGTGATAAAATTTAATTGTGATCCACTACAACCCATCTACCATTATTCCTGTTAGGCATTTTTGGTGTACAATCATATAATATAAACTTATGTTTTGCCGTTCACATTCTAGTATAGGTTGTGGATGTGACTGTTTCCCTCGGAATCCAGGGATGACCGCCCTGATGGGAGGTTCAAACATTCCGATCGGTTTCTAACAGGTTTGTTCGTAGAACTAGAAACACCCAATGATTCCACATCCATTCGGACCTACTTTCCAAAGGTCGGTGCTCATTAGTTTGTGGACTGATGAGGCTTCGGAATTTTTATTGCTCGAGAGGATGGGAGGTCGGACTCATCACACATTTTTGAGGGGAATTATTGTCTACTATGGGACTCTATTTATATATTTACGTTATGTTCGTGAATCCTTATTACATTACCAAGTATAAAATGAGCTTTCCTTCAGATCTGACAATCAATGATTAAATATGTATGAAATTTAGATAATCTTGTATATGTATTCGAGGTTCTTCATCGATAGAGAATCATCTGTATTTATTAGGGATTCTTGGTCAATGGTACCCTTCGAAACATTTATATAGAAGTCTCTTGGTCATTATGATGACCATGCTGGTTTTAATGCCACTCAGTGGGGCACTTGAAGTTTATTGTCATTCAAAAGGACATAGATTATTTTAGAGTTGGGATCGAACCTGTAGACGGTCTACCTATGTATCCTTTTTTTAGAAAAGGAATCAGAACCTAGGTAGTTCAAGTAAGGGAGTATGATTCTTATGATTGATGGCTCGGAGAAGGATGTCAAAATTACTTTTACACTCTAATCTCACGTGAGTCATGCTCGGTGTGAGAAACAAGAGGTATTGTTAAAATTAGACAATTGTTCCCTGAAAGATGCAATCATAAGAAATAATGTGGGGCTAATGTATGTATTACTACCCAAATAAATAAAGGTTAGGATTTAATTTAGGGAAGAAATCCAAGAACAGGGTCCATAAAGGTATATGTTCTTCATGGAGATTTTGAATACTCTATGGTAATTTCTTACCTAGAATGGATGATCTAAAGAGGGGGAGGAAGGCCTAAGTGTTGAAACTCATCAACACTTGCGCGCCTGAGTGCCCAGCCATTAAGGGAAAAGGGCCACACTTGCGCGACGCCTTACTCCTTCAATAGATCTTGTGTGCCCTTATTCTGGAAGAACCTCAAGAGGATTCTAAAGGCTTTAATCAAGAGTCGCTCAAGTATTACCCTGTTGGTTAACTATCGCACAAGTACCCCATCCATTCGGACCTACTTTTCAAAGGTAGGTGCTCATTAGATTGTATACTGATGAGGTTTAGGAATTTTCATTAGTTGAGAGGAAGGGAGGTTGGACTCATCACACATTTTTTAGGGGATTTATTGTCTACTCCGGGACCCTCTTTATAGATTTAACTTATGTTCATGAATCCTTATTACATTACCAAGTATAAAATGAGCTTTCCTTCAGATCTGACAATCAATGATTAAATATGTAGGAAATTTATAGAATCTTTTATATGTATTCGAGGTTCTTCATCGATGGAGAATCATCTTTATTTATTAGAGATTATTGGTCAATGGTACCCTTCGACACATTTATATAGAAGTCTCTTGGTCATTATGGTGACCATGCTGGTTTTAAAGCCACTCAGTGGGTAACTTGATGTTTATTGTCATTCAGAAGGACATAGATTATTTTAGAGTTCGGATCGAACACGTATATGGGCTACATACGTATCCTTTGTTTAGAAAACGAATCAGAACCCACGTAGTTCGAGTAAAGGACTATGATTCTTATGATTGATGGCTCAAATAATGATGTCACAATTACTTTTACTCTCTAAGCTCACGTGAGTCATGCTCGGTGTGAGAAACAAGTGGTATTGGTAAAAATTAGACAATTGTGCCCTGAAAGATTCAATCATAAGAAATAATGTGGGGCTTATGTATGTATGACTGCCCATATAAATGGAGGTTGGGAATTACTTTAGGGAATAAATCTAGGAAAAGGGTCCATAAAGGTATATGTGCTTCATGAAGATTTTGAATACTCTAACTTGGGGCTTACTCCTGAAAAGGACGCCCAAATTAGGAGAAGACTTATGATTGGGTTTTACTCCTGAAAAGGAATCCCAGATCAAAGGTAAATTAGGACTGGTTAAGAGAAATGAAGACTGGGGATTACTCCAGAAAAGGAATCCCAGGTTAAGAGAATTATGGTTGGGGCTTACTCCTAAAGAGGATGCCCATAATTGAGACTGGGGCTTACTCCTGAAAAGGAAGCCCAGGTTAGGGGATCTGGGGCTTACTCCTAAAGAGGATTCCCAAATTAGAGGACTTATGACTGGGGATTATTCCTGAAAAGGAGACCCTGGTTAAGGATTCTCTCATCTTAAAGGATGAGGTTGAATGAATGAAATATAAATTATTAGTGACATAAAGATATGTAAATCAATTGGTTTTGAGAGATATTCCATATAATTCCTTTCAGATAAGGAAGTCAAATCAAGAAATCATGCCATAAATGGCTTTGAAGAGTGTCTTGAAAACTGAATCTTGAATAGGAAAGGTGGAATGGCTTAAGAGTGGTGAAATGGACAAGAAGGGAACCCAAAAATGGAGGGGCGTGCAAGTCCTGGAAGGCACACAGGTACTGCGTGGGCGCGCCAGTCCTGGTTGCGCAGTTATGCGTGCGCAACATTTGTGGTACTTGCGCGACAGTTAACCAGTGAAGAGACTCCAGTCTGTGGATTCCATAAATCAAATGAAGAGTTATGTTGAAAACCTCTTGTAATTCTTGAAAAACAGAAAGACTACAGTCTGTGGATGTCCTTCTATCTCCTATATATCAATGAAAAACACTTTAATCTTCAATCATTTGTACATGCATTCTCTTTTTCTACATGCTTTATATTTTACCTAATACAATGGGCCTAGTAAGCATAGTTTGATTTTTACTAGGATTAATGTAAATAACCCTACAAACTTCGAACCTTTTAATTGCTCAATGTTACCTAAATCATACAAAATGTATGTTTAGTGAGCTGGGAACTTGACTTTTATTCAGAGTTCCCCTGTCTTTTTTTGGGCAGTTTAAAGTCATACACGTCGGACATAAAAATGCTAATGTTTAAGGTCGAAATAGCTTTGACCGAAATGGATTAGAATTGACTCAATTCCTTGAAAATTCATCTAAAAACATATTACCATACTCAAGTATGATGGAAAATATGTAAGCTATGAATTAATAATATTTGAATCTGAGGAATGATATGAAAAAGAGATAAAAGGCATTAGAAGAAGTAGTTTCCAAGAATGAAGTTACCATTATTTAACAAACCCATTAGGGGGTTGAATTATGCAGGGCCATCTAAGGGAATTGGCTGCATAGTTAAATAAAATAGTATCTTTTGGCTAACAAGACTGTTATGTAGATTATTTATACAAGGCCGCCTATGGGCACGTACTTCATAGTCAGGAAAAAGAACTCTCAGAAATTTAAATTCCTAGTTCTAAAAGCCAGTGAAAGTTTATAGAGATTCAGATCTTCCAAATTATAGAGTTTGCTATATAGAAATAGGTACTTGAATATGGAGAAGATATTTCCAAACAAGATTATCGAAGAACTGGATGATTATCACTCCTACGAAGGTCTGACCCAAACGTAGGTAAGGATAATATAAACCATGGACTTGAATACTTTCAGATCATGAAAAAGGATATGGGACAAATATGTTAAGGATGGATATTTTTGCGGATCCCTACAGACTATTATTTAAGACAAATAAGGACAAAATAGGCATTCATCCCAAGAATGAAGTTACCACTATCCGACAAACCTGTTATGGGGTTGAATTATGCAGGGCCACCTAAGGGCATTGGTTGCACAGTCAAATAATAGTATCTTTTGGAAAACAAGTCTGTTATGTGAATTTTTTATGCAAGGCCGCCTATGGGCACGTGCTACATAGTCAGACAAAAGAACTCTCAAAAGTTTGACATTTTTGTGACTAGAAGTCATGAAAAGGTTTATGAGGATCTGAAATTATTTAAGGTTAGGATTATGACACATAATGATGGGTATTGTCCAATGTATACAGAGATACACAGATCAATGCTAACCATAATCATGTTGTGTCTGGGTCCTGAATTGAAATATGAGACTTCACTACGTATCCCATAAGGATGAGAATCAATCCATATGTAGTTATTAAACTACATTTTAACTTCGTGTGGGACAAAAGGATTAAAGATCTTAGTTTAGGGTCATAGATCTTGGACCATTAAAAGAAATACACAGTGTGTGTTTTCATGGGGACTTTTCAGCCAAGGGACTGAAAATAGAATTTGGGGTTAGGCCCAAAGACTTGGGACTAGATTCGAGGGACACTAAAACGTTCCTACGTATCCCATAAGGATGGAAATCAAGCCCACGTAGTTCTAGAATTACCCTTTTTACAAATTTGGTTCGTACATGTGAAGGGTGAAACGGGACTTTAGTACAATGATGGTTTAACACAATATAATAGGTTTAGGCATTTCCATGTATGCACGTAGTCTTTTAAATGAAACATGATTGAAAAATCAATGAAAATAATGGTTCCCTATCAGGTGAGGGTATCAAAGAAATTTGTAGTTTATTGTCATACTGGACAAAAGTGTTGTATAGTTTAACGTCGTATAACAAGGACGAAAGTGAACCAATGTAAATATATTGATTCTAAGGTCAGTTTCACGAATTAACATCGTATGAGATGGAGATGAACTGACGTGAACCGAATGGTTTTGGGCTTAAACCCTGGGAGGTTGCCTACATACCCAGCCTAGAAGGCAAGGATCCAAGTCAGTGTAGTTGAATTAAAGAATGAATTAATGATCAAGTAGTTCTTGGGGACAATGACCTAAAAAATGATGTTAGGACTTACACATGGTTAGCGGCCCAGAGAGAGTGTTATGGTTGATGTTTTCTCTAAGATCATGTGAGTCATACTCGGTGTGAGAAACAAGAGGTAACAATAACCTTAACGATGCATAGTTTAATGTCATGTAGGACATATAAAGGGACTATGCAGTTTAAAGTATTGCAGTTAGGACTATTGGTGCTTCACAGTTTAGTGTCATGTAGCAGGGAAAAAATACAGTTTAATGTCATGTAAGACGTATCACAGACTTTCTATATAGTTTAGCGTCATGTAGTTAGGATGATGGGGACAATGGAGTTTAATTTCATGTTGGACGAAAGGGGGATTATGCAGTTTAATGTCATGTAGGGAGGACAAAAGAGTACACCATTTTAATGTCACGTTGGATGCATTGGGGATTTTTTTCCCACAGTTTAACGTCATGTTGGATGAAAGTGTGAATAGTTTATGGTCATACAGGACCTTTGATGATTATGTAGTTTAACATATTTCTGGACGTAAGGTACTTTTATACAGTTTAGCTTCATGTAGTTAGGACGTCACAGTTTAACGTCTTGCTGGACGTAAGGGACTTGCAAATAGTTTAGGGTCATATGAATGGACCGTTGATGATGCAGTTTACGGTCATACAAGACCTAGTTGCAGTTTAAGGTCATACTGGACCATTTAGGGAACTTTTTCACAGTTTAACGTCATGTGGGATGAAAGTAAAAAAAGTCTACGGAAATATGTATGGACCATTGCTGTATAGTTTAATGTCATATAGCAAGGAAGAGAAAGGTACTTTGCAGTTTATACAAAATACTTATTCAAAAATCTGGCATTGGTTAGAGTAGTGATGAGTTCTCCATCCATTGAGATTAATGAATAAGCTCCATTGGAGTAGACCCTATGTATTGAATAAGGTCCTTCCCATTTTGGATCAATCTTGGGAGGTTTCTTTCGTGGTATCATTGGAGTTCTGATAACTAATACCAATTCTCCCTGAGTGAATGAATGAAGATGAACTTTTTTATTAAAAGCTCGTGCTATTCGATTCTGATAGACTTCCAAGTGGTGCAAAGCGCACAATATTTTCTCATCTAATCGTTCCAATTCATTCAATCGCTTTTGAGATTGTTCATCTGTAGATGATTAATCACAAATGGAAACTCTGAGTGAGGGTAGTTTAACTTCAATGGGCAATACGGCTTCCGTTCCATATACCAATGAATATGGACTTGACCGAGTTGCAGTCTGGGTGGTAGTCCAATAATCCCATAAAGCATGAAAGAGTTTATCAGGCCATGACCTCTTATCATTATCCACCATATTTTGCAGTATATTTTAAAGAGTCTTGTTAAAGGCTTCTATCTGGCCATTGGCTTCTGCATGATACCGAGATGAATGGTTGGATTTTATGTTGTATTCTTGATACAACTTCTTTAACTCGGATGAACAGAATTTGGTGCCATTGTCTGTCAATATGGTATGAGGGACACCAAATCTAGTAATGATATTAGACTTTATGAAGCTAAAAACACATTTAGAACTGGCTTCCTTGAGAGGTATTGCCTCTTCCCATTTGGAAAAGAAGCCAGTAGCAGTAAGAATGTACTTAAACTACTTGGTCGTAGCCGAAGGGTAAGGTCCCACCACATCCATTCCCCATGTGGAAAATGGCCATGAGTATTTAGCTGTATGAAGAAACTCTGGAGGTTGATGAATGAAGTTGGCATGTACTTGGCATGAATGAAACTTCTTTGTGAAATCGACACAATCTCGTATCAGTGAAGGCCAAAAAGTATCCAAGCCTTCGAATCTAATCAGACAGTCTATGTCCAGACTGGTGGGCACCACAGACTCCTGCATGCACTTCTTTCATGATAGCCATTATCTCTTCACTATCAATGCATCTGAAGAGAACTCCATCAAAACCACATTTGTAGATAATTTTCTCTAAGTGATCTGGGCTATCATAGAGTAAAATTAACCATGCATTGTCAGATTTGTTCTTTTTCATCTCTATCAGGTGGAAGTGTTCCATTTTGAAGTTATCCCTGATAGGTGACATTCATCCTGTAGTATGACCATATGGTTCAGGAATGGGACAAATTTCATTAATTTCCTCTGTTCTGATCCGAACATAAGGTGAAATTGCACGACTGGGGGCAATACTGATGGTTGTCTCGTCCCAATTTGGATCTGCCAGAGCTGTGGCTATATTAGCCAATGCATCATCTTGAGCATTTTTTGATCTTGGGGCATAAGAAAATGTCAGTTCCAAAGGGAATTTCGCCATTAATTCTCTGATGAAATCGTACAAAGGGATTAGTTTTTCTTTTCTGATGGCATAATCCCCATTGACTTGTTTGATTACCAGGTCTGAATCACCTTTCACCTGTAAGTGATTCACTTGTGCTTGAAGTGCTAATTCCAAACCTACGATGAGAGCTTGGTATTCTGCTTCATTATCAGTACCACCTTCCCACAATAAAAAGGAATAAGGTAACACTGCCTTTTCTAGAGAAATGAGCACAATTCCTAATCCAACTTTGTTGAATTTAGGATTTTCCATTTTCCTCCCTATTGGACTTCTGGATGCCCCATCAAAATACATTTCATATGCCTGAGGACTTTCTTGAATAGAGAAGACTTTCTCATCAAGGAGTTCAATATCTGAAGATGTGTCTTCCACTTAAGGGTGTTCAGCTAGGAAATTATCCAGAGCATGGCCCTTTATCACCTTTTGAGACACATACTGAATGTCGAATTGCTGGAAAATAACTACCCACCTTTCCAGACATCCTGTAAGAATTGGATGACTTAGGATAAATTTTAACGGGTTATTGAGAGATACCAATTGGACCTCGTGATGTTTCAGGTAGTGTCTCAACTTCTGAACTGCAAAGATTAATGCCAGGAAGCACTTCTCAATAGTTGAATATCGGGTTTCTGCTTCAAGCATGGTTCGACTAAGATAGTAGAGGCTGTTTTCATTCCCAATATCATTCTTTTGAGCAAGGAAGGCACCCAATGAACGCTATAGAGTTGTCACGTAGAGGATAAGTGGTCTTCCATCAACAGGTGGCATGAGTACTAGTGGTCTCAAGATGTATTTCTTGATAATATCGAATGCTTATTGACATTCTTCAGTCCACTAATAAGTGACTCCCTTCTTCATCAATTTGGTGAAGGGTAAACTTTTTCCTGCTAAATTGGAGATGAAATTCCGAATATAGGCTACGTATCCTTGATGTCCTCTTAATTATTTCAAATTTTGAGGAGGTGACATACCAAGGATTGACTTGGCCTCTTAAGGATCGACTTCAATACCACGATGGCGTACAACAAAGCTGAGAAATTTTCCTATGGTTACCCCAAAAGCACATTTTAAGGGGTTCATCTTCAAATTATGTTGTCGAAGCTTGTAGAATATGACTTCCAAATCATCAATGTGATTAGAATTTTTTTTGGATTTAACTACCAAATCGTCTACATAGAATTCAACAAACTTCCCTAATAAGGGTTTGAAGATACGATGCATGGCACGCTGATAAGTTTCACCTGCATTATTTAAGCCAAAGGGCATTACCCGGTAGAAAAACACACCCTGAGGGGATCTGAAGGCTGTAGATTCCTCGTCTTCTAGGGCCATTCGGATCTGATTATATCCGGAATATCCATCCATGAAGTAAAGTTCTTCATAGACAGCTGTTGCATCAATTTGATGTTCTGTAATCGGAACTGGGAAATCATCCTTAGGACAATGCCGATTAAGATCTCTGAAATTGATGAAAACTCTAATTTGTCCGTTCTTTTTCTTTACATGGACAATATTAGCCAACCATTTGGGAAATTGAACTTCTCTAATGAAGTTAGCTTTGATAAGCTTATCCACTTCAGCTTCAATTTTGGAAGCATAAGTTGGGTGTGTTCTTCTCGTGGCTTGCATAAATCCTCGATGTTCTTTCAGTAAACCCTAATGATGAGTAGCGACATCAGGATCAAGCCCGGGAATTTCTGTATAGTTCCAGGAAAATATATCCCTATATTTCTTTAGAAAATAAATATACATCTCTTGCTCTTCAAGAGTCATGGCCGCACTGATTAAAGTGCGGCGTGGATCTCCTTTTGTACCCAGATTTATTTCTCTGAGTTCGTCCACAGTGGTAGAGATGCCCTCTTCAAATACTGGAGGAGCATCTCTGAGATCTTCCTCTTCTTCTTCTTCATGTGTTATTTCATCCATTTCTACTTGCATAGTAAATGATAAAGTAGAATTCTCATGATCCAAAGAGTTGTCAAAATTTTCATATCTTGAAGAAAAAGCTTCCATTTCCAACCCGATTGATGATGAAGGGTCTTCATTGGGTAATAAATAGGAGATGATAGATTGAGAATCGACATCATTGTTCACCTCCGATGTTGCTATAACTTATTCAGGCCTAATTGGCGAAGCATAGACTTGTTGGATTTTAGCAGATGAAATGAAGACGTCGCCATTTGTGCTTTCATCACTACTTGGTAGATTACCAATTTCTCCCATGTTGTCTGGATCGATTGTCGTAATTGACATTATGGATCTTTCCATAAGAGTATTTTGATTTGGGTCTATCTTGTCAATTTGACTGATAGGCAACACATAATTTGTACTCACATGTGTAAATGGATTTACTGGAATTTTTTCCAAACCATATAGAGCATTAACTTTGGTAATCTCCTTTGTTATGGGTTTCTCCCTTTGCTTCATGTGATAGAATTCCGCCTCAATGTATTGAGACTCACATGTCTTGAACGAGGCCTTATCACCATACAACATCCCAAATTGACCATCGAAACAATATTTGAGACATTAATGGTATGATGAAGGGATAGTTGCATGTTGATGTAGCCAAGGTCTTCCATGCAAGATGTTGAAGGCTGAGTCTTGATCAACAACCATGAAATCTAAATTGGATACAAAATTTCCAAACTGATTTCTGAGTGTCACTTTACCCAGTGGTTATTGTTCATTTTTATCATATCCCTGTAGCATCATGGTGGAAGGAGATAAATCAGATTCTGTGAGGCCCAATCTACGAAGTGTACGAATGGGCATGAGGTTGACTCCTGGACCATTGTCAATAAAATCCCTTCGAACAACCACACCATTGACCTTTCCAAACATGTACAATGGTCTAATATTTCCATGCACAACATCATCTTCATCTATATCAGTAAAAGATATTATTGCATGGCATTCTACAGGATTATTCTCTATGTGATAGACTTCAGCTGTAGCTTTTTCAGTTTCAAACTCATGAGGATTTGACAGAGCCTCGATGAGTGCTTCTCGAAAATCTTTTGACAGATTCAGATCATCCAAAATTGATAACGTGGCTGGTACTTGGGCCAAGTGTTTCAATATATCATAATTTTGATCTAGAGGTCTATGTTACCCAATAGGAATATATGGTTTAACAGGTACCTTGGAAGAAGATGCTTTGGAAGTTGATGCATCTTGTATTGGGAATGGAGTTGGCAATATTCCTGGTTTTGGAAGCATAGACCGATTAAATCCATTTACATGCTGAGAGGAATAAGATGGAACATTCAACTAGTCTTCCAAAATAACTGTGCTAGGACTGAATTTTCTATTGGTAGAAGAACTTTCTTGTTCTTGTTGAGCTCACTGAAGGGCTCTACCACGAGTTTCAACTGCATACACAGTTCTAGTAGGGGTAGAATTGGAATAGTGGATTCTGAAAGATCCACGTCTTCCCCTGTATCCTGTGCCCCTAGAACTTCCTCTGATTCCTCTATTTGATACAGGGAATTCAGGCTCATTGAAATCGAAACTGCGACTATAATATGGATCTGTTAATTGAATCATATTAACAGAACCGAAGATTAACTCTTCGTTTGATGAAGACTCTACCTGATTAGCCTATTTAGGTTGTGCCGTTTGGTGGGGCGGTTCTCGTGGCTTTGAAGTAGATGGCATGAAGTCTACCAAAGTCAAAGACAACTTAGGCTTTGACACATACTCGTCTTCTTCTGATTCTTTTTCTTTCTTTGAATCATGTCATTTCTTTGAGGAATTCCCCTCTAAAGAAGAGGGTTTTGCCGCAACATTCATGGAAGAAGACACAATTGATTTCTTTAATTGTGTTTGCAAAATAGAATGAGTTTGACTGATTGTCTTTCTGACCATCCAATCATTATACTTCTGTGAATTTTTTCTTTTGACTTCTTTACATTCACCTTCCTCTTCTGGAACTATAGCAGTGACACATGCTACCTGGGCTGAAGAGCCTTTCAATGTGACTTTTCCTGAGTCGACCATCTTTTTCAGGAGTTCATTGAAGACAAAACACTCCTGGATGGGATTCCCCAACATTTGATGAAAAGGGCAATAATTGGGACGGTCTTCATCTCCTTTCTTGTTTGGCCTCTTGGGCATTGGTAATTGAACCAAATTGTTTTCCAGAGCCGAAATGAAATAACCAGGAACTTGTTCATTTCGTAAAGAGTATGTTTTGCTCTTCATATCCTCAAATTGTTTTCGCCTTTGATCTTTTTTATCGTCTGGATGAAAAGGCCTTTGTTTTTGTCATTCAGAAGGTGGAGCCCTTCGAGAAGATGAAGGTTTTGAGGTAGAAATAGGTACAGGTGCTTGTTTAAGTATAACTGTAGCAGTTTCTGCTTTTCCCATTCTCCTTCCTGGAGCTGATGGAATTACATGAGATTTAGGTTTAGCCTGTATAAGGAAATCTTCAATCTCCTGAGCGATTGAAGGGAGGTCTCGAAACCCTCCTGTGTATTTCACAGTGATTAATGCCATGCATAATTCATCACATAGATTTTCCACACAGGTTGGAAACAATTCTTCTTGAGGGATCGCTAAACTCAAGGAATATGTTAATCCCTTCCATTGAGCAATGAAATTCGAAACCCTTTAATTCTCCCTTTGCTTACAGTTTGTAAGATCAAAAACTGTTGTCTATGGAAAAGTTGAGCTGAACTGAAGGAGGAATATTTGGCGAAGATCCTCCCATCCGGTAATTGACCGGGATTGCAAACTTGTATACCAAACAAAAGCTGGTCCTTGCAAGGTTCACACAAAGCATCTAAGTTTCACTGCTTCTTGCTGCTCTAGAGTTCCCATCATAGGATCGCAACAAGACACATAATGCGTCAAATGTTGTTCAGGATCGCCTGATCCCTTGAAAATAGGGAATACAGGGTTCCAAAAACTGGATTGAGGAGAAATGAAGTCTACCCATTCAGGGTAAACTTTCTTTTCTAGTTGAACCTGCGCATGTTTCCCTTCCATAGTTTCTAACCGAGCTGTTAATGACTCAATAGTAGTTATTAACTATTGAGAAACATCCGGTTGAACTTGGACTTGGGTAGGTGCTACGACTGGAGCTTCGACAGATGTGGTGATTGGTGCTATAACTGATTGTAGCACTACCAACTATTGTCGCACTTGACCCGTAGGATTAGAACTGTGAGGGTGTATTGATAGAGGAGGATATTCTTGATCCATCTCAGTAGCTGGAACAAATTCCTTTGGCTGACTGACTCCAGCATGCTTAAGAAGAATACTACTCTGAAGTAGTTCTGCATTCAACCTTCTTAATTACTTCATTTCTTCCTCCTGTTGTGCAAACCTATGCTCTAGTGAGATCGATTGGCCTTATCCAGAGGAAGGATATGTAACCTGGTTATTTACCTTCCCTTTGTTGGATCCTTTTTGGAGAGGGGGATGTGGGTTACTCGAAGTATTACCTAGGTTCTGAGTAATCTGTTGACTTCATGTACGCACTCCTTCTTCAGTTGTGTCGGTGCGCACATATTCTTGAGCAGGAACCTCTTCATCGGATTCCCCTAAGTGATCCTCATCTGGTGGATCAGAAACAACGGCATTGATGACTTTGATTTATGCATAACTCATTGCATCCCTTCTATCAACATTTCTGTGATATTGTCTTCTTCCATGTCTTTGATGAGACATTGCCTTTTGTAGATTCGATCCCTCAGGAACTTCTTGACGAACCGTAATTTGGTGGGAATCTCCTGATAATTTGGCTCTTCGTTCCTCTTGAGATTTCTCCCCCAATCGAGAAAATTACGAATTTCTCTGAGGAGGGGATTGATTATTTGAAAAAGTCCCCAGTCCAGTGGACTGGGGCTGTTTCTGTTGTTCTCGTTCAACTCCCCGAATCCTTTTTGTTGACTCCGAGGGTTGATTTAAAAGATTCCCCACTCTAGCGAGCTGGGGTGGTTCTTGACATGCTATGTCTGAGACTTTCTTGAAAGTCCTTCTGATCTTGTGAACCTTATTCCGGAAATTAGCTGGATGCATTAACTTGTATCCTCTTTTATCACCAGGTTCAAAAGACTGTTGGATGATTTCTGACACTTTTGTCACTTGGTGACGTGCTTTCTCCAAATGAGAGGCATGTTCAATATTTTCGTTTGCTTGATGCAAGATTAATTTGGCAACATGTTCTCTGTATTCTTGATTTTGAGAGGAGCTAGTTGAAGCATGTTCTTGGGCAAGCTTTTGATTACAAACAAAGCCCATTGACTGTGGCCAGCCATGGGAAATAACATTGCATGAGACCATTTTCCGCGGGCTTTGCTGACTAGAGAGCATTGTGAAATGCAGTGCTCCATGAACACCCCAGCCTCTGACACGAATACCAGATGGGGCATTGGCAATTAACTGACGCAATCTTCTTAGTGCGCCAAGGAATGACCGTTGAAGGGCTCTCTGCTTCTTTTCAGCCTTCAGATATCGAGATACTGATAGAGATGCCAAATCAATCTAACATTGTAACCCTTATATTATCGTAAGATAATTTTCATATTCATCATAAGATAATACTTTCTTTTTCAACTGAAAATTTTTTTTCCATATGTTGAGACGAATATCATGAATTTCATCTTTCGTTAACATTTATGGAATATTATACTGAGAGTCATCCAGAGGCCAAAACATGACTGGCACTTCACCTTTCGCCAGTTTTTTTCTCATGTTCAGCATTTCCTCTTTATCATTTGATGAAGATTATTCTACCTGATTTGACCAGAGTTGGTGTTTCCTGGTTGCTTCATTGGATTCAACAGGATTGGTAGTGAAATCATTGATCAAACTAGAAGATGCATGACTTAGGGGTGGTTCGGATAATGACGTACACCCTGGGCTATCTTCTGATTGAGAAAGTATTTCACCTACTAGTGATGAAGTTTCAGACATGACTGGTTTCGCATTTGCAAGTGCCTCAAGATAAGAGGGATTTCTCGGCACTACATTGTCCACTGGAGCATTTTCCGGGAAATTTGCATCACTACTGCGGAGAGGAATTTTGCAGCGAAATTCATCATCATGGGGAGGAACACCATAATGGGTTACAGTAAAAGATGAGATCTCTTGCTCCTTGGTCTTCTGACCAAACAGAGGCTTCCTGTGGCTATCATCTGATGATGAAACTTTGAGATCGATCGAATTGTCATGAAGCAAGCCTTCATGAGGAAGTGTATGTTGAAGACATTTAGAATTAATGTTCCTATTATTGGGAAATGAGGGAGTAGAATCTTGAATTTCAACAGATAATTGTCTGAGATATTCAAGAACTCTAGTATCGAGCAAGTCCTTGTTACAGATTGGCTCTTGATCTCCTGACTATGCTGGGCAGGTCTTTTTCTTAGACACCTTCTTACTCACCTTGGAAACTACTTGTTGAAGAAAGTGGCTACTCTGAGCAGGTGTATATGCCTGATCAAGAAATATGGCCAGGTTAGGCTGAAGACCTCTACTCAAATCAGGTGTATGTGCCTGACTTGGTTGTCTGTATGCTATGGGGGAGTATGCCCCACAACCCTCTTGGATTGGAACAGATGTGTGTGTCTGTTCCGGAGTGGATTGTTGATGTATCACTCCACTAGTAGGGATAGATTTATGTGTCTTTCCCTGATATTCCGCTGAAGTTGTTATAATATCTTGTCAGTCATCCAGAATATCAATAGGGATTTGCTTCTTCTCTTTCACCATTGATTGAATATTCTTGGTGACTTCAGCTGCTGGAACGGGAATATACGTCCATTCCAGGCTTGGAGCAGGTGTATGTGCCTACTCGTGTCCTCCTTTTCGTGTTAGTGAATCCTGACAGTACTCAAGTGTGTGGGCAGAGAGTTGAGTCTGCCTCCTATTTGTTGTCGGGGCTTTCCGACTAACTTCTCCTAATGATACCAAGCGAGACTGTTGGTAGGCTTGATTAATAATAGCAGGTGTATGTGCTTGCTGATTGCACTTCGCCAAACGCGGTTGACGAGATCCATCATATGTAGTCAGACGAGCCTGCTGACTAGATGATGATGTATAAACAGGTGTATGTTCTTGCCTATATTACTCCGCTATAATTTCATAGTGGGATTGGCGTTATGCTGCCAGACGAGTCTGCTGGATAGCGGAATTAAAATGGGTAGTTGTGTGTGCCTGCTCGTTGCTTGCCACCAAGTTATTTTGGTGGA
Organism: Viscum album; assembly: GCA_963277665.1. Classification (NCBI taxonomy): domain Eukaryota; kingdom Viridiplantae; phylum Streptophyta; class Magnoliopsida; order Santalales; family Viscaceae; genus Viscum; species Viscum album. The sequence continues at coordinate 1,885,919,493 of OY728137.1, read as the reverse complement.
CTTCTCCGGAGATGGCAGAGATGAGAACCTTCTCATTGTTGACCGGATTCTGCCTCTGGTGGTTCGTCTTTCTTTCTTAGGTTCGAGGAACCTGAGCCGAACGCCTGGAGTCGGTACCCTCATCATGTTGAGGGCGCACTGCCGCACGAGTCTGGTGGTGATTGTTGGTGGGAGCCCTCAGGAAGGACTCATGTCTGTTTGAATTAAGGTCTTGAGGGACCTGCTCATTCACATCCCTAGAATAGGGGAGCGAATGGTGATTTCATTCCGGGGATAACGACCTGAAACAGTTGGAGACGGTAGTCAGCACCGGCTGCTTCTTGATCACTGGCCATCATTGTCTGGACGACCGAAGTTAGTTGTTTACTTAGAGGGCTTGTCGGGAAGCCTCCAGAGTTGGGATGGTACCCTGTTGATGGTACTCCTTAACCGGTATGTTTGATACCCAGCGTTGAAGATGCTGAATAGGTGATATCGTCTTAAGAGCAGACGATGATCAAGCAGGAGTAGCAGCAGTGGCATTTGCAGCATCAGTATTCATAGGTGTGAACTTGAGAGCAGCCATTCTAGAAATGCAAAAGATCTCAGTAAAAGTGTTCCTGTTTGATATAACACACGTAATCAAGATAAATTTATCCACTACATCATTTGGATGAGCACATATATCAACGATTGTTTTTGTTGGCCCTCTTATTGAGTTTTAAATAGGGGTCTAACAAATAGGTAAAACATCATTTTAAGTTGGTTAAGGATTCACGTCAGGTTCACAATTTTTGTTTCCCTCAGAATCCGGGGATGGCCACATTGATGGGAGGTTAAAACATTCCGATCGATTTCTAATGGGTATGTTCATAGAACTGGAAACACCCAATGATTCCACATCCATTCGGACCTACTTTCCAAATGAAGGTGCTCATTAGTTTGTGGACTGATGAGGCTTAGGAATTTTCATTGGTCGAGAGGATGGGAGGTCAGACTCATCACACCTTTTTGAGGGGAATTATTGTCTACTCCTGGACTCTCTTTATTGATTTAAGTTATGTTTGTGAATCCTTATTACATTACCAAGTATAAAATGAGATTTCCTTCAGATCTGACAATCAATGATTAAATATGTAGGAAATTTATAGAATCTTTTTTTATGTATTCGAGGTTCTTCATCGATAAGGAATCATCTATATTTATTAGAAATTCTTGGTCAATGGTACCCTTCGACACATTTATATAGAATTCTCTTGGTCATTATGATGACCATGCTAGTTTTAAAGCCACTCAGTGGGGCACTTGAAGTTTATTGTCATTCAAAAGGACATAGATTATTTTAGAGTTGGGATCGAACCTGTAGATGGGCTACCTATGTATCCTTTGTTTAGAAAAGGAATCAGAACCCACGTAGCTCGATTAAGGGAGTATGATGCTCATGATTGATGGCTCAAAGAAGGATGTCACAATTACTTTTACACTCTAAGCTCATGTGAGTCATGCTCGGTGTGCGAAAAAAGAGGTATTGGAAAAAATATTAGACAATTGTTTCTTGAAATATGCAATCATAAGAAATAATGTGGGTCTTATGTATGTATGACTGCCCAGATAAATGAATTTTAGGATTTAATTTATGGAAGAAATCCAGGAACATGGTCTATAAAGGTATATGTGCTTCATGGAGATTTTGAATACTCTAAATTAGGGCTTACTCCTGAAAAGGAGGCCCAAATTAGGAGAAGAATTATGATTGGGTTTTAGTTCTGAAAAGGAATCCCAGATCAAAGGTAAATTAGGACTGGTTAAGAGAAATTAAAACTAGGGCTTACTCTTGAAAAGGAAGCTCAGGTTAAGAGAATTATGGTTGGAGCATACTCCTAAGGAGGATGCCCATATTTGAGACTGGGGCTTACTACTGAAAAGGAAGACCAGGTTAGGAGATCTGGGGCTTACTCCTAAATATGATGCCCAAATTAGAGGACTTATGACTGGGGATTATTCCTGAAAAGGAGATCCAGGTTAAGGATTCTATCATCTTAAAGGATGAGGTTGAATGAATGAAATCTCAATCTTTAGTGACATAAAGATGTGTAAATCACTAGGTTTTGAGAGATATTCCACATAATTCCTTTCAGATAAGGAAGTCAAATCAAGAAATCATGCCATAAATGGATTTGAACAGTGTCTTGAAGATTGAATATTGAATAGGAAAGGTGGAATGGCTTAAGAGGGGTGAATTGGGCAAGAAGGGAACCCAGAAAGGCAGGGGCGCACAAGTCCTGACAGGTGTGCAAGTCCTGGTTGTGCAGGTATGCCTGCGCGACATATGGGGTACTTGCGTGAGAGTTAACCAACAGAGTAATACTTGAGTGACTTTTGATTAAAGCCTTTAGAATCCTCTTGAGGCTCTTCCAGAAGAAGGGTGCACAAGATCTATTGAAGGAGTAAGGCGGTGTGCAAGTGTGGCCCTTTTCCCTGAAGGGCTGGCCACTCAGGCACACAAGTTTTGATGAGTTTCAACACTTAGTCCTTCCTCCCCCTCTTTAGATCTTTTGTTCTAGGTATGAAATTACCTTAGAAGTGTTTCGGAAGCTTTGAGAAGAGACTAGGGCGCTAGGAGCTCAAATATGAGTTTCTGGAAAAAATCCTCTCCCATAATGGGGGGCCCACAGGGTCTATTTATAGGCAGGAGAAGACCTCGGGCAGTTATCACTTAGGTCGCGCAAGTCACTTGCGCGACTATCATGCATCGTGCAAGTGGACTTGTGCGACTATGAGGAAACTTCTGCGAATTATGGGCAATCTTCTCCTTGTTCATCCCTTTGTCGATTTTTGATATTTTCTTCAAAGGATGAATCAATTTGTGCTAAGTCATTTCCCTTTACATTCCTTCAGACTCTGTGACGAAAATGGAGCATCAACAGTGACAAAACCTTATATGTTTTTCTCTCGTTCCTAACATGATAACATATTATGAACCAAAATATAAGATTTCTGATATATCCCTTCATTATATACCTTCAAAAATACTGTTTGAAATCTTTATATATCATTATACATCCTTATTGAATAAGGAATAATGAACTATTAACTTCCCCAAATTTCTATTTTTTTCAAAAAAGGTATTGAGGGGAAACAAACACTATTAAAAAATATTATCCTTCCATTACAATCACAGATAAACATAGGATCGTGTATAAAATTTTTTTACATCTCTATATCCTCCTTCCTCACCTCTTTAATCATCACTAAGATACATTGTTAATCACTCATTTAAGAAATGTAAAATTATCCCCCTCCTTTTTAATTTCCAGATCCATCCTCTAAAAGTAAATAAATTTGGGATGCTTTTTGATCCTCATCACGGATAATCTGTCATGATTATTTTACTGAAAGCATCAGCCAGCATTTTCTATTTTCCATGGGTGTAAATGTATTTTTAATTAAAAATCATTAATCATGTCTAACCATTGTCATAAGAACATTTTTAAAACATCCAATGTGAATATATACATTAATATTTTTTGATCAATATGTCCCGACCCGACCCTACCTGGGCTCGAGCCGCAACTACCCCAAGCCAGCCTCTATCGGCCAGGGGTTGGCGACCAGCACCGAAGGAACAACTACTTGGGGAGGCCTTTTCCTAAGTACTTGTACACACACACACAGCACACTCAATGTAAAATTGTAGAGTAAAAGGGAAAGTAAAGTACCAACTTCTATAAATAAACCACAAAGTGCATCGACCTCTAAACAGTACAATTCAAGTGCTGAAAGAGAAAAGGGGTAAACACACGCCCAACCAGAAAAGTGCCACAACCCGGCAACAGGTAAACAAAAGTAAAACAGCAGGGAGGGTCCCACACCTGGAACCTGACTACAACCACCATACACAGTCCAAGCTCCCGAACTCCTAATCTTTGTGGAAGTCACGACCATTCTGTCCATCGTCTGCAAGGGCACACTAATTGCGGGCAAAGACCAAGAAGGGGTGAGTATAAAAATACATAGTTGGATGCCCCGAAGGCTCGAGGGAGCCACAAAGGAGGTACCAAAGGGTGAGAAGTAGATCGAACAACAAAAATTAAAAGAGTACAACATAGAGTGTAGTAATGTGTAGAACAGACAGTGCAACTCAACACAACAAGAGGAAGGAGGTAGACTCGTCCAGACACAAGGTGATGGAAACAGTGAGAAGACGAACTTCCTATCGAGTCTTCACTACCTATGGTTGGAGATTATACTCATCCAACCACGAGAATCTTGACACAGAATGCACGTGGGAAAACCCGCACGTCTTCGCCTCTCTTGGATGGAGAGTAACCATAACCCAAGGAGTGGGTACTGGAACATGGTATATACATATATATATGCTCTATTAAGAAACCCAAACAAGATAATAAGGGGATCTCCGTCTCATAGCTCAGTCCAAGAATGTGAGTTTCCATCAGTCCCAGAAGTAACCATCATCGTTGCCCATCATCCCACACGTCTGCCCCGAACTATAAGTCATGGGGCTCAAATCACCCCACCTTGACACTATCCGATTTGGGCGGCACTGACACTCCTGCATGGTTTTAGGTCGCGGCGCAAGGACGCGTCTCGGTGGGGAAAGCACCCCTCATACCTGAGAGTTCTAGGGAACGTCAAACCACCCCTCATCACTACCCTGATATTAAGAGGTCTCCTCAAAGTCAAGGTCGTCCCATCACTGACCCGTAAAACCAAGGGTCTCACTCCTGTTGTCACGGAGAAATGTCAACTACTAGCCTCATAAGAAGGATTGAGTCTGTAATGCCAACGGGTGACCCACTTCCCATCCTTACTGGATGGTAATTCATAGTAAGATATCGGGTGACCCACTGCCTAGCCCTACTGGAGGGTAAACCCGAATACATCATCAGGCGACCCACTGTCCAACCCTGCTAGAGGGTAGACCTGGGAGAAGTCGACAGGGGACCCACTGCCCAGCCCTGCTGGAGGGTAGACCTGGAACAAGATGACGGGTGGCCCACTGCCTAGACCTGCTGGAGGGTAGACCCTCAAGAGGTTGTCGGGTGACCCAGTTCCCAATCTCTGTTGGAGGGTAGACCTTAAGAGGTCGTCAGGTGACCCCCTGCTCAGTCTCTACTAGAGGGTAAACCCTAGAAGTTAGTGAGGAACCCACTGTCCAGTCTCTACTGGAGGGTAAACCTGAAGAAGTCAATGAGAAACCCACTGCCCAGTCTCTACTGGAGAGTAAACCCAGAACTGCTCTGGCCATTCTTACTGGATTGTGCAACACATGCCAACAGAACTCGGAGTGGGTATCGTGCAACCACCCTACTATAAAACAAAACCAGGGGAAATCGCTCAACCCTGCTAATCTAAACCATCATGAATAGGACCAGGGGTAACCCACTCAACCTTGCTGGTCAAAAAAATGAGAACAGGTGGACCCTTTACGTCGCGAGAGGTCAAGGGTATGAAAAGTAGAACATGGCACACACATGGGGCCCACACAACGTGTGGAACCAACTCAACCCCAACCAAGTGCACGAAAATTCTCAGGTACAAACATCCACATGTACCTCACATCATTCTCACATACTCCCAGTGTATGCCATGTCTCCAGCCCAAAGGCTACCGTGCACACGACACCTAACATCAACGCGAAGGGCGTAAACATAACAACTCAAACTTTCCACATCAACGGCCCAGGAACGGCCAACTACATCTCTTCAAGCATTCACTTCACTCTCCCAAGTGTGAACGAGATCACCCGCCAAGGGTTCCTTGCATACACCGTAGGAAGAAACTCCACTGGTACACCTTGCATGCTTCCTCATTTAAAGAGATCTCGAAAGAGACTCTGCACATCCAAATGGATCACACCGTTGTAATCCTCATGGAAAAATATGTGAGATCGACTACATACTTGCCTCCAACGAATATCCAACGGAAGAGTCTCCAACACTGCTTTATGCCCGAACGGTGTCCCGTGATCCCGAGCCTCGGTCCCGAAAACAGTCGAGCGCATCGCACCATTGTGATCCCCTCGGAAGAGCACGTCAAAAGGGCTACTCACTTGAGTGGAACGGATAACCGAAAAAAAAAAGATACATTTCGTCATACCGCACACGAGCGGTTCTATGTGGGACCCGCACCCTGGTCCCGAATCACAATGAACGGATCACACCGTTGCGATCCTCTCAAAAAAGTACACAGGATGGACTATTCACTTGTCCAAAATGGACACCCGATAATAAAGCTAGAAATCATCACCAACTCCCAAAACGGCCCTAGTGGGGCCTGCACAAGCGTGTGGAATTAAAGTGGGCGGATTGCTCCGTTGAAATTCCCTCAGAAAAACACCCATAATCGACTCCTCGCACGCCCCGAACGGATGTCCGATGAAAAAACTGCAAAGCGCTGTACACAACATAGAAGACGGGTTGTGGGGCCCACGCCTCAACTCTGGCCTCAGCGCCTGGAACCACACTGGAAAACTCCTGATCAACCCCAGGGTCACAACGCCGCTGATGGTGCTAGAAACGGACATCGGATGTATCAGCACCGCTCAAAACACGAACCCCCAGAAAAATGTCAAACTACATAAAGGTGTATTGCGCCTATGAGGCCCCTCGTTTCGGGAGATAAAAACCCCCGAAACCAATTCAAAATCTCCGTCTCAATTTAAGGGATGTGTCACCGCAGACCGTTCCAAAATTGGAAGCCCTGTGGATGATTTATGATATATAAATCATTATTCATATTAATAATAATAATATTATTATTATTATTATAAACCATTTTTTTAATTTTTTTATAAACCAGACTGGCCATTCAACCGATCTTTGCCTTCAAATAGGACCTGCATTGTGCGGGTCCTTGTCGGCCAGCCGGGGTCCGTAGACCCCAGTCTTCCCTCGTGAGCACCGACCTGAAAAAGCCGGTCGGCCCTGGACCACGCCTCACCAGCTCCCCCGCACACATGCACCGTCGCATCCACCGGTGCCATCGCTGAGCCCGCTCGCCCTTGCCATCTTTGAGCCTCGGCCGCCTCTGCCGGCTTCCTTCTCTTGGCCTTGCCTGCAGTAGCCCCCTGCTGACCCAGCGCCTCCGCCGTTTTAGGAGCCTTTCCGCGTTGCCGAGCCACCGTGCCGGCCTGCTGCCTTCGCCCGACCGCGATGCCATCCCCCTCTCGGCCTCACCCTCACCATTTCCCGTTGAAGCCGCCCCAGACCGCCACTAATCTGGCTTGCCTGAACCCTTACCGGACCACCCTGGTTCACAGAAAAACACTGAATCCCGAAAAACTTTGACAAGCGACTGCGATCTCCTCCGAACTCGTATTTCTTTTCCGAAAAGTGTGTCAGGTGGCTCAGAAAATATACTACTCATTTATGGGATTTGTTCAAGGATAAAACGTGAATTGACACTATAATTGGGATTCAATGATGGTTTTGGGAATTTAATCACAAAAAGGAAATCTCCTACCTGCAGGGGCGTAGCCCGGAGCTTCACCGCCGATCCGCGCTCCACCGTTGTTGATTCCTCCTAGATTGGGAGGGAGGAGGAGAAGGAGTAAGAGGGTTTGAGGGTGGGTTTCACCAGGGGATGAAAATGAGTGGAGAGGGAGAAAGTTTTGGTTTAAATAAAGAAAATTAATTAAAATTTTATTTAATTTAAAACCCCCAAATTAACCCACATCCAAAACGCCTGATGTGGTCGAGTTTAAGCCTCCCCTAAGGTAAACACCACCTCCCGAGCACAACGGCGGTCTCAGAATTTTGATCTGATCCCCCATTCAAAAGATATAAAATTTAAGGGCTGAGGCCGCTAAATTATGAAAATGCCCAAGGGGCCATTCTCCACAAAAGGCCTGCGCCCGTGAAACATACACCCATCCTATGGTAAGCGGCACACTCCAAACTCAATGGTGCCCTTGGTTTTCCAATCCAAGCAACCGTTTAAGAGATTATTGAGTTAAGCCATTAAACTAATAAATTAATTATTTAATTTATCTGTTTAACGTTCTGTAAGCGAGCGAGGGGTCCAAATGCCCCGCGTCGACATGATTTATGTCGTTCCTAAGGTAAACACCCCATTTCGGACCCATCTGTACACTCAGATCTCTGATCTGAAACATTGTTTAGGAGTTATCCCATTTATTTGGCATGTGCAACGTGAACGCAATGAAAATTTAATTCCATCCACACTGGGGCTTGAAATCACACACCTCCTGAAGGTGCTGCTCTGGAATAATATCAAGAATATTCCAATGTTTTTTCGCAGCAAAAACCGAGTTCTTAAATCATTCCCTCCTTCAAGATTTTCATCCCCGAAAAGAAAAACCAGGGAACAACTCAGGGTACTAAGCCCACACCTGGCTCTTCCGTACCCAGAAGAACTCTTGCACCATCCTGAGTCACCACACACGGACTAAAGGATTTGATTTGTTAAAGTGGGGTCTTCCCTTGTTGATGACGTGCATAGAGGCATGCACACATCTTCTCGGGCATGTCACGTGGGAGCAGTCGTACACCCACTCCAGACTTTGGGGTTAGGTCAAGGCGGTAGGGAACCTCCCCATCCCTTTGCACATTCTCAAATGGCCCAAAGGACCATAGGGGTAGCTCACCTCCCCGATCAAACCTCTATGTCACATGTCGCGACTGGAATCACTGCCTGCACCTTGAATATGGACCGGTCGTTCCCTCTTTCAGAATATCCAAATGGTGAAACACCCAAGGATATCTGGTCACGTAATGTTTCACAGTCGATGTCCCACAACCAATACACTCTTACATGATCAGAAGAGAAGGAGTCAACACCATCGACTAAAAAAAGGTCATACCCCTTTTTCCTTACCAACACAGGGTTACACCGACGCCCCGCATCACCCTGGTAACACCTCAAACAAGTAAAAAGGAGAAAAATCATTTAACACATAGAGTCTAGCAATTCTACTACAAAAAGTAGAAGAGTTGTAGAGCATACCTCTTATCACCTCATGCTCTGCAGGATAGTAGACGTCCAAAGTTCACGGCTGTCTGTAGTCCCAACTGTCAGCTCTTGGAGCCTGATGTGGACCACCTAGTGTCGATGGTAACACCTCGTAAAGCCATCCCCCTCTACCATCTCCTCCCACTCCTCTTCTAGCACCACCTCTTTGGGCACTACTCCGATCACGGAGCTGCCTCTGTCGCGGTGGTGCACCTGCTGCCTACCCGATATTCTCAGCGTGCCTGGTTAGGTAGTCCTACACCATGTGACCTTGACCATTTCAAGAATAACATCGAATCTCTCCATGCTACAATGATGACCTTCGGCGCCATTGTGGTGTACGACCATCCCCCTGAGTCGGGTTGTCAGAAAGCCACCTACATCGTGGTTCTGTCAGCCGACGCCCGCTAGCTGCGACAGGCGTCTCGGCTCTGTCGAGTCTGCTGCCACCACAAACGGTAGAATGCGGTAGGAAGCTCTCTTACACTAGTGCCTGCCCTAGCACCCCAACATATGTGGGAATGACCAAGGGTACCATGATAGCATGAATTTCTCAGCGGAGACCCTGCTCAAAATTCTGCACTCGGAAGATGCCGTCATGGACCAGGTCCACGTAAAAGCGTGCATGGTCTGCAAAACTAGCCGCGTACTCGGCCACCATCTTCCCTCATAGCTAAAACTACATGAGTTCATGAATCCGAATAGAGCGTATGTAGCAGGGGAAAAACTCCTCATGAAACAACAACTGGAATTCTCCACACGAAAGCGACGACTTGTCAAGAAAATGAGTCACCTGGCTCCACCAACGCCCAACTGCTCCGTGTAAAAAGGTGAGGGACCAATCCACCATTAGATCTGTCGGTGTCTTCTCAAGCTTAGAAAGGTGAACCATTGTCTCTAGACAAACCTCTGCTGCCCGAGGATCTGGCTCACCACTGAACCTCACCGGTCTTTGCCGCTGGAACTCACGGTGCGTGCTCAACATGCGCTCAAGCCACCTCTGATATGCTGGAGCTGTCTGCTGGTCACCAGGTGGGGGTATTGCTACCGGCCCACTGGGAGAAAGGGGCTCGCATGATGGGTCATGGACTAAGGCCTCATAGCTCGTAGGGTCGTCGTCACACACCAAAGCTGGTATCCGGGATGGCTGTCTTCACGGAGACTTCCGGAATATTATCATGGAGTGCCACGATCAGATGAGCATATATGTATATAGCAGTATCAACAATGGGGAGCTGACTCAAGAAGGAAAGTCAAAGACTCAATCCTATGGGATGCGCAACCAATTTTCCCTACAACAAGTGTCTTAGCAAGCCGAGTTGACAAGCAGGTTTTCAGGGTCCTGGTGAATGGATACATCGGTCGTCGCACCATCATTGGACTCGCTGGCCTGAGAGCCGCTCTCGAGACATGTTAACATTATTTCCCTAAATCCCAACCAATTCCTTTTTAGGGATATCCGAATAATGTCCCAAGGAGTGAACCACATCTGATTCCACTTTTTCATGACCTGACCCTACCCGGGCTCGAGCCACAACTACCCCAAGCCCATCTCCAAAGGCCATGGGCTGGCGACCAGTGCTGAAGGCACAACTACTCAGGGAGGCCTTTTCCTAAGTACCTGTATACACACACGCAGCACACTCAATACAAAAGTGTAGAGTAAAAGGGAAATTAAAGTACCAACTTCTATAAATAAACCACAAAGTGCATCGACCTCTAAGAAGTACAAAGGAAGTGATGAAAGAGAAAAGGGGCAAAAACATGCCCAACCAGAAAACCGCCACAACCCTGCAATAGGTAAACAAAAGTAAAACATCTTTGAGGGTCCCACACCTGGAACCCGACTACGACCACAATACGTGGTCCATGCTCCCGAACTCCTACGCTCCACAGAAGTCACGACCAACCTGTCTGTAGTCTGCTAGGGCACACAAAGTGTGGGCAATGCCCAAGCAAGGGTGAGTATAAAAATACTCAGTAGGATGCCTGGAAGGCTCGAGGGAGCAACAAAGGAGGTACCGAAGGGTGAGTAGTAGAGCAAAAAAAAATTAAAGGATTACAACAGAGAGTACAGTAAATAGTACAATATAGAGTCCATATCAACCCAATAAGATAAAGGAGGTAGACTCATCCAGACACAAGGAGCTGGAAACGGTGAGAAGATGAACTTCTTATCGAGTTTTCGCTACCTATAGCAGGAGAGTAGACTCGTCCAACCATGAGAAGCTAGATAAGGCAAGCAGGTGGCATACCCCGTGCGTCTTCGCCTCTCCTGGATGGACAGTAACCAAAACCCAAGGAGTGGGTACTGGAACAAGGTATATACAATGATATATGCTCTGCCAAGAAACCCAAACTAGATCGTAAGGGGATCTTAGTCCCGTAGATCAGCCCAATAATGTGAGTCTCCATCAGTCACAGAAGTAACCATCATTAATTCCCAGCATCCCACATGTCTGCCCCGAACTGAAAGTCAAGGGGCTCAAATCACCGCACCTTGATACTATCTGATTTGGGTGGCACTGACTCTCCCTCGCGGTTTTAGGTTGCATCGCAAGGACACGTCTTAGTGGGGAAACTGCCCCTCGTACTTGAGAGTTTCGGGGAACGTCAAACCACCCCTCATCACTACCCCGCATTCGAGAGGTCTCCTCAAAGTCAAGGTCATCCCATCACTATCCCGTACAACCAAGGGCCCCGCTCTGGTAGTCATGGAGAAAAGTCACCGAATAGCCTCATCAGAAGGCTTGAGTCTGTAATGTCAACGGGTGACCCACTGCCCAGCCCTACTGGAGTGTAATTCATAGTAAGATATTGGGTGACCCACTGCCCAGCCCTACTGGAGGGTAAACCCTAATACATCATTAGGCAACCCACTTCCCAGCCCTACTGGAGGGTAGACTTGGAATAAGTTGACTGGCGACCCACTGCCTAGCCCTACTAGAGGGTAGACCTGGAAGAAGACGATGGGCGACCCACTGCCCAGCCCTGCTGGAGGGTAGACCCTCAAGAGGTCATCGGGTGACCCAGTGTCTAGTCTCTCCTCGAGGGTTGACCCTAAGAGGTCGTCGGGTGACCCACTACCCAATGTCTACTGGAGGGTAAACCCTAGAAGTCAGTGAGAAACATAGTGCCCAGTCTCTACTAGAGGGTAAACCCGAAGAAGTTAATGAGCAACACACTACTCAGTCTCTGCTAGAGGATAACCCTGGAACTGCTCTGGCCATCCCGACTGGATGGTACAACACTGGCCAACAGAACTCGGAGTGGGTATCATGGAACCACCCAACTCCAGAACAAAACCAAGGGAAACCATTCAACCCTGTTGATATAAACCATCATGAATAGGACTAGGGGGACTCCACTCAACCCTATTGGTCAAACAAACAAGAAAAGAGGGACCCTCTAAGTCGCAAGATGTTAAGGGTACGCAAAGCAGAACATGGCAAGCACATGGGGCCTACACGACGTGTGGCCCCAACTCAACCCCAACCAAGAGCACGAACGTTCTCAGGTACAAACATCCACATGTACCTCCCAGTGTTCTCGCATACTCCTAGCGTATGCCACCTCTCCAACCCAAAGGCTACTGTGTACAAGACACCTAACGTCAACGTGAAGGGCATAAACATAAGAACTCCAAATTTCCACCTCAACAGCCCAGGCACAGCCAACTACATCTCTTCAAGCATTCACTTCATTCTCCCAAGAGTGAACGTGATCACCTGCCAAGGGTTATCTACAAACACTGCAGGAAGAACCTCCACTGGTACACCTTTCATGCTTCCACATTTAAAGATATCTCAAAAGAGACTCCGCACATCCAAACGGATCATACCATTGTAATCATCGCGGGAAAACAAGCGAGATCGACTACTTACTCGCATCCAATGGATATCCGAAGGAAGAGTCGCCAACATCACTTTACCCCTGAACGGTGTCTCGTGATCTCGAGCCTTGGTCCCAAAAATAGTCGGGCGCATCACACAATTGTGATCTCCTTAGAAAATCATGTCAAAAGGGCTGCTCACTTGCACAGAACGGATATCCGAAGAAAAAGATGCATTCCAACGTAACTCACACGAGCAGTTATACATGAGACCCTCACCCAGGTCCCAAACCACAACGAACGGATCGCACAGTTGCGATCCTCTCGAAAAAGTACACAAGATGGACTATTAACTTGTCCAAAACAGACACCCAGTTATAAAGCTAGAAATCACTACCAACTCCCAAAACGGCCCACACCAGCGTGCAGAATTAAAGCGGTCGGATTGCGCCATTGTAATGCACTCAGAAAAACAACCAAAACCGACTGCTCGCACGCCCTAAACGGACGTCCGATGAAAAAGCTACAAAGCGCTTCATGCAACTTAAAAGACGGGCCATGGGTCCCATGCCTCAACTCTGGCCTCAGCACCTGGAACCATACTAGAAAACTCCGGCTCAGCTCCAGGGTCACAATGCCACTGACAGCGCTAGAAACGGACATCTGATGTGTCTGCGCCGCTCAAAACACGAACCCCAGGAAAAACACCAAACTACTTAAAGGCGTGTCGCACCTCTAAGGCCCTCGTTTAAGGATTTAAAAACCCCCAAAACCATCTTAAAATCTCTGTACCAATTTAAGGGACGCGTCGCCGCAGACGGTGCCAAAATCGGACACCCTGCGGATGATTTATGATATATAAATCATTTTTCATAATAATAATAATAATATTATTATTATTATTAACCATTTTTTTTAAAACATTTTTTAAAACCAAATTGGCCATTCGGCCTGTCTTCACCTCCCAGCAGGACCCACAGTGTGCTGGTCCTTGTCGGCCAGCTGGGGTCCATAGACGTCGTTCTTCCCTCGTGAGCACCGACCGGCAAAAGCTGGTCGGGCCTGGACCTTGCCTTGCCGGAGCCCCTGCACGCAGGCACTGCCGCCTCTGCTGGTGACCTCGCTATGCCCGCTCGCCCTCGCCGTCTGCGAGCCCCGGCCGCCTCCGCTCAGTCTCACCTATGGTGGCCCCCTGCTGACACAGTGCCTTCACCGTCTTAGGAGCCCCGCCGCGTCACAGAGCCGCCATGCCGACCTACTGCCTCCACCCGACCGCGATGCAGACCCCCACTTGGCCTCACCCTCACTGATGCCCACTGAAGCTACCCCTGACCGCCACTAAGCCGACTCGCCTGAACCTCGCCAGACCACCCTGGTTCACAGAAAAACACCAAAACCCACAAACTTTGATGAGCGACTACGATCTCCTCCAAACTCAGATTTCATTTCCGAAAAGTGTGTCGGGTTGCTCAGAAAATATATTACTCATTTATGGGCTTTGTTCAAGAATAAAATGGAAATTGACACTATAATTGCGATTCAAAGAGGGGTTCCTAAATTTAAACGCAAAATGGAAATCTCTTACCTACAGGGGCGTAGCCCGGAGCTTCGTCATCGATATGTGCTCTGTCGCCGTTGTTTCCGCCTTGATTGGGAGGGAGGAGGAGAAGTAAGAAGATGGGTTGAGGGTCGGTTTCTCCAGGGGATGCAAATGAGTGGAGAGGGATAAGGGTTTGGTTTAAATAAATAAATTTATTAAAATTTTAATTAATTTAAAACCCCCAAATTAACCTGCATCCGAAACGCCCGACGGGGTCGAGGTTAAGCCTCTCCTAGGGTAAAAACTACCTCCCAAGCACAAGGCGGCCTCAGAATTTTAATCTGAGGCCCTGTTCAAATGTTATAAAATTTAACGAATGATGCCACCAAATTATGGAAATGCCCCTAGGGCCATTCTCCACAATAGGCCCGAGCCCGCGAAACATACACCCCTCCTAGGGTAAGAAGAACACTCCGGACTCAACGGTGCCCTCTGTTTTCCAATCAGAGAAAAAGTTTAAGAGATTATTGAGTTAAGCCATTATTGAAATAAATTAATTATTTAATTTATCTGTTTAACGTTCCGGAAGCAAGAGAGGGGTCCAAACGCCCCGCGTCGACATGCTTTATGTTGTTCCTAGGGTAAAAACCCCATTTCGGACCAATATGTACACTCAGATCTCTGATATGAAACATCGTTTAAGAGTTATCCCATTTATTTGGCATGTCCAGTGTGAACACACTAAAAATTTAATTCTGGCCACACTGGGGCTCGAAATCGCACGCCGTCTGAAGGCACTGCTCTGGAATAATATCAGGAATATTCTAAAGTATTTCGCAGAAACAACTGGGTGCTTACACAATATATATCACTTTTCCCCTTAATGTTATTTCTGTCATATCTTTAATAAAAACATTATGAAAACTAACTACAAATCATGAGTTGGGTAATTATTCTCTAAAACCACCAATTAACACGAGCAATAAACTAGGACTATATCTTTCTACAAGAAAATGAATCCCAATACCCTACTGTATGCATCACTATATATTACAAAACCTTCTCTACAATAAGGTAATGTAATAATAGGTATGATTACTACTATTATTATTAGTTCCCTGAAAGCTTCCTTAAGAAACATTGATTTAGAGGAACTATTATTCATTCTGAGCTATGATGTTGAGTAAATTAGACTGTCCTGAGAAATTTTCCATTATCAATATATAATATCCCAAAAACTAAAAAAAATTATAACTAATTTATTTTGGTAAATTTTCCCCAAGATATTTGCATCAAACATTGAAGGATCCATCAATATACACTCTCTTGAGATTATGTTATCCATATATGAATCTTTTAAATTCTAAAACTCTCATGTTGAAAATTTTCTCTAAACATTATCCTTATATTGGGTCCTTAGAATAAATGTTAGGTAATCTCCATTATTCTCCATTCTATATGAATATATGAGAATATTTTCTATAATTAAAACAAAAAATTGACTAAGTTAATATCTAAAAACACTAATCATCAAATCCATGAAAATAGTTTTGGAATTATTAAGATCAAATGGAGCCATTATATACTCATAGATTCCACACCTTGTACATACTATTTTCTTGGATATATCGTTAATCACGAACCTCAATTGATGATATCTAGAATAATAGAAAATATTGGAAAATTATTAATCTATGTGTAATCGATCAATCAAGTCACCAATAAGGAGTATATGACACTTGTTTTTTATTTTCATATTATTTGGTTCGTATTTTCAATGAATAGTACTATCAATCCATAATTATTCATAAAAATTAGAATAAATGAAGAAAAATGTGACAAGTGTGGTATAAATAATCCCTTGTGTAGGAACTAAAAGTGTTTCTTTTTCAATTCCTACAACTCAATCAGGTCTATTCAGTATGGATTTTTTGAAATACCCGAAGAAGTGAGTAAGAGTTCTATTAAGAACCCTTCTCGATGATTCATTATAATACAAGTTAACACATCTTCAAAGACATCAATAAAATCCTATATAATAATAATATCATTGATATCATGTTTCTACCCAAACCATTTAAGATAATTACCCCTATTGAATGGGAATGAAGACATATATAGTGGATTCCATTTACATTATAAGTTTTTATTTATTGTCTCACTAAGTTCAAATGATATTTTTCTTTGGAATATCAATGATTTTTTCCCATAAAAAAAATCAATATGGGGAATATGTAGTGAAATATAATACATGTCTATGATAACATCAAATTAATAAAAATGGAGAATAAAAATATTTCCAGGAAGCACATTCCCACAAACATCAAATAGATAATAATCTTAGACATGTGATGTTTATATTGTGATATTAGGCATTTTCACTAAGTAATAATATTAATTATGAGGGAGTAATTATAAAATACTAATCAAATTATTAAAATATAAAATTGAGGTTTATATATATTAAAATAAGGAATTATTAGTTCTAGGGTGGATGGTTTGTCTACAATTCACCGGATAATTGTAATACCCCTCACCATAAATAGTGATTGCATGAGAGTTCATTTTATCACTCATCTTATTAGGCTCCAAATGATGATTATCTTCATTATCATTATTATTTTGTCACTAGTTATTATAATGATCATACTCCTTTCATTTGAAACCCATGATTGTGGGTAGTGAATTCTGAGTCGATTTCACTATACTTCCATTATTAGATAACTTCTTCGTATCATCTCAAAAATAATCTCCTTGACAACAATAATTCACATTCATAAAATACTTACCCATCCCCTTAGTAAAATTAAGTCATTCATTCATTACACACTTTGGTCATGATGGAATTATATTCTTCTTTTCATCATCGAATTTAGTGTTTCTTTTGTATTTCACATTTTGTTTATTTTCAAATCCATGAGATTGATGGGTAATTCAAATAAAAATGTCTCCTTTTGATATCAAAATGAATGATTTAATCATAGTTACAAAAGTCCATTAGTGAAAACTCCCATTATAGACATGGATTTAGACCATTGAAGAATCAATCAACCTTATATTTAGGTTATATGATAATACTAGAATTATACCTTGTGGGTGTCATAAAATTCATCCCATTAGTACAAAAAGATTCATCATCCTTCTTGTTTTACCCGTTAAATTACTTATCCACTGACATAAGATGAAGGAAAGAAAATTAATTATTGAAAATTATGGTATTAAACTCTTCTAATTCTATGGAGCCAATTTCTTATTTTTGAGTCATATTCTGGATAATATTCCACCATTGATATATGTCACCTTTTATTTGATAGATAGAAAAAATGGCTTCATCATGCTCTAAACACCATGGAATAGAAAAAAAATCAACGATACAGAACCATTTCTGGGAAACTAGTGGATTACTAGAACCACTAAATGATGTTGATTGTTTCCACATGAATGTATGAATAAAATTTTGTCCAAAACATTTCCCATTTGTATGTTCACCATGATTGATTGATTGAGAATGTTTTGTGAGCATAGCTTTGAGATTTTTCCTTTATACTACCAAAACTATTTTGGTCTCCAGTGTAAAATCATTGAATTATTCATCACACTCAGAATTTACATGGTTCATTTGGGGTTCAAAAATTGACTAAAAATAAATAAATATTTTATGTAAAAAAGAATCATTTTGGGAAACTATAAAGACCTAGAAAATTCATATAATTTTTTTAAATTATATGAAATTATTTTGAGAATACGAAAATTGAAGGAACATCATTCCGAGGCCCAGAGAAACCAGAATGGAATTTTGAACATTTTTTAAGGTATGTTCACTAAACATGCAGGCATGAATTTATATCTTTTGAACCGATGCTTGTATTGAAATTCTGAGGGCATGATTGGATTCATAGTGACGGGATTCACTTAGGCAAAGCTTTACTTCGACAGGCAAGGGTTGGACCAAAATGTTAATTTTTGGAATTTTCATAAAATAATAATAAAATAACTAATTGAGATATTTTATTCTTTCTGTAACCATTAAATAATGGATGGCGGGACAATAGTTTAACGATGATATTTAAATAAGATACATTTAATGAAACGTCCCTTCGGATGTGTAACCGCAATTTTTTGGATAAAAGGTTTATTGATTTTAGTTCATTGATAAACCATATTAATGAATGCAATGTGGTCAGGTTTCTTTTATTTTATCAAACCTTTGGCATGGGAATTGAGAGCCCACAGGAAGAACTACAGACGAAACGCTGACGACATTTCAATCCAATGAAAAATGGTGGATGAATGATGACCATTAGGGGAATCGACCTGGGTATCGATGAACAATGAATAATTAAATTGAATATTGATTACTTCCATCATCCAGAATGGATTTCACTAAATCCATGTAGGGGGTTTAATTGATTTACGTGTCCAATATCCTTCTTTCTTGTACCTGAATAATATGAGGAATGAAAATCAACATTCAATGGGTTGATCCACGTTTTGTTCTTTTTTGTGGGGGGTTGGTACGTGGTTTCATTATGGGGTTTTAATGATTGTTATTATTCATCATGTTTAAGCTCTAACATGTAGGGCGCGAGACAATCTGAACAAGGCCCAAACCCCCAGTTGTTCTTGTTTTATGTGCGTTCTTTGTGAGTGACTGGGAACATGTTGGAAAGATGAAACTAAGGGCCTCACAGCAAAGGTGGTGACCCGAGAGGCTTGTAGGAATATACTAGAATGATAATAGACCACCAGAGCTTCTTTGGTGGCCTACGGAAGCAACCTCCCACACAACACCACTAGCGTGGCGGCACCGGCAACTGGTGGTGGAAGTCTGCCGAGTTGACCGCGTAGAGCAGCGGCGCCCGTAGGTGTCGTGGTTGCAGGAGCCACAATGATTGAATGGAGAAACACTGATGCATCGCGCTGGGAGATGATCGGTCTTCCTGGACCACTTGGCTAGACCAAAGGCCGACACCAGCCAGCTATTTTGGAAAGAGGGGTGGTGCCTCGCTGGCGCTGCCAACTGGATGAACAGGATGCACCGCGTTCGGTCAGTATATCCATAAACTAGCCTTCATCCATGTGGCCATGTTTTCCAGGTGGTCTGGACCCACATGTCAGGCCGGACCTACCCATCAGGCCAGACCCCTACTGGACCTAATCTCGACTGGTCCTGTTTCTCTGAATTAGTTGTATCTCAAAAAATGGGCATCTGATTGATGTGAAGTCAGTTGTATTAGGATACTAACGATGAGGCAGTCCTTTTGGTATAATTTACATGATTTCTGAAATATGTTAGTGTACGGAATGGGTTGTATCATACTCGAATCCAACCGGGATCTTTTTACCTTTTTTCCTTTAACTTACAGACCGAGAATCTGATTGACGCGTCATCTTTCATGTTGGAACCATTTGGACAAGACAAGACATTGGGTAACATCTTCATTGAACTTCATGTAAGTTGATGTAAAACTTATTTTTAGAGGACTATAGATTTGGGAACTCAAGTGAACTAAGTGTGGGAATATAGTGGCAACCTATCAAGTGGAGAGAGACCCTCCGTGGATCGGCATAGAAGTGACCCTCTGTGGAATGAAATAAAAGCGACCTTATTGGATAATTATAGAAGTTACCCCCCATGGATCAGCATAAATTCTACCCTTCATGTATTGACATAAAAGTGACACTTCATGGATTGGAATAGAAGCAGCCCTTCATGGATCAGAATGAGAGTGGCCCTTCATGGATTGGAAGTAGTACGACCCTCTGTGGATTGACAGTACAGTGACCCTATATAGATTGGTAGTAGAGATACCCTCTGTGGATTGCCTGTATGGTGACCCTTTGTGGATCAACAGTAGAATGACCCTTTGTGGATCAGAAAAAGATCCACTCAATGGAATAAAATGATCTAGATCAAGACTAATTGTCTATATTACTTATATCTTAGTTGTATACCTGATGGGAGGTGTCTTTTACATTATGATTTATGATTGAGATAATGTTTTTTAGTTTTTCCAATTTGAATTCTGGGAGACCATTGGGGTATCGGGGTCCCTATAGGGTATTTTTATACTCACCCCTGCACGAGCTTCACCCAGATCTTATTGTGTCTTGTGCAGATGACTGACAGCTTGACTGATACTTGGGAATCTGGGACTCAATTGTGCTCAAAGGTGATTAGTAGACGTGGTGAGGGGTGGTGAAGAAATAAGACGAGCTATACCTACCCTTTAGGTAGGATCCTTGGCGGACAATCAGTGGATCTCTTTTTTCTCTTTTTTTCCATACTTTCTTTTCAGTTCGGTTTGTATATTGTACCTTTTCACTTCCAGTTCACACTAAAACTATAAATAGTTCTACTTTGTTATTTTATTTTGTTGAGTACCTAGTCTGCATATGTACAGTTTTAATGGAAATTCCTTCTCTCTTTGGGATATTCAATTCCGGTGCTAGTCATCAACCCCTGGCCTATGGAAGAAAGGATTCGGGTAGTCACATCACGGGACCTAGGGGATGGGTTGTGATAATGTGGTATCAAAGGATGGTTGGTTCTACTAAAAAAATAGTTTTTTTAAATGGTGCAATAGTTTAAAGTTTCTTGAGATCAGATTAATGTTCTGGGAGTCCAGTGTTTGTGCGGTGGCCGAAATATCTGTAAACTTGGACCCTGAGTCCGTATTTTCAACTTGATAAACAAAAACACTATTTTTGTGTGTTTTTAAAATGTTTTTATTTTCATCTCTTTTGAGTCATCTCACCATGTATAAATTATTGACCTTGCCACATTGGTTTAATTACAGCATGTCGCCGCATCGATATCCATCAAGGATTATAGGAAGATATCACAATAACGGCCCACAAATAAATGAGGTGTTGGTGCAGGGACCACTTACAACGATAGCACCTTTGGGTGGTGTACCTGTAGTGCCAAAAATAGTAGGGTAGCAGTTTCCACAAGTCCCACCAATAGACTATTCATGCTGACTGAGTGCATTGCACGAGTTCTAGAGACCAATGCCACTAATGTTTTTTTGTGAGACAGACCCACAAATAGCTTAGGATTGGATGGAGGCTATGAAATTAGTTTTCCATTTGGTCGAGCCACTAGTAGACCATATGATTTTTCTATATGCTAGTCTCTTTCAAGGAACAGTTGAATGATGCTAGATCCTGACACTTTAGACAGAAGAGGAGATGACTCTTTCCTAGTTGGACTTTGAGATCTTATTCATGGCAGAGTTCATACCAGTGGCACTTTGATCTGTGTGTATTCAGAAGAAACTGCACATACAGAAGGGCAGCCTGGCAGTGACATAATACTCGGTGAGATTCACTGATCCCTCTCTCTACTCCACCAACATGGTATGAGACCCTTTCATCATGGACTAGACCTTTGAGTAGGGTCTCTAATGGGATATCAGAGCATCGATGATATCACTTAACATCCCAATGCAAGATAGTGGGATAGAGAAATCGTTTTTGGTGGAGAGCTTCTTAGAAGAGCAGGCACCGACAGTGAGAGACACTACTAGATAACAAGAAGTTAGGTTATCTAATGTAGGGAGTAAGAAGATGATTCATAGGTCCAAGTAGGACATAACTTCCAGAGGATGAAAATAGGGTATAGGGTCGGTGGTATGAGAATCACAATTACAAGGAGGTCGGCAGAGAAGCATATTGTAAAACACATGCGGCGGGCAAGGTCACATAGATCACGAATTCCTAAAAAACTATACTAATGATCAGAAGAATGAAGAAGGACTTCCAAGGTAGAGGCAGAGGCTTGAGCTAGGGGGTCCGTAGGGCGGTGGATGTGGAAAAAGAGCATGTCGTGCAACATCCAGTGGGTGATGGTTTCAGGTACTACAGCCACCACCCCAAGGTAGTCAACCCTGACCTCATGGATCAGGTTGATAGTAACATTCATTGCATCATGCAGCAGAGGCTTATGACCCCGGAACTCTGGAGATGATTTGAGGTATGATCTGTGTCTACTCCCCCTATCTATGATTATTATAGACACATGTTCTAGTCCCTCTATTATTTTCACTACTCTCGTTCAGAGCTCAGAGATTCTAGTGGAGTCTTTGGCTCGATTAATATGATTAAAGACTCCTACATGAGAGGATTTGATGATTACGCACTGGTGCCGGCAGTGTGAGATAACTCTAGGAGGAGAGAGATTTGGCTGGGATATCCTATTAGCGGTGTCGAGACCTAAAGATGTCATCTTGGGTATGGACATTCTATATAGAGTCCATACTTAGATCAATTATTTTAGGCGCAAAGTGTGGTGTGTACGTGAGGATGGAACTAGGTTTTCATTCACCGGAGAGAAGGGATCCTTTTTATCTCATGATGGAATTTCTCAAACAGGGTATATTCAGTCACCCACCAGTTGGATATCCTCAACCTTGGTGTGGTGGAAGAGAGGAGTTTGATCACTCCTATATTGTTGGACCAGTATGAAGATGAATTTCATGAGGATTTTCCAGGACTACATCCTCACAGAGAGGTAGACTTCAATATCGACCTGTATGCTGGGAAGACACCGATATCTAAGCCAAAATATCAAATGGATCCCATGGAAATTCGGGAGTTGAGGGTACAGTTGGAGTAATTTTAGAAGAAGGATTTCATAAGAACTAGTGTCTTTCCATGGGTAGCCCTGATTTTCTTCTCCATGAAAGAATATGGGAGATTGAGTATTTTCGTGGACTATTGTCACATGAACCAGGGGTCTGTGAAGAACAATATCCTCTATCGAGGATTGATTATCTCTTCAACTAGTTGGATTGAGATCGGTGGTTTTCAAAGATAGTCCTCAGATCAAGCTATCATCCACTTCAGTTGTGGGATTAGGATGTACCGAATACAACCATCAGATGCAGGTATAGCCACTATGAGTTCTTGGTGATGCATTTTGGAATGACCAATACTCCAGTCATGTTCATGGAACTAATGAACATGATATTCCAGCCTTACCTCGATCACATTGTTGTGGTCTTCATTGAATATGTCTTGGTGTACTCGGATTCGGAGGAGAATCACGACACACATCTGAAAATAGCATTGGATACACTTCTAGATCACTAATATTATGGTAAAAACTTGATGTGTTAGTTCTGGATATGAGAGGTCCACTTGATATAAAAATTTATCCTCGTGGCTAGAGTTGCAGTGGATCCCGCAATGATAGAGGTAGTTCTTGATTGGGAGCCACCCATGAGTGTGACCGAGGTGTGTAGTTTCTTAGGGTTGGTTGGGTACTACTAGATATTTGTAGTTGAATTTTTCAGTGTAGAAGCACCCTTTTTAGCCTTGAAAAAAAGAAACAACCCTTAATATGGATGGAGTGATGCTAGTAGAGTTTCCCAGAGCTGAGGCGGAGACTGAAGATTACCCACATCTTGAGACTATCAGAATAAGGAATAGGGTATGTAGTTTAATAGGATGAATCTTGAACTGGACTTGAATGTGTCCTGGTGTAGGAGATAGAGGTGATCACCTTTGGCTCACGGATGATAAGGAAACCTGAGAGTAATTGTGTTACCCTTGACCTAGAGTTAGCAGTATTAGTCATTGCGATAAATATGTTGTGACACTACTTGATGGTTGAATGGTTTACTGTCTAATCTACTCACAAGAGTCTCATGTATATCTTCTCACTGATGGACTTGAACCTGAGAATGCAGTGATGGCTGGAGTTCATACAAGACAACGATCTTGGGATAGTCTATAATCCTGGGATGGAGAACGTAGTGGAAGATGCACTAAGCAGAAGCTCAGGTCTACATCTGCTGAGTGTGGTGACACAAAGGTTTCTACGTTACAAATATCCATTATGGATAGAGTTGGAGCAGCATACAACCAGTCTATGACTGTCACTTTTCCATTCCTTCAGTGAGTTCTGGAGGCACATCTTGGGGACATTGACTATGAGACTTGACTTGCTTAGTAATCCTCAGGATAGGATCCTAATGGATTTATAGAAAGTGGGGATCATGCTATCCATTTAAAAGGACACACATTGGTACCTGTGATGTTTCGAGAAGATGTGTTGAGGGTGTTTCATATGTACCCTTTGGCAGTACATCTTGGA
This sequence comes from Viscum album, assembly GCA_963277665.1. Classification (NCBI taxonomy): domain Eukaryota; kingdom Viridiplantae; phylum Streptophyta; class Magnoliopsida; order Santalales; family Viscaceae; genus Viscum; species Viscum album. The sequence goes on along the minus strand of OY728137.1, from coordinate 1,885,895,046 downwards.
GTGGTGAATATGTACAAGGACCTCTAATTTTAGTACTAGTGGCCAGGGATGAAGAAAGCAGTGGCAGAGTTTGTTTCATGATGCCTCACTTATCAGCATGTGAATGCCGAGCATTAGGTTCCAGCAGGCTTAGCATTTCCACTTGAGGTACCAGAGTGAATGTGGGTTGGTATCTTGATGGACTTCATGATGGGGTTACCACATACGTCCATGGGCCACAACTCTCCCAAGGTGACTGTTGACCGACTCACCAAGTCAGAGCATTTTCTACCCATCTAAGATTAGGGATCAGTAGAGGGCATTGGATGCCTATATGTTGTGGAGATAGTATGAATTCATGAGGTACAATCTAAGATTGTTGTAGATTGTGATGCTCGTTTTACATGATAGTTGTACAATGGATTACAGGATGTGTTCAGGACTCAGTTATGCATGAGCACCATCATTCACCCTCAGATAGATGGTCAAACAGATCAGACCATAAAGACACATGATGACATGCTTCATGCTTACGTTGTTGATTTTGGCCGCCGTTGGGAGGACAACCTACCACTGGTGAAGTTTTCATACAACAATAGATATCACACCACCATCGGTATGGAACCATTTGAGGAATTTTATGTGCGACCATATTGATCACCTCTATGATGGATAGACCATAAAGAGTAAGTAATTATGCTACTAAAGTTTTTATGGGCTACCCCTAAGAAGGTGCAGATCATCAAGGTACAGATGAAGACAACACAGAGCAGGCATAAGTCTTATGCTGAAAGGATACAGAAACCCTTGGTGCTTGAGGATGGAGGCCATGTCATCCTACGAGTCTCACATCGATGAGGACTATAGAGATTTTTCTGGGGCGTCAAGATATCTTCGATGTCCATTGGACCATTCTAGATCATCAACAATGTTGGTGAGGTTGCATACTTCCTAGAACATCCCCAATAGATGCACCCAGTGCATGATGTTTTCTATGTGTCGCAGATGATGAGTTGGACGTTGATGATGGGGAGTTGTTCCCAGAGTTCCCAGTGGAGATTGAGGTTCAATAGGAGTGGGTCTAATGTGGACAGTCGATTCCTCTGGTGTGAGTTCAGTGGCAGCACAGGAACCTCCAGGAGAAAACATGGGAGTAAGAGTCTTGGATTTGTATTCAGTACCCCCATTTTTTTTCTTAGCTTTTGTTGTGGCTTTTATGGAAGTAAAGCCCTAAGGTGGGGAGAATGTAATGACCCATAAAATCTATAATTTTTTGTATTTAAATGGAATTATTTCGAGACAAAAAATTTTTACAGCATGTGATTTTGAGGCCTGGAGATTCCAAAATAGAATTTTGAACATTTCATTAAGGTGGATTCAGTAAATGTGCGGTTGTGAATTTCTATTTTTTGAACTGATGTTCAAAATGAAATTTTGAGGGCATCGTTGGATTTGTAGCACTATGATTCTCTTAAGAGAAGATTAAATTTGATCAAAATGGGTTGGAGGAAAGAGTAGATTTTTAGACTTTTTATAAAATAATAATAAATTAACTAAATAGTTATTTTATTCTTTCTATAACCATTGTGCGGCAGATGGAGAGACCTAAGTGTAATGATGAACATTAAAGAATAGACATTTCATGAAACATCCCTTTGGATGCGTAACCGTAATGTTCATGGATTAAAGGTTCATTAATAAACCATATTAATGAACCCAACATGGTGTTGTTTCCTTTATTTAATTAAACCATTGGCCTATGAATTGAGAACCAATGGGAGGATCTTCTGAAGAAACGCCAACGACTTTATTCTCCAATAAAGAATGGTGAACGAACGATAACTGTTGGGGGAATCGATCAGGGTATTGATGAACAACGTTGAATGACTTCGAATGCCGATTCTTTCCATCATCTGAAACAGATTCTATCAAATCCTGGTAGGGGGTTATGTTTATATACATGTTTAATATCCCTCTTTCCCATTCATGAAAAATATGAAGAAAACAGATCAACCGACCGATGGTTTGATCCACATTTGGTTCTTTTTTATGGGATGTTGATGTAATGTTTAAATTTGGGGTTTTAATGATTAATATTTTCCCCCATTGTTCAAGCATTAACATGGAGGGAACGATCCCATCTAAACAAGACATGGACCATCCATTGTTCTTGTTTTATGTTCCTTATTTGTGTATGATGGCGACACGATGAATCCAAGGGCCTCAGAGCGAAGGCGGCGGCCTTGGAGGCCGATAGGCACAGACGAGAAATAAAAAGGACCACTTGAGCATCTACAGTGGCCTGCAAAAGCAACCGTCAACGCGAAACCACCAGCGTAGAGGTGGCCAACCAAGCTAGACATATGGAGGTGTGGTCCCCTCAGGACACTTAGCTGGTCCAATGTCCCTCTCCAGCCAGTTGTTTTGGAATGTGGGGTGGCACCATCAGCTGGACGAACCGGACACACCGCATTCGGTCAGTATATCCAACGATTAGCCTGCATCCGTGTGAGGTGGGTTTTCCAGGTAGTCCAGACCATCAGGACAAGCCAGACCCACAATCCAGTTTGGCCCCACCAGCCGGGCAGGGTCCTCCATCTAGACTGGACTCCTACAAGACCCAAACCCGACCAGTCCCATTTCGCTAAATTTGGTGTACCTCGCAAATCGAGCGTCCGATTGACTCGCCATCAACGGCGTGGGGAACCTCATGAATAGACGGTACTATTGAAATAATACAATTGATTTTTGAAAAAATTTGGAGTATGTTAGGGTTGGATAATACTTGAATCCAACCAAGACCTTTTTACCTATTTTCCTATAACATACCAATCAGGCATCCAATTGACATGTTGTATGTCATGTTGGAACCATTACGACCAGATGAAACTCTGGGATACTTCTTCATGGAGCTTTATTTTAGTTGAGGTAAGACCTATGGTTTGAGGACCAGTGTCTCGGGAACTTTACCACACATAGTGTGAGAATTTAATGTCTAGTTGTCTAGTGATGACTGACCATCCATGGATCGGCATAGAAGAGACACTATGCGGATCGGCATAAAAGCGACCCTTCATGGATCGACCTAGAAGGGACCTCCATGGATCTTCATAAAAGATTCCATTCCAGGATCAACATAAAAGTGACTCTTAGTGGATTTTCATAAATGATACCCTTTGTGGATCAGCATGAGAGTGAACTTTCGTGGATCAGGAGCAGTAGTACCATCTGTGGATTGGCAGCAGAGCGACCCTCTGTGGATCGCTAGTATAGTAAAACTTTATGGATCGGCAGTATAACAACCCTTCTTGGATCAGCAATAGAACCACTCAATTGAATAAAATGATCTAGATCAATACTAGTCATCTTTATTCTTTTCGCTGTGTTTTATATCGGGTGTGAGATACCTTTTACCTTATGATTTTTGATTTAGATAATGCTTTGTGGTTTTTCCTTGTGGAATGTCATGAGACCTTTGGGGGTCTGAAGCTCTCTACTGGGTATGGATATACTCAACTCTGCATGGGCTTTGCCCGCACCATGTTGTGTCTTCTGCTGACAATGGACAGATTCACTGAGACTTGGGAAGCCAGGACTAGAAAGTGCTCGGAGGAGATTGGTAGACATAGTGAGTGGCAGTGACGACTGACGATTAGTTGTACAGACCCATCAGGTAGGATCCTTGGCGGATGATCACTAGAGCTAGTTTTTCTACTTTTTCATACATTATTTTTAGTTTTTTTTGTATAATAAACTTTTTTCTTCCAGTTTACACTTTTTTCTATCAATAGTTCTACTTTGTTATTTTCTTTTGTTGTGTACATAGTTTGCGTGTGCACAGGTTTAGAGGCAATGCCTTCCCTTTTTGGGATATGCATTTCTGGTGCCAGTCACCAACTCTTGGCCTATGGAAGGAGCGCTTGGGGTAGTCACGGAATGGGGATCGGGGGATGAGTCTTGAGAGAAACCGTATAATAAATAGAAATCATTAGTAGGATTTCTAAGTCATTAAACATCATTTTTAATCTATAAAACTTTAGTTTTAACCTTATTAATTATTTCTCATTGTCTATTAAAATAATTTATAATGCTTTACAAGGAGTTTTTCAATTACCATGGAATATCTTTGTGGACTATCAAACCATGTGTGCAGAAACCCATGTTTTCATTCACTAGGTGACAATTGAGTTTATCTCAATACTCCCCTTTCAGAGTTATTAAACATATATGAAACTATTCTAGATCCATATCTATATATAGTATCTAGAAATGGTTTTTTTCTAGAAAAAATAATAACATTTCTTTACAATAATATAGGTAGTTATCATATATGTATGATTAGAGTAATGGTTCTCACTAAGGCATTCTCATCCTTATTTCCAATGGTTAACTAAACCTTTGGCTTAAAAAAATTTAATGACCTAAACACATAATATATAAATATTAAATATTCCTAGATGGATATTCAATAAATAAGATAGTTATCTAAGCTCTAATTGATTAGTTCTAGTCCTTTTATAATCTTAGATGCATAAAAAATATTTTCAGAAATGATCTATATCATCTCACACTTTGTTATTCATAACTAGCACCATTATTTGACATATCATACGTAATATAATTCTTCAAAACCAAGAGAAAAGAACGATAATAAATATTGATCTTAGATGGTTAGTAAGGATGAAAATGGTAGATAACCTCATAATGTTATAATGAGGTTATTATAATAATTGGAAATCATTTTTATCCACACACTACATATAATCGATCTCAAAAATGATTAATATAAAAAATATTGGTATTTCATAAAACATGAATAACAATTGAATTAAAAAACATGATAAATGAGAGGGTAACATTTTTCTAATATGTAGATTTGTTTTCATAAACATAAGTATATGAAATTATTCCATAGTAGTCAATGATCATTTATAAAACCATAATAGTTGAATGGGTTTACTCACTAAACAATCCAAGTAGTAATGGTTATGCCCCTAAACTATCATGGTTTAAAAATTCCCCTTATAAATGACACAACATTCACGGTCTAGTCCTATTTATCACATTAGATATAAATATTTTTAAAATTTATTGAATGGAGATATAGGACTCACTCGTCCTTTCTTATAACACAAACAATATCCTTGGTTGTAATGTATCCATCTTCCTTTTTAATAATAAAACCCCAATAATTGATTATAATGTAACCATCATCACATAATGAAAACCATAAATAATTGTTCCACAATATCCTAAAAAATTAATCATATCAAAACCCATGAAAATATATGTATTTCATAAACATTAAATCATATCATAACACATTGCAAATGAATAGGTTTCAAAAGTATCATGTCATCATAGAGAAAACCCCTCAACAAGAAAATAAGGATGGTATCATTAAATCATATTACCATTGAATCATATGTAACATCAAAGGATTTTATCTTAAATAGAAAATGATTTTCATAGATCACACGAATCAATTTATGGGGAAAATTAACTTTTCACTTATAAATTATTCATTACAAATATAAAAACATCACAAATTTTAAAGAAATAGATTTATTTGAATATATTAATTTATTCATGAAAATGATTATTTGTTCCATTGATTGGTCATAATAGTAGAAAAAACATATCATGAATTACATGTTAAAATGAGGATTCCTTTTTATATTTTTATTCTATAAACCATGGAGACTTTTTTAAAATACAACAAGAATATTTTTTTAGAACATTTTACAAAACGCCATTCTTTGGTAAAATAATATTTGAAAATAATTGGATGATTTTATAATATTTATTGATATTATTTTTATAATATATTAATATGGATAAAAAAATATTTATGACTAATGGGGGAAACAATATTGAATTTTCTTTAAAAACTTCTTTTGGGGTCTTGAGAATACAATGGGGGAACAAAAGGAAAATATTTTATTAATAATAATGAACAATGAAGAAGAAAATTTATAAGGTTATTGAAAAATATATTATAATACTTCATAGTCAAAAGTAATTTGTAATAAACCTTGATAAACAATGAAATTGTATTATAAAACCTTTTACACTATTTTATCTCTTGAATTTTATGCCCCATGAGTTAATGAACGTTAGATGAATATGTATATTCCATAACCTCATGGAAAACATAAATTACAATCATGGAAAGTATATAGACAACCCAAAACAAAAAAAATTGGGTATAATTCATGTGACCCACAAAAATAAAAGTGAGACCACAACACCTTACCATATGTCTCATCTTCCACCATACATGTTCGACCATTCTCATCTTCAAAGAACCAAATTAGGTTTATACCTAAAGATATACTATAAGAACCTGAGTTTTCATATGAGGTACGAAACCCTTTTCATTTCAGTTTAATGGTTCTGTTGAGGCCGAATGTGGATGCCTAACTTGTCCGAGGGAGTTATGGGGGAGTTTGGGGCTTGTTTGGATCCCGAAACCATGTTTTAGGCTGGAAATGGTCTGACACAAGGTTTTCACATGGCCTGCACATGGCCTGGGAAAACCGTGCCCCTTGGTGCAGGCTTGGCCGAGATGGGAGCACGACTTGTGCACGGATTGGGGAAACCATGTGGGGTGTCCATGTGGTTGCCCCTTTCCTTTTAGTGAGGTATTCACGGCCTCCACACAGTTTGTCCAGGCCATGCGGGAAAACCATGGGACCTGATGTTTTTTTTAATTAAAATAATTAAATTTTATAAAAACTAATCTAACCCTCTTCTTTATCCGGACAACTAGGGGGAGGCTCCTTAGAGAGCTCTCAAGGAGGCTATGGAGGATTTTGATCCATCTTCGTCATCCGATATCCGTTTCAAATTTCGTTTGTCTTGTTAGATCCGCAATGGTAATCCTCAATTCCTTTTTAATATTTCTCGATTCTTATGGTTATAACGAACGTAGATTGGATTAAGGGTAATATTTCCTAATTTCTCTTTCTTCATCTGTTCTTTAGATTTATTCCTAACATGGATGAATCAGAGCTTGACACTGGGCGAGAAATCTAGTATGAGCCTTAGGTGGGTGTTCTCATTCTTTTCGATGAATGTCAAGATGTTTATATATGTCAGAGTGTCGCGCACCCACTTTTGGGGTGTCTCTTGAACTTAGAATTTAACCCTGTTATTACCTAGCATGTTGTAGGTAATCTAAATACGATGGTATGTGCATGAGTTAGGTTGTACACCTTGGACATGAACAACCCCTTGGGTGTGTTTCCTTGAATGGCTATTTTATGGATTTTTGACCCAGGATGCCTATGAGGCATGCCTTTCCATTCCCTTTTGGGTTGTTAAAAATGTAAATTTACTATGAATGGAATTGAAATAAGATGAAATTGTAATTGAAATGGTTGCGGGTATGGGATGGAGCTTTGCCCATTGACCCTTGTATGATTTTTCTTGAATTGTTATCCCACGTGAGTTAAATGATATTGAACTACTTAAAATGTGAAACAAAGTCATTGGTGAACCATGAAACCAATGTGAGTTTCCATGGATGGACTCATGCAAGACTTGTTACGGAAATGCTGAGTGAATCATGGATCCAGTGTGAGATGTCATGGACAGACTCAATAGGGCATGATATGTCATGGGCGATACCAGGATGTTATTTATAGGATATCGGGAATAGGCTCTGATGACGGACTATACCGCACCTAGAGCGAGGCTGGGTACCTAGGAGGTTCACCGGAACGGGCTTGTAGAGAAATGTCGGGTTCCTAGAGGTTCGCTAGAACGGGCATGTAGGGTGTTGGTGGATTTTCTCCATGAGCGATGCCTAGTATCCGAATTGAGTATTCTAGGAACGGGTTCATGGAATGGTTTAAACCAATTAATGAAGTGATTTATGAATGGAATGGATACATTAAGCGACGCCAAGCCGAAGCACAAGCTTGGGTCGGTGTTGTTAGTTTCCCATGTTTACTGCTTTCCATATTACATTGCTTGCAATATATATTCACTGATAGTTTAGCACGGATTGTTGGTGGTTGCCTACATGGATTTAGTCTCACACACTGTTTGGGACATGTTTTTGGACCCAAGAAGATTATATGATTTTAGGTAATGAGAAGGGAAACGCCCTAGTACATGTACTTGACTTTCTGTTCGGAGTAGGAGAGAACAGAACCATGTTGAGGCTTGCGATGCAACAGGGGATACAATTTGGTTTATTTTTGGTGTTTTGTATACTTGTACTATATTTTATTGACTTTCACCATTCTATATATATCATATCCTTCTGTTTGTTATCTGTTTCTGTTGTCTATGTGTTATATATTGGTTACCTTCTTCCATTATTGTATGATTTTAATTCCACTGTGATACTTTGGGAATGAGGGCATAGTATCCCCATGTACTCACCTAGGCCCTCGCTACTAGTCGACAACCTCTATCATTTGGGGAGATGCACTTGAGGCCATGTGGTGACCGGTCCAGCTACCGGGTTGAATGGTAAGATGGGTCGGGACGTTACAAAGTGGTATCAGAGGGATTTCTTTTTTTTATTTGACTTACTATTTAGAGACTATAGATAGGAGTTGGAAAAAAGGGACTTTGGTAATAAACTATGCCTGGGAGTTGCAAAACCACGTACAGGGAAAAGCCAAGTTTCCTCGTATGGAATTTTGTTACTTGTTTTGACTATTACAGTTGTTATGATTTCACTGTTCGGTGACGCACATGGGTTTTGCTAATACTCTTGATATTATTGTGGGTTCTATTTCTTTGCGACCCAATGAGATGAGGGTTTTACATCTCATGCATCTTATAGGGACCTTGCTAGGAATCACATGTCATGCATTATACCATGCTATCTAGGATGCATTAGATATTGCATATTATTTTGATTGGTGTTGTGATAGCTATTGCATGCTGTTTTGATAGTTGATTGATAGGTTTTCCTACTATTGTCTTAGATTGGGTGCAATGAGAGAATAGTGACATCATCTTACAATTCATAAGGTGTATGGGCCCTTATGGATTGGGAAATGACACACCAAGGGGATGTAAATGCTGAATGAAATGGAATTTCATGGTTATATGGGAATTAGATTTTGAGTCATGAGGTGTTATGGGCCCTCAGGGATCGGAACTTGGTATACCATTTGTTAAAGCTTTTGATCAAAGGTATGTTAAAAGAATGAATGTTAAAAATAGAGCCAGACGTAGACCTGGCTTCTGGGTGGGCAAAAGGTAGTGACTATTGTGGGTTTTAGTGACTGTTCCTTATGTATTCCTGGATTTAGAAGCAGGTTGTGGGTTGACGTGGTGTTTAGGAAGGTCTTGACCTGTCCTATCCAGGTTCATGTGCTCTTGAGTTTCGAATCTCGTTAGAAATCTCAAACTGAGGCGTGTGTTTGGCATTGCAGAGTTATGCCACCATGGTGACCTCCAGTCACACGTCAGGAGAGCAGCGACGACCACATTCTGGAGATGGTGGGCCATGGGCTACTAGAGCAAACTCCAGTTGTGCCAACTGCAGCACCAGCAGTTGTACTAGAGGTAGGTGCTGAGGCACAGTTCCGTGAGAGCTTGTTGAGTTTTATGCAGACCATTCAGGGAGCACCGCAACCTGCCCCGTCAATGGCATAGTTGACACGTGAGTTTTAGAAGTAGCATCTGCCTACGTTTTCAGGGGATGGCGGACCACAGGTTGCAAAGTCATTGTTATAGGTGATACTATCTATCTTTGAGCATTTGGAGATGCCTCCGGAGAGGAGAGTCAAGCTCGATGTGTAAATGCTGCATGATTCCGCCAAGAGGTGGTGGGACGTGATCACCCAGTCAGATCTCCATCAGAATATGGTTTGGATAGAGTTTCATATGGCCTTCTATGATTTCTTTTATCCCATGACCTTGAGGGATGATAGAGCCTGGGATTTCTTTCATCTAGAATAGGGCGCATTACTAGTGATGGAATACTCGGCCCGTTTTACTGAGCTTCAGTGCTTCGCACATATCCTGATGGGCAATGAGTTGCCGAGGGCCATGCATTTTGAGGATGCTCTGAGATATGACATATGATATCAGGTAAATATCTTCAGGTTGACTACTGTTTCTAGGATTCTGAACCAGGCGCTAATCACAGAACGTAACCTGAGAGAGGCTGGAGATGCAAGCTAGAGCGGTTCAGCATCAAGATTAGGTACTGCAGCGACTGTTAGTAGGAAGCATCGTCTAGAGCTTCCACACGGTGATTCTAGCAGTTAGACCCTATCTTCGGTTAGCAATCTGAGGTGATACCAGTGCGGTAGGATGGAACACAAGAAGCCACAGTGTCTGAGGGACCCAGTCGAGTGCTGATCATGTGGCAAGATGGGTCATCTTCAACGTTTCTACAGAACTTTTCCACCAGCAGCTAGAGATATAAGGTCTGCACCGACTCCATATGCAGGATCATGGTCAGCAGCTTATCATTAGACATGGAGATGGGGTGAGACTAGCCGATCAGGCTGAGGTAGTGTTCATGGCAGAGGTATCCAGGCAGAGGGTACACCGAGACGTCAAAATGGGCCAGCTCCGGGTAGGGAGGTTATATCACAGGGTCATGGTTCTGGACAGATGTATTCAGTGCAGCCTACTTCTGAGGATCAGGGAGCGGGACCATCTACATGGAGATGTACGATCATAGTAGCATCTATTATTTCATCTTCCCTCTTTAATATAGGTGCATCATGCAGATTTATATCTACACCTATAATGAAAAGCCTTGGGCTAGTTGTGTTGTCTTCTGATGGTGTCTTGATGCTAGACACACCACTAGGAGTTAGCGCAGAGGTTGTATGCCAGTTCAGATGGTGTCCCCTTGAGGATGGAGGGTGTCACTTTGTTTGGAATCTTTATGTTCTCGAAATGAAAAGTTTTGATGTCATTATCAGTATGGACTAGCAAGTATCTTACCGATCATATGTTCATTGTTACCACCGGAAGGTGATTTTCACATCACTAGAGGGTGCAGTGTATAATCTTAAGGGTGAGTAGGATCTACAGGCAAGCCGAGTAGGAGAAGAGCATCGTGGGCTGGGCGGGATGAAAACCCAGATCGCTAGTTTGTTTCTGGATGATCAGGGAGTGATTCAGACATACATTCCTGTAGTATTTGTGCACTTTAGGGATGTTTTTCCTGACGAATTATTTGGTTTACCTACTGAGAGAGAGATGGAGTTCTGCATTGAGCTAGTACCAAGTGCTGCACCATTATCCTTTCCTCCTTATAGGATGGCTATGACAGAGTTGCAAGAACTCAAGAAACAACTCAAAGATTTTGACGCAAAGAGGTTTATTCGACCCAGTACTTCTCCATGGGGTTCGCTGGTCCTTTTACAAAAAATGAAGACGAAACACTTAAGATATATGTGGACTATCGAAAATTGAACCAACTGATGGTTAAAAACTGATATCCCTTGCCGCAGATAAATTACATGTTTGATCAGCTTCGAGGAGCTAGTGTGTTCTTGAAAATCGATTTGAGTTCAGGGTATCAAAAGGTGCATGTTCAGCCTGCAGACATACCTCGTACAGATTTTTGTTGCAGGTATGGTTTATTTAAGTATATGGTTATGCCATTCGCTCTCACGAACGCACCAGCGGTTTTCATGGCATTGATGAATCATGTGTTCCATCTTTACTTGGACTCGTTCATTGTGGTTTTGATGGACGATATTTTAGTGTATTCTTGAAATCAAAATGACCATGCCAACCATCTTGATAATGTCCTGAATACACTAAGAGATAATCGGCTATATGAAATTCTTGGTAAGTGCCACTTTTGGATGGATCAGATTTACTTCTTGGGCCATATTATCTCTGAGACAGGAGTGTCTATAGAACCATAGAAGGTGAGAGTTGTGGTTTCTTAGGAACATCCCAAGAATGTATTTGACATACAGAGTTTCTTGGGGATTTCTGGTTATTATCATCGTTTCATATAGGATTTCTCGCACTTAGTAGCACTGTTGACTGGCCTGACTAAGAAGGGTGTGAAATTTTAATGTTTAGATGCTTGTGAAGCAGCCTTCCTGGAGCTGAAAGGAAGGTGGACTTCAGCACCAGTCCTGATACATCCAGAGTAGGGAAAGAGTTACATGGTCTATTGTGATGCATCAGGTATTTGGCTGGGTGCAGTGTTGATGCAGGGAGATAGAGTCGTGGCTTACGGATCTCAACATCTGAGGCCACACGAGATGAATTATCCGATGTATGATCTTGAGCTAGTAGCAGTTGTTCATGTGTTGCACTATTGGAGACATTATTTATTGGGAGATCATTTTGTGGTGTACACAAACCACAAGGGCCTCAAATATATCTTTACTCATCATGATCTGAATCTCAGGAAGCGACAGTGGGTAGAGTACCTACAGTCCTTTGATTTCGAGCTTTCTAATACGCCTGGTAAGGGAAATGAAGTTGCTGATTCATTGAGCAGAAGGACTCAAATACAGGCGGTGCAAAAGGCTTGCAACCAATGGAAGCTTATGTCCTTGTTCTCTGAGATGCATCTTGCTGTGCAGAATAGCCATGGGCAGGGTTTTCTATCATCTTTAGCTGTGACTTCTACCCTCCTGGATAGAGTGAGGATGAGACAGCAATCGATTCGGAAGTCCTAGATCTACGGGAAGGTTGTCAGGTGAGGACCCTCCTCCTGGTTGGATGATAGGCGTAGATGAAGTTCCTCATATACATCGACATGTATGGGTTCAAGAGGATATTAGAGAAGAGATGATGCGGATGTTTAATGCTTGGGTTTGGGCAGTTCATCCTGGAGTCACTAAGATGTATCGTGACTTGCGCTGACAGTAATGGTGGCTAGGTAGGAAGAGAGAAGTGGATTGCTTTATCACGAGATGTTCCACCTGTCAGAAGGTGAAGGCGGAACATCAACGGCCATCTGGGCTTTTACAGCTGTTACCCATCCCGAAGTAGAAATGTATTGATGATGTTGCGATGGACTTCGTGACTAGTTTTCCGAGGTCACCTCGAGGTAATGATGCTGTGTGGGTTGTGGTTGATAGGATCATGAATGTTTCTCATTTCTTGCCGATCAAGGAGACCTTTAGTGTGGATGAGCTCGGAAGTTTGTATATACGAGAGATAGTACGACTCCACGGGGTCTCGTGCACCATTGTTTCAGATAGGGATGATCATTTTACATCATGTTTCAGGCAGAGTTTTCAGAGGGTGCTGGGTACACATGTGCTTATGAGAACAACATACCACCCTCATACTGATGGCCAGTAAGAGCATATGATACAAGTGATTGAGGAAATGCTACGAGAATGCGTCCTGGATTTTGGGGGCTCAGGGGAGAGGCATATTCCCCTAGTTGAGTTTTCCTAAAATAACAATTATCAAAAGACTATACAGATGGCACAATATGAGGCTTTATATGGTAGGTCATGCCGATCAACCCTGTGCTGGTTAGAGGTGGATGAGGCAGACATACTGGGACCGCGTCTTGATCAGGAGACTTCTTAATAGGTCCAGTTCATACAGAAGCGGATGGCTACTGCACAGTCTCATCAGAAGTCATATGTTTCTCGCCGCAGATGACCTCTAGAGTTTGAGGTCAGGGATTAGGTTTTCGTGAGTGTTTCACTGAGGCTGGAACATAGACGGATCATGAGACAGGTTAATCTATCACCGAGATATATTGGTCCTTTTGAGATTCTAGAGAGGGTTGGTTTAGAATCCTATCGGTTGCAGTTACCTCAGAGGTATCGAGCCATGCATGAAGTGTTCTATGTTTCTCAGTTACAGCGATACTATTATGACCTTTCTCATACCTTCCATCCTGAGGAGGTCGAGCATCAGGTAGATGCATGCTTTGAGGAGCATCTGATTCGTATCATTGATAGAAGCACGAAGGTTCTCCAAGGACGGTCAGTTCCTCTAGTATTGTTTCTATGGAAGTATGATCGTTTATAGAATGAGACTTGGGAGCGGGAGGCCAACGTACGTTCTTAGTGGATAGAGCTATTTGCAGACGAAACTTGACCACCCTTCAGAGAGATATTCAGGGAAGAATTGCTATAAGGGGGGAAGATTTTAAGAACCCGAGTCTTCGTACGAGGTATGAATCCTTTTTCATTTCAGTTTAATGGTTTTTTTGAGGCCTAATGTGGATACCTAACTTGTCCGAGGGAGTTACTTCGGTGTCTGGGGCTTGTTCGGAGCCCAAAACCAACTTTTTTTTTCTAGAAATGGCTCGACACAAGGTTTACACAAGGCCTGAGCACAACCAGGGTAAACCATGTGCCTTGGTGCAGGTTTGGAAGAGGTAAGAGCATGGCATGTGCACGGTTTGGGGAAACCGGGAGGGGTGGCCATGCGGTTGCCCCTTGCCTTTTAGTGAGGTCCGCAAGGGCTCCGCACAGTTTTTCCAGGACGTGTGGGAAAACTGTGAGACCTGTGGGTTTTTTTTCAATTTAATTAATTTTTAATTAAATTAATAAAATTTTATAAAAAAATAATCTAACCCTCTTGGTCAACTGGAGAGCAAGGGGGAGGGGCCTTTGAGATCTCTCAAGGAGTCTATAGAGGATTTCGAGCCTGATTCTTTGTTTGATCTCTATTTCAAACGTTGTTCATCATGTTAGATCTACAACGACAATACTCAATTCCTTTTTAATATTTCTCGATACTTCTAGTTATAACAAACGTAGATTATATTAAGGCTCATATTCCCTAATTTCTTGTTCTTTGTATGTTCTTCATATTTCTTCCAAACCTAGAAGAATCATATCCTCATACTGGATGAACTATACAGTACGAGCCTAAGGTAGGTGTTCTTGTGCTTTTCACTGAATGTCATGCTGTTTATATATGTCGGAGTGTCACGCACCCACTTTTGGGGTGTCTCCTGAACCTGAAATTTAACCCTGTTATTACCTAGCATGTTGTATGTAATCAAAATATGATTGTATGTGCATGAGTTATGTTATACACCTTGGACAGGAACCAACCCTTGGGTGCGTTTCCTTGAATGGATCTTTTATGGATTTTTGACCCAGGATGCCTATGAGGCATGCCTTCCCTTTCCCTTGTGGGTTATTAGAAATGGAAATTGACAATGAATGGAATTGAAAAATGATGAAATTGTAATTGAAATGGTTGCGGGTATGGGATGGAGTTTTTCCCCTTGACCCTTTTATGATTTTTATTGGATAGTTATCCCACATGAGTTAAATGATATTGTAATGATTAAAATGTAAAACAAAGTCATGTGTAAACCATGGAACCAATGTGAGTTTCCATGGACAAACTCATACGAGACTTGTTTCTGAAATGCCTAGTGAATCATGGATCCAGTGTGAGATGTCATGGATGAACTCAACAGGGCATGATATATCATGGGAGATACCCGGATCTTATTTATAGGATCCTATAGATATGCTCAGATGACAGACTATACCGCACCTAACACGAGGCTGGGTACCTAGGAGGTTCACCAGAACGGGCTTGTAGAGAGATGTCGGGTTCCTAGAGGTTCGTCGGAATGGGCTTGTAGGGTGTTCATGGATTTTCTCCCTGAGCGATGCCAGGTATCTGAATTGAGTAGTCCAGGAATGGGTTCAAGTAATGGTTTGAACAATTGAATGAAGTGATTAATGAATGGAATGGATAATTGAAGCGACACCAAGCCAAAGCACAAGCTTGCGTTGGTCTTGATAATTTCCCTTCTTCACTACTTTCTATATTAAACTGTCTGGTCTATATATTCACTGATATTTTAGAACGAATCTTTGGTGGTTTTCTACTAGGATTTTGTCTCACAACCTATTTGGGTCATGTTTTTTGACCCAAGAAGATTATATGATTTTCAGTAATGAGAAGGGAAACCGCCTACGTAGGGGTAATTGACTTTTTGTTCGGAGTAGGAGTGCACAAGACCAAGCTGAGGCTTGCGATGCGACAGGGGAAACATTTTGGTTTCTTTTTGGCGTTTTTTATACCTGTACTGTATTGAATTGACTTGCACCATTCTATATATATCATATCCTTCTGTTTGTTATCTATTTCTGTTTTCTATGTGTTGTCTACAGGTTACCTTCTTCCGCTATTTTATGTTTGTAATTCTGCTATGATACTTTGTTAATGAGGGAATAGTCTCCCCATGGACTCACCTAGGCCCTCGCTGCTAGACGGTAGCCTCTAGCATTTGGAGAGATGTGCTTGAGGCCATGTGGCGACCGGTCCGGCTACCAGGTTGAATGGTAAGTCTGGTCGGGAGGTTATAAATACTAGGATGGTTTCAAAAAAAACTATGAAATATAATATGTGGGGATGTATTTAAATAATATAATTGGTCTATTAATGGCAGAACCCATGGGGTTTGGATCTGTGAAGAGGTGGTTGGAGGGACTTCCCTTTTAAATGTTTGAGAAAGGACACACATGGAATTTTTTAAAAGAATTAGTAGTGTCCCCATATTAGAAAACCTAAAAGGCTACAAAATGGATTAATATGGAATATTAAATGATATAAACTGGAAATATTTTGAAACAATAGTAATTGGAAAAAAAGTATTTCATTTTGACTCTTGACATTTTTGTAATCACTCGGTAAACCTATTTTTACCATCACCATGGCAATTAATTTTTTAATATATTTACTATTCATTTTTTCCAAAAATTATGCTTCATATAATATGTATTATTAATTATACTATTTTAAAATATGGAATCAATTATTTCATATTTCTTTCATACAAGTGGAAATGGTTTATTTAAAATTAAACCCACTGATGTGATGATGAAGAGCTTTTCAGAAGTGAAATCTTTCATAAGTATATTATTTTTTAATAAAAAACCCAATAAGATATTGCATCAATAAAATAAATATTATTTAAAAAAATATAAATGAACGAAATTTTATATTAATACATTTTATAAAACTATATAAAATTTTAATTTCATTAAATGAAAATGTTGTTTTTTATTAAAAATTATTAATTTTTAATATTCGACAAGAAATTATTCTTTTATAACAATTTCAAAAATTGATCTTAATAAAATTGTTACATGTATATTTAAATATTTATGTTTATTTTTAAAATAAATATTATAAATTGGAGAAATTTTTATTTCAATATTTCATCATAAAAATGAATAGAACCCTTTTTTGAAAATGTAAGATTATCTAATCATATAAAGACTACTAAAAATTTATTACTTTTTAACAATATATTTTATTTATATAAATCCATCATAAGTTATTATTAAAATTTTATTAATCCAAATTATATAACTGAGTTAAATTTATAGGTTATAATGGTGATGTTTAAATATTAATATTTTAGTATATTATGGTTTATTAAAACTCGGTGTTGTGTGTAATTTAAGCTCACAAACGAATTACATTATTTAGAAAAAAACAAAAAAAAACTCATGGTGTTAAATTATACCCCCATAAAAATTAGTCCCTTCATAAAAATTCAAGAATAATTTTCCTTGAAACTAATAATGCTTATTCCTAATTCCAATCTCAAATTCCCACATAGCTTCCTCATGTTGGATATTTCAAAACAAATCAATGACTATGTGAGTGGTCATATATTATATCAGTTTATTTATGAAATCATTGGTATCCCCAAGTTTTTACTTATAGTAAATTTTATGATTAATCAATAAGTCCATGGAGTTCATGATAAATTATTGACCTAGTATGTTATTGATTATGGGAGATACGTAGAATACATCATGATCCTAATAGTGGTTTGGGGACAGTAGTAAGTAGTATTATATGATCCTGATATGATCAGTAATTTAAAAGGTAATGATATAACTAGGGATTTAGTTATTGTAGTTTCTAAATATCAATATTTTATTTTCATTGACATTTTTTAGAAACACTTATTCACTAGCTTCAAATTCCTGATTTTGCAGGTGATTGTTAGCAAAACTGTTCTACAGGATTTGTACTTCCTTAGCAATTGATGAATTGACCTTACATTCTATTACACTTACTATTTTAGATTGGGTTATTATACATTTCATTCTCCAAAATCATTACAATACAATAGATTTAAAAAATTATTTCCTTATTTGTATTAAAAAAGAACAATCAGAATGCATTATTGAAATTAATTGTTCTTGGAAAACTCAACTAGTGAAAGGTATTGATCCCAACTACATTTTGAAATTCATTAAACTATAAATTTCAATATAAACAGTGGATTAAATGGTTATATCATACTAAACATCTATCTGAGGATGAAATGTTGTATTGAAATAAAACTTTGTGTCCAAATAATATTGAAAACATCACCGCAACATTGATGTAAACCTTAGATCTTGATATGATAAAATAAAATGTTTTACTCTATGGAACCTTAATAATTCATTAATGTGTCTCATGTAATGATAATATATTGAGAAATATAATGTATCTATAATGAAGTGTTATGGAATTAGAAGTTGATCGACAAAAAAAATGTTTTATTATTCCCTTTAGATGTTTTAGGGAGTTCAATGGGAAAATCCATGATGTTGTTTTCAATTTTCTATTGTTGTATGGGTAATAGTTCTAACATCGCCCATCAAATTTTTTATCTCATCGTTACCATACAGAAAACCAATTAACTGAGATAAAAACTCTTAGATATCAATCATTATATCCTCCCACCCATAGAGATCCTTTAATTATCATTTCATCTTTATACTTACAAGATTAATAAATAATGTATAAATAAAACCATCCTCTAGTATCTATTTTATCATAAATGATACTGTGGGGAATAAACAATAGATCATTAACCTTATCATTACATAAATATCAAGGATAAACTCAAAAAAGTTTCTATATTTCTTATGTAGCTCTAAATCATTCATATAATCCTATATAAATTTTCCAAGGATATGTGGTCGGATACGGAATTGATAAGTGTAACATTTATCCCATTCCATAAAGATTTCCATATTCACCATTTGAAAATCTCAAATTTTTTTATCTTTTCTAGTCCACATCACGTATAAGCTATCATGAACATTTTGACTCAATGCATTGACAACTATTTTCAAAATCCCACAATGGTAATGTATTGAGAAATAATAATATTTAATCAGCTATAACCATCTTCTATAGACCATGTTCAACTCTATCTGTGTGAATATATAATTTAATCATTTGTGATTAGTGTATATGAGGCTACTTTATCAATAAATATAATTTACATATATATTTAATGAAAAAATTATTGAATCTAACCCAAAATCATATGTTTTCTATTTTTTCTCGTAACCCATCAATTTCATTAATTAATAAGATATATCTATGTTATTAAGCATGGTAAAACATTCCAATCACTTCATTGATGCATCCCTATATATTATAAACCCTTTTACACTATCAGTTAATGTTTTAAATTGTGATCCAACTAACATTATCTTCAGTTAATTTTAGTATTCCTCACATTCATACATCTAAAACTACATGGATCCAATTCGAGTTAAGATGGTGAGTTGGTAAGATAGTTGTGAGAAATTATCCTCAAATAATCAATAATATCTATTGAAATAGGAAAAATCGATATCCATTATCATTATTGTTCTAGGAAAACTTTCAATATCTTCCTTCTTTTACGTATCTATTTATATTCATCATCTTGATATTATTTACCCAAAAACGAAAAACAAAATTTAAAAAATTATCACATAATAAATTTTTCAAACAGTTACTTGTTTCTTATGTTCTTTTTTAGATTTGCAAATTGATCATAATACTTTTACTTTCGAATTTATTATTTGAATATATCATATATAGAGAATACCTAAAATTGATGAATGTAAACCATAAATACTCTATTCATTAAATCCATGATGATTGTATGGGAATTACCAATCCCTAATAGAATCACTATAGACTCGTAGTGTCTAGACCTTGTTAGGAATATTGTATCATTTATATCTTCGTTCTTAACTCCCTATTGATTATATCAAGAATGAAGGTAAATCTTGTATATGTATCCATGTATAAATAATTTATCAAACTTGTAATCAATATATATTAGAGGATACATTTTATTTATTTTGATCTTGTTTTGTTGATGATAATCAATACAGATTTGCATCGATCAATCATTATTCTTAAGAAATAGAACAATTGAACCCCAACATGACAAACATGGATAAATGAATAAATTTTCAATATTTTCATATAGTTTCTTATTCAATTCTAGAATCTCAAATAGATCCATTCTATAATGTGCATTTGAAATAGGTGTGTAACTATTGTGAGTTCTATTGAGGACTCATGATTATTTATTCTGAAAAAGTTGTAAACTATCCAAAAAATAAATTTATGAACTCCCATACAATAGGAATATCATTAATGTCATGTTTATTTGAAACCATATAATAGGAAGACCTATTTTAATAGGAATAAAATCCCATTTAATAGATGATATTTTTTTCAGGTTATCATATTAATAATTATAATGATAGATGATCAAATGTTGGTTTTGAATATCAAATGTGACTAAACTTCCATATAAATAGCTACAAGAATAATTTATTTAATGAAATTATCTACATAGGATAACATCAAAATGAAACATAGGGTGAATAATAATATTTTCCTGAATAATATTTCCAAAAAACATAAACTAGATAAGAATAACATACTTAAGATGCAATCATCTTTAAATTAGGTGTTTTTACTACTAATTAATCATCTACTCGTTGGAATGAAATTTTGATAACTTTGGAAAATAATTCAAATATATAAGAGTGTGTATATCCTACATGAAATAAGAAATTATAATTTGATGAGTGGACATAAATATGACCATTCACTCCATCGTTAATATAATCCTTATCAAAAATAGTGGCCACATGAGATTTCCAATTTTTTGACATCTTAAGAGGTTGCTAACCTCCATCATCATCATACAACATCATAATCATAATCATTTTTTAAAAATTCCAATACTCTTTAAATTTAACACATTTTATTGCATGTGGTTTATTTTTTGGAGAATTATCTCTACATGCATAATTATTGAAATTCATTCCATCACTTTGGAAATATATTGCTTACTGCCCTTCCTTACCAAAAGAAAAATATTTACTAATACAAATAATTTAAATTTCCACTTTTTTCCTTCCAAAAAATTGCCATTAAAGAAGTATCATATTGTTTTCTCTATATTTTTTGGAATATAATTTGAATTTTCTCTTTCATTTATTATCAAAACTATGTTATTTATATTTAATTACAATAACTATTTATAAATTTATATAAGAACAAAATATTTAATTATAAATATTAAATTCCCCATGGAAGAATTCCATCTGGAGACTTGGTTATTATCCAATGAACAATCGATCAACCTTATATTATTGTTGGATACTAATACCAGAATCATAACACACATGTCTCATTAAATTCACCTCATATATACCAATATATTCATTATAATTCATCATTAACTCAAGGAATTCATTATCAATTTTCATAATAATAATTATATTGGGGTACCAGTTTAAAAATGTGTTCTTAAATTCATCCCATTACATGGAGTATATTAATTCATTTGGAATCTTATTCTTGATACGTGTATAATACTGGTCCATTTCACCTTCCAAATTTGAGATATAAAAAACAATTTTTTTATGATATAATCAATGGTTAATGGAAATTATATTTTCAGTTTTTTTATTCTTTTCAAAAAAACTAGTTTACCTGTAAAAACAAAAAAAATTACGAAGGATGTATCCTCATGAAAAACGCAATAGATTGGTATTCCTTAATTTTCTTGTTTATAATGTTATTATTATTAATATATTTAGAAAGAAGTGTGTGCATAGAAATGATTTTTTTCATTCCATATCCCATAATTATTAGTTTCATAGGATGAGAATATTTTCATTTCCCCTATCAATTACTATTAACATGGTTACATTGGGTTCCATAAATGTAATAAAGGAAAAAATCATACGGTAAATAACTCTATTTCTGGTGGGAAACCACATCACCCCAAAAAATCATTAATAAGATGTCTAAATCATAAAAAATCATTTAATATATAAAAAAATTATGTTTAACCTAGATCATTGTTATTAATCATAAATTAAATAATCCGTGCTACTATATAAGGAGTTTGTGTAATTATAAACATGTCTCATAGGAGTGTCAGACCATCTATTTATCAAGTCCCATTTTCCTAAACCAGGTGATGATCGAGTCCTTATAAATACCCCAGTTTAGAATTATTGACCATATTTAAAACATTTATAGAGCCACATTCAACTTTAATATAGATATATTTTGGTTTTTCTAGTAAAATCACACTCCTTTATTTACCATAACATGTTCTGTTATATTATTCATAGTATTATCCTATGGGGTTTCATTAATGTTTTCTCATTATAGATTGAAATAGTTATATAAACCTGGATATTATGCAAACTATAAAGACATAAACATCTCATTCTTAATTATTACATCTTAATAGATAATTATTAATTACATTACATAATTATACATGGAAAATCATATAGTTCAAGTGCCATTAGAAATAGGGATAAATAAAAAGCCAGTTCCTAGGTGAACTACTTCATATCCCAGTATGTTATTAATAAGATCTACCATTAGTAGAAATATCATACATAATACCTTTATTCATAACCTAAGGACAAGAAACAAAATAAAGCTTGATATATAATGTTTAGTAATGTTAAATAAGGGAGATATCAATGAAACATGATTTAAAGTTATGATAAAAAGAGAGTATCATTTGAAAACCATACCCTTCATATCATAGGTCATAAACATGATTCATAGTGAAAATATATTTTTTTCATAAGACATGAATAATAATTTAATAAAATAATAACCATGAGAGAATTAAAATTTCATTAGACATTGATTCAGGGGATATAAATAAGAATAAAAATAATTTAATGAGTAGCATGAGATCATTTCCAAAAATAACATAATGAAATGGGTCCACTAAAAAATCAACGTACCATTATATTTTTTCTCCAAAGACTATCACAATGGATAAAGCCCCATAATGAACTAAGTTCTCCCCCTAGTTTCTGCTCTATTTATGAAATGAGGTATCAATATTTACCCACTGTATTGGAAAGAGATATAGGTCTCACCCATACTTAGTTATAATGAAACCACTAACCATGAATATAGCACCACCATCATCCTTGGTCATACCAAAACCACCATCCTAGGTTATAATGTTTCCACTGGTACATAATGACAAATTTAAATAATTGTGGAATATGTCAACAAATAAAAATCATATAAGAACACTGACAAATAAATAGTTTTAATAAACCTTTTATCATATAATACCACATAGGAATCAAAAAAGTTTCATAAACGTATTTAAATCATAAAAATAAACCATATAAAAAATAATAAGGATGGTGTAAATGTATAATATTCAACAAATAAATTATCTAAAATAAAAGGATTACATATTATGTGGAAAATAATTTCTAAATATCATATGAAACATTTCATGGGTAAAAATTCATTTTGACCATTAAAATAATTATTTGAAATATAAAAATTTTATTCAATTTAAATGAATAATTCTATTTAAATATACCATTGGAAACATGTAAAGAAATAGTTAAATCATTCTTAATTCATGATGTTTGAAAATAATTTTCAGGTTATACATGTAAAAATGAAGATTCTTTTTACATTTTCAATAAAAAGAAAAAACATCCTTATTCAGAATGTGAAAAGAAGATTTATTTTAATCCATTTTTTAGAAGTAAAACATTGGTGCAAGTGTTTTTATAAAATCTATTGGTAATTGTAATTTAATTCATATAATTATTTTTATAACAGAGGTATAAGTATGAAAAAATATTTCCTCTACAAGAGAGAAATAAAGTAAATTTTTCTTAAATACTGAATATTAGACACTTTAGAATATAACGAGGGGAAATGAAAGGAAAACATGTAAATTAATTAAATTACCACATTATAATAAAAAAAATTATTTTATCAATAAATGGATAATAATAATAAGTAAATGTAAAGTACATGTGAACCAGCATGATAAATAACAATATTCTATCAAAACAACATTAAAAATGTTGTATCTTTTGAATCATAATCCCTGTAAAAGAAAGATCACTAGATGTCTTTATATATCACTTATATTAAGGATAAGAATCATTAAATACATTCATGTGAAGGATATTTGAAAAAAATGAAGACCCTATGTATAAGTATGTTTTCCCACTTAAAAATATGGGAGACAAAAATCCCTTATATTAAATCTTCACATCCATTGTACCTATTCAAACATCATCTTATTTAGAGAATGACATTATGATTGTACCTAAATACTTTATTTGAGGGTTTACTAGTCACACATAGGAAAATAAAATGTGATTATTGGTATAGGTAATATATTTTTTATGTATTGGATGATCAAAGGGGTTTTATAAGTGTGAATATGTGGATACATGGGCCCTTTTATAAGTGGGGGAAAGGGCATACTTGAAATCATTGAGAGGGAAAAGTTGTTACATTATATTAAATATTATAAAATTATCCAAAATGGATCAATATAGAACAATACATGGGATAAGGTCTAAATATGTCCATTGAATAATAATTGGATAAGTTTCTAGGTTATTTTAAACCATTTCCTTTTAGTTAAACCCTCTGCAAACTAGTTTTAGACTTAACCGATATAATTGATTTTTATTTTATCTACAGTTCATGTAGACCCAAACATTTTTTAGAATAATATTTAATATTAATTATTTTTAATAAAAATATAGAAACCATTTCAGAAAATTACATTCATAGAAGCTGGAAATTTTAATTTAAAATTAAACCCGTAAACACGATGAACAGGTGGTTGTCCAAAGAGAAAATTTTTCTTACTAGAGAATGTTTTTATATCAATATTAAATATGTGAATAATAAAAAAGACCTAGTATTAATTAATAAATTAAAAAACAATATAATATTACATATTAATGAAATTTAAAAAATATGTTACTTTATAAATTTTTTATGATGAAATTGTTTTTAATAAAAAACATTAATTTTCACTATTAGCTCTAAAAATTATATTTTTTTGAAAATTCATAAAAATATCAACCTATGATAATTTTGACATTTTGATTTCCAGAATTATTTATATATTTTAAAATAATTTTTCTATATGTGAAATAAAATACAATTAATTTTTATTTCATTAATAAAACAAAAACAATTATGGAAAAATATATGTTTGAATCAAATAAAATCATCACAAAAAACTAATTATTTTTTATAAATATACTTTTTATAAATGATGATTATAATTAATTTTTAATTTTTTTTTATTATTTATTCCTTGATTTTTAACTACATGTTTATAATAGGCAAGTTTAATTAAAAATATTAATATTGTATTAAAGTTTCTTAAAACACAGTGTTCCATGTAACATATGATATCAAAAAAATTATAATAAATGGATTCCTACAATTAAAAATCATTAGAGAGTAGATTCTATGTTAAATAAATCATGACTTAAATTTCAAAGAAGTACCATGAATGGTTATTCGCATCTTCAATATTTAAAACTCTTATTAATTCAATATTATTTCTTATTATATTTAAAATAGACCTTTGTTAATTTTCAAGTTATGTGGGATAAATCCATAGAGAATCTAGAAAATTTTCAAAAAGATATGTGTGAACAATTTCATATATAATCTATATGTAGATAAATTTTCATCATGAAATTAATTTACTAAATTTATGTATTGTAAATTGTGATTAGATAATATTCTTATCATAACATATTTTATGTTTTAGG
Organism: Viscum album; assembly: GCA_963277665.1. Lineage (NCBI taxonomy): Eukaryota > Viridiplantae > Streptophyta > Magnoliopsida > Santalales > Viscaceae > Viscum > Viscum album. The sequence goes on along the minus strand of OY728137.1, from coordinate 1,885,869,244 downwards.
TGATCACGTCATAGAATATGTTATCCATTTAATTAAAAGTCCTTAAAAATGTATAGTGTATTTATTCCTAAATTCAATTTTTCTTATACACGCCATCCATGTGATGTTAGTAACGATGTGATTGATAATGATTTTAGTAATGAATAAATTGAACATTAAAATATATACTAGAAATATTCCTATACTATCAGTTCCTTATACACAACATAGACATGATGTGTGCAGAAGAAGGATTAATGTTGGCACCAATAATTTATTTAAAATAATTTATTATCTTCTTGAGTTATGTTTCCATGTTTAGATGTCAACCCGTAACAATATTACAACTATAATTACAAGTGGATATAATATATTTTATAAAATTAAATGAATATATAATTTAATAAAAATTGTCTTTAGATTTTGAGAGTTTGTTGTCCATTGTCAATAAAAAATATTTTATTCAAAACTGAAACATTATCGAAGGTGATTTCCCAAATAAGGTTATTTTTATATTACATAATTTCATATGACAGAATAATTATATTAAATACTAAAAATATATTTATATAAGAGGGTCCGAACATCAAATATTGATATTGGGAGAAAGGATGAATTAGACAATGTGTAGCATCATTTTTTACAAAAACTTATCATAGGAAAACGTTCTATAATGAATTTTGGAATATGTGTTCCTATATAAACACATACTATATTGAATCATTAGAAATAAAATTTCCTATTTATATTTAACACAATAGGATGGATAATATTAATAAAAAATTATTTACTCATCATGTAAAAAGGGTACAAAATCATGTGATGGTTGTTATGTCCAAATTAAATAAATGATGGATTCCTTGTATCAAGATTTCACCCTCTTTCTAGCTATGTTTCTATTAATTAAATAAATACATTGATTGTTATTATTGATAAAATATACACGTCATGTACTAGAATATAAGAATATTTTCCAATAGGTTATTCCATGATGTCATTATTAAATACATTAGTTTATTCTTAGTACAAAAATATTTTAGGATAATTATATTATTAATTAAATTCCATGAAAACCATTATTAAATGGTTTCCACACAACATAACCTAAAAGGATTTTTGAAAAAATGGAATTACATTAAAAATGAATGTTTTATGAATCCATTATAGATTAATTAAAGCATTTTGATAATTGAAATTTCATTTGTAATGATATATTTTCATGTGTGGGTAAGAGTATAGTTGGAGAACTATAGTTTTTATTTTAGAATATATTAATTACATATGGAAAAGAGTTATTAATCATACACATTCATAATAATTCATTGAATAAACCTATCCAAATATAATATTAATGTAATAAAAAATGTTCTAAAGAATTAGACCTACTGAGGTAGACATAATGGATTCTTATTCCAAGTCAATGTACACATAGATAAATGATAATTAATATTCTTGATAGGTTAAAATCGTATTGAATTTTTTCTAATGTCACATGGAATAAATCTCTCTAAGATCATGTCTATAAGATAATTGATATTATCAAAATGTTTAGTGGAAAAACATATGATTCACTGATAAATCAATATAATTTAAAATCTTATGTATTATATGTGATATAGATATCAAAAACATTATTTTAGGAAAATATAAGTTATAACTAAGAAAATTAACCATGGAGAACATATAGATATCCAATAGTACATAAGAAATAGAAAGGTATTTTTTACCAAGTATTTAAAGAGGAAGGATAATTGTTAATGGGATCCAAACTTGCCTTTATTTATATATATTTCATATAACAACTCATTTAGGATAATATAAATTGTAATATTAACTCATTGAGGCCAATGGTATCCATATCGACATATAACAATTTTTTTGATGAAACATATATAGCAAAAGAATTGGAAAAAAATATTCAAAAATATACTCCAATTCATAGAAATCATACAGATAAGTAGAGAATTATAATAATATAAATTATTATAACATTATGAAAATATTGATATCAAAGATATAAATATTATGATAAAGGAAACCTAGTATATACTATGTTATATCATCTCTTTTGAATGTTTTTTAACAAGTATGTAAATTCACTAATATCAGTCTATCCATGTAAAGAATTTTTCCAACACTAGTGACTATAACCATTAAATGATAGAATTATGATAATAAGATGTGAGACCTAGAATATTTATGGTTTTAATGTTTTATATAAATAATGGGGGAGTTTTTTAAAATTGGGTTCCTTATACAAAACCTAATTTCATTATTTTTCTTACAATAACATTTATATAAAGAGTTTTTCAAAATGTTATCTTAACAAAATTATTGTATCATAAAAATTATATATAAAAACAACATCATATTAGTGGAATATTGGTTACATGTCAATATGATTCATAAAAAATGTTAAATCTTATATCATCTTAGGAAAAATAGATACATATTAAAATTTTACATAAAAGATTTATTGAATTTCCCATTAATTTCTTTACCAATAGTACTCGTCTTATACATATAATTCATAAATAATTTTATTATAACCTGAGGAAGGGAAACATATGGATGGGTGAACTCAAATTCTCAATTATAGAAAACATTAGATATACTAGTCAATAATCATATGAGATTATAACAATATAATAAGGGTCAGTGAAAATGATCATGACATATAATAATAATATCGAATTATTTATTGATTTTAATAACGAATCATGGTAAAACATGTTTATAAATAAAGTACATAACAAATTTGAGTGTGTAACCATCTATAACCAAACATGATCCCTGAGATCATAATATATAAAAAATGAAATAATTTTGGAATAAAAATAAAAAAATAAATTCATTTACTTAGTCAAGGATCAATACAAATAATATCAAATTTGATTGGGTTCACTACCTATTCCATCATTTACCTAGTCTTTGTTCAATACCAAGACTATATTACTTGGAAAAATCCATTAAATGTTAGGTTTCAGTCCAAATTCAATTTTTTATTACATCAGGACATGTTCATATTGAACAAATTCCTTTAGGTATATTTAATTACAAGCCCATAATTCAGATAATGAAAACCATACATAACTTAGTAACATGATTATAAACATACATAATATATTCATATTATATCTAGGGAAAAGGATATAGTTTCATCAAAATTCCACCATCAAATTAATCAACCATCAAATACAAGAAAAATTATGGTAAAATTAGAACATTTATGAAATGAATCATAAAAGGGATCAATATTTTTTGTTTATTTATTAAAATATATTTAAAACAACACTAGAAAATCATGTGGTGAAAGTATACATTACATTTTAAAATCACTTATTTAAAATAAAAAATTTTCAAATTATGAAAGAACAATGTAGCATTGAAAATAACTAAGAAAAATGTTAGAAAAAATTAAATAATTTATAAACTATGTTAGAGAAGGAATTTAATTTTGATTATGATAAAAAAATACATCCACATTTCAAATAAAAAGAAAAAATCTCATTTATTGTAAAATGAAGAAATGATTCCGTAAAATTATTTTAATTGAAATTAAATCATGGGAAAACAATTAATTAATCTTTACATAATAGTAAAAAAATCTAGAAACCATTTAAAAAAATTCTTGGAATAAAATAATCATAATTTGAGAGAGAAAATTAACTGGTTATACTTAAAAATATTTCTTTATTTTCTTAACATTATAATTAGAGGTAAGTGAATGAAAAAAATTAAATATTTTTAATTAAATTAATGGAAATAAAGGGAATAATATTTGGTAGAGATAGATAATATAAATTCATAATTTAAAATGGAAGAATATATTATATCATTAAAATAATATATTATAACATTAAACCAATACCACTTTTATTACATTTCATTAATATCTCAGATGAATGAATTAACATCAAATGGAACATTATATATCATGAAAATATGGATATTAAATATAAAAATTATAAAATTTGTATTTGATATACCAAAAAAATATATTTGTTTATTACTTGAAATATTAATGAAATATAAATTGTGATAAATAATACTTACTTAAAGTATGTCTTGGGTTGAAATCATTTTACCATCATATTTTTAAAGAGACCTACATTGAATACTGCATTAATCACTGAAGAATTGAAATTATGAGAATATATAAATATCTAGAAAAAATGTTACGAATCATGGATGTTTCTTGAGTATTTATTTGTCAAGAATGATGGAATAAAAGGTGCGAATAAGTGAGGATAAGAAAATCCCATATGTAAGTGAGGGGTGGGACATATATCAATTTATTCAATGATTACAATGTTATATGGACACATTAATGTGAATTTTGATTCAAATGGACAATTATTATAATATAATACATTATAAGATTGAAATATATTAAAAAAAATTAATTAGATAGGTGTGGGTGGGAATCCAACCCATGTCTCTTTGTTTAACACCCCCATTATTAACACGATTCGACCATATTTGTGGTAGTTAAATCATGTTTTTTTACTATTATTTTTTACCCAAAATTAATTTTTCCCTTCAAATTATATTAATTCTAATGATTCTAAATATTGAATTAATTTTAATTAATTCAATATCTATAAGTTTCATTATTTATTTTTAAAAAATAATGTATACTATAATTAAAAACCATTCTATAAATATTCTTTTTTATGTATAAAATAGAATTTACATTCATTCTATGCGTTATAAAAATAAATAAAAAATATATTTTTGATTTTTAATTTATAAAATTCATTATCTAAACTAATAAATATAGATTAATTTAATTTATTAATACAAACCCACATTTCATTCATGGAAATAATTTCTATAAAAACTATTTTTAATCCCAAATAATAATGTCATTAAATATCAATTATAATGATTATAAAGATGAAATTAATTATATTATTTATAATTAAATAAGTCTTATATTACATTAAGATGAAATTCAAAACATTATAGTTCTATTAATTGTTAATAAATAATAGTTTTTATGAAAATAATTATTTTAACTATTCAATATAATATTGATTTTAGAAAAATCCTAAAAATTCGAAGTAAACTATTGTTTACACAATACATTAAAAAATGATATTAATTTCAAAAAATATAAATTCGAAAAATGGTATTAGTTTATTATATTTTCCATTCCTAAAACAAAAAAATAGTAATTATAAATAATACTTATTTTTAATGAATAAAATAACTTTATTGGAAATTGAGTTATTATGTAGTACGATTTTTTTGATGAATTGGTTTTATTTAAATTCATTATAAATATATTTTATAACACGGTTATTAATATTCATACCTATAAATTTGATTAGTGTTTGTTCATAAAACATTATCTATATGATCCAAGGATTCTACTAGTTGTTCTTAATACGTGAGATCATGTTCTAGGTGTGCAAACTAGGTGTTTCCAACATGTGAACGCTCTAGAGTATACATTCTCATGTGAGACAAATGAAACCCATCATGAACTTGAGAGTCATTTGGTGTGAATTACAATAGATAAGAAAAAATCCCAATCTTGATGGTATATTGAAATGTATAATATACCTAGAAATATACTTCTAATATTTGTTAATCTCATAACCTTATTGTCACGACCCATCACACGGGGCTCGTGTCGTTACTACCCCAAGCCTACTTCTTATAGACTAGCGGCTGGCGACTAGCACTAGAAAGAAATATCACCAATACCAGGAAGTCAGTGCCTTTTAACTTGCAAAGTCACACAATCCAATCACACATCAAAATACAAGCGCAATGTAAACTATATAGTAAATAGGGTGAGTACAGTAAGTAAAGGGGGAAGGAGTACAAGCCCAACAAGAAAATACAAGTAATACTGAAAACAACTCCTATGAACACCCGTCAATGACCCTACCTAAAGGGTTGGTACAACTTTTGAACAGTTTCCTATGTAGTACGTCTCATCTAATGGTCTGTATCAAAGCAGCCTCCAGTCTAAGCACCCTCAGTCTTGATCAATAATGTATGTCATCTACACAAGACACAGCAAGGTACGAGTGTATCCCATGTAGGGGTGAGTATAACAATACTCAGTAGGTACCCTAAGACCCCCAATGGTTTCTCAGAATCCACAAAGAATAATCCATAATGAAAGACCACAATTACAAAGCATGAAGCAACAGTATAACAATCATAGGTTTATGCCCATACATATAACAAAGTTATCTAGTAGCCCAACTCATTCAAGAAGAGCACATAGCCCAAATCTATAGCCACATGCACCACTATTCCATGAAGGAAAGAACAGCACATAGGTAGAACCACATAGAAGAAAACCATAAAGGTGAAGACTCAACTCACACCATGTATAACTTAATTACGAAAGTATAGATGGTTAGCTCTATTGCTAGATAATATTACTTCATCAAGACGCTCTGCTATTGACCCACATAGAATCGAATATGTCCCACACAGGATCTGAAGATGACCCACACAAGATCTGTAGATGCTGAGCCTCACAGATCCGATGATGACCCACACAGGATCAGAAGATGACCCATACAGGATCTGAAGATTCTTCAAGTGCCGCTAGCCACAAGGTTTTCGCACTAAGAATGCTTGATTCCAGAAGGATACGCTCCTCAAGCCATAGGTCATACTCCAACTTCTATGAAGTCCCATGAAGAAGAATCCCAAAATCCCTCCATGTCATATGGGTCCCAACGCAACAGATGGTGCATCAATCAGACGCCCGATTTGTATGTTATTAGTGTTTCTGTTCCGAGGGACCGGTTGGTTTCGGGATCGATCCAACCCATCCATAATCCAACATTAATCAAAACTCAAGTGGAGTATACCAAATGTATAGTCACAATCCAAGGATTCCATCACTGTAGACGGTTTGTCAAATGGATGCCTGGTTCTCACGATATGGCCAAAACGAGGTATATTGGTCTAGATGGGCCCGGTCCGACCCAGGTTGACCCGACATGTGTCGACCTGACCTGGTCTGGGTCAGGCCTGGATGGGTTAGATCATTACGGGCCCAACCTGAAAATGGGCACCCCGTAGGGCTCGCCCTGCGGGTCGGTGCGATCCACCATGGCCGGGCCCGCCCGAGCCACCCCCGGGTGAGGTGCCCCCCGAGATTCCTGAATGGACCAGTTGGATAGTTTAGTTTTAGAAAATAAGGTAGAGCCATGTGGTGCTGCCTGCTAGCACACGGGACCGGCCGAAGCTGGCCCTACTTAGCGTGATGCGGCCAGATGTGGTTCTGGTTGGCACCGCTGCTCCAACCGCAGTCGGCCGGGTGTCGACCGCCCTCAGGGTGTGCCTTCGTGGCTCAGCTGCCACGACCTCCAGCTCCGGTGGCACAGTGGTGCACCGCCCTGGCTCCCTGGCAGCCTGCAGGTGTGCTGGCCGCCACCCTCCTCTACCACGGCCAACGAGCTGTGGCTTCCTTTGGCGGCACAGTTTCACCGCCGCCACCATCATGGCCTCCCGGTGTGTTGGCAACCTCCTAGTACCCTCATAGCGTCGGTCGCTGGAGGACTTCTACAGGTCACTGGGAGAGCTCCGATGGCCTGTTAATTAATACAAAAATGTTTTTGTTTGTCCCTTCAGGGTCGTGTTCTACTCAAATCAAGGTTTCACCCATGAAGAATATGTCAAGCAACATAGTAGGAGAGGGATTCGGCAGTGTTTGTTTTTCCCGCACCCCCATCATTAAAAAGATATCATGTGTCTCAAGAAGATTGAATCAACATAAAATCAACGAATAAAAATAATGAATAAACCCTACCTCGAATCCTTGGAGAACGCTCGCAATTGAATATGATGTGTCGGCATCTATCATTCTATAACAAGCTTACGTGGTAGCTCAAACATCGATCCTCCATTCTTTACTTGGTGAATTTGTTCTTCCAAAGGCTCTCCAAAGTTCTATCCTCCCAATTCAAATCATTTTTAACTAATTACCAAGAGGATGGAGAGAATCCTTCCTCATTAACATATGTTAATGTTTTCTTTAACTTGTAATTAATGAGATTCCATTAAATGGTGGGTTTCATGGTTACACACTTTGTGAAACCAGGAATTTAATGTCAATTATTAAATGCCCAACCACCCTCATGTGGTCCCACCTCTAAAGATATTAATTGGATGGAAGGAGTTGAATAAAAATTAAAACATTTGTTTTATTTTAATCCCCCATGAGAACCTGAAAAACCAAATCTTCCCCTCAACCTACTGAGGTCAAAGTCAAGGCCCCATTAGGTGAATCTGGGTGTTGTGAGTTCAATGATGCTCTTATATTTCAATTCTGAGCACCTATTCAAAAGTTACAAATTCCCGCTAACATGTTACTAATACGTACATAAAGAAAGTTTGTTAGTTCATTTCGGCCAATCCTGGCCTTGAAATCACGTGTCGTTGAGTTTCGTGGACATATAATATTTTTATATAATTAATAAAATTACATGAGAAAATACAAGTCATTACAGTATACCCGCCTCAAGTATTTTCATCCCCAAAAGCCACAACACAAACTACTAAAACAGTTGGGGGTACTGAGCATGAATCTGAGCCTCCCTCTCCGATGTGCTCTCCTGGAGGTTCTCGTGCTAACAATATACACGCACTAGAGGTATCGATCTCCCACTAAGGACTCTCTCTTGTCGATCCTCAATATCTTCTAGAACCTCCAAAAATGTCTCCCCGTCATCGATTTCCAGCTCTCCCTATTCAATAACATGTGAAGTATCATGAACGTACTTCCTCATATGGGATACATGGAAGATGTCATGCACCCGGTGCAACTGAGGGGGAAGAGATAAGCGTTATGCCACCTTGGAAACTCTGCTGAAGACCTAAAAGGGTCCGATGAACCTCAGAGAAAACTTGACGCCCCTACCAAATCTTTGAAAACCTCGTCGAGGTGAGAACCGTAGTAAAACATGGTCATCATCCTCGAACTACAGAGGTATCTGTCTCCAATTATCATAAGACATCTTCTTGCTCTGTGCAATCTTTATCTGCATCAGAATGAACTATATCTTCTCTGTGGTAGCCCGTAACATCCCCAGTCCCACGAGTGCTGACTCCCCTGTGTCAGTCCATCATAGAGGTGATCTGCATGGTCGACCGTACAATTCCTCAAATGGTTCCATACTGATGGTGGAGTGATAAATGTTGTTGTATGTGAACTCCACCAAGGACAAGTGATCCTCCCAGCTGCGGGTGAAATCAAGGACGCAGGCACACAACATGTCCTCGTGGGACTGAATGGTCCACTTTGTCAGACAATCCGTCTGGGGATGAAACTCAGTGCTCAATCAAAGCTAAGTCCCAAATTCATCCTAAAACCCCTTCGATAGGTGGGAAGTAAAACATGAGTCACAATCAGAGACAATATTCAAGGGAACTCCATGAAGCCATACATTCTCCTGCACATAGGGGCATCCCAAGCCCTCTATTGAACCCTACTCTCAAATAGGTAGGATGTGGGCCGACATGGTGATTCGTTCAACGATCATCTAGATGGAATCATGTCCCTTCGATGTGTGTGTAATTACAATCAAAAACTCCATCGAAATTCCATCCCACTTTCTCTATGGAACCTTAGTGGCTGAACTAAGCCTACTGGAACCTTATGCTCTTCTTTCACTGGCTGACAAGTGAGGAACCATGATATAAACTCTACCACTTCTTTTTTCATTTCTGGTACATCTTATCCACTCCTTTATGTACCTCAACACTTCCTTCCATAGCACCACTAGTACCATAGTACATCATCTCAAGAGGATGTCATGCACCCCACCATAGGAATATACATCAGGTGGCTATCCTAGGGATATCTGAGCACATCAAGCCTCACAGTCTGTGTCCACATGATGTGCCTCCCTGACATGCTAATGGATTGGGGGAGTGACTATCAGAGAATAAAGACAAGCTACTCCATCTTGATCCACATAGGATATCCGAAAAGCATCTAGATTCTCCATCGCCTCACTCAAAACAAATATATACTGGATCTCCTACTGAGTGAATCTTCTATGTTCCCCTTCTCAGGAGTATAGACTATCTCAAAGGGATAGTCATAGAGGAACTCAAGCCAACACTATTGTCTCAGGATCAGGTCCTTCTGAGATAAGATATACCTGGGACTCTTGTGAATAAAGAAAACTGTAAAAAGTTCACCCATCAAGTAATGTCACCCCATCTTATAGGCGAAGAGCATTATTTTTAACTCCAAGTCATGGTTAGCGTATTTCTTCTCATGTTGTCTCAGCTGTCGAGAACCATACAGGATCACTGCTCTCTCCTGCATCAGGACACATCCATGCTGGGTTCCCGATGCATTTCAGTAGACAACTTACCAAACGCCCTCCTCCGGTAGCCTCAAGATGGGGGCACTTTTCAGTCTCTACCTCACCTCCTGGAATCTCCGCTGGTATCTATCCAACCACACAAAGGGTTTCCCCTAATTCTTCGACACTGATAACGGTGACTCATCTCTGGAAAAGTCAGGCACAATCCTCTGGTAGTAACCGGCCAGACCCAAGAAACTTCGCAACTCTATCACACTCCTAGGTGGCTCACAAGCATCCACAACCTAAATCTTTACTGGATCCACCACAACTCCAGCCTCCGAGATGATGTTTCTGAGGAGTTTAACCACTCATATCCATAACTGGCACTTTGAGATCTTACGATAACATTGGTGCTCATGGAGCGTGTCCATAACTATCTACAGATTTTAGTCTTGCTCCACCTCTATAAATGAGTAAATGAGGATGTCTTCGATGATGACTACCAAAAAGTGATCAAGGAATAGTTGGAATATATTGTTCATGGGTCCCATGAACACTACTGGTGAGTTGGTCATGCGGAATGATATGACCAAGAACTCATAGTGGCCATACCGACATCTGAAGGTCGTCTTATGTACATCCTCATCTCGTACCCTAAGTTGATGATAGCCTGATCTAAGGTATATCATCGAAAACCACCGTGCTTCCTTCAACTGATCAAATATATCATCAATCCTAGGTAGTGGGTATTTGTTCTTTATGGTCACCTCATTCAGGCACTGATATTCCCCACGGAGTCTCAAACTCCCATCCACCTTCTTGGTGAACAAATTTAGAGCGGCCCAAAGAGAAACATTTGGCCTAATGAACCCCTTCCTCTGAAATTACTCCATCTATACATGTAATTCTAGAAGCTCTACAAGAGCCATCTGATATTCTGGTGTAGATATTGGTGTCGTCCTGGGGTACAAGTCGATATAAAAATCCTCCTCTCGTCGAGGAGGTAGACCAGGAACATCATCAGGGAAAACATCCTCATAGTGGTCCACCACTATAGGATATCTTAGACTCTCAACATCATCTGCTTTGAGGGTAAGGCTATCCACCTGATGTGTGATCTGATGCACCATCATTTGGGTAAGTTCATCCTATGCTTCAAAGCTTCCCTTCTCACAGGGGAAGAAAACTTGGTCCTATCCTCACGGACACACTGCACATTGCGCCTAGTGCAGTCGATCTGAGCATGGACTGTAGATAACCAATCCATACCCAAGATGAATTCTTAAGGCCTAGATGCTTATAATAGAAGATCCCATCCGAATATATAGCCTCCAAGAGTAATCTCAAATAGGTGGAACTCGTGTCTAATTGTTGAAGTTTCTCTTGTAAGAGTCCCTAGCCGTAATGATCGAGCTGACAGCTCCATTGGAATCTCTGAGCTCCAAATGAGGGTCATGGTAATAAAAGAGTTACTGTAACATGTGTCTATAAGTTTTTCAGCTAAGGTTGAGTAGACACAGATCATACCTCAAATCATCTCTGGAGCATCATGGTCATAGGCCTTAGCTGCCTGGAGCTGATCCACTCACGGTCCACCTACTACCTGTGATCTGGGTGGACCACCTGGAGGAGGTGGTGGTAGAAACGCGAACTGCTGCCCACCACATGCTGCATGACCAACTCCACTTCCATGTCTGTCTGCTGCTTGCAGGCCTCCCCGATCAAATCTTTTCCTATTCCCATGCGGTCCTACAACCATCTTCTGGTCATCCATATGATTGGTCGGGTAGTCGCGAGCCATGTGGCACAGCCCACCGCATTAGTAACACTGCCTTCTCCTCACCTGTCCTTCTCTGTCTCGAGAACCTCGCACAACCGACCCTATATCCTGAAGTCGTACACTTGTAGGTATGGTCCTCTTTGACATATGTGTCTCTTGTCTACTACCAGCTGCAGATGACTCTACTACGTGTCATATGATGCTGGGTCTCACAGCCACAAACTGCTCAGTAAGGAATCTCTCCACCAAGAGTGCTCTCTCTGATACCCAAGCCTGTGTTATGATGCTGAGAGATACCATCGAAGCTCTGATATCTCATTTGAGCCCATACTCGAAGGACCAGGACCAAAAGAAAGGGTCCTGCACCTTGTCAGTGGAGTAGCATGAGAGGTCGGTGAATGTCATTGAATACTGAGCCACAGGCATGCTACTCTGCTGCATGTGGAGAAGCTCCTATACACGCACTGAGCATTTGGTCTCTTGGAAGAACTCTTCCATGAAAAGGCTCTCGATGTCTGCACAAATGAGTGTCAACTATTAATGAACCTGGAGCATCATGCTCCACCATCTCCCTACAGCTACCTGAAGAATACTGTCCGCATGGACGACCATAAGATTATCTAGTTTCCCTACTAGTCGAAAAACTCTCACCATTGCCTCCCGCCTGTCCTCAGCCGCCTGTGGATCCATCTCTCCCCAGAACCTCAGTGACCTCTGGTGATGGAACTCGTGAAATGTACTTAGTTGTTGTGCACCCTCTGCTATTGGGGATGGTGGCATCGACTACCCAATGAGTAGTGGTGCTGCTGGTACACCACCCGATGGTGCGCCATTAAAAAGGGGGTGTTGCACCGAAGCCTCATCGCTCGGTGGGCAGTCATCACATACTCTACCTGGAACCAAGGCAGGCTTTCTATGTGGAGGCATCCTAAAAAGGAACAAGTTCTACATAGTCAATATGTTATACCTGGTGAGCAGAATCAAAGAGACCGCAAAGTAAACTTTTCAAAAACAAACACACAAACAATCAGTGTTTTTGTGCACTGAGTTGGAAATCAGAATTCAGGGTCCTCACATATTGACACATCGTCTGCCACACTATCCCTATATTACCCAAACTGAAAACCACACTCATTACACTTAACACTATCACCGAATAAAAATATTAGAGTCTATGTTCTCTACTAGAACCGACTCCTCTGATACTAATTTGTCACGACTCGTCCCCTAGGGCACGTGTCATGACTACCTGAAGCCCACCTTCCATAGGCCAGGGACTGGCGACTAGTACCAGAAATGCGTATTCCTAAAACTGGGAAGACATTTCCTTTTAACTTGAAAACTCACACAATCCAAGAACACAACAAGATACAAGCGCAATGTAAAATATATAGTAAATTGGGAGAGTACTGTATGTAAAGGGGGAAGAATACAAGACCAACTAGAAAGTAAAAGTAAAACTGAAAATAGCTCCTATGAACACCCACCACGGATCCTACCTGAAGGGTAGGTATATCTTTTGAATGGTCGTATATGCGATATGTCTCATCTAATGGTCTACCTCAATATATCCTCTAGTCCTGGTACCCTCAGTCTCGATCACTGTTGTCTGCCGTCTGCAAAAGACACATCGAGGTGCGGGCGTATCCTGTGTAGGGGTGAGTATACCTACACTCAGTAGGGACCCCGAGACCCCCGGATGTCTCTCAGAATCCACAAAGGATAATCCAAAAATCAAGAGAACAATTACAAAGCATGAAGCAACAATCAACCATGCTTTGGTATATTCCTATACACAAATATAAGTTATCAAGTAGCCCAACTCTTTCAAGAGTAACACATAGCCCAAATCGTTATCGACAAGAACAGTTGTTCCATGATGGAAAGAATACCATATAGGTAGCACCAAAAAGAAGAATAACACAAATTTAAATACTCATCTCACACCAGGTATAACTTATGTATGTAAGTATTAATGTTTAGCTGTATTGCAAGATCCTCTTACTAGGTCGAGATGCTCTATTGTTGACCCACACATGATCGAAGATAACCCAAACATGATCTAAAGATGAACCAAACAGGATCTGAAGATAAACCCACACAGGATCTGTAGATTCTGACCCACAAAGGATCTGAAGATGTCCAACATAGGATCTGAAGATGACCCACGTCGGATCTAAAGATTATCTAAGTACATCCAGCCACATGGTTTCCACACTAAGCACACTTGATTCAGGAGGATCCACTCCTCAAGATATAGGTCATACATCAACTATCATGATGTCCCATGAAGAAGTATCCCAAAGGACCGACACATCATAAGGGTCCCAACACAACAGACGGTGTGTCAATTAGACGTCAGGTCTCTAAGTTATTAGCGTTTATGTTCTGAGGGCCTGGTTGCTTTTGGTTTTGATCCAACCTAGACATACCCCAACATTATCCAAAACTCAATTTAAGTATACCAAAAGGACCATCTTGATCCAAATATTCTGGTGTCGCAGACGGTTCATCAAACAGACACCCACTTCTCATGATATGGCCAAAAAGGCGTATCTGGGTTCAGATGGGCCCGGATCCAGTTCGACCTGGTCTGATCGACCCGTCTTGGGCCGACCCAACTTGGTTCGGGCCAACCTCACCTGGTTTGGGCCAACCCGACCCGGTCTTGTTCTAGCATGACCCACAATGGGGCGGCCCCGCCTACTGGGCACGTCCCGTAGGGCTCGGCCTACAACTAGGTGTGGTCCAGCATAGCGGGGCCCACCTTTTCTGCCACATGTGGGAGGTGCCACTCGGGATTCCCGAATGGTTCAGTTTTACTGTCCGGTGGAGGCCAACATGGCGGCGCCACATCGTGACGCCTACTGGAACACCGGACCCACTGGAGCGGGTCCTGCTCAGTGTGACGTGAGCAGTCGGGTGTCGGCCGCCCTCTGGGTGCACCGTCGTGGCTTAGCAGTCATGACCTCAAACTCCGATGGTGTGGTCGTGCACTGCACAGACTTCACACGGTCGGTTGACGTGCTATCCACCAACCTCCTCTACTGCGGCTGATGGGCTACACCTCCTTCGGCAACGTGGTTGCACCGCTGCCACCGTCATGGATGACCGGTGTTCTGGCTGCTAGCTTGTACCCGACTGGAGCCAGTCATCAGCAGACTTCCACAGGTCTCCATGTGAGCTCTAGAGGCCCATTCATCAATTTTATGGAGTCGTTGTGTTTCCTTTCAAGGTCGTGTTCCACTCAACTCAAGGATTCACCCGCAAAGAATACATCAATCAACATAGTAGCAGAGGGATCAAGCTGTGTTTGTTTGGCCCGAACCCTCTATGTTAATCTAATAGCATGCAGCTCAAGAAGAATGAATCAATGTAGAATCAATGAAGAACAATCCCCAAAATAACCCTACCTCAAATCCTTAGAGAGTGCTCGTTGTTGAAGATGATGGGCCACCATTCGTCATTCTTCAACAAGCTTCCTTGGTTGCTCGAACGTCGATCCTCCATTCATTTCTTGGTGAATTTGTTCATCCAAAGGATTTCAAAAGTTATCTCCTCCCAATTCAAATCTTTTACAATGAATTACCAAGAAGAAGTAGAGAAGACCTATTAATTAATTTATTTTAATGTTTTCTTTAACATGTCATTAATGAGATTTCATTAAATGGCGAGGTTCCTGGTTACACACTTTTTGTAACCGGTAATTTAATACCCATTAAAAAATGCCCAACCACCATCATTTGGTCCCCACATTTAATGAATTTAAAAATATGGAAAGCGTTTAATAAAAATAAAACATTTTCTTTATTTTAATCCTCCATGAAAACCCACAAAACTAAGTCTTCCCCTCGAACTTCTATAGTAAAAGTCAAGGCCCCTTAAGGTGAATCCTGGTGCTGTGAGTTCAACAGTGCTCTCAAAATTCAATTCCGAGCACCGGTTCAATTATTACAAATTCTTACTCACATGTTAACTGAATGTACTTAAAGAATGTTTAGAAATTCATTCCGGCCACTCCGGGCCTCAGAATCAAGTGTCGTCAATTTTTGCATACTCATAATATTTCCATATAATTAAAAACAATTACTTTGAAAATTATAATTCTTTAAACTTATTCAATACAGAAATTCATTGGAATACATTCCCACTATCTTTGATTTCTGGATCTCACGGATAATGATTGAAAGAACTATAATGTCAAATTTGGGTTGTGATTATGTGCTACTGAATAGAACTAATCTTCTATTAGATTTCCTATGATATATAAGGTCCTTTTAGATTTATTTATCATCCATTGTCATGGAATGTTATAGTTATGAACTTCATTCAATAAATTTCTAAAGGATTCTCTATAAAATATAAAAAAACCTCATATCTTGATCTTATAATTTTGAATGTGGTACAATGTATATCAATAGAAACTCTTTAATGTATAAACTAAAAATATGATCAAGTGTGAAATATTCTATAATCTCAACAAATTATGATGACTTTTTAAGAAAGTCGACTCAAACCCATGTATAATTATGGCCTTTGGACATTTTAGGGGAGTACAAGGCCAAAATAAATGTTGAGGTTTTTTCATGTCCATTATAGTATTGAAATTGGTTGTATTCTTCCATTAGAATTATATCTCATAACATTAAAATTTTGAAATACTAGTAACTGAGATAAATACTCTACAATATATCTCTTTATATTTTCCCATACATAATATGATACCAAATCTTGATACATCATCATACATCAAGAATGATTAGTGAAGGGTCAGTAATTACACTCTTCAAATAGATCAACCATCATGTTTGGTATTGATTTGAGTCATAATCTGTTCCTGAACCCTATCATTCCATCAAAATAAATGTTCAAAAAAGTTATATTTCGCACCATATTTTGCAGCTCCATGTCCTCTTTCAATGATTTTTT
Organism: Viscum album; assembly: GCA_963277665.1. Taxonomy (NCBI): domain Eukaryota; kingdom Viridiplantae; phylum Streptophyta; class Magnoliopsida; order Santalales; family Viscaceae; genus Viscum; species Viscum album. The sequence continues at coordinate 1,885,852,258 of OY728137.1, read as the reverse complement.
AATAATTAAATTGTTAAATAGTGAAACACTCATATGAGAAAGATAATATTTCTCCCCTTACATCAATTTATCATGGATCATTTGTTTAAAATTATATATTATTTTATCTTTTTTAATCCACACCATAGATAATCTAGCATGATTATTTTAATAAAAATAATGATCCTCCATCTTCACTTTTCTATGGTGGTGATTTATTGATAAGTAATAATCATTATTCAACTCCAATAATCTTTTTTTATAATATTCTTCATTTTATGTGTGAATATATACTAAAATTAATTTTTTTAGTTATATATGTCACACCATTACCCATATATATAATTGAACTATATCTTTAATGAAATGATTACAACATCAAATTAAAAATAATGAGTTGGTAATTTTTTATCACAACCCATCAGTTATCTTGACGATTATGCTACCACCATATATTTCCCCATAATAACACATACATACAATTTTGTAGAGTCATAACTATAAATCAAAATCCAATATACACTATAGGGTTGTGTGATCATTTATAACCTTATCAACATTGTCTTTAGTTTATTGACATTTTATCCATATTTATCGTTCCATGAAGCATAAGTCCCTTATAGGTTATCTTTTTTAGTGTATTAGATAGCCATGATAAATCATAAATAATCGTAGATAATTGTAAATACCTAGAAATTCCATATAAATATTTTAAAATTATTTTTGATTAATATGAGTCTACGAAAATTGACGGCACGTGATTCTGAACCTCGTTCACCAAGATCTAAATTTTGAACTTTTTTTATAGTACGTTCAGTAAACGTGAAATCAGAGATTTATTTATTTTGAACTGATGCTAAAATTAAAAATCATAGGGAACCATTGAATTCACAGTGCTGAGATTTGCTTAAGGGAAACATAACATAGTTCCGAAAAAGTAGTATGAAAAGCGTAATTTTTGAGAATTTCAAAAAAATAATAAAATAACTAAATTTTATTTTTTTTTTCATTTTGAAACTATTGAGAAATGGTGGTGGGACTACAGTGCAACAATATAATATTAACGTGAGACTTGTAATACCATAAACCTCTCATTTTTTTGGGTTTTTAATAAAAACGCTAGTGAGTTTAATTAACAAGTTAGTTTAAGAAAATAATGAGCCATAATTTTAAACCCATCGTGGGGGATTATCCTCCTATTTAATCAATTCCTGGGCATGATTTTTTGGATATCTATGAGATGATACTCTGACGAAACACCATCAACTCCATACTTCAACGAAGAGTAGTGATCGAGCGATGGTTGTTGGAGGAATAAACGGGCGATGATGAACACTGAAAAAGACCTTTGGACACAGACCCTTCTTCCTCAACTACAACTCCTTCCAACGAATTCATGGTAGGGGTTTTTTATGAATTATATCTATGAGTTTTATAATTTCATCCACCCATTTTCATGTTAAATCCTTTCCTTATAATAACGCAATCACAGAGGGGACGGGCCGAACGAAAAAGAGCCAGACCCTATGCAAAACTTTCTTTGATTTCATTCTTAATGGGAGACTAATAAATGTAGTGGAAAGGTGAAACTGAGGGCCATACAGTGTAGGAGACATCCCACGAGGCCTGTAGGTGCATACGTTATAAGGAACAGACCTTTAAAGCATCACTGGTGGCCCGTGGAAGCTCCGCTAGCGTGATGTTGCTGACAACTGGAGGAGGCGGCCGCCTTCTTTTGTTGGATGTGAAGGGATGGTAGCCCTCGAAGGGATGTCGGTGTCTGAAGATGCCATGGAGGATAGGGTCAGCTGGCATATTCCGACCGTATAGATGGCAGTGGTGTGCCATGGTAGTGTACCATAGAGGAGGGTCGCGGCTCCGAGCAGCGGCTGAGAGCGGACCCATGCCCGCGGGTCCCCTGTCAAATTTTCCACGTGGACCAGCCAGCTAGAGAAGCGCCAAATGGCACCGCATCTATGAATACCGCAAACAGACTATGTCCATTCAGGAGGAGATCCTACCTCAGCTCCCAACTGGTGGGCTGCACCCAGCCAGTGGGCCCTGTGGGTCCAGTGACCCGGCAGGCGGGCCGAGCCCCCAACCTAGCAGGCGTAGCCCATGGCCAAAGCCCCTTTGGTTGGGCACAACTGATATATGCCGATCCCAGCCCCTTCAGGATGGTCCCAGTGAGCTGGGTCATTTCAGTTCGACCGGGTCAGACCAGACACAGACCCACTTAGAACCCAGTTTCTATTAAAGTGTTCTATGTCCTAAACCGGAAGTCTGTTCGATAAACCGTATGAAAACCTGTAAACATTATGATGATGAGGTCCTTTTCATATCCCTCGCATGGGTTTTAGAGAATTTTGGAGTATGGACTGGTTGAATCGAACTTGAATCCAATCGGACCCCCAGCACTAAAATATATATAACTTATAGGCCATGTGTCTGATTGATGCGCCGTCAGTTGCGTTAAAACCATTATGAAATGGTGTCTCATCTGGTTACTTATTCATGGGACATCATGGATGTTTAAATACATTCTATGAATTGAGAGGAAGACCCTACAAAAATAAAGTGTTTTTAGTGCGGGAATCCAGCGGCTAGCTGTGATGTTAAAAAAGAAGAGCAATCCTCTATTGGTTTCCACCTAGAAATCCTCCGTTGGTCTTCACCTAGAGATCCTCTCTGGATCTGCACCTAGAAATACTATTTGGGTTTTCACCAATCTATCATTCATGGGTCTCAACCTAGAGATCCTCTGTTGGTCTAAACCTAGCGATCCTACGTGGTTCAACACTTCACGGTCCTTTGTAGGTATGCACCGTGTGATCCTCCGTGGGTCTACACCTAGCAATTCTCCGTGGGTCTGCACCTAGGGATCCTCTATGTGTCAGCACCTAGGGATCCCTTATGAGTCATCACCAAGTGATCCTTTGTGCTTTAGCACCTAGAGACCTTGTGTGATCTAGCAACAAAATAGACTTGACAAAATAAGATTATCTAGCTTTATGAGTAATCATCATTATTTTTGTTCATTATGTTGTATACAGGGAAGGAGTTGAGTATTTCCTTGTGTATTGTGATTGAGATCATGTTATTTGATTTTTTAATTGTTGAATTCTGAGAGAACATTGGGGGTCTCAAGGTCCCTACTGGTTATTATTATACTCACCCATGCACAGGCATTTCTCGCACCTTGTTGTGTCTTGTGCATATGATGGAAGATTTGACCAAGGATTGGGAGCTAGGACAAGATAGTGCACAGAGGGGACTCATTGATGCATAGAGCTATAGTGACGAGATGTACATACCATTTAGGTAGGATACGTGGAAGATGATCTCAAGAGTTATTTTCTTTTTTTTTGTATTGTAACTTTCAGTTGGGTTTCCATAATGGCCCCTTACCTTAAGTTTACACTTTTACTTAAGTAGTTTCACTACGTGGTTTAATTTTTTTGTGTACATAGTATGTGTGTGTATAGGTTTAAAGGAAAATCGTTCCCATTTTAAGGGATACACATTTCCGTTGCTTGCCACCAACCCTTGGTCTATGGAAGGTGGGCTTGGGATAGTCACGACTTGGGCCCCAGGGGACGGGTCGTGAGAAAGTGGTATCAAAGGATTCGGTTCTACATAAGAAATAAGACACTGATATTTTCATTGGGGAAATAGTTTTATGTTTTTTGAGTATGTTTTCCAATTTTGGGAGTCTAGTGTTGCTGCATCTGCCGACGTATCCATAAACCAGGACCATGAGTTCTGATTTATGACTCGATGCATGAAAACATAGATTGTGTGTGCTTTTAAAATGTTTTTCTTATGATCTCATTTGAGTCTTATCACTAGGTATAACTTATTGAACATGGATCACAGGTTTCTTAACAGGATGCCTTTGCATAGATATCCATCCTGGATTCTAGAGACCGTATATGATGATGGCCTACTGAGCGACGAGGCTTCAGTTCATGGACCTCTTACGATGATGGTGCCTTCGAGTGGTGTACCAGTAGAACCACTACCTGTATGGAAGAATATCCCACCATCCCCACCAGAGGACCATGCCTGCTGACTGGGTGCATTCCATGAGTTTCGGAGATATAGGCCTCTGTGGTTTTGAGGTGAGATAGATCCCCAGGCAGCTGAGGACTGGCTGAAGATTATGGCACAAGTTTTTAGTTTGGTTGAGACCCCAGCAAACCAGATGGTGATATTATCTATTAGACTCTTTCAAGTAACACTAGGGAGATGGTGGAGACTGAATCTCCAAACAACTGAGGATATGAAACTCAACTAGTTGGACTTCAAGAGCCTCTTCAGGAAAAAGTTCATACCAGAGACACTATTCTCAATGCATATTCAAGAGCTACTGCACATATAGCAGGGCAGCCTAACAGTTTCCCAGTACTCAGTGAGATTCACTAACCTCTCTCACAACTCCACTAACTTGGTATGAAACATATTCTTCAGGGCCCAGACCATTGATTAGGGTCTTCGATGGGAGATCATAGTGCCGATGATATTGCTCAACATATCGACACAGGCAGGAGTGCTAGATCAAGCCCTTTTGGTGGATATCTTCCAAGATAATTAGGTACCGATGGGGAGAGCCACCATCAGATGATAGGTATCCTTTTCATCTGAAACATGTATTAGAAAGATGACATAGATTTCCAGGTGGGCCAGACCTTCCAGAGGATGACCCTGGACGCATGGTCGGAGGTGCAAAGCTTGTGAGGCAGAGGAGGTCATCTGAGGACAAGAGCATGTTTCTCTTGTGGATGACAAGGGCACAAGGCTCGTGACTATATGACTCCCCACATGGAATATCAATTGATGGTTGAGGGACCACCAAGACAGGGACAAATATTTGATAGAGGAGGTCTAAAAGGCGGAAGACGTGGAAGAGGAGCTGGTCAAGCAGCAGGTAGTGGGTGGTGATTTGAGGTTCTACTGCCACCACATTGAGGAAATACACCCGACCTCTAGGACCTAGTGTAAAAGTATGATATCAACATCAGGACACTAAGGACTATGATCATGGAACTCTAGAGATGATTCCAGGTATGATCTATGTCTATTCCACCATAGTTGCAGTACTTATAGACCCAATTTCCAGTAACTCTTTTATTTCCACGGCTCTCATTCAGAGTTCAGAGATTTCGATAGAGCTGTTGGATCGATCCTTATGATTATAGAATCTTAAGGATAGGATTCAATAATTAAACACTGGTTCTAATAGTGTGAGCTTACTATAGGAGGTGATATTTTCAGCTGAGATCTAATAGTATCAAGGTTGAGGCCTTACGATTTCATATTAGGTAGGACTGGTTATCCACGGTCCATGCTCAGATTGACTCTTTTAGGAGGAATGTGCGGTGTGACCATGATTATGGGACCAAATTTTCTATTACTGATGAGAAGGAAACCTTTTCAGCTTAGGATGGGAATTCTATGAAGATGGTGTAAGCAATCACTAATCAGTTGGCTAGCCTTACCCTTGAAGTTGTTGACGAGAGGAGTCCAAGTTAACCTGTAGTGGTGTACCAGTATGTTGATTTCATTCCAGATGAAGTTTTGTGATTAACTCCACTTATATAGTTATAATTATAGATCTACTTTTACCTCTAATTGAATTGATATCTACACTAGCATATCAGATGGCCCCCATGGAGCTTCGTGAGTTGAGGGTAAAACTAGAGGACTTGCAGGGTAAGGGGTTCATAAGGCCCAGTGTTTCTCCATGGGTAGCCTCGATTTTTGTTCTCTAAGATGGAAGATGAGAGTTTGAAGATTTTTGTAGACTATCAGCGCCTAAACCATGTGACAGTGAAGAACCAGTATCCACTTATGAGTATTGATGATCTCTACGATCAGCTGAAGGGAGCTCGATGGTTTTTGATGTTAGGACTCAGATCCGGCTATCATCAGCTCAGGGTACAGGATGTGGACGTACCAAATATGGATTTTAGTTGTTGGTACAACCACTAAAAGTTCTTATTGATTCCTTTCAGCATGACCAACACTCTAGTAGTTTTCATTGGATGCGTTAATAGGATCTTCTATCCTTACCTCGATCATTTCATGGTGGTTTTCATTGACGACATCTTGATATACTCAATTTTGGAGGATGAGAACACTACATATCTTCAGATAGTTTGGGATATACTTTTAGAGAACTAGCTTTACGGTAAGCTCTCAAAGTTCCTGTTCTGGATACAGGAAATCTACTTTGTGGGAAACGTTCTCTCGGAGGCTGGAGTTGCAGTGGATCCATCGAAGAGAGAGGTCGTGATTGCGTAGGATCCACCCAAGAGTTTGACCGAGGTGAAGAGTTCCTTGGGGTTGTATAGGTTCTACAAGAGATACGTACATGGATTATCTTGAGTAGCATCACCCTTGATAGCTTCGAAAAAGAAGGGACAACCATTCTTGTGGATAGATAGATGCCGGTAGAGTTTCCAAGAGTTGAAGCAGAGACTGATGAGTGCCCCCATCTTGCTACTACTGGAGTAGGGTATTGGCTATGTAGTCTACTACAACGTCTCATGGAAAAAACTAGGATGTTTCATGATGCAGGAGCGAGTGGTGATTTCTTACGTCTCATGATAGCTGAGGCAGCACGAGCAGAACTATGCTACCTATAACCTGGAGTTAACAGTAGTAGTGTTTTCCATGAGGATGTTGTGGCACTAATTGATGGATAAACGATTTACTATATACTATGATAACAATATTCTCTGGTATATATTCCCATCGATGGACCAAAACTTGAAATATTAGCGATGGATAAAGTTCCAACAAGACAATGATTTTGAGATTGTATACACTCCTGGGAAGCAGAACATAGTGGCAGACACACTCAGCTAGAGGTCTAGGTTATAGTTGTTGAAATAGGTGATGGAGAAACTATCTACATTACAGTTATCCTTTGTGTATAGTGATGGAGAAGATTCCTCCAATCTATTACTGTCACTCCCCCACTCCTTTATCATGTACGAGATCCACAGGTGGGAGATGTTGGCTGCAAGACCTGGCCTGCTCAAATATCCTCAGGACAGTCTCCTAAAGGATTTTCTGAAGGAGGGGAACACATCATCCTTTTTATGGGATGCACCATGGTAGCAGTGACGCTACGAGACGATGTGTGGATAGAGATCCACACAACCCATTTGGCGGTACATCCTAGCATGGTTAAGATGTACCAGGACCTCCGGCATCAGAACTGGTGGCCATGGATGAAGAAAGTAGTGTTGGAGTTTGTTTCATGATACCTCACTTGTTAGAATGTGAAAGATGATAACCGGGTTCCAACAGGCTTGACTCAGCCACATGAGGTTCCGGAATAGATGTGGGATGATATCTCCATGGAATTTCTGACATGGCTACCACGTACGTCCATGGACCACGAATCCATCTAGATAATATTTGACTGAGTCAACATGTCATCCTACTTCCTACCAATACAAGAGTAGGGATCAATAGAGGGATTTGGACATATCTACATATTGTAGATAATACAACTTCAATTGGTTCCATATAGGATAGTTTTATATCATGATGCTTGGTTTACATCCCAGTTGTCGAAGGGAGTACAAGAAAGGTTTTGGACTTAGCTATGCTTGAGCACCACCTTTCATCCTCAGACATATTTTCAGACGGAGTAGACAATACATATGCTTGAGGACAAGATCTGTGCTTGCATCCTTGATTTTGGATGTAGTTGGTAGGACCACCTTCCAATGGTGGAGTTCACTCACAACAACAGTTTTCACCCCACCATTGGCATGGGGAAATTTGAGGCCTTGTACGGGTGACCGTGCAGATTGCCTCTGTAGATACCCGAATCTGGACGTACATGGACAATACATTACTTTTGCAGAAGACTTAATACATAACTAAAACAGACACACAAGTATCGTAATAGTTTAGTTTCTTTGGAAACTCGGAATAAAATCTTCTAATCGTAGTGAACGATCTTCAATATCTCCCAATAAAGATCTTCCCCTTTTCTCCTACCTAAATCCTTTCTTTATATCCTAGGGAAAAGAAAACATAAAAGGGGTGAGCTCAAATGCCTAGTAAGGGTAAACATAGAGAACATAAAACAATCCATAAACATTTGAATGGAAAAACTTGAACATAAAATCTAAACATCAAAATCTTGAGCAATGACATGAATCTTGGAAGTATGTAAGGCATATATCATAAGGGAACATCAATCATGATAAAACAGAATGGGAATAAAACATTTAATTGTGGAAACCATTAAGCACATGTAATGATTTCCATAGTAGCCAAGGCATTGCTTCCAAGACCATCTTAATGGACAAAGTCCCTTTCTGAATCGAGTTCACTCCTCGTTCCAGTCCTGTATTACTGAACAGGTTTAACTTTCCATTCCATCCATGTCTATCTCATGAGATATAAATACTTACCCAATACATTAGAGGGAGATATAGGTCCCACCCATCTCATAATGAAATCATTCTTACTTGTGCCACAAAATAAACATACATCATTCATAATAACCCAATAAATAAAATGGTTTTCATAAACATCATCCCATCATCAAATAATCCATATAAAGGAAATGGATATCATTTCATAATAAGAAAATTGAAACCATGTAAATCATATAGACATGATACTTGAAACATAAACATATGAAATAATGTCATCTTAGATGAAAAATGGTTTTGATAAAACACTTGAAATGAATTCTTGAGGAAAATATCCTTTCTTCTTCAAAATCATTCTCTTTTCACAAAATGTCATGAGATTTTAAAAGAAAAGTATTTTTTTTAAATAGTCATGAAATCTTTTGGAGTAAGCTTTATGAAAATAAGGATTTATAAAACAGTAAAAATTTGTTCGTGCCGTATAAGTTAAAAAAACATTCTTCTCATACTTTTGCTGGAAAAGTCAAAAAAGTACCTCTTAACGTAAAAAAAGAAAGATTCCTTACATACCATGTATTAAAATTCAAAAATGGATAAAAATGAATTTAAAAATACATGAAAACCTTTTTATAAAACATGTACATGGATAATAACAATAACCCCAGTAAATACTTACGAATAAACAATCTCAGATTAGAATGAGATTGGAATATTTATCCCTTACCTTGGGTCTGATATGCTTCGTACGTATCCGAAACCCCTGTATAATGATTCAAATAATGTCATTGAATTATTAAATAATCATATTCATTGTTATGATATCATATATGTTTCACTTATGACTTTATATTACCCGTTCTTTTGTAAATTTCATGTTAAAGCAGCGTTTTGGATAAAATCATTTCATTTATCTTATGTGTTTCGACTTTTCATTCTTGATAATAATACTTATATCTTGATTTACATAATTCCAGAATGTAAAACATGATTTATATATATACATAATATATTCATCATATACATATATATATTATAGATTGATAAAAGGAATGAAATACACCGTTTATGGAGACGGTAGGCCGTATGTATGCATGAACGCTGTTTTCGTTTCCTTATTGAATTGAATGAGACTAAATAGATGACATACATATATATATATATACATAAATCCAGTATCATTATTATGTCATATATTTCATTATTATTCATTATATATACTTTATAATCATTCTTGAATGGTTAATCATGGAAAATGAATCTCATCGCGTTCGTGGAGACGGTAGTCCGTACGTACGCACGAGCGATGATATCATTTCCATGATCGTGGAATTGTATTAAAGTGTATGTATAATATTACAGAATCAATATAACTTTACAATAATCATATATATTCATTACTTTCACCATTATACCCATCCAAGTAAGGTGGTGGTGGAAAATAGATTACACCACGGCGTGGAGATGGTATTCCGTACGTACGCAGGCGCGGTGATTTTGTTTTCCGTAGGATGGATAGATGGTGAAATAGGTTTGTTTCATACTTATAATAAAATATCAGTATATTAGTGATACTTATGTTATTACTTCATAATTAAAAAACTAAATAATAAGAAGTAGAAGAATCAATAAAGTTGAAATAATCGGTTACGGACATTACCTCTTCTTTGAAGCGCCTCTTTGAGACCTTCTCTTAGGGCACTAAAATTGGTCTTTGAAGAAGGCCAGGACGTCTAGGACATGTCTATAGAAGTGGGGAAGATAATTTGGTAGGGTTTGGCTGAGCATGAAGGCTCAATGTGGTGTGAGAAAGAGAGGGAGGAGGTGCCCTTTTATAAGGGAGGAGAGGGGCACCTTTGGAATAACTAAAAATATTATTTTATTATAAAGTCATATTCAGTTTTTAATAGCTCAAAATTGATTTACTTCGAAGACAAGGTGGGGAGGGGTCGAAATACTCTCATCCAATAGAATTTAGACAAGTTTAGGTCATTATATTAACCTTAACTTTTAGTTTTAACTCTTAGTTAATTAGATTGACATTTACCATGTCACTTTGTATTTTTATATTATATAGTCAATAAACTGACCATATACATCTATGAGACCCCCAAGTGGTCCATTAATGATACACCTATCATGATATAAGTATCTGGGCCGAACCTTAGATTTTTAAGAATATAATAACAATTAATAATATAATATTTGTTTTAAAAACTATTGTTTTTCCATTTTGACACTATTTGGTAATTGATTTTTGTGAAAATCATAACAGAATTATTAGTTCAAAAAAATTTAATTAAATCAATACTAACATATCATATTAACAAATAAAATTATTGGAATTCATAAAAAGTCTCAAATTTCTTTTATTTGGGTATTTATAACATCAATTATGTCAATATTTCCTTAATAAGATAATTACTGCATCATCATTGTGTCATAAATAAATTTAATTATTTTAAGTCTAAAAATTAAAAATAAAATACCATTATGTATGAAATCTTTTTAGCTTTATAATGAATATTTATAGTCGAATTTATCTTATGTATAACCCTATATTAAAAATTATTTAGTTATTATACTTTGATTTTAACTATTTTAACCCTTCTTTAAATAAATTAATAATAACTGTCCTAATCTAATCCAAGTGGGCCTAAATGGTCATATATTATTACTAAAGCTGTTTTTGGCCGAATTACACTTATCCAATAGAATTAGGACATGTGTTAGGGTAATAATAATATCATTTTTACCCTTAATTACCCTATTTACTTTTAACCGTGGGAAAAAAAGTAAAAAGTTACTATTCACCAAAAATTATTTTCATCTCATTGAACCACATTTCAGTCTTTCATATTAACTGTGTCTCTCGGATATTCAAAATTCCACTCACAGAAGCGGTAAAATTATGTTTTATGAAAAAATCAGTTTTTTAACTACCACTTAGTGGTTTCAGAATTAATCAAAAGATGAAAGTTTCCAGAAAAATACCAAAAATTAGGCCTAAGTTATATTTGATATTATGAAGTCAAAAATGATGTCTATTCTACCAAATTAAAAACATAGTAGTTGCATTAATTAATTTAAAAATTAATTCCCATCCTCAAAACAAATAGCTTGTTCTTAAGAGATAATTACTATCAAAAGATTGACACGTGTTTATGTCTGGTTTAAATGTGAAATTACATCCAATGACCAACATTGTATTGAATTTTAAAAATATATTCCAAATATACTTTAAAACCACTCAAATTAATAATTTATCACTATTAATTATTTCGATTAAAAAAGTTGTTCGTAATTAAAATATAGTAATTTTCATTATTCATCAGAATCTGAAATTTATCTGAAAAGTACCAAAATTTCACACTAAAATAGTTTTGATTTTCTGAATCCAAAAATGAAGTCCATTTTGAAAGATAAAAATTTCAAAAAGTGGGTATTACTATTCATAACGGCTAGTTCATAATAATATTATAATAATATCTCGTTTAGTGAAACTCGGTATTGCGTACTACACACGCTATCGAGGAAGGTCGTCATTGCATGTAATGCAAGGCATGTCAGGGGAGCGTGTTGTAAAAGCTCCTTTTGGTGTAGCGTACAACACGAGACATTAATGAAATTAAAAAGAATATTTTTCATAAAATCTCAGGGTGTTACAGCCTCTATACCAGAAAGACCCAAGGGATTCTACACTTATGGGTCCAGAGTTGGTATGGGCTACCACTGAGAAGGTTCAGACCATCCAGGAGCTGATGAAGATTGCAGAGTTCTGACAAATGTCTTATGCCGATAGGAGAAAGAGGCCCTTGGAGTTCGAGGAGGGAGACCTTGTCTTCCTAAAGGTCTAACCCCGATGAGGATTGTGGATATTTAGCCAGGGAGAAAAGCAATCTCTCAGGTTGATCAGACCATTCTATATCATTAGTAGAGTAGGTGAGGTGGCGTATTATCTAACATTTTTCCCATAGATACCATGGGTGCATAATGTTCTCTATTTGTCACGGATCTGAAGGTACGTACATGATCCATCACATGCTATCAACTAGAGAGAGTTTCAATTGACAATGGGGAGATGTTTGAAAATTTCCTAGTAGAGGTATAGGATCCACAGAAGCAGGTCCTTCATTGGTGGTCGATTCCTCTAGTGTGAGTTCAGTGGCCGCACGGGAACCTCTAGGGGAGCACACGGGAGTGGGAGGCTCAGATACATGATCAGTACGAACTTTTGTTTCCATAGTTTTGTTCTATATTTCAGGGATGAAAACCCTATGGTGAGGAGAATTTAAAGACACAAAAATTCAATATAATTTTTTTTCAATTATTTGGGATTATTACAAGTTTGTAAAAATTGACGGCACGTGATTCTGAGGCTCTTTGTTCACAAATCAAAATTTTGATCTTTTTTATGGTACGTTTAGTAAACATTCATGCAATGATTTCAATATTTTAAACTGGTACTTGAATTAAAAATCCAAGGGAACCATTGAATTAAAAACCCCATGATTCACTGAAGGGAAGCATAACTTTGTTTAGACAAATTCATGTGAAAAAGATAATTTTTGGACTTTAACAAAAAATATTAAAATAACTAAAGGTTATTTTATTTTCTTTTTGCAACCGTTGTGCAACGTTGGTTGGACCAAAGTGATATGACTGACTTTTAATGAGTGAATTTTATTGCCTTAAACCTCTCATTTCATTGGTTTTTTAATGACAACATTTGTGAGTTTAATTGACTAATTAATTGTAGTTAATTAATGTTCTATAATGTTAAACATGATGTGGGATATTATCCTTCTATTTAGTAAAAGCTTTGGCATGAGTTTTGGGAGAGCTATGAGAGGAGGCTATGATAAAACACCGAATACATCCTGATCCAAAGAAGAATGGTGATTGAGCAAAGATTGTTGGAGGAATTGAAAGGCGATGACGAATGTCGACGAACAACATCAGACACAAACCCTTGTTTTTCATCTGTACTGCCTTCCAATGAATCCAAGGTTGGGGTTTGTCTTAAATTATTTCTAAGTGTTTTATAATTTCATCCACCCGTGATGATGTTAAATCATTTCCTTAAAATAACGCTAATTCAGAGGGAGTGGCCCGAACAAAAAAGGCCCAGACCCTCTGCCAAAATTTCATGGGTTTCATTCTTTGTGGGTGACCGAGAAATGCGATGGAAAGGTGAAATCGTGGGCCACACAGTGTAGGCGACACCCCACGAGGCCCATAGGGGAATACGGGATGAGGAACAAACTGTTATTGAATTACATGAGGCAGGAGGAAGCTTTTCCGGATCGGATGTGCCGACAACCGGAGTAGGAGTTGGTCGGATCTTACCGGCCGTGAAGGGGTAGTGACACAAGAAGACGCCACGACGAATATGACGGATGGCTGATGCCAGCCGCATTGATGGTGGTAGAATACCACAGAGGAGGGTTGCGACTCCAAGTTATGGATAGGGGTCACGAGTCCACTGTCTACCGGTCGACACAGACTAGCCAGCTGGAGTGATGCCAACTGGAGCCGCTTCTTTGATGACCCCAAACAAACTAAGTCCATTCGGGAGGGGATCTGACCCCCACACCCAGCTAGCAGGCTTTCCATAGACAGGTGGGCCAAGATGACCCCATGACCATGAGAGCCTAGCTAGTGGCCCAGCCCCCCTTGGACCAGGACACAATCAAACCGGGATGGGCCCCGTGGGCCTATTCGGGTCAGTGTGACCGGGTCAGACCGGACCTGAACTGACTTATGGACCAGTTTCGATTAAAGGGATCTATCTCCTAAACCAGATGTTTGTTTGATGAAATGTTTACAGTTCTGGAACCCTTACGATGAGTCATTTTTTTTTTGAGATACTCTACTTTGGTTTTGGAAAAATTTGTAGTACTTTCGGGTTGGATTGGACTCAAATCCAACCGGGGCCCCAACACTAAAATGCCTATAACATAGAGACCAAGCATCCAATTGACATACAATTAGTTGCGTTGGAGCCCTTATGACTTGATGGATCATCATGTTACTTCTTAGTGGGAATTAGTGGTAGTTGAAATATGTTCTATGTCTTAAGGAGGGGATCCTCCATAAATAAATCGTGCTTAGTACGGGAATCTAGTGGATGGCTGTGACTTAAAGAAAGAACAGTGATCCTCTGTAGTTATGCACATTGTGATCCTCAGTGGGTTTGGACCTAGCTATCCTTCATGGGTCTACACCAAGTGATCCTCTGTGGGTCTTCACATAGCGATCCTCCGTGGGTCTGCACCTAGTGATCCTTTGTGGGTGTACACCTAGCGACCTTGTGCAGTCTAGCAGAAAAAGCCACTCTATTGAACAAGATGATCAAGATTTATGACTAATCATCTTTATTATTGTTCTTTATGTTTTATAACTAGTTTAATATTAGTCTTCCCTTGTCAATTTTGACTGAAATCAATCATTGTGTTTTTTCTATTTGTGGAATTTTGAGAGACCTTCAGCGGTCTTGAGGTCCCTAATGGGTATTGTTATACTCACCCCTACAAAGGGTTTTCCTGCACCTTATTTTTACTTGTGAAGATGACGAATAACTTGGACTGAGGTTTGAGATAGGACTACATGTTGCACAGAGGTGACCAGTTGGCGCAGAGAGCCATAGTGATCAGCTCTACCTACCCTTCAGGTAGGACCCTTGGAAAAATATCTAAGGAGGTGTTTCTTTTTCTATAGTATTACCTCATTCAGTTGGGCTTTTATACTAACCCCTTACATTATGTTCACACTTTAGCATCAGCAGTTTTTCTAATTTGATTACTTTTTTTGTGTACCCAGTCTGTGTGTGTACAGGTTTAAAGGCAATGCCTTCCCGTTTTTAGGGGTACACCTTTCCGGTGCAAGTTTCCAACCCCTAGCCATGGAAGGCGGGCTTGGGGTAGTCATGGAATGGGCCCCAGGGGGAAGGTCATGACCATAATATCTATTAAATATATGAAAACGTTAAATCTTAGTAACTGTGTATTGTTTTAGCCAATTTTTGAAAATAACACCCACTGGTGGATCCAATATTACACCATTATATGCGATTATATCTCCAACAATAGTTACTTTGTCAATAAATAATTAATAATTGGAAATCCTTCCATACATATTCTATTTCATTAGGATCTTAATTAAAATAATAATGTGATATTCATGATTTCCATTACACTTACAATATATAATTATATCAATGATAAACACTACCATAAACTAGTCAAGGAAATATCTAAATTTATAACTTATTAAATCCATAATTATAGTGGGGACATTAGTAAAACTGAATGGAATAAATATATATTAAATGTGTCAATTTTCAAATTGAAAAGTTTTATTGGGTATGTATTCACCTTTTTCAGTTAATAAATAGTATCCTTATAGATTATCAATATTGAAAAAATATTAAAGTCCCCATATTGGATCCAATAAATCTTTATTATTGAGAATATGAATGTTATAATATATTCTAATCTTGTTATGTACCATATAATCAATATATAGACACATTGACCCATTATTCCTTCTAAATAAGAATTGTTTCAGTGTATGGGGATGCTCTTGGATATAATAATATATTATTATGATTCTATAGGTGTTGGTTATTCAACTCATTTAAGTCTATTAGGGATATTCTATTGTCATTGAGAACTATGTAGAAACAAGTTTGAGTTATTTTGAAAAATAAATTTAATTATTTAGAGAAATAAAATGAAACTATTTTATATATACATAAAAAACTTTGTATTTTATGATTATCTTTGATGTTGTGTTTCTCCATAACAATCTAGGATAAACACCCATTAAAATTAGAATCAAGACCCATGAAATATTTTTAAATTTCATTAGAAATTTAAATTTTCCCTCACAACAATAAAACAACATTATTATTTTTTGAAATATCACTTGATTCTTGTAGTTCATAGAAATTGAAATGGGTTTTATAAAAATTAATCCATTCTATTCCCAAAATGAAATTTA
Source organism: Viscum album (assembly GCA_963277665.1). Taxonomy (NCBI): domain Eukaryota; kingdom Viridiplantae; phylum Streptophyta; class Magnoliopsida; order Santalales; family Viscaceae; genus Viscum; species Viscum album. Next base: position 1,885,835,876 of record OY728137.1, on the reverse strand, counting down.
ATTCAACATGTGGGATAATAATATTATTTCATTTTAAGAACATTCCCAAAATTAACAGTTAGATATAAATCATATAATTTATTAATGAACATCATACCATTAGATTACTCTAATACTTATTTAATATATATTCCTTAATGTAGTAATTTGATACTCTTGAATGTGGTTTAGAAAAACCGATTGGGTTGAACCAAAATCGCATAAGGAGTTATCATTTATAGAGTGGATGATAAATTTAACATCTAAAACAATACTATCATACTCCACATACTAAATAATTACCCTTTGGTATTTAATAGAAAATTAAGGATTAAGAGGTTTTAGACAATGAAATTTTTCTTTATCCATCATTTTTTATCACTGGTTGATGATATTTAAATACTACCAGAAATTATAGAATTATATTATTGTTGTGCATTTTATAAATCTTCCTCTCCATTTGGATCATTATCTATCATCATCCAATTACACATGAATTCAATTTCTTAATGACGTTCCATTTCACACTTAAAACATTTATCAATCATCCTAATATATTTTACCACTATTCGTATTTCCACAAGTATAGCATGAAAAAAACTCATCTTCCTCCCTCCATGGTTTTTTATTTCAATTTCCACTAAATTATATATTACATTATTTTCCAAAACCATGATATTGATCGGTGAATCCAATATCCATTTTCACCTCTATAGATCTACTAATTTTATTTTCATATATATATTAATGTAATATATGGCTAACATCCATTAGATACCTGAATTTGACCCACTAAAGAATAAATAAAACATGAATTTTAATTCAATGATAATAATTGATTAATACCATCAAAAATATTGAACAATCCGGAATTAATTTACTGATTGATTCAATATCCATATTCAAATTCTAATACAATACATTATATGTTTCATATTTTTTAATATATGAAATGTAATTATTAAAAAATATTCTTCTAAAATTATCCAACTCCATATAGGAAATTTCAATCCTTTTCACCATATTATTGATAAGAGTCCACAGCCGATCTACATCACATTCCCAATGATAAAATCCTAGGTTAACCACTTCCTCATCTTGGAAATAGAGAAATAAATATATATTTTCAATTGTACTAATCCATTTCTTAGAATTTAGTGTATCATCAAACACAATAAAATAATGTTGATGTTTCTTTATTAGTTTATAAATTGTATTTTTCTCCCTCATTATCTCATTTTTAATCTTAATTTGATTCATGGATTTCAAAATTTTCAAAATCATTGAAATTTTGTTATATTCTATCTCCCTCAATATTTAGTTATTAGGGAAACATTATTTCATTTTCTATCACATTAAATTTGAACATAGTTCATCCTAGATTCATATATTTTTTGAAGATAAAAAATATAATGATCAATAATACTCTTAGTGGAAAATCATATAATCATAAAAATGATTCATATTATGTCTATATCGTAACAACTTCTTTTCTGTATTATGCATCACATACTTTTTATACCTAATACATTGTCAATATCAAATAAAATTAATCATAATTTATTATTAATAAATTTTATTTTGCCCAAGGGTATCCCCGAGGAGGGTCAAACCATGTATGAAGAAAAGGTTGATTCACCATACACCCAAATAATGGTTTAGGTACACTCATCCAAATACTTTGAGGGTTATATCCATTATATAAATTGATTCAAAAATGGAACCATTTATAAGAATACAACCTAATATCCACCTTGAAAAAAATTACAGTGTAATCATATATGTAGGATTATCTTAAGTTATCTCACATAATTATCTTCATATTATTTAAAATAAATAACTAATTATTTCTCTGATACCACTTATAGGCACCCAAACATCACAAAAATAAATACAACAAATTTTTAATAGAATATTTCAAACATTTCATTAACATCTACTCCAAAACACTAATTTTTAGTGTATTTGTAAACATTGAAACATAAAAAACTAGTAAAAAAAGTTCTATAATATTTTTTAGTTATTTCATTGTAACTAGCACCATTAATAGAAACATTATAGTTAAATTATTTCTTCATAAAATGGGGAATGTAATAATAAGTTACGATGATATTGGATGCTCAGTAAGGGTAATTATAAGAGATTTCAATCAATAGTCAAATCAGATCATAAGATTAGATTAATAGTATTGGAAGATGATTATGAAATACAACAATCATACCCAATCTGTCAAAGATCATTACTCATGTAAAATGGTGTAAGATTTTTTTTAAATAAAAGCTATAATATATAGAGGGTCAAATCATCAATAAACAATAATGATCCATGTGAAAATAACATAATAATAATACATTATTTTTTGGAATATCCATAATAGTATAAAATTTCCTTAGTCAATTATCATTTATAATATTATTGTATTTGATTTAGTACACTCCAAATTACATTGTTTCAATAGATAATTATCACTCCAATGAATATATTATTAAAAAAAATTATTACTTATCTAGCTTCACTCACCATTCCAATAATTTTCATATAATTATTTTTAAAAATTTAAAAAATTCATTAAAGGAATATATGAATCCTATAAAACCCATCATTCAATAAAAATCAGGAATATTTATTCTATTAGATCATAAAACATACATCATATCATTATATCATATCCTTTGTAAATGATGTGGTTTTCATAAATATTTATTCATCATAATCATAAAACATATACATAATGTGTTTATTTGGAAATATTGGAAACTATCATTTTTAATTCATAAGAAACTACACAGAATAAATTGAATGATGGAAATAATATTAAATGGTCACTAGAAAATTTATTGATTAAAATATAGATTTCTTTTTGAAACTAGTAAAATATAATCTAAATATATATATTATATTAAAAAAATTTGTTGATATTAATTGAGGAAAATTAAAATAGAAAATTTAGTTAAAAGGTTATCTGTGATGGTTGGGATATCCTTTGATTGTTTTAATGTCAATGAAAAAAATCATTTCACCTTTTTTCTAAAATGTTAGTGGAACCTCATCTTGAAATAAGTTTTTTGAGAAATTAAAATAAGGGTAAATATAAAATCGATTAATCATTCTATAATATTAAAAGAATTATTGAAATCATTGTTAACAATAATTGGGCATGTAAAAATATATTCCTTATTGAAGATTGAATTATAGTAGGTTTTCTTTGAACTTTTATTTCAGTATTTTGTGTACATAAAGAGAGGAAAGTGAAAGGAATACATGAAATCTAGAAAAATTAAAATTCGATAAGAAGATATATATAATATTCGAGGTATATATAAAATAATTTTAAAGAATCATACCTAACAGCTCATTATAAAAAAATAAATTTTAACATTAATCCATTATTGCTTTATTATCTTTTGATTTACAAACCCTATAGAAGAAATTACCTCCTCAAGAACCTTAAATTAATGGAGAAAAGGATATTAATGATAAAATATTTAAAATTAGAATTATATAAACCTCATAATATAAAATTCAAAATGTAAAAAGAATCTTAATGGAATAAAATTTAAATGATGAGCCCTTACTTTAAGAATGTGTATCCCTGTAAGTTCAATATACTCCTACTCTTTTAAATAACTCCTTTATAATGAACATTAATCCTTGATGGATTTGTATTAGGGTAAGAAATAAATAACTAGTATTGAGGGGATGAATATAGTATGGTTATTTATTGGGGATTGGCTAAGTTAGACGTCTCAAATATTGTGTCTTAGGGAGGAGAAGAGATACCATTTTAAAAGGGAGAGGAATGACATACATAAAATTCCAAAAATGATTTCAATGATATAAGGTCAATTTCATTTGAAATTATCTCTAAATGGAAATTTATTATATGTTAATATAATATATGGCTGGAATATATTCAAAAAATAATAATTGGATTGATGTGTGTGGAAATCCTACCATTATCACTTATGTAAACCCCTCTAAGAAATTTATTACCCTTTAACTTAGTAAGAAAATTGAACCATTTTTATTATGTATTATAAAAAAATAGACCCTATTTCATTATATTGATTATAATTATTCCAAATATGGATTCAATGTTACCATATTCAGTTTCATTAAGTGGATGAATTTATTTTTAAATAAGATCTCAATTCTCAATGAAAAAATATTTTATATAAATGGATTATTAGACATAAAAGACAATTTATATATATTCATTAACATTTATAAAAAATAAAAATATTTTAAAAGTAAACAGTTGAATATAAAATTTATTAATATAACTAAAACCCATTTACCAGTTCAAATTAAAATATTTCACTTAGATTAAAACTCATTGTGAAAAAAATTGTTTTTAAAGAATTTTGTTTTAAACCAAGACATAAATTTGTACCAAAATAAAGGATATGTATAATTAAGATTTCATTAGATATATAATATAAATTTAATAGATTATATTCTTACATTAATATCTGGTTAATAACATAATAGGCCTTTTAAATGAAAATAAATGAATTTTTTTTCACTATTATAAAAAAAAAAAATTTTTTGAAAAAATATTAAAATTCACCCTTTTCTGAATTGAAATTATTTTATAAAAATAATATTAATTACCTAAAAAATAAACTAAATTAAATGAAAAAATCTAATTATAATTCAAAAACACAAAATGCAATTAAATATTTTTTATAGAAACATGATTTTAATGTTTATAATGACTTTACTAAAAATTTAGTACATATTTATTATTCATTAAACAATTAATTTTAATTATAAAAAATCATTATACATATTTTTCATAAAATTCTTTTTAAAATTCATAACTTCTAATTTAATAGATTGGTTTTAATGGGTTACTTTATTATAGTTCAATGAGACTTAAGGTTTTATTTAAGTCACGTTATCAAATTCTACTAGTTTATTTCAATGTAAAAAATATATAAAATACTCAGGTGTTACAATAATAGTGATAATACATAAGAGTATAGTAATTATTTGTTAATTTGCATATACTATGTAACCAATAATGATTTTAAAAGATGAAAATTGTGTTTGTTAAATAAATTACTTGTATCAATGAGCATTGAAGAGAATTAAAAACACTGACTTATTATGGTATAATTATTTTAATATAAATTTGATATCTTTGGTAACTTATGAAACATGCATCTCTGAGTGTAAATAAACAATAATATGTAATATATTTATAACATAGTTGTTATGTTTTAGGATATGTATGATACTAACTAAATTGTAAAAATAATATTATTTAATCATGCATAAAAAATCCATTAGAAATATATTTAATATAATGGAAATAAGAATCATATGAAAGAAAAATAAGTGATTCCTTGAGAATTATATTTTTGTAAAAGGTTATTTCACTAAATGATATAAATATATTTTAAAATAAATTTTTACCAATTTATTTAATTTTATTTTACAAAATAAACAATATCTTTCAAATCAAAATTTGAAATTTATATTTATTTAAATTTTTTATATTTTTCAACAAAAATTATTTTTTAAGGAATAGTGAAAATACTAATTTTTATTGAAAATGACCCTTTTATTAAATTAATTTAAAAGTATAAAATAAATTTTTAAATATTTTTAAACTAATTTTTTTTAATAATATTACAAGATGAATAATTTAGATCATGGTAACAAATTTCATAATGAATTTTTGATATAATAACCCTTTATACATTTTAATTTTTTTCTATAGGAAACCCATTTTTCATCACTCCAATTGGTTTAATTTTATATTGTATTCTACCAAATATGTAAAATGAGTTTTGAAAATTATATAAAAAACTAAAATCAAAATAATTTTTAACTTTTAATAACTCGAACATAATTTTTTACAATAATGAACAATGAAAATTTTAAAAATTAATTACTGCAATTAATTTAAAATAGTTTATAGGGTTGTTAATTTAAGAATATAAGGGTAAAATTGACATAAAAATATTCCAAAATAAAATTTTATCTACATATATTGACACTATATCTTTTTTGGTAATGTAATATTCCATTTTAAAGTATGCGTTCATGAAACATATGTGGCTATAAATTTATCATTTTAAAAAATTCTGGTGTATCCACTCCCTGACTTATAAAAGGTCACCCACTCTCCTCCCATATCCACAAATACAGTACATTTTGGATGAGACAATAATGACCCAAATATCATATTCACTTCCATACCCACGTCCTATAGGCATTATCCTGATTATTAATCCCATCTATGATTTCTATATGTATAAACAAGAACATTCCCTCTAAATAATATGTAAAATTCATAAAAAATTAAATTTAAATTATTTATTCATCACTATTAATAAAAAAATATTAATCTATTCTATTATAATAACACCAAAATCACTTATATAATTAGATTTTATTTTTTAAATGGGATAATAGATATGCATCTCCACTTATGTCTAATTGGTAATGAAACCATTGATCCTTTATACAATGGACTACGGCCTCACGAACGCTTGAAAGTTGTTTTCCTTCACCACGAGTATGAGAAAAATAAAATTATGGATTTAACTTATTTATATGATATATATAACATTATTATACTTTAATTATTATGATATCTCAAATACCATCTTACATTTCATTCCTTGGGGTATATAATAACATAGCTCTTGTGTATGGTGGACTATCGCCTCACGAAGTGTTGTTATTTATTCTTACCTTATGATTTAAATAGAAGATATTAAGGTTAAAATTAATGAATATATGTGATTTTTATACACAAAACATAGTTATGAAAATATTATATCCCATCGGTATTCTAACATTTGAATCTATTGGAAAATAGTAACATCGCCCATGTGTACAAGGGGTCTAATGCCTCTATCTAAAAATGTGAGAATTTTTCAAATTATTTTAAAATGGGTGTTGAAAATGATATATTTTATTAATATATATGATATATATGTATCATAAAAACTTTCAATTAAATGTTTATTAAAATTTATTTTCTATTTCAACCATTCATTAGGGATAAATAGAAATATTATTCTTGCGTACGTATGACTTATCATATTTAAAGACAATGTAATCTATTTTCTATCTCAAAAGTCTATAGTGTACTATAATCATATGTAATATAAATTTATATGATATAAAATCACAATTAACATTCTGTAGAGGATGGAACCTTGATCATGGAAAAAGGAAAAAATGTTTTAAACCAAAACATACATATAAAATGAAGCAATTACCACCCCAAATAATTATTTTAATAGATAAATGTTAATAAAAATGTCTGAAAAAGACAATAATAAAAAATATATGGTATATAATATTTTAATATTCATTTAAATAGATTTATAATAATCCTATATTTATTAATTATAAGTTTCTAACATGTTTAAATGAAATCAAACCTAAGGTAAGGGTTTTTTCGTCTCAATTTTACTTCTATGAGACATATTCTATTTCCATACATATACCTTCTTATGTTGTATGTACTGAAAAATATTATATTTATATTAGGATTTCATTTCTTTTCATTGTATTTAATTTTCAATTTTCTATTCCATTAAGGGGGATTACAATTCTAATGTTACGAAATGGGTAAAATATTTACTTTTAAATCTAATTTTATTAAGATTTGTTTAAACATGAACTTACATTGTAGGAAAATATTTTATAATTTAGTAAAAAATCACTGTAATCATATTCCCCTCTGGTTATTAATGAATTATTATTTTAATAGTTCCATATTCAACTCTTTGGTACCTCCAATGAATGAGAAATTTTTTTTAGTGTTGTTGGACTTCATTTCACTCTTTGTTCGAAAAACTTTTTTCTTCAAAAATAATAATTTATAAAATGGTTTTCAAAAATAATTTTTAATATTTTAAAACTGGTTTATTAATAATAATTTTAGTGATTTTTGACTTTATAGAGAAAAATTATTAAATTATTATTCCATAATTTTTATAAACAAGGCCAATTTGTATTTTACAAAAAATAATAAAGTAATCGTTGTTTTAAAGTGAATAAAATCATTGGATTTTAATGCCATTATTACCAAAATTTTTATTAAATATCCTCATTTATATCCAATGATTATTTTCAATGAAAAAAATCAAAATATTTTTTAAACATCTAGTGTAAAAATTAAACGTTATATGGTTATTTTTTTGATATCAAGATGCGCAGTGAAAGCTGGTGGGACGTGGAATTTTATTTTTCTCTCACTAATGTATTAAAAATTTGAGCCTTCAGTTATCTAAGACCTTGTAAATTTTGAGGATATCATATGAGATAAACCAAACACATAAAATTAAACCTAACACATTCCTCATTGGAATAAATGTATCTCAAATATTTCTAGTCACTATTGATCATTGCTCAAAAGATTTAATGATAATCTCCTCTAATTCATCTTCAAATTTTCCAACAATCATATCATGTAATGACTCGAATTGTGTGTATTATTTTTTTAATATTTTATGGATTATTTTTGAGAACAATTTTTAGAACATCATGTGATTTTGAGGCCTGGTGTGCCCAAAGTACATGATTAAAATATATTAAATATATTAAATATATTAAATAGCACACACATAGGGTTTTCCTAAAAATGTAGAATAAAATTTCAATATGTGCCAAGATCAAAAATCACTGGGCACCGTTGAACATAGAATACGAGGTTTACCCTATCTAGGATTTAACATTATTCCACACGAGTTATTTGTAGACAAGTTGTTGTGAGCATAGAAATTAATAAAAATAATTTAATAAATTATTTGTTTTGAAATTTATGATGTAGAGACCCATTTTTTCCTTCAAATATACCATATTTAAAAATTTAAAGTGTTGTCTTAATTACCATGTGAATGTGACAAGTACAATTAAAGCATTGGAGGGGACCCCAATGGCGGACGATGATAGATCATGGATCAATGTTCAACACCCCATAGATTCGATGAATCTATCCAATGACATCGACAACACATAATTTTTCATCAATTATCGATCTAATTCAAGGTAGGGAGTGTGATTTATATTTGATTGTTCCCCGTTATTTATTTCTTTAAAAAATGTGAATCAATCGACGAATGAAATGATTCATGGATCATGAATATTTTAGGATGTGATTATATTTTCAGTGTTTTCATGGGTTAATCTATATCTCGATTATTTATTTCGTCAATGGTTTTTCTGATGGAACCAAATGATGATCGACCAAAAAAATGATCGAGGTCTGTTACATTTGATTAATTTTTGATTTTCTCCCCTATTAAACATTCTTCATGGAAATTATTCATTTAGAATATAGATTGAAAAATCCTGATTGTTCAATAATTTTGAATCTATTCCACAACACAAAGATATGATATTCTAGATGTGGGATCATCCTGAAACAACAGTGGTGTGACGATGGATGCAGTGATGATTCAGAAGGCAGTGGAGTCCCGATTTCATGTTCTTTGATGTTTTTTAGTGCACAATGAATAAAATTGAAATATATCATTTTCCAAGAATATTGAATGCCAAAAAATCATGAATTCATTATTGGAATTAATCATCAAGGCTTGATCTATCATTTTGCACAGAGGTGATTGCTGGATTGGATTTCGGAAGATTAGCCTATGCAAGGAAAAAAATAATCAAGATTCAATTAAATCCTATAAAACAAGGCATGTAAACACGATCTACAAGATGTGTGGGCCCCCTTATTAGTGGATAAGGTTTCATATAATGTTAAAAGTCTCATATAATGTAACCCCCATCTACATGGTGTGTGGTCCGTCCCAGATTGACTTGGTGTGTACCTCATTGTCCAAGGACACAGGTTGGTCGAGTACATGGGCTACGCCATCTACTAGAACGTGGATGGATCACATAGATGGGACCCATTATACTAGTATATGACATGTAATCACTCTACATGTATTGTATTGTTCTATATAACAATGTCACTGGTTGAATAACATGGTCTGTTTAAATGATAAAAACCCAGGGTTAAGGGACACATCGTGTAACCCCTCTATACATTGTGCAAACTTTCTTACATGGATTAGATATATTATACTATATATAATAGAAAACATTAATTAAGATACATTACCCTTATCATTTCCTTGATTGTTATAATTAATGGATTCCTACCCCTAGGATTGTGATCCATTCAATATAACATCCTATATAAAGTTTTTTACTCCACATGATAGGCCAAAAGTTGTATCCTATATTCATATTCATTACCTAGGTGAATTTAATAGAATAAATGTTTCCAAAAATACCAGGAAATTGATCCCCTACTTAGCAAGTTAATATATACTGAGTTGTTGGTATCACCCCATGACCCTGGTTGTGAACCCCATCTTTGATCATATTCTCTTCAAATAAATTTGTGTATTCTGTCGAATGATTAGACCCAATGAGAAGTACCTACCAGAAAGATGTTGTTAAGGGTATCATACTCATGATTTTTGTCTCTTAAATTAGTCTTTCATGTAATATTTGAGATGGAATCCAAGGGTGTTATATTATGTTTGTGACCTACCTAAAGATTTGTTTAATTATTGAGTATATCTTGATATTCTTGTTATATGTATTATAGACACATACCTATGTTGAGCTGAATGTATTAATTTTGTTGCATGCTTCGGGATTTTGGGTTGTCCTTCTGAGTATTTTTATACTCACCCTTGCATGGTATTTTATTGTAGAGGTCATGTATTATGCCGAATAATGACCTTTTGAATGAGTCTCAAAATATACCAGAATCAATGATTTTAGTTTTGGTGGTAAGGGATAATGAATAGAATTGTCTTGTTATTTTTATGATGCTTACATACCAGCAAGGGATGGTTCGTCCCCATGTTCCGGTAAGTTTGGATCAAACCCATAAGGTGATATAATAAAAGACGGGCTATGATAACTATAGACATCATGACATGCACACCACAAAAATCCAGTGGACATGACTCCATCTAGGAGATCATAGATCGACTAACCAATTCATCCCACATCCTAGATATGAAATTTCATAGTTTAGTAGATAGATTTGGACACCTATACATTAAGGAGATAGCCGACTCCATGGAGTTCCATCGACGATTGTTTCTTATCATGATTCTTTCTTTACATCCTAGTTATGGAAAGGTTTAAAAGAAGCAAATGGGACTCAGGTATTCTTTCACATGACATTTCACCGAAAAAATTATGTCCATGCTAAGCAGAGCATTCAGGTTCTAGAGGACATGTTGAAATATTGCATGTTAGACATTAAACAAAGTATGAAAAATCACCTACCACAAGTGGAGTTTTCTTACAAAACAACTACCATTCCAACATCTATATGGAACCATTAAACACATTGTACTGGTGATCTTGAATGTGACCTCATTACTAGAATGAATTAGAAGAGTTAGTATTCATTGTCTCGTATATCGTTTAAGCTAAATATAGAAGTTGAAAATATTCTAGGAGTGGATGAGGATTGCACAAAGTCCTCATAAGTCTTATTTTGAAAGAGAATGGTGGCCTTTGGAGTTCGAGCAAGGAGACCATGTATTCCTATGGGTTTCACCATGATGTGAATTTCATATATATGGATGGGGTGGAAATCTTTGTCTGAGATTCTTCAACCCTTAACGGATACTTCATAGAGTTTCCAAGGTGGTGTAACACTTATCTTTTCCTCCACAGTTAAACTGGGTACACAACCTCTTCCATGTGTCATAACTATGGAGGTATGTGCATGACTAATCACATGTTATTGACCTGGGTGATCTGGAAATAATGAATGGATATTACTTTGTTGAGTACCCAGTGGAGACTGAGGATTTAATGGAGAGGATCCTTAATGGGTAATCAATTCCATTGGTGTGGGTCTGGTAGAATCACATGAATCTCTAGGAGAGAACATGAGATCGGGAGGCACATATTCATGCCCAGTACCCTCATCAATTTGAGTGTCCAGTTTTTTGATTTTTTGTACATAAATCCCAATGGTGGGGAGAATTTAATGACTATGATATCAAATGATTTATTTCTTATATGGTATATGGATTATTCTAATGACCAAGATTTGAGGTGGAATGCGATTTTGAGGCCCACTGTTCCTTGAAAAAATGCTTTTAATATATTAAATATATTAAATATCAAAAGCATGTGGTTTTTATGAAAAACATAAATATCATCTAAATATGTGCCCCAATAATAAATACAATGGAAATATCAAACTCAGAATTCAAGGTTTACCCTAGGCACAACATAACATTTTCCAGCACATGACATTTGTGGAAATGTTATCATGGGCACCAAAATTATTAATTTTTTTAATAAATTATTTTATATAAAATTTATGATGCAATGAAAAAAATTTATCCTTAAATATATTCCTATGAACAATTTATCAGGTTAGTAGCATAACCCTACAAATTTGATTAATTCCACAAGAGAATTAGGGGAGACCCCATTTGTGGATGACAATGGATCATGGATCGACGATCAATGCACCTCATTTTCTAGGGATCATCCAAATGATAATGAACCCACATTGTTCATTATCAATGATCAAATTGAATCAAGGTAGGGTGTGTGATTTAAATATAGTTATTCCATGTTTTTTATTTCTATGATGAATATAAAGCAATTAAAGAATGTATTGATTCACATATCATGCATATTGTGCGATGTGATTATATATGGAGGGTTTTGATGGGATTATTTATATATTCAGTATTTATTTCTTGAATTCATTCCAAATAGAAAAAATGATATCAACATGAACATCGGTCGAGTTCAATTCCTCCTGATTGACTTGTTTTCTACAATTGTTCATCATTCATCACTAGCATTCATTGATTGTCCAATGACTCAAAAAACCCTAATCAATCAATCATTTCCCATCCATTTCATTTCACAATGATCTGATATCATAGATGTAGGGTTAAGATAACACAATGGTGGTTCGACGATGGAATAATAAGGGATTTGAAAGATGGTGGAATCCCAATTTTGTGTTATTTAGTGTTCATTGGTGAATAATGAAGAATGAAAAACATTATTGTAAAACAAGTGGATTGAATGATCAAAAATCATTGATTCGATGTTGGAATGAATAAACATGACTTGATCTATAGTTTTATAGCATGGTGATGGCTGGATTGAAGGCTTATGGATTGGCTGAGGCATGCGAGGGATGTTCCAAGATTCTAGAACATCTCATAGAACATGACTTGTAAATAGGCTCTACACACCATGTGAGGCCCCCTTGGCATTGTCTGCAGGTTTTGAAAATATTAAGAATCACATGGAATATGACCCCCAGCCACATGGCATGTGGTCCCTACATTATAAACATAGAAGGTACCTCAGAGTACATAGACACAGGTTGTATGAGAACATGGGCTGAACCATGTACTGAAACACAACTAAAGGACATGAAAGAGTCATTGTGTATATGGACATGACATGTAAACACTCTATATGATGTGTACTATCCTATACTAGATAGATATTGATTGAATGGAATGGTCCATTTACACATGAATGACCTGGGGTAAAAGGACAAGAAATGTAAACCCCATACAGGTTTAGTGTCCTTTCTTACATGGGTTAGATCTCTTTTCCACCATTTTTTTTGACAAGAACTATTAGGGTTTATTCCCCTTATCCCTTTCCAGAATGTTTTTCTGAATCTTTTCCTACTCCTAATATTACGATCACTTCAGAAGGACTTCCTAGGTAAAGTTTTTTGGTTCCCTCTAAGAGGTCAATATTTGGATCCTATATTCATCTTCATGCTTGTGGTGGTGTTTTTTTCATCAACATGATCAAAACTACCCGGGCGTTGATGCTATACATAGAAGGTTTATCTAGATTGGGTAGCTGGTAACACCCCATGGCCCTGTCTTTGATTCTCATCTCTATATTTTATTATCTGAATATCTATCAACATATTATTTCTCACGATGATACTCGACGAGAAGTATTTCATAGATGGACGTCATCATTGATATCAATATAAAAATTGTGTTCTCTCTAATAAGTTCTTTGTGGAATCTTCTAGCTAGGATCCTTGGATGTTATACTAGTGTTATAACCTTCCTCTCCACTATGTCTCTCTCTTGATTAAAACTAAACATTACTATTATACTAATTATAGTTATAAACCAGTAGAGAGAAAAATGAATTTCATTTATTGTATACTTTGAAGTTTTTGGAGTGTCCTAATGAGTATTGTTATACCCACCCCACCACTAGATTTTCCCACACATGTCATGTCTTATGTAGATGATATGCCTTTTGGTAGAGGCCTATGTATTCCAGAATGATATGGTGCTTGGTGAGATATGATATATTGTGGGGTGTTCTGGCAGCTTTCATATAGTTGTCCCAATACCTTTAGTTTGATGTTGGACTTGTGTTATATACTTTTTTGTTAGGCTTGTATTTGTCCCTATTTACTTTCATTACATCCTGTCATACTTCGGTTTTTGGATATATATATATCTGTGTGTGTGTGTGTGTGTGTGTGTGTGTGTGTGTCTGCTTGAATTGGATGTTCAATTTGTTTTTTCATTCCAGGTTTTTTTGTGGGATTTGATATGTGTGTGGGTAAAGGTACTTATAAATTCCTCCCATGTTAGTGATATTCCTATGTAGTGCTAGTCACCATCCCCTAGACTACTGGTGATAGAAATGGTGGGTCACTACCTAGGGCACACTATTATGGGTCATAACATCATAGTTTTTATCTTCAAAATCTATGTGCTACCGGGGCCTATGAAAAATCCCTAACCATCGTAATAATCATCTTTATATCATGCCTTTGATTTACCGAACGAATTCTTTGGTCATCACTCACCAAGAGAAATTATTTTTCTTGATTTTTAAAGGATAGGGAGTATTCAATACCATTGGAATTAACAACATATAAAAATGAGTCTCTCTCCAGTTTATATAGTGGGTTGCTCAATTACCTAAAAATGGTGCCTCATTCCACAGAAATAAAATTCCATCTAAGTAATCAAGAAAATAAAATTTATTATAATATAAAATGTTTAATAAATTTTTTTTTATTTTTTCAAATACATGTAATATATATTAATTATATTACATGATGAAACAAAGTCATTTATCTTGACATTTAATTCCCTATAATATTAAATAATCCAATATTAGTAAAATTATATATAGTCATGAAATATTATTTCTTATATTGACATATAATTTTCATTGATTTTAATAAATAAATTAAACTTAGTTATTATCAACATGAAAAATAATTAATCCTATTATTTATCAATGATCGATAAATTTGAAAACTACTCGACCCCTTTGTGTGGAACATGATGCCCAATATTCAAATTAACTATAATATGGATGATTTTTCAATGCGCTATTGTGTATGACCCTCAATTTCATTATCTTGATAGTAGTAAAAATTATTCACATACCACGAGTAGGGTCAATAAACCCATCAAAGCCCCAAAAGATATAATGAATATTCATTTTAATTTTAACCAAACTACAATTACACAATGTGTAATATAATATCTTTGTATATTGATATCTCATTATGTAGGACTATTAGATGTGTCCTTATACATTATTTATTCATTTGTTATTGATCTATCTATATAGACATACCATTGACTACCTTGGATAATTAATTTTGAATGTACTGCCTTCCTCATAATCTTAACCTGAGATATATTACTTCCTTAACTCGGAAGTGAAACTTTTTACCTTGATCATTCAACTAAGGGAATGTCACTGATGACACAACCAATATAGTCTATCTCACACCTATTTCATTATCATGGTTATTTAATTTTGTTCAATTACCAGATCAAATGGAAAACAATGATAATGATCTTATGTCAAGAGAACAATACACATATCTATATATATGAAAAACCAATGAAATAATAATAACTATGGTGTTCCAATTGAAAGATTTATCCCCACGATCTCACATACCATATATCACCATGTGAACAATTCCTAAAAGTAAATTTTAATTATTATGATCCCCTAATATATGATATTTAGACATCAGTTGTTTCCATTCTTTATTAGGCATCCACAACATCAGACTAATGTTAATGATTACTGTAATTGTATCTCGAGGTTCCCATTATGGAATAGGTTTTTCTATAACCTTTTGAAATGAAAAATAATATATGGATAATAACATTAAATAGTTGATAGAGAAATAAAAAATCTATGATAGTAAGATTAAATCATTCATAAATACCGGTGTGCATGAAATGGTAATATAAATGTACTATATAGTTGGGTCTAGGGAACCCACAATTACCATACTACCACTTGAACTATATCTATCATCCTAACCATTTTTTATCTCACATTATTAAGATCATGTTTCTACTGAGTTATGGATTTAGTCTCTAGGTCTACCACATCTCTACTGTATGGCATTTATGCTATTTGTGACGTCACATCCCTATGTAAAACTCCTCAATATAGGTAATACCCTAGTTTTTATCTATTTATTCACATTCATATCTATAAATAATGTCTTTTACTAGAATTAAAATTATCAAAAATGATAAAACTGTGTATAAGAGGTGTAATTCCAAGAACTGGAAAATCAATTTGTGTATATTATACATTGTATCATTAGATACCATAGATGTTGAAATAAACTTGGTATCTATATATATGAATACCATTGGACTGTGTGGTCATTTATTTATCATTAACTCAGCATGCTTGTGAAATATGATTGTATTATTCTATTGGATATCCAGTTTGTGTCCCATAAAAAGTAGTACCCTTACCTCTCCAAATAAAAGGTACATATCCTTTGAACTTATCCAACTAAAATTTGATTGTACTGAATGCTTCCCCTGTAGTTCTTAGGAATATATCTAATATTTTTCTACTCGAAATTTTATATTAGTAATATCATATTTTTACTTACATTGTAATATGTGACTAATTCATCATAGAAGTGTACAAAATTTTATCTCAACCCAATAATCTCCTCATATTCCCATGCATGTTGTATTGGAGATATATTTTCAATATTAAAATGATAATAATTATTCATTGATTGTTCCTAATTTTATTTTTAATACCTTTCCATTATTTCTATGATTGACTCGTTCCTACTAACAATTAGATCTACCTTAGCAGATCATATTCTCCAGAACATACATAGCTACATTAAGTCATTATCTAGAGTATTTGTTTTATTCTTAAATTTAAAAAATACATTACCAATGATTGACATATATATTTTAGAAAAAATATTTTACATTAAAACACTTCCACTCTATCTAACCTCTGGTAGACATATAGAAAATATTAATAAATTTTATAAGAAATTTTTGTTTACATTAATACCAACCTGTATTTAAGAATCTGGTAACCATTATTGGAATTATTTGGTGTCACCAACCCTTTCTAGTTTCATTTCATTGAAAACATAAATGATTTTTTGGCTTGACATTTAATTTAAAATAAAATGATCATAGAATTTTGATACCAAAAATAAAATTCTAACAGATTTAAACCTAATGACTTTGTATAACCAATCAATACTTTTGTGTCCCACACTTGAACAATCCATGTATCATCTCACTTAAATACTAACCACAATATGGAAGATAATAATACCTTATTAATTGATATGTGGAATATGTTATTGATATATTTTTGTACTTTCTAATATTATCTTAATTCCATATATTGGTTACCTATAAGAATTATTATTCTCTATAAATAATTCATCATAGGTTGCAGTGAATATAATACCATAACTATGGTTTTATCCATCATCTTTAGTAAATTTCTCTATAACTTTGCTCTTGAACATGAACTTAAGGATCTCTTTCATATGTGAACTAATTGTTCATCTCTAGCGTTGAGTAAACCAAATTCAATCATGGTCACTATATCTCAAGTAGATATGTGAACTTTTTTAATTAAATGTAGTCTACCTCATTAATACAACATTTCTATCAAATGTATTTCTATAATAACCTATAAATAATTTATGATAATAATAATATATTCTTATTATGATTCAAGTAATGAAATTTTTTTTATTTTATAACAAACCATTTGAATCTTAACACATTTATTTTTGATAATGGATTTATATCATATTAAAACTTATATGAAATCCATTTTTCATTATAGATCGAAGATTTCTTAAGGTATATTGACTTTATTTTTATTTCATATCCTGAAATATAATAGATGATTCATCAATGAAAACATATCTCAAGATATGTGGTATTCATACTTACCTCATGTCTCTTTTGTGTCTATGTAAATGTTCTACTATATATTTATACATGATACATTTTATTATTGAATAATTTAATGTGAGACTCATTATCGATCCTCCTTATTAGAACAATTTACCTAAGGTGGATAAGGTAATGTATGTTTATGAATTACTACAACCTATATTATATTGATCAGTGAATTATTCGTCTAAATATTCTTTAGCATACCAGTGTGAAAAATTCTGTATCTTCTAACCAAGCATATACCATACTATCTTACTGTTAGAATATTTCCTGATGTCTTACTAAAATAATTCAAAATAAGTTAACAAGTACCTATATTTCTAAAGTTTTCTTTTTTCAAACTAAATAATTATATACATTGATAATACCTAAAATATTTTTCTCCACTATTTCTACAACCATATTTGGTATATGCAAAACATCCACATTTAGTTTTACCTTAAATATAATTATCTTTCTACAACTTGGTATATGGGGCTTAAATGATATATTCATCATGTACTCCCTATGATTGATTTACTGCTGAAAAATTGGTTGAGTATGATACACCACAAAAAAACATTCATTACTAACCATGAATAATGTATTCATGTGTCTAAATGACATGTGATTTGTTTTCTAGTTATACTCAATAAATGTTTTACTGGAATCAATCACATGGGATTTAGAAATATTGTGTGTCTCCCTAAGGACTTAGGAACCACTCAATGCTAGCCAACTAGAGATTGTAAATTACTTGTAGTATTGTTTATATACTTAATTGGTTATAATATTTTAATGCGCATATGTGAAAAGAGTATTTTATTTTATACAAAAAATGTTTGATAGAAACAATTCGTACAGTTGCTGAATATACCTAAAAAAGTGGTGATTACATGCTTCCTTTATTCAGTTCATTTCATTTAAACATCCATAGATTAATCATATGAGAATAAAATAACAATTATTTTAATAGAACATTTCATTTAAGGATGTTGCAAATTTTCCTTTTGTGTTACACTTTACTTCATTGTTTTCAACTTTTCCTTGAACGTTTTAACTAGAATGACTTCATATTGTACATTATTGTATGACCAATTTGATTGATGAACATTACCCAAAACAGGGTAAGGATTTTTCTCCATGATGATAATTATTTAATCTTAAATTGTACTAGCATATATGTGTGAAATTGAAATAAATATGAAATTTCTTGAAATATCGTGATCATCCATCCAAATTTACACATAACCAATTCAATTTCCACTTTTTCATATATGAGCTTCTCTTTATCCCTACAAGATTCTAAAATATGAGACTATATGTGAGACCATGAAAGTCTTGATGTATTATACACAACTTACATCAGACGTTGATGATTGAAATATGAAATAACCAACATATGTGTCAAGCCTGAGTCTCATGTAATCAATTATAACACACTCACATATATAGGTGGATTAATAGGTATCTTTGATATCATCACAACTAATTTATTATAAAGTAGTATTATGACCACGCCCATGAACTACTTCCTTAAAACACATTCTAATTTTTAAATTTTTTATCGAAGATTATTATAGTGACTCTTGAGGAATTAAATTTATTTACTTCTATAAAAATATATATAAAAAATTAGTTCTCTTATCTTGATTTGTGATTTATAAATTATTTATTACTGAATTAAAACATTAAATATCACACACAATATTCTTTAATTCTAGGAACCCCCAATAATATAATATTAATACTAAATTTCACAATTATTCAAGTGGAAGTGATCATTTTCCATCCCCTCATGGTCTAGAATCTATGGCCATGCCACTACTCTGAGATTTCAAGGTATGAATTTGACTACCCAACCACATTAACTCATGACTCTTTGATTTTTTGTGTTATATCTCTTCTTCTAAAATCATAAAAATTATTTCATCAACACTTTACTCTGATGTTGAAACAATCTATCTATGTATACATTTTTTCTAAAAAATTTTTTTATGTCAACCCATCAACCTTATAATAACTCCCTATTAGTATGATTCACCCTCAAATATGGTTAATGAGTACCCTAAATATCCATTTTTTTCAAATTCAAATTAAGGAAGACAATTTCCCTATTAAATTTCATTGATGGTATTTATATTTTTATTGATGAATTTAATCCACTTGTATTAATATATTAATATTATATTATTTGACTCAAAATAAAACAATAAAATAAAAATATGCATTTTTTCTTTATGAATATTTTATTTTTTATTTTTTATGTTTACTTTTGTTGGTATGAAAAAGAATAAAATAATTTAAAAATTTATAATGAAAATAAATAATTGACTACATTTGAGAATCTAATATAGGTTAGTCAATTTAAAATTAATTTGATAACCATGAAATTAGGGAATCATATCAGATTCATAGCTTGAACAATGATGCATCTTGTCCCAGTAAAATGTGTCCATTGGTCGCCTAGATTTCACTTGGACATGGCATTTTATATCTCTTATAGAGTCTTCAACTTGGTAAAAATACTAACTTATAATAAAGGGGGTATCAAAATAAAAAAATTCAATGAAATTTTATTTATCTAGGTAGGAAGACCCTTATAAATATTAAATGAAATAGAATTTAATGATAAACATGCCATCTTATTTAAATACAATAATCACACATGATAAAATAATTAAATATTGAAAAAAATAGACATATACTGGTTGATCAATACTCATGAATAGTAGTAACAATTAATTTAAATCATGATAAAATTACATTTAAATAATTTCATTATAATTTCATTAACTAATTTAAAATAAATATTTAAATTCAACAACTTTATCATTATTTGGTCCAAAAATAATTTATTTTTAATTTAATAAAATAAATTAATTTATTAATTAAATATATAAAAGATTTAAATAATTATGTGATCTCTCTGAAATACATTTTTTTCTATTATTTTATGTATCATAAGAGGATGTGCTATAGATTTAATATTTGTATCATTAGAGTTATGTAACTTTTCATCCATGGAAATTCATTCCCTGATAAGTCTCTGGGATCTCTTATGAATTAAAAAGAGAACAAAAAAATAAAAATGAACACATACCTTATTTGAATAAAGGGAGCTAGACTATTGATTATCGCAAGTGATAATTTCTCAATGGATTCAAAGCCATACACCTCTAGATAATCCACACATGTTATATGAATCTACTCGCTCAATATTTGTAGAAATCTGGGTGATAGTATGGACCTTTAACGAACCCTGCATCATCGAGAATATCACCTCCTTTTCTTACCTTTGATTTGTTGAAGGCGTACTTAGATAGGTTCTCATATAAATACATTTTATCTCTATAAGTCATAAAGTGATAGATGCACTAATCCCATTGGAATGGAAATCAAACACAACTGTGTCTCTCCCCATATTATATAGTGGGTTACTTAATTACCATGAAAGGGTTCCATGGACCTTATAAAGAAAATTCCCACTAAATAAATAATAATAAATAATTACGACGAAAAAATGATTTTTAAATTTTAACATTATTTTATTACATACATGGAATATATATCAAATTTATTAAATGATAAAACCAAGTCATTTTAGTAGACTCATACTTCTTAAAAAATTTAAACGAACCTGGAGAATTTAAAAAACATTCATTCATATAATATTATTCATTTTAGCTTGTTAAACATGTAAATAATTTCAATAAATAAATTCAACACAATTATTCTTCACATGAGTATTAATGAATTATTTATTTCTTTTTCATGGATAACATTGAAGACTCTTAGAGTTCATGGTGGGTTTGACCATTTCTAATATTCATATTCCCCATGATATTGAATGATTCTTGAATGTGAAATTGTGTGTGACCCACTATGGATTTATCTAGATTGTAGTGAATAATAATTCCAAACAAATAGAAGAATCTAAAATCCCATAAATACCCTTAATGTGATAAGGAATAATAATAGAAACAACAACCAATCTACAATGACTCCATTTGAAAAATAATCACTTTGAATTTAGATTTCTCATAATGAAAGATGCACAAATGTTTCATTCTCCTTTCTGGATTTATTATTTTTTGATATTACTAGACAAACATAATTCATCCACCTTGATAATGGATAAATGAAGGTACTATCATCCTAATCATCCTGGACGGAGATATACCAACTTCTCAGCTGTAAAGTGAAAAATTATACATTGATCATTTAACCAATATCATACCACCAATTATGCATCCAACAAATGATTTATCAATATGATTTCATTATCATGGTTTTTCCCATGAATCAATGTACATAATCAACTGACACATCGTGATAATATTATCAATTCAGGATACCAATACACACGTCTTTGTGTATAAACAACCATAGACACCTATTAGATGTAGTGTTCCTATTGATGGCTCTGTCCTCGTGATATCACCAACCACAGATCACTATGTGTGAACTTTACAAGAATAAGTCTCAATTCATATGATTACCTAGAACATGATAGTCATACATCAATAATTTTCAATCAGTATAATGTATCTAGACCATTGGATATATATTTGAGATAATTGTCATGGTTTCTCAATGTTCTCAGAATATATTTGGATCTAATATAACAATTTTATATAGAAAATAATCTATTGATATTAGAATTAAATAATTAATTAATAAATTTATACATTAAAATGGATTTTGTGCATCATGCATAACACAATGTACACAAGAAATTGTAATTAAAATGTACTATTAAGTTTGGTCAATAGCTTCCACTTTTCAAAAATATTTTCATTAATAATTTTTTTAATTACATGATTTTGTTATTAATATTCATAAAAAACATTTTCACTTTATTATAATTATAATCCAATTGGGTTATTTGGTATTGATATCACTATTATTATTTCTCTTGATTGTTTGTGATCATGTTGGCCAGGGAAAGTATTCACATTCTCGATCATGATTATATTTTTTCATTAATTTTTATTTGAAATATTTATTTTCTTAACATAATTGGACATTGAATATCCCCAAAATATCCATATTATGTATCATGAATAAACATATTACATAAATTGAAAATCATTTCTATATTTTATTTTACTTTAAATGCTATATTATTGACTTTTGATATTAATTTTAATACATCTTCCTTTCTCGATATAGAAAATTTCCTAACAAGGAATATTTTTCATGAATTAAATTGATCATTAGATATATCATTAATACATTAGACAAGAAATTGTGGGTGGGCCCAACTATAGTTATCCCCTTGATTCATTGGTTGTCTCATGAGATGAATCAGTTGGATAACATTCATTACATACTATTTTTGGTAAATACCTACCCATAGTATTAAACACGCTAGTGAATAATCTTCACTGTATAGAAATTAGGATTCCGGATATCACCATTTCTAAAAATTTAGAATTTCTATTATTGAGAATTCATTTACTACTATTATCTATGATATTTTTAAATTGACATTATCTTTGGATTCATTTATTTATCTATTTATTTTATAAATAGAATTTGGTTTTATTTTTTAATATTTTTATATTGATTAAGCCTTGTCTATTCAATATATTCATGATGATTAAATGGAATTTTAATTATGATATTTTATTTTCCATATTGATTATGCTTATTAATTGATGATATATTATACTGTACTTAATCCTTATAGAGAATTTGAGATCACACATATTTTTTCCATTTTTGTAATTCCTGGAAGTTTATTAATATTGATGTTAGAGGATATTCTTGATATATTTCTGATATTATAGGAATAATATTATATTTTAATTTCATCCAATTGTGATATTGTAATATTTTATGTTTTTAGTTTACTAAGACTACAAT
Organism: Viscum album; assembly: GCA_963277665.1. Classification (NCBI taxonomy): domain Eukaryota; kingdom Viridiplantae; phylum Streptophyta; class Magnoliopsida; order Santalales; family Viscaceae; genus Viscum; species Viscum album. The sequence continues at coordinate 1,885,811,769 of OY728137.1, read as the reverse complement.
ACTATTTGGTCCCTTGGGAAGTGATTTATTATATCTTATAGCAATGTAATTAAGTAACCAAAATATCTAGTCTACAAGGGTTGGGGTATTTAAAGTTTGTATCACAATAATTTTATTCGAATCCTTAAGGAGTATATTTATGGAAATAAGTATTTGATAAGACAAATGTATGAAAGACTTAGAGTATAACTATATCAGAAAATATTAATTTTCCTTAATGTATATATTTTATCCCTTGAAATTGATTAATGTCTTCATACTACTAAGGGATATGGTTCACAAATAGATGTAAATAAGGGTAAGAAGTATGAGAAAGGTGTTTCGGGCTCGACATGAGTGTTACGTGGTACAAGAAATTGGGCATTAATGCACACATTTTTTTTTAAATCCCCATATATATTATTGGGATAATTTAAATTTTCATTACTAACCATTATGATTTATTTTAGTAGATAAGGAAAATTAATTACCTTGGTTAAAAAGATGGTCTATTTGATTCAATATAAGATGTCATGATTTATAAATCTTATAAATGATTCATCATGATTATGGGTTTTATAAAAAATATTATTGTTTATCAGGCTATTTTATCTAGTTTCAGTTAATGTTTGGAACAAGAATAAATCATGTTCATATATAATATGAAGTCCAATGCATTGACTATGTCCATCCAAATAATATTATTATTGGATTTCAATTTATCATGATTATAACAAATCAGTTATTCTAAAATATGATTAACAACAAATACCATAACCTAACTATTGGATTCTCCGTAGAATATATGTATGGTGTAATCTAAGATCTTAGGTGATAGAGACCATGGAATAAAAAAGGCATGATCTCCTTCATCTATGAAACTTGTAATGATAAACCCATAAATGGGTCTCATAAAAATTATAAAATTTTTTATGTGTGGAAAATATGGGCATAAATAAATGGATAGCTTATGAAAAATTAAAATAATGATGAAATAAAATAAATTTCAACCAAGGGATCCATTTATAGTTCATTGTCATAAATGTGTGGAACATGTGAATTATCCTCTCCAATTCCCCCTTATAATGGACATCCAATATTTCAATGAAGGTATAATGTTGAAATAAATGGTTGAATTATTTATGTAGTGGTATTGAAGAATTAAATTATAGAATTATTTTTACTGATGTTATTTTTGTTATAAAAATAAAAAAACAACACTAAATTGTGTTAAATATTAGAATCAAAAATATATTAATTAAATTAACAGTTATGGAAATCATAGTGGGTTGATGAGTTTAATATTTATCATAAGAACAAAGTCATTAACTCCCTTTTTAGGTTTTATGTTATGGGATTCTAAATATTATTTATATTTTGGGATATATTTACGCTATAAAACCCATTTGTTTAGTATACGTTTTAGTAAAAAAGTTATTTAATGAATAATGCCCTTAATTTTTTGGGGAAAAGATTGAAGGTATTAGTAACCTATTGGTTTTATATTATCAGTAATTATGAGGTATGTATGGGTTATTACACTTTTGGAATGTTATTAGAAATAAAATTATGTGGTTTTAGGAAAAGGACATGTAGCATGTCAGTTGAAAACCCATTGCATCCATCAAGGCCACAGGTCTCTAACGCATAAAAAAATGGTGACAAGGGTGATGAAACCACCATTAAACTAAATTATATTTTTTTAATATATGATTGTTTTTAATTAAATTATTTTATGGATATATATATACATATAAATATCGAACTAGTGATTTAACTATTGAGGTTTAGATATTCGGGTATTATATTGGATTACTTTTACTAATCGTACCTGTATTGTAAAAATAATTGGAGACCAAATAACAGGATTATAACTGTTTTATGGATATTATGACATACTAAAATATTATTTTAGTGATTTAACAACAAAACAATTATTTTTTGATAATTATTTTTAGAATAACAAATGAACTGGAAATTGATCAGAGTAAAAACAGAGCATGAAATTGTGATTATAAAATCTACAGATACCATGAAAAATATTTATTTATATTCATAGATAGTAAAATAGTGATTTAATATTAATTAAATGATCAAGAAACAAAAATTTGAAAATATTACCTTCTTCTTAACACGTGGTTATTTTTAAGAAATATTTCTATTAAAATAATATTAATTCTTCATTGGCTTTCATTACATGAAACCATGAGTTTATATAGAAAAATGGATTCTATAGTGTGAAAATTAAAATAAATTTGAGTGAATAGATATGAATATATAATTTATGAAATAAATATGAATCTCAAAATCAATATGAATGTATTGGTAAGTTGTTATAAAATAATCAATCAATTTTAGTAAAATCACATTACTCATAAAAAAAGTACTTCAAATATGATATTTTGTTCTTTTTATCAAAAAATATCTATTTTTAGAATTTAGAAAATATTAATTTGATGAATTGAATTTTTTTTATATCATCATTTAAAAATATCTTAATTTGTTTTTCTAAAAACATTTTTTTCAATGAATTATGAAAATACTTATTTTTATTAAAAACTATATTTTAATTTAAATTCATTAGAAGCTAAAATTAGGTTATTTATTATTTAATTTTATGTTAAAATAATTAAATTTTTTTAAAAAAAAATGATTTTACTCAAATATTTATTAAAAAATATTTTCTTTTTTCAAATGTAATTTTCCTGAAAAACATTTTTTATGGTGTTATACCTCTTTGATTTTAAATTAAATTAAACAACTTATACCATTAGAATTTTTAAAAATGATTACTAAATTTATATTCATATAGTCCAAATTTATGGAACATATGCCTTTTATTTTTGGCCAATATGAATATTAACCTTGGTAAGTTTTGTAACAACTGTAAAGGGTAAAATAAGCAATTTAGGTTAAAATAAAATGATAAAGTCTATAAACTGATTTTAACGCATGCCCAAATTTTATTATACAAATATAATTATAGGATTTAAACATAATGATTTTAATTAAGTTTTATAATAGAAAATTTTCCATGAAAATGTATTCTATAATATTTGAATCAAAGAAAGACAAAAAACGTCACTTTTTTTAATCTTAAATGACCCTTATCAATATACCTGGGGAAAAAGTTTTTTATGAATAAAAAATAATTTAAGTGGTAAAATTAATAAATTTATGATGCTGATATAATTATTTTTTAAAATCTTTGTTCCATATAGATTAGATTATGATATTTATAATATTCTATTAAAAAAATATTTGTTGATGTAACATTAATATTTTATATAATATATCATTTTTAATATTGGGTTACCCAAAAGATATATTCCACTATAAATATTATTCCGAATTATATAATATTTATCTTCATATTGGTATTTTTTTAAATTTTTTTAGTGAAAACTATGTATAATAAGAAACTATAGAACATTAATGTCGTAAATATTTTACTGATGGGAATATCATATAAATGTTATTAAAAATAATAATGTATATTTAAATTTTGAAAATTAATGTGATAATAAAAATGTATGGATGACTTTTACCTCTTAGGTATATATTAAAATATGTTTCTCAATGTTGTGTTTTTATAATGATAATTTTTAGATCCCATGTAATGAATATTGTCAAAATTGACAGTAACGATATTTTATGAGAATATTATTTTATTAAAATCATTTAAAATTAATAGAACATAATTATAAATACAATATAATGATAATTTTTTCTAAAATTTTATCAGTTTTCCGTATGTAATAATTAACATCCCATAGGTTAAAATTACAAACTTTAAATATTGAAAAACTTGTTACCTTAGTTTAAATTAAAATAGGATAACTAAGGGTAAATCATAATGATAAGGTCTAAAATAATACCGAAAAATGTATAGAATTTATTGGAAGATAATAATAAAACCAAATATTGTATTATATTATAATACATTATATTTTTTGAGGTATTTTTTTAGATTTAATTTATTATTAATTAATATTTTTAGAAAAATTCAAAAGTGCCCCTCACCACAATTATAAAATGGCACCACCCTCACTTATTCACATCACATTATGCATTAATGATCAACTATACCACGAATATTTCACTTATAAACATCACTTGACACATTATATAGGTTCTTTTCTTCTCAAAAGATAATCCTTTGTGTACTTAAGAGGAGATCTAAAGGAAGTTCTTCAAAGAACAGCTAAACATCCTTTCTGATTCATTCAATATTGTTTACTCTTCTACATTATCTTAATATATTGATTTCATTATAATGTATTAACTCAATAATTACCTATATTATCTGATTTTATCATTGTTAAGGACCAAATATATTCCACAATTTATGCATCCTACAAAAAAACTACCGAGTGTGTGTGTGTTCGACGTACCATCCGCACATCGTAGTGAAATCTATTTTTCATTAACATGTTATATGGATGGGAATAATGATGGATATAATATATATATATATATATAATAATTATAATATGGTATTAAAAAAAATTAAATACATCATACACTTCCTAACCCTTTACCATTTAGGGAATGATATGTTGGCTTGTGCGTACGTACGACCTACCATCTCTATGATGCAAGATAATTCATATTCCATGACCAACATTCATGAATGAATATATATTGTATATAATGAATTAATGTGAAATATATTACCATAATATAGTTTTGGGTATGACATAACCATATTATATTTACAATAACTTGGACTTATATGAAAAAACATACATTAAAAATGAAGCAGATAACACCAGAAAAAAGGGTAATACTGATATATTATTAACAAATAGGAAAAAAGATAAAACTATAATATCATATATGATATCATTAACATGAATATGGTTATGTTAAAAATTTATAAAATTCTTTAAACCATTATACATTACTTTCAAAGACACATAACGTAATTATGACCTTATTTAAGGGTTAATTTCACAATTTCATTATTATTCGATGTTGTTTATATGTTTGTATCTGATAGTGAATGATTATCTTCTATATCAATGTTTCAAAAAAATGGTTTCAAAAATATTTTTGATATTCATGCACAATTTTTTGAAGTTATTTATACCTTTGAAATAATTTTTACTAAATAGGTTGATTGAAATCTTTTTTTTTCACTTTCCTAACAAAGTACTCAATTAATATTCTAGATTTAGTACAAATGGAATTTATATTAAATTATACCACATGAACATATTTTTTTCCATCCATGATTCCGTAATAACATAATTCTTACCGTACAAGATTAAAAGGAATTTTTCTAATAAAACATGTTTTAAATGTGATTTATTATATGAAAATAAGATATATTGAAATAATAATAGATATATCCCTCAAAAAAATATACTTGATTCCTAATAAAAATTTTCAATATAAAATTTCATTCTTTGATTGTAGTAATTCTATAATAGGGATATTGTGTGAGGATAATATCCCAATTCATCTTATGGTTTATTTATGGTTATAATGGAATGATATATTTCAAACCCATTTCATTTAACTGTGTTATGATATGATTGAATGATGTTTATAAAACACATATCATTCCATGAGGTCTTATATAATGAATTAATTATATTCGAGTGGAACACATATGTATGGTTCTCATTATGTGATCGGTGGGACCTATATCTCATGCCAAATCATTGTGAAATGATTTATATATCATGAGATAGATATGATTGGAATGGGGAATTAACTGCTTTAATTAATATAGTTCTTGAACATAGAGTGAACATGGTTCAGTAATATAGTTTTTTTACTATGATGCTCCTTGAATTGTTCATTAACTAATAAATAAAATATTTTATATGATTATGTGTCTGCAAAAATTCTATATAATATTTTATTATTCTTGGGAAATTTTTATTTTATTATATATGAAATTCAATGATTTATTACTTGACATGATATCATAATCTTTGATATATAGTATATAAGTTTTCAACTATTTTGTTTATGTTCTTATGTCTTATTATTATGATATGATTAATATATCCATTGTTTCCCCTTACTGAGAATATAATGTCACCACTTATTATAAATATTTTCCCAAGCATATAATGAAATGAATTAAGTATGATGTGTCAAAAAGGGTTCTTGTAATGAATGAATGAGCAGGAGATGATGTCAATATTTAATTAATCAATTACATAAGTTTAAATGTTTTTATTGAATCTAACCCTATACTGTTCTAATTTTATATTTATATTTCATATGATGATTATTATACTTATTATATGTACTATATATTTATGAAATGTATGGGAAACTATAGTTTGTATTAGATAATGGTTTAGTAAAACTTTGAAAACTATGATGAGAAAACCATAGTATGAAACCTACAGATAACTCTATATATAGGATACTATCCAATAGTTTGGGTGATGATCATAAATAACCTATCATAAAACCCAATGTGTTCTGAATTGATGTTTATTATGTAATTTCACATGATTATGTTGTTTACCCCTTATGAATAGTGTTACTCATGCTATTTTTTCAGTCAATACATGGAACCTAATGATACCTTGTTAATAATGAACTTGATGGGTAATCACATGCCCCCCCCCTTGAGAAACGAAATATTATGGGATATGGAATGAAAAAACATATTTTTATGGTCACACAACTTTCTCAGGATATGAATCATTTTAGACATCTAAATGAAAAAATAAGGGAAAACAATATATTGAGTTTTTCATGAGGTAGTATCCACCTTCATCCAATGGGTAGTCTGAGACATTAATGGATTATAAATGGATCCATACCACATTAAATATATTTTCAGTTCTCCAATGTTCAGAACACGAGACATTCATATTTCCATTCTATCATCTAGGCGGTGAAGAAGATCAAAGGTGGAGTCTTATCAAGAGTACGAGTTATTGGTATGAAACCGACTTCATAGAATTTGATGAGTTCAAGAACATATTTTTCAATATTTAAAATCCTTTTATTCATTATATGAGGATGAAAAATTATTTCCTTGAGATTAAGAAAAAAGAGGATGGATTTGTTGGTGTCTACAATGAAAATATTACATTACATACATGTTTTTCTTCTGGAATATTCATTCCATGACACTATAATATTTATTAATTATATAATAGCATAAAACCAATACTCCATATATAATTTTCCATAATGGACTTCAATAACTATAAATAAATAGTTCTGTATTCTCACTAGGTTGATATAGAGATCAGAGTTATACAAAAATCACATGAGTTTGATAAAAAGAGAAAAATGGAATACAACGAAAATTCTAAAAACTATAGTGAGAAAGAAATGAGTTTCCCTTTATAATAAATATATGGAAAGAAACAAGGATGATAATTTGTTAATGGGACTAATAAATGTTTTATGTATGGGAAATAAGGTTATTGGGAGATCTATTGTTGATGTCATAGAAAAAAGACAACTATTAATGTGAATAGACAAAAAGATGTATAGAATGAACATCCAACACTTAAATTATTCAAATAAATGGAAATTGGAAATTATAATAAGCAATTCTCAAATATAATGGAAATATATGATTATTTAATTTATAAACCTCTTATGTCTTAATGAAATGAAAAATCACATGATATCCCTATAAGAAATATGGAGAACAACAATGATTTAGTGGAAGTTACACATAGCATAAATTCTACCGAAGTTAATATTTTGTTAGATTATGGATAAACCCACAATTTTATTTCTAAAGAAAATTATATGTGTATCTCTATTTTAAATTAATAATTAGATATTTGGTTATATATTAGAAACCTTAATTGAATAATGGATACATCACTAGTTTATAATTCTTCTCCAGTTGATATTGGTGGGACTATACTTCTTGCAAATATTATGATATTTATTTATTTTTTGAATTTGATTAGATTATTATAATGGATTAGAAATATATATATGGATCGTATAAAAATTTATGATGAAGGGAAGCCACATTTCATATTCTGAATAAATCCATGATCATCTATCGATGAAAGGATGAGTATGAACTACCAGTGGACATTACTTCTATCTTGAGGGTCTTAATTCCTAAGAATGAAGGATATCTATCACAAAAGGTTAGGGATAAAAAACGAGGATAAACATAGTATTAAATAGTTATTTTAAGTATTAAAATTATAATTTCTAGCTCATCCACAAAATCACAAAGTTGTGTTTTCAATAGAACTCATGCCAAGTTTTATGCATATTTCAACAACTACTTATAGAGTGACCCTAATTCTGTTGTAGGAAACCAAGAATAAAATCCAATAGAATCATGAAAATATATTAATATAACCTTGTGTGTCAACATGGGGTGAACATGTTTTATTTTTTAATAATAAATATGGATCAATGAAACTTTTTATTGATTATTGATACTTAAGAGGATCACTGTCATTAAAAACTATTCCCCCAATATTGATGACTTACTGGACCAACTAAGTGGATCTAAATACATTTACAAGATTGATCTTAATTATATATATCATCAATTAAATGTTAGGAATGAGGAAAAATTGGCATTCCGTATATGGTATTGACATTATGAAATAATAATATTTTCTTTTTATCTTACTAATTCCCCATTTATCTTTATGAATTTAATTAATACATTCATTATATTCTATCTTGATCAGTTTTTGTAATTATTTATAGAATATTTTATTTTACATTTGATGACCAGGGAAGAGCATGATGATCATTTGGGGATTGTACTAAAGTCCCTAATAATAGAGAATATTTATATGAAATATACGAAGTGTGAATTTTGGATTCAAAATGTTTCATTTTTTCGTAACATAATCTCATGGAAGGGGATATCTATATAACCTGTTGAAAAGGATATTATTGACCGTTTTCCTATACAAAAAAATAGTAACTATGATCAGATGTTTTCTTTGTTTGGCTGCATTTTATCGAGGTTTTGGGAAATATTTCTCTTGATTATCTAATACAGACACCATGTTGACTTTGAAAATATTTAGGTTTATATAGGAAGAATATTGTGAAGATAATTTGAAGGAGTTGAAAAAACATTTAGTCAGTTAACCTATACTCACACTATCGTACAGTAGAGAATTTTTTTCAATAAATAGTTATAAATCATTCAATGGTATGTAATTTTTTATCATTATGAATTATATGGTGATAGATTATGCTTCACGATAATTAAAAATCAATGAGAAAAAATTACCCAACTCATTATTTAGAGTTAGTTGCTATAAATTTTTTAACATATAGAGGAATTGTCTTTATTGATAATAGAGTGAAATATCACTACTCGTTATTATTGTAGTATATTTCAACTCTAAAAGACCTTACTATCTGTCAAAGGATATGTATGGAGTAGATTAATTATTACGACTTCTCAATACATAACAAGCATGGGAAAAAGAATTAGGTGTAAGGTTCTTTGAGTCAAAAGTGTCATGGTAGCCTATCAATGACAAGGATAAAAGATGATCCAATGTATATGAATTTCTAATGGATATATATAGAAATTCTAATCAAATGGGATAAATACAATCTTTTTTAAATGACTATTAAACCATATATTCACATGAAGAATAAGGGGTCACATATGAACGATATAGATATACGAAACAAGGAGATAAATGATCCATAGATAAAATATGATTCTTGTATAAAAATAAAATTTTTTAGTTATTTTTTTCCCTTAAAATACCAAATTTAAAGAAACGGATGTTCGATGAGGCATATTGTTCATAATTCTCTATTCATCATGGAGGAACCAAGATGTATAGAGACCTAAAATAGAATTTCTGGTGGGATGGCATGAAGAGGGATATTTTAGAAATGTTTCTCTGAGAATGGATTGATAGCATGTTACAACTGATATATATATAAGTCACATGGGATCTAACAAACATTACCCATACTATAATGGATATGGGAAAATATCACCAGAGATTTTTTTTATCGGACATCCCAAAACATCTAAAAAATTTAATTTTATATGGGTTACAGTTGATCCCCTTATACATGCGGCACACATAATTGATATTACATTAGATTTACCTCTTGATCATACTATCATAACATATATTATGGAAGTGGGGAAATTTCATGAAGTTCCATTTTACATTAAATTTGAACGACACCCACGATTTTCCTTGATGTTTTGGAGAAGTAATCAGCAGGATCTAGATACATAATTATGTTTTACAACTACTTATCATCCTTAGACATATGTCCAATATGATAAGATAATTCAAGAATTGGATGATATTTTGAGAGCTTTCTCTATAGATTTGAAAGATTTTTGGGATCATCACATAATTTTGGTATAATTTTCATACAAATATTTCATTCACTTCATTATTCATATGGATACACTTGAAGAAATTTTTGGTTAGAAGTGAATAACTTCAACATAATGGAATGAAGTTAGTGAATGAATGATATTGGGAACTAATAATGTCAAGGAAATGGTAGAGAATGTAAGATCCTTTTAGAAACACATAAGAGCCGTTGAGTGTCTACAAAAATTTTGTACTGGCTATCAATGAAATTTCCTAGAGTTTTATGTTGGAAAAAATTTATTTCTACAAATTTCTCCTTGAAAGAGTGTGGAGATATTTGGAAAAAATATTATTCTAATCTCTAGGTATATCGGTCCTTTTAAAATTCTAGATCATTTTGGGAATGTATCTTATCTATTGGTCCTTCCAATGAATATCTCTAAAGTACATTATTCGTTCCATGTATCTCTCTTAATGAAGAAAATACTTTATCTTTCACAATTACTGAACTCCAAAGTCATACCATGGGAGCAAGATCTTTCTTATGATGAACAACTGATAGATATTAAGGATCATTGATAAAATGTTTTGAGAAACATGTCCAGTCACTTGGTTATTGTTTTATAGAAGAAACACCAATTTAAGAAAGCTACATGGGAAACTAAGTATATGATGATGAAGTGGTATACTCCTCTATTTTTATCCCTATGATTAATTTCAATAATTAAATTCATTTAAATGGGTTGAATGTAACACCAAATTATTTTTATAACAAATTTTTCTATTAAATAATTTTAATTTTTCCATAAATTTTTGTGTGTGCAACCATTACTATAAAATAAGCATGAGAAACTATTATATAACCTAGAAATTATACTGGAATGAATAAAAATTAATAAATAATTTATAAAATAATAGAAATATAAATCAAAATATTAATTTATCTATATGTTCTAAGAAAATAATCACACAATTTTAGTAAAATTGTTTTATTCTTCAAAAATATGATTCTACCAAAAATTATTTTTTACTCATTTTATGGATAATTATAATTTATTAGATGTTTTGAAAAATGGATTTGACAAAATGAATTACATTTTTTTACTTAGGAGTTTAAAATTTTATTAATATTATTTTCTAAAAACATTATTTTTTTATGGAATACTGAATGAACTACTTTTTATTGAAAATCATATGTTCTAGTATAGGCATTTCAAGGTAAAATTATATTTTTTTTATAAGTTTATTTTATTAAATAGTAATGCAATTTTGTTTTTTATAATTATTTTACGATAAAAATTTTTATAAAAAAAATTTATGTTTTAAAATGGAATTTTCTATAAAATCATTATCCATGGATGTTTAGTAATTTTTTTTAAATTAAATACTGCATAATAATTTTTTTATTTTGAAAAATATATACCAAATATATACTCAAAATTACCAAATTTTTTTAATAGCTTCATTTTATTTTTAGTCAATATAAATAATAACCTTGGTAAATTTTGATACGATAATAAAGGATTAATAAGGTAATTTATATTAATAATTTAACAATGAATACTATAAAATGTCTCCAACACATGAAAATTTTAATTTTAATAATATAACAAGACCCATAACACAAAATGATATAAATTTAGTTGTTTAATGGTGACTTGTCCCTGAAAATGAATTATATATTTTTATTTCATAGAGTGTTAAAAAAAATTCACTTTTTGTACCATAAATATCCATTATGTATAAATATAGTAAATAAATAAATATGATATGAATGAATATTCAAATTTATTTTTTAAATAAACAAACTTATTTTTATTATATATATTTTTTTTGAGTTTTTGGTCCACTAATATGATATGATGATATTTTTAATATTTTATTTATAAAAAAATTAAAGTTGTCACATTCATGTTTTAAATAGATTTTCATTTTTAATATATGCATAACTATAAGATATATTAATAATTAAATATTCGGCTAAAATATAAAATATTTATCTTTATAACGTAATTTTATTTTGAATTTTTGGTGAAAAAGGTATTATATCAAATAATTACACATCACATATGAAGTAATTAATATATTAATGGAAATATCAAATAAATTTAATTAAAAATATTAAAATAAATAAAATTTGAGATAGTTTATGTGATGTAACAATTTTATATATTACCTTTAACTCATATGGATATAATATAATAATTTTCATAATGTGAACTTTTCATATTGATATTTTTAAAATTCCATTCATTGAATAGTGTCAAAATTGACACTAATGATATTTTATCAAAAATTATATTTTATTAAAATTAAATAAAAATAATAAAATACCTTTATAAATAAAAAATAATATAATATTTCCCAAAATTTTTTTATTTTTTGATTTATTATCTTATTACCATCTTATATGTAAAACATAATACATTTTAATATTTGAAAATATGTCATAGTAGATAAAATTAAAATATGTTTACTAAGGGTTAATCCTAATGATGTGGTATAAAATAACACCAAAAAATATAAAAATTTATGATTTGGTGATATTAAAAACTGATATCATATTATCTTCAAATAAATTTTTTTTGGAGGTATTTTTATCATGATAAATTTTTTTATAAATTAATATATTGATAATATTTAAAAAGTTCTTCTCACATCTATTATAAAAGAGAACCTCCTCACTCACTTATACATATCACATTGACCCTTCAAGCTTGACCATAACTAGAAAATATCTCTTCTATACTTCCTTAGAATAATTATAGAGGATTTTTTTCATCTAAAAAGGTAAAACCTAGTATACCGAATAATATATCTATATGAAGTTCTCCAAATAAATGATAATCATCAATTCCCACTTTTTCAAGGTTATTTATTACTCTATTTCCACTTAATGTGTTGTTCAATTAATAATTTAATAAATAAAATATAAAATATATGATGAGATGTTATTATTATTATGTAAACCCCATATTTCTCCTTTTAGCCATCATAAGAATAACAAAATCCCTATGTTTATATACGAACAACTTACCATCCCCGCATCGTGAAGTAATATGTTATTCATTGCCACATTATTTGGGTGGGTATAATGATGTAAATAATAGATATACATAATAATTATAACATGTTATGGATTATAGAAAAAAATATAAATCATTCACTTCTTTAACCTTTTATAATTAGGGTAATGATACCATCAGTCATGCATACATACGATATATCGTCTCTATGATGTGATGCGATTCATTTTCCATGTTCACCAATAAATAAGGATTATATAAATTTATATAATCAATAAATATGAAATATATTAACTTAATATTATTTAGTAGATTATGTATCTATATCTTATGAAAAATAACTGGGTAATATTTGACAAAACATTCATAGGATAATGAAGCAATTAACACAGAAATGAATGGTAATAATGAAATATTATTGAAAAATAAATTATACTATGATATTATCAGATCACATATGATATCATAAATATGAATATAGAAATTTTATAAATTAATTATTTTTTAAAACCATTATAAAATAGTTTCTAATTAATATAAAGGAATTAAAACCTATGATAAGAGTAATTTTTGCAATCACATTATTATTCGAGATTGTTAATATATAAGTATTTTCTAGGAAATATTTATCTTCAATGTCCACGTTTCATAAAAGAAATTTCCAAAATATTTTTAATACTCTTATTGAATTTTTTAGTGTCATTTTTACACTTTGGTGATTTTTTACTTAATGGTTTGAAATGAACCTTTTTTAATTTTCCAAACAAATTACTTTGTGACCTTTCTATAAAAAGTATGAAAGGAATTATTTTTTAATTTATATGGAATAATAATATTTTTAAACATTAATGATACCTTAATATCTTTAATCATAAAATAAATTATTATAATTACAGTAAAAAAATTATTTTAAAATTGCATGGTGTTTTATGAAATGGATACATTTTCAAAAGAGAAATGATATTTTCCGCAAAAATTATTTCCATGTTATCACTGAGAAGTATTTTTCATCTATGAGTAATTTTTTTTACTTATGATTTAATGAGGATATTTTCTGAATGTAACTATCCTTTTATTCATATGGTTGATTTCTTTTTCTTATGAGATGATATTTATGAAACCCATTTCATCTCCATGGGTAATGTTATGATTAAATTATCTTATGAAACCCAATTAATTCCATGGGTTATGATATGGTGAATTAACTATGTTCTTGAGGAACATATATGTATAGTTTTAATAATGTGATGGGTGGTCCCAATATCTCCCAATAATTCATTGGTTAAGAATTTATATCTCTTTATATTGACATAAATAAATTGATGAGTTAACATGGTATAGTAATACCAGGCTAGAATGGGGAGATAAACTACTAAAGTGAAGGACTTTTCAACTATGATGGTTTTGGAAATTATTCATGAGTAATAATAAAATGAATTTCTACACTTATCTGTTTGATAAAATTATATTTCTTATGTTATGATCTCATGCAATATGTTCTTTTATTCATTATGAACATCTATGATTTATCCCATTACATGATATCATGATCTTTGATATGTAGTATATAATTTTCAATTTTTTTGTTTATGAAATTATGTATTATGATTATGATATGATTGATATCTCCCATGTTTACCCTTAATGAGAATCTGAGCTCACCCTTTCTTATGTTTCTCTTTCCAGGGTTATGAAAAATCATATTATGTAAGATGTGTCAAAAATTTGTATCGTAATGAATAAGAAGCGGGAGTCGAAGTAGATATATTATGAATCAGTTTTCTATTTTTACAACGAACAAATAAATAACCTATATGGTTATAGTGTGTTTTTTCTCTATTATGTAATTACAATTATTCTATTTTAATTTAATATCTATTTTGAAAAGTATATATCATTTTATTTATATCCAATGTGTCAAAATAATTATGAATCTTTATAGATTTATTGTTTTCTTCCCTATTTACATTTTCTTGAACATTCACATTATTATGATCAATGACCACTACCACCCTCCATCATTATTTCTTTATTATTTCTTTATTAGTTTTTTCTTACATGTTCATATCTCCCCTTCCCACCTGTGTTTCCCTATATGGAAAACTAGTCATTTTTTATTCTTAATGATCTTTAATACTTATCATTACCTATTTTAATAAGATTGTTTGTTAAATAATTTTATGATGTGGGTTTTATCATAGATTTATTTTCTAATATAAATCTAATGACATATACGTACATGTAAAAATTATGAAGACGTAATTTATTTATAATGGAGAGAATGTGACAAACTATGATTTTAAAAGAAGAAAATTAGTAACGATAGACATAATGAGAGACAAATCTTAGAGTTGAAAAAATATATTACAGATGGACACATTATGATATATTTATTTTAAAATTTATAATATCTATTTTATAGCATACTGAACACATAACTCTGACTGTAAATGAAATGTTATCTTGTATACCATTATAACCAAGACATTTAATTATAGGATATGAATAATACAAATTAAATTATAAAAATTATTTGGTTGAAACATGTACTAAATAATAAATTTAGTATCCTTTCATTATAAATAAAATAATATTCATTTGAATGAAAAAGAAATGATTTTTTTAAAAATATATTTTCCTAAAATTTAGTTTTACTGTGCAATGAAAATATTGGTTAATGTTAATTATTATCAATTTTCTAAAATTATTTTTTATAGATGGAAATTATTATTGAAATTTTCATGTCAAATTTTTATATGGTTAAATCATTGAGAGGATTTAAAAAGGTTGACTTTTTTATGAATATTCTAATTAATCATTTCTATTGAAAATTATCTTATAGGCTGAATAATTTATAGTTTTAATTAATATTTTAAATATGTTTTAAATTATTATTATTTTAATTACATTAATATTTTTCTAATTTTTTTAATTGGAATAAATTTCATATTGAATTCTGATATAAAATATTTTTATACTTTGGAATGTTTTTCATTGAAAACCCATTTTTTATACACATCTACAGGTCCAATATTAAATTTAATTTTGTAAATTTTGTTAGTCAAATTTAGAAAAATGGATTCGATATTCTTATTGACCATAATAATTTTTATCTTGTTTGGGCAATTAAATATTTTACATTATTGAATAGTAGAAATAGTATATATTATTTACCATGGTTAAGGTTATAATGGGTTTAGTGGGGGATAAAATAATAAGATAAGGGTTAAAAATGTCCAAAAACTTTTCCAAAATCTTATTTTTTTGACATATTTTGACCATATAACCTTTATGTTTTCATAATAATCCATTTTTGTGGCCTTTTGAATGATATAAATGTTTCTATCGCATTATATTTTCAAAAATTACATGTGTGCCTTCTCACCCATTTATAGAAGGCCACAACATATCCTCCACGTTTCACATTTATTACCCTATTTTGTGAATAAATAGCACAAAAACAGCCTCAATTCCTTCCACAATACTAAAATCCATATATTGATTATTAATCATACCAAATTGGGCTTTAGGTATAAAACTAAAGAGGCTCTCTGAAGATGATGTAAAATTCTTAATAATGCATTTTGTTTTATTTCATCTTACACTTCCTTTACATCATATTCAACTATGATAATATAATAAACAATTATCCCATATATATTTATATTATATTATGTAAATTGAATAACCCATATCAATCCCTTCAATTGGATAATGTGACTCAAAATCATTGATCATGGTTTTTTGTGGACAACTGCATCAGGAACGGATATAATTCACTTCTCATCAGTGATGTTAAAATATGGATTTAAAAATAGATATATCATATACATAAGATATCTATGAAATTTTCATATAAAATATACCATATTTATGTTGATTGTATGTGGAATATGATGATTTTGGTGCTGATTATCTAAGAGTGAGTAATTAAAGTTTTTGTTAACTTGGTTCCATTTTCAGTTATAAATCATAGTAAGATAATGTTTAACAATTTTCATTGATGTTAACATATATTTTACACAATATACCTATTTTATTTAACTACATGTTTAGTTTTAAATAATGGAAACATTTTTTCCATATGTTTTGAAATATGAATAGTAATTCAAAAGGGGTTTTCCTTCTAGATCAAGATGGGACTTCTATGTTTTGATGGGGTATTTATGTTTTAATAGATTCCAATTTCCCTAAATGAAATTAATCATTCCACATTCTATTTTATGCTTTTTTATTAATGTTATTTTCCATTCATTTTACTTTTTTCATTTAAATTGATTTTATTCATTATTTCAAAATGTATATGTTATTTATTAAATAAGTGGAGTCCCATTTGGTACATTGAAAAAGGGAAATTTATTGTGGAATTATTTTTCCCATTATATTTTTGATGATGTTAACAGTTATCCAGTAAATGAATTTTGAGATGTGATTCATTATTCTCTTATGTGAAATGGAAAATTTTATGGGTAGTGTGTGTGGTGGGAATGACGTGATTATTATCTTTTCATTATGGGGCTCATTATTGTCCTGAGATTATATTGATTGTTCAAGGTGCACCTCCATTATTTTTATTTTGTTGATATGTTTGGTATTATATATGGGATTTATTGGGACATTGTTTGGATAAATAAGTTTTACCACTGGCTAGTACCTTATAATTTTATGTAACAGCTATCAATGGTGATTTTCATTAAGGATACTATTCATAGTTATCTAGTTGATAGATGTGTGAATGATAACCTACTAGTTTTAGTTGTTGTTTTACATTTTTTGGGATATCCCTTCACTCCTTAAGGTGTATCTAAATTCAATATATCTTTAATTGTTCATTCCATTATATATTTATTACCATCAGTGTTCTTTATTACATGGATAGAATTGAACAGATTCATTGATTCCAATATGTTTTAACCTTATTTTTACTGGAATAACTCAATATTTTTATTGATCAATTTTATTATTGATTATATAACAATTTTGCCTAATTTAAATTAATTTTTTTAAACTATTTTGAAGGAAAAGTGATATTTCTTCAAAGTGTTAGTCTTTGGTAAAATTTCATTATAAATCATCTAAACATTAAAGGAATTGATTTCAAACGTGTGTGGATTTTAAGGAACTGTGTCTTAGTTTCCATTAAAATTATCATTATTTTAAACAAGATAAAGATTGGTGAAATAATTTTTATAGATGTGATACTTTGATGATGTAATTTTTTATACATGTTTTACTCCCAATATTTTCGATGAAAATGGAATTTTATAAACCAATACACGTTTTTAACTAGTATATTTGGTATTTATTTGTAATGAAATTAAATGAAATAAAGGTATATCCTATTATATTTGGATCAAATATTACATACTCATATTTTGGGGTATATAGTCCTGATGTATTTTTTAGGTATCCTGATTATGAATTGTTACTATTCTCTATTTTTAATAAGGTATTATTTTGTGGTGTTGGTGAACAATGAGTCATGCTGAGTTGTTGAACTACCCTTCTTTTATAAGAAACTAGATTTCTAGATTTTTTTTCTCTTTTCCTTCCATTTATTTTCCTTTAATCATTAATCATAGTTTTGAAAAAAGATATTTAGATTATTTTTTATATGATATATCACTTAGAATTTATCTTTTATATTTATTTCATGTAATGTTTCTATGTTTTTTTAGATTTTGTGGGTGAAATGACCCCAAATGTTCTCATTGATAACCGTGATGTTTGTCACAATCCTAGTGGAATTTGGGAAACTCTTTAAGTTTGAGATACTCTATTGTAGAGACCCAAATATTG
Organism: Viscum album; assembly: GCA_963277665.1. Lineage (NCBI taxonomy): Eukaryota > Viridiplantae > Streptophyta > Magnoliopsida > Santalales > Viscaceae > Viscum > Viscum album. Next base: position 1,885,792,679 of record OY728137.1, on the reverse strand, counting down.
ATGTACATAGCCATTACATTACTTTTTCGGAATACTTAATACATGATAAAAACAGACGCTCAAAGACTGTATTAGTTTAGTGTCTTTGGAAACTCAGAACATAATCTTCTAATCATGGTAAAATATCTGCAACATATCCCATAAAGATGTTCCCCTTTTTTTTCTTACCTAAAACCATTATTTAAACCATGTGTAAAGGAAAACATAAAAAGGGTTCACTCAAATTCTTAGTAAGGGTAAACAAGGAGAACATAAAACAATCCATGAACATTTGAATGTAAGAACATGAATATAAAACATCAAAATCATTAGTAATGACATAAATCATGGCAGTGCATAAGGCATAGATCATAAAGTAACATTAATCATTATAGAATAACATGGGAATAAAAAATTTAACTATGTAAACCATTAAGAACATGTTATGATTTCCATAGTAGCCAAGACATTACTGCCAAGACCATCATAGTGGACAAAGTCCATTACTGAACCGGGTTTACATGTCATTTCACCCCTGTATTACTGAACCGAATTAACTTTATATTCAAGCCATGTCTATCTCATGAGATATAAATCTTTACCAAATTCATTTGAGGGAGATATATGTCCCACCGATCTCATAATGAAATCACACATTCGTGTGCCACAAAGTAAACATAAATCATTCATCATAACCCAAAGAATAATATGTGTTTTATAAACATCATCCCATCATTACATAATCCATTTAAAAAAATGGATATCATTTCATCATAATAACAATAAAACCATTTAAATAATAGATACATTATACTTGAAACATAAATGTACTAAATAATGTCATCTTAGATGGAAAGTAGTTTTGATAAAACACTTGAAATTAATTCTTGAGGAAAATATCCTTTCTTCTTCAAAATCATTTTCTTTTCAGAAAATGCCACTAAATTTTAAAAGAAAAGGATTTTTTTGAAAACAATCATCAAATATTGTAGAGGAAGATTCATGAAAATTAGGTGTTATAAAACCATAAAAATACATTCATGTCAAAAAAGTTAAAAAATACATTGTCCTCGTACTAATGCCGGAAAAGTCAAAAAGTTTCTCATATGGTAAAAAAAGAAAGATTCCTTCCATAACACAATGTAAAAGTCAATGAGGGGTAAAAATTACTTTAAACATACATGGAAAAATATTAAACCATTTATGAAAACCATTTTATGGACATTGATGACAAATATAACCCCAGTAAATACTTACGTATAAGCAATCCCAGATAAAAATGAGATTGAAAAATTTTCCCTTACCATAGGTCCAATTTCTTTTATATGTGTCCGAGACTCCTGTATAGTGGGTTTAAACATATTATTAACTTGTAACATAACCATAATAATATTTATGATATCATATATGATTCACTTATGCCTTTATATTACCCCTTCATTTGGCAATTCTATGTCAAACCAGCGTTTTAGGTAAAATCATTTCATTTAACATTTATGTTTTAACTTATTATTATTCATATGATTACTTATAACATGATTAATTACTTCCAGAATGTAAAACATTATTTATATAAAATATATATTCAGAATATACATATATATAATAGATTGAAAAATGGAAAGAAATACACCGTTCATGGACACAGTTGGTCATACGTACGAATGAACTATGTTTTCGTTTCCTTATTAAATTGAATGGATGTATGTAAATAAAATATAAATAAATCCAGTATCATTAATATGTCACTTATTTTATTATTATTTATTATATATACTTTATAATCATTCTTGAATGGTTAACTAGAAGAATGAATCTCATAGTGTCATGGAGACAATAATCTGTACGTACGCACGAGCAATGATATTGTTCCCATAATTATTGAATGAATTAGAGTGGATGATATAATATCTCATAATTATTATCATGTTATAATAACCAGATATATCTATTATTTACACCATTATACCCATCCACGTAAGGTGGTGGTGGAAAAATAGATTTCACCACGGTGTCGAGACGGTATTCCGTACGTACGCACGTGCGGTGATTTCGTTTTCCCTAGGATGGATAGAAGGTGAAATAATGTTGGTTCATATTTATAATAACATATCAGTATATAAGTGATACCGATGTTATTAATTTATTATGAAACAACAAAATAAGAGGAATTAGAATAAGAAATGAATTTGAAATAATCGATAAAGGATATTACCCTTTCTTCGATGTGCCTCTTCTAAACCTCCTCTTAGGGCACTAAAGTTTGTCTTTGAAGAAAATAAGGACCTCTAGTATGTTTCTTATGAAGTGGAAAAGACAAATGGGAAGTTTTTGGTCGACCATGAATGCTCAATGTGATGTGAGTAGGAGAGGGAGGAGGTTCTCTTTTATAATAGAGGAGAGGGGCACTTTTGGAAACCTCTAAAATATTAACTTATAATAAACTCAAAACCCACATGAAAACCTCCAAAATGACTAAAATACAAATATTAGATGAGATAGGGATTTAATATCTTCAAAAAATAATATTTAGACATGTTGGTAATTTATTTTCAACCTTATCAACTTGATTTATCCTTATTTATTCTATTCTATTTTATTTGTGGTAATAATATTTTAAATTTTAAATTGTCATAAATAATTACTTATGTGATGTGAATTGTCCATAATTGGATACTTTATGACATTTTAGACCATATAAATTTCAATTTATAATTTTTAAATATTTTTGTGATTTTTAAACAATTTTATAATATGCTATTTTTATAAAATAACTATTGTTTCAATTTTGACATTATTCATTTATATGAATTTAAATAAAATCCAAAAAGAGGATATATTCGAAAAAAAAAATTTAATAGTCTCTTAACATGTCATATTAATCTCTAAAATTTGTTTAGAACATTAATTACTTCATATAATATTTATTTTACTATTTTTAAAACCATTTATTTGATATTCCAATAAATAAAATAACTTCTACATCACTATTTTATCATCATTAATGATAATTATTTAATTTCAAAAAATTATATATAAATTCTGATGATTTAGATAATATTATTATATTTCTTGAGTCTATTAATGTTTTATGGTTTATGAAGTTTATCACTAAATTTAAATTATTACACTTATAAGAGATAAGAGAGTGACATGTTGTCACTTTCATTGGTTTTAATAATAATTATATATGTTTCCTGGCAAAAAGTCCATGAAATGAAAATATTCTAACCCTTAGGTTATATGGGTCGACTTTTATTCATCAAATAGAATTTTGGCAGGTGTTATGTTAATTTTATAATCTTATTTTTACCCTTAATTACCTGATTTCCCTTTAACTGTAGTAAATAAAAATTTCTTTAGTTACTATTCATAATATCAAAAAAAATAAAAGTAACATATTAACATAATTTGGACCCAATGAATCCAAATATTGATTCCATTTTTCCAAATTCAAAATAGAGAAGTTGCGGTAATTAATTTAAAATTAATCCCGTTGTTAAAAAAACGGGTTTTAAAAGTTAAAACATTGTCAAAGATTGAAATGTTTTTCCTATGAATTCAATGTAAAATTAATGAAAATGACTTGAAATATATTAAATGCTAAAAATATATAATATTTATACTTTACACCCATTAAATACTATAATTTTACCATATAAATTATCTTGATGAAAAAAGATGTTTTTAATTAAAATTTAGCATATTTTTACTATTCATCAAAATATTAAAGTTATCAGAAAAGTATCAAAAATTTATCCAATGTTGGTTTTTATAAGATGATTCAAAAGAAGAAGTTTATTCTGTGAAATTGAACATATAAACTTGTCAAAATTAGATTTGAAATTGGTGCGCCATCAAAAGGAGGCAAAACTACATTTTTTTCCAAAATACTTCTTTTATCCTAAAAATTGATTTTGTTCTCATTCCTCATTCCAGAAAATTTGTAAGATGAACAATAATGTTATAAGATTAAAAATCAAGTTAATACAATTCATAGTGGCTAGTTCATTATAACAATATTTCCTTTTTTAGTGCAACTCGGTATTGCGTACAACACACACTATTGAGGAAGGTTGCTCTTGTATGTAATTCAAGCCAAGTCAGGGTTGCGTGTAGGGAAATATTTTTTGGTGTTGCGTACAGCATACTCAAAATATATTTCAGTTATACATTTATCAAAATCTATACTTGGTGTTGTGTAAAATTAATTTTATTCAAAAGAAATTGAAATTATGTGCATCACATGCCAAGATTAGTGTTGCGTATACTACAAGCTAATATGATATAGCATATAGCACAAGGTAATCTTGGTAAAGCATATAAAAAATGATATCAAAGAAATAAAAAATAATGATTCTCATAAAATCTCAGGGGGTTACATTCTACCCCCCTTAAAATGAATTTCACCCTCGAAATTCATCTTGGTTATAAATGGTTTTCTACATGAAAGTTTCTCTCATAGAAACCCACATCTTAAAAAGGAATACTAAAACAACATTTTAAAAAGGAAAATTAGAAACCTAACAGATACCCAAAGTAACTCATCATTGGGTTTCCACATAGGAGAATATAGGTGAAAAATGGATATGGAAGAGAAATCTAACCATATGGTTTTGATGGGGAGTGGTGGAGAGCATGGCTATAAAAAATATAACAATCCCAAAGCCATAAATTTGTGATGTTCTAAGATACCATCTGATTCATCAGATATGAGAGTACTAGGACATAATTTTGTGTTTTCAAGATCATATCCCTAACATTGAAAAATATTTACATAAGGAGAAATACTTACTTGATTTCAGTGTAATATAATCATTGGTCATACCATGAACAATTTCCACTTTATCTCTTATTTAAATAAATGATGTTGAATTTGTCATTCTTGATGTATTATCAAATCATGGGATATAATGATAGGTCATTCCATCTGTTAGAAACATAAGGTTATCAAAAATAATAAGTCCATCTATGGTGAGATTAATTGTATATGGTTCCAAAAAAGGACTTATACTATATCTATCATAACAGTTCAAAAAATAAAACTAGTTTCTACTAACCAAGGACATCTTATAGGCTAGTGGTAGGAGATAAAGGCCAATTGCTCTTCGGTTGTGGGTTCGATTTCTGCAACCTTGTCCGACGCGAAGGGTTGTCATTCGTCCTGCAGGTTTTCCTTTTTCTAAAATAATACTATTACAACATTCTAGATATAATATAAAAAATTTATAGCCTTAAACAATAGTATCTGATGTCCAACATAATCCATTCCAATCATTAGGTTTATCCAAAATACTTATATCCGATCTCACAGTATAAGGTAAACGATTACTAGAAATGTCATCTACCGAGCATTTGAATAACATCATTTATCATACGATATATCATGTTGGTCACATTCCAAACATGTGAATACCTTAATTATGTATTCTCTTGAAAAATTAATACCCATTGAACCATTGTGAAAACATGAATGCTGTCAAAATTTAAATCTTTCCACATACCAAAATCTCAAAATTTATATATACTCAAACCATAATATCACTTTGTCCTTATATCAGTCATGAGATCATTAATACTATCAAACATATTATTTTCTCTGTATCCCTTCATTATGTGCATATCATCTGCTTTCCAAAAATATTTCAATCACTTTTCATGGATACCGGTACCATATAATTATTGAAAACCATAATAAACCAATACATATATATTCTAATATTCCACAATACTATAAATATGATTCCACAACATTATTTTGGAATCTTGTTACATAAACACATAATCATTCCACCATATCGTTTTCATACTCAACATCACCAATAGTGATTGCATGTGACTTCCCTTTGTGCTTTGCCTTAAGAGGTTGTTGATGTCGATCATCATTAACCCATGTATTAGGGAATTGGTTATCATAATTCCCCATTTCCTTACACTTTTAGCACTGATGTTTCTAAGGAGCATTCTCTGAAGTCTACTCTCTATTCATGTCATTAGAATCCATTTTCCCATTAATTCAGCATTCATCTGCTCGATGACATTTTTTTCCATACTTGAAACATTTTCTAGTCCCTTTAATACAATCTCCACCATGATTCTTTCCACACTTTGAGCACAAAGAAACATTCATCTTTTTTTCACCATTGTTTTGAGATTTTTCCTTGAACTCCATCTTTCTTTTCTTGTCCAAACCATGAGACAGATATGTAACACCAGCTTTCAGTTCTACCTTGATAGCACAATGCACAATTTCTTCATAGTTATTGAAGTCTCTTACATCTAATACCCTTCGAAGACTTGGTTTTAAGCCACTTAAGAATCGATCAACTTTACTTTTAGGTTGGATGATAAAGCCAAATGCATACCTTGAAAGCCTTGTAAAATATACCTCGTATATACCAATAGATTCATCATCATTTTTCTTATGCTCAAGGAAATCCTTTTCCATCTTAGTTTGAAGAATACAAGGGAAGTACTTATCGAAAAATATGTTTTTGAACTCATCCCATTCCTTGGATTCAATTTCATCATGGGGCCTCTTTTTCATAATTAGAGTCCACCACTGGTCTGCTTCACCTTCTAAACGGTAAATAGCCAGAATGAATTTTTCATGTTCCGAACAGTGAAGTATGGAAAATATATTTTCAATGGTACCGATCCATTGTTCAGCAACAAGTGGATCAAAAGACTCACTGAAAGAAGGTGGACGTTGCCTTATGAAGGACTCAATAGAATATTGTTCCCTTCTCTGCTCATTTGGAAGTCCAGAATGATTCATAGCTTGTGTAAGTACATAAATATTTTTTTTCACTCCATCTGCCATAACATTGGTTTGTTCATGAGGACAATCATTTCATTATCCATTTCATTGATCAGCATGGTTCCTTTGGGTTCCAACCATCGTCTAAAACCCAAAAATAGTAGTCTGAGAGGTAAAAATCATTCTAGGAAAACAACATAATAAAGGGGGAGTACCTTCAATATATAACATCTTAGGTTTAATTATAATATCGTTACCATAATTCTAGGAGTATAACCTATAAGTATACTTAACGTTAGGGTCATCCCTAGACATACCTTAGAAATTTCTCTAGGGATTTCACTAATTTTTTCACATCCTAGTTTCCAACGGTTAACTAAAACTTTCCTCTGATACCAATGGTAGAGACCCAAATATTGACGTATAAATAAATTACATTACTTTTGTGGAATACTTAATACATGACAAAAATAGATGCCGAAAGACAGTATTAGTTTAGTGTCTTTGGAAACTCAGAACATAATCTTCTAATAATGGTGAAAGATCTTCAATATCTCCCATAAAGATCTTCCCCTTTGGTTTTCTTACCTAAAACCTTTCTTTATATCCTGGTGAAAGGAAAACATAAAAAGGGTGAGATCAAATTCTCAGTAAGGATAAACATGGAGAATATAAAACAATCCCTGAACATTTGAACGTAAGAACATGAATATAAAACATCAAAATCATGAGTAATGACATAAATCTTGGTAGTGAATAAGGAATAGATCATAAAGGAACATTGATCATGATAAAATAGCATGGGAATAAAACATGTAATTGTGGAAACCATTAAGCACATGTTATGATTTCCATAGTAGCCAATACATTGTTTCCGAGACCATCATAGCAGACAAAGTCCATTACTGAACCGGGTTTACATACCGTTCGAGCCTTGTATTACTGAACTGGATTCACTTTTCTTTCCAGCCATGTCTATCTCATGAGATAAAAATCTTTACCCAATGCAGTGGAGGGAGATATAGGTCCCACTAATCTCATATTGAAAACATTTTTTTGTGTGCCACAAAGTAAACATAAATCATTCATCATAACCCAAATAATAATATGGGTTTCATAATCATCATCCCATCATAACATAATCCATATAAAAAATGGATATCATTTAGTCATAAGAAAAATCAAACCATGTAAATAATGTAGACATTATACTTGAAACATAAACATACTAAATAAGGCCATCTTAGATGGAAAGCAGTTTTTATATAACACTTGAAATGAATTTTTGAGGAAAATATCATTTCTTCTTAAAAATAATTTTCTTTTCCCAAAATGCCACTCAATTTTAAAAGAAAAAGATTTTTTTGAAAATAATTATGAAATCTTGTACAATAATCTTCATGAAAATGAGGAATTATAAAACAGTAAAAATCTGTTCTTGTCATATAAGTTAAAAAAACTTTCTCCTCGTACTTTTGCCAGAAAAGTCAAAAAGTTTCTCGTATAGTAAAAAAAAGAAAGATTACTTCCATAACACATTGTAAAAGTCAAACAGGGGTAAAATTTACTTTAAACATAAATGGAATAATATTAAACAATTTATGAAAAACATTTTTATGGACATGATTGAAAAATATAACCTCAGTAAATACATACATATATGAAATCCCAGATAAAAATGAGATTGAAAAAATTTCCCTTACCTTAGGTTCAATTTCTTCTGTATGTGTCTGAGACTCTTGTATAGTGGGTTTTAACATATTATTAAGTTTTAACAGAACTATAATATTATTTATGATATCATATATGATTCACTTCCGACTTTATATTACCTGTTCATTTGTCAATTCTATGTTAAAGTAATGTTTTGGGTAAAATAATTTCATTTAATGTCCATGTTTTGACTTGTAATTATTCATATGATTACTTAGATCAGGATTACTTACTTCCATAATGTAAAACATTATTTATATATAATATATATTCATAATATATATATATATATAATATATCTATAAATGGAAAGAAATACTCCGTTCATGGAGACGGTAGGCCGTACGTACGCATGAATGATGTTTTCGTATCCTTATAAAATTCAATGGAAGTATGTAAATAACATATAAATAAATCCAGTATCATTAATATGTCACTTATTTCATGATTATATATTATATATACTTTATAATCAATATCGAATGGTTAACTTGGAGAATGAATCTCATCGTGTCGTGGAGACGGTAATCCGTACGTACGCACGACTGATGATATCATTCCCATAATTATTGAATGGAATTAGAGTGAATGATATAATATCTCCGAATTAGTATCATGTTATAATAACTATATGTAGTTATTCTTTACACCATTATACCCATCCAAGTATGGTGGTGGTGGAAAAACATATTACACCACGGCGTGGAGATGGTATTCTGTGCGTATGCACGCGCGGTGATTTCGGTTTCTGTAGGATGGATAGAAGTTTAAATAAGTTTTTTTCATATTTATAATAACATATAAATATATGAGTGATACTGATGTTATTAATTTATTATGAAACAACAAAATAAGAGGAATTAGAAGAAGAAATTAATTTGAAAGAATCGGTAAAGGATATTACCTCTTCTTCGACGCGCCTCTTCTAAACCTCCTCTTAAGGCAATAAAGATAATCTATGAAGAAAATCAGGACCTCTAGTATGTTTCTAATGAAGTGTAGAAGAAAAATGGTCAGGTTTTGGTAGACCTTGAAGGCTCAAAGTGGTGTGAGAAGGAGAGGTAGGAGGTTCTCTTTTATAACAGAGGAGAGGGGCCCTTTTGGAAACCTCTAAAATATTAATTTATAATAAACTCAAAACCCACATAAAACCTCTAAATGACTCAAATACGAAGATTAGATGATATAGGTATTTTATATCATCAACCAATAATATTTATACATGTTTTAAATTTATTTTAAACCTTATCAACTTGATATAACCTTATTTAATCTATTTTATTTTATTTGTGGTAATAAAATTTTAAATTTTAAATTGTTATAAATAATTACATATGTGTTTTTAATTGTCCATAATTGGATACTTTAGGAAATTATAGACCATATAAATTTCAATTTATAATATTTAAATATTTTTTTGATTTTTAAACTATTTTATAATATGTTATTTTTATAAAATAACAATAGTGTCAATTTTGACACTATTCATTTATTTGAATTTAAATAAAATCCACACAGAGGATATATTCAAAACAAAATATTTAATAGACTTAAAACAAGTCATATTCATCTAGAAAATTTTTTGATAACATTAATTAGTTCACATATATTTATTTTAATATTTTTAAATCCATTTATTTGATATTTCAATTAATAAAATAATTTCTACATCACTATTGTTTCATCATTAATGATAATTATTTAATCCCTATAAATTATAAATAAATTATAATTATGTATATAATTTTATTATATTTCTGTTTTTTATTCATGTTCGAAGTTTTATGAAGTTTATCACTAAATTAAAATTATTACACTTATAAGATATAAGAGAGTGACATGTTGTCAATTTCTTTGGTTTTAATAATAATTATAAACTATTCATGGTCAAAAGTCTATTAAATGAATATATTATGACCATTAGGTGATATGGGTCGACATTTATTCATCAAATTGAATTTTGGAAGGTGTTAGGGTAATTTTATAATCTTATTTTTACCCTTAATTACCCAATTTACCTTTAACTGTAGTAAATAAAAATTACCGTAGTTTCTATTTATCATATAAAAAAATAAAAGTGACCTATTAACATAATTTGGACCCACTAAATCAAAATATGGAATCCATTTTTCAAAATTCAAAACATATAAGTTTCAGTAATTAATTTAAAATTAATCCCATTGTTAAGAAAATAGGTTTTAAAAGTTAAAACATTTTCAAAGATTGAAATGTTTTTTCCTATGAATTCAATTTAAAATTAATGGAAATGACTTGAATTACATTAAATGGTAAAAATATAATCTATTTATACTTTAAAACCATTCAATATTATTATTTAACCATATAAATTATCTTGATGAAAAAAGTTTTTTTCAATTAAAATTTAGTATATTTTTACTATTCATCAAAATAAGAAAGTTATCAGAAAAGTATCAAACATTTATCCAATGTAAATTTTTATATCATGATTCTAAATAATAAGTTCATTTTGTAAAATTGAACTTATAAACTTGTCAAAATTATATTTAAAACGCATTCCTCATCAAAAGGAAGCAAAAGAGCATTTTTTGAAAAAATACTTATTTTATCTGAGAAATTGATTTTGTTCGCATAACTCATTCCAGAAAATGTGTAAGATGAACTATAAGATTTTAAAACAAAAAATTCAGTTAACACTATTCATAACAACTAGTTCATTATAGTAATATATCATTTTTTTGTGAAAATCGGTATTGCGTACAACACACACTATTGAGGAAGGTCACTCTTGCATGCAATTCAAGCCAAGTCAGGGTTGCGTATAGGGAAAGCTTCCTTTAGTGTTGCGTACAACATACTCAAAATATATTTCAGTTATACATTGATCAAAATATATACTTGGTGTTGTGTAAAATTAATTTTATTCAAAAGAACTTGAAATTTTGTGCATCACAAGCCAAGAATAGTGTTGCGTATACTACAACCTAATACGGTGTTGTGTATAGCTCAAGCTAATCATGGTAAAGTGTAAAAAAAAATACATAAATGAAATTAAAAAATAATAATTCTCATAAAATCATGGGGTGTTACATCTATCATAGAAATCTTCTGGATTGATGTTACAATTTGGTTCCTTACTGATTAATAAAATTGGAAAATTTTATTTTTAACAAAACTTATAGTCACAGGAAAACTGAATTTTCAAAGGACAAAATTATCATTAGTATAAAAATGATATTATATCCAAATTCAAAAGTAAAAAAAATATAATTACCTATATTATATTTTTTCTAATATATTTCAAATACTTATAATTTTAAATGGTATTAAAAGAGGTTGTAACTTTATAAATACTATAAATGCATATGTAGGTTTTACTAAAAATTTGTATGTTTTACTATTCATAAAAAATTTATTCTTTCCATTAAACTCTCAACAGTTCACACTAATATAAAGTGACATTATGATTTCAAAAAAAATAAAAAAATCATATATATTATGTAATAACAGAAAAAATTAATTGTATTTGTTGTTCAAAAAATGGATTGAAAATTAATATTTTTTAAATTTTTTTATTGTTTAAAAAGAATGTACCCAATATTATGTACTTACTTATCGATATATATGTTTTTTATTCAAACCATTATACATACTTTTTAAATTTTGGTTATTCATATTCATACCTACATGTTTAAGGGATAGATAATGGTATTAATGTTAAAACATTAGAGATGATAGTATATTGTTGTTTGATAAAACAGAGTGCTTCCTGTAATGAATGCTATCAACGAAAAAATGTTTATTGGAAAGAAAATTATATTTCCTAGAATATCATGGTGCTATATTTAAGATTAATTAAATACCTATTGATTCCCATTAATTGTTAGTTGAAACAAGACGAATGTAACAGACCAATAAGTCATTAAGAAGTTAATGAAGTTTATGCTACCCAAGATTCCATTTTGGATGAATAAGGGTAAATGAATATAGAATTAAATCAATATATATATATATACATTAAATAAAGAATTATTTGGGTTATAATGAAATATTCAATAATTTTTCCCTCAGTAATAATAAAATATGTTTCTGCATATTCTCAAAAATAATTTTATTATACATTTTATGGAGGGAATTAATTATAATCCATCATTAAGGTGGAGAACTGAAAAAATTGAGCATGCTAACCATACTTTTCCATGATTTAAGAATTCACCATTACAGACTAATCTTAACATTTAGTATATTGATTATTTTCTTGATATAGAGTTCATCTAAGACTAGGTGAGGTTGATGTGTATCCCTTTAAGGGGTATTTGATCACCCTTCTATGCTTTTTAATTTATGGTAAATATGAAATTATTTATTGTTCATTAAAAGTATAATTTAATAGTTATGTATAAAAATTCCCTCATACTTTTTGTATAAGAAAAAATTATGATGTTAATTGGGAGATGTGATATTTATCCATGGTCTGAAAAATCGAGTGATTTATAAACAAATGTGTAAATATAAACATTTATGTTGGGTTGAGTTTTTTGAAACCATTAGTTATATTGTGTGTTTTAATTCTAGTGCAAAACTTCATGAAAATATTCAAAAATAAGATTACCCAGGAAATATGTATAACTATACCTTATAAAATCAATTTGAAGTTTCTATAATTTTTTTGGAGGATTATGAAATGTATTGTTTCAAAAATTATTATATCTAGTTTTATATATTAATGAGTGCACATATAGAAAAAAACAGTCATAATTACTAGAATATATTTTTAGGGGAATTGAAAAAACCCACCTGCACGTCTTTTTTATTTTATTTATAATAAGGTATAGAGAGATGAAAATTGAATAAAGATATATTTTCATAAATTATATATATTCCTATTTACAATAAATTCGAAGGGGGATTGTTGAATCAAAAGGTGTTTATTTGTATTTTTTCAATTATATTGAATTAAATAATGATGAAGCTAATATTTATTAAATAATAAAAACATCCATAAGTTTTAGTTCTAAATTATACATATGATAAGAAGATGAAATTTCCTAAAAAATGTTTTCATATTTGTTAATGTACAGAAGGATTAATGTTGAACTAATTAGAGAATGCCAGGTGATTAAATTCTAATGGGGGAATAAAGTCAATGAGCTACTACCCATAGATATTATCAAGGATGATAATGATATATTGTGTCATTATTCATATAGAAAATATATATTCATACATTATAAATATACCTAGATTTTCATTCACATGGGAAAGGTGTTTGATTATTTAAATTACAATTTTGAATATAGGGTACCTTAGTTAAATGTGGTGAATTTAGTGGATGATAAAGGGATTTCAATTACTTACATTATGATGTTATTCTATATTCACATAGGGAATAAATAATAAGGAAGTTTATTTTAATCATAGGAATTTATAATATCACATGCTGGTGAGGGTTTCATAGATTATTTAAATTGTTGGGAATAAATCCCTCATGGTATCATTGAAACATCTTTGAGATGATTGTGTTTATTGAAAAAGTGTGCTTTCAAGTTGTGTTTGTTGACAAAGCAGACCACTACATTCAATTTGGTGAAAAAGGGAGTATTAATGGTGAGTTTTTGAGATCAAGAGATGTTATATACAATCTATAATAAAAAAAGAACCATGAAAAAGTTATAGATGATCCGGAGGTGGTACAGAAAGAGCATACACACGGTGGCACCATTTTCCAGAGTTTTTGAAATTATTGGGCTTCAAAATTGTCAAATGGAGAAAAGTGATTTTGGAAAAGGGACTTGCATTCTGGAGTCTTTCAGGCTTGGAAACTTGCACGCCATATGTTTTTCAAGACCAGAATATCAAAATATATAAAAGGAAAGAGGGGCGCCCAAGTTTTGGTGTGGGTGCACAAGGTGACTAGGGCGACAGAGACTAGGGTGGCTGGACTTGAGCACCGATAGGAGATATACGTGAGGCACTAAGGGTGGTAAAAATGATTATAAATAGAGTTCCACCTATCCTCATTTATTTAGAGAGATCAACACTTAGAGATATTTTAATCTCCAGTCGCTGTGGTAGGTTCGATCATGAAAGTGGTGGTTTGGGTGCTCAAGTATAAGACTATTCAGAAGTTGTGCACCAGTTGATAGTTTCGTGCCAATATTGGTTTGTCCATAAAAGGATGTGAGTATCTAATGTTCCATGTTTTCTATGGGAGTTTCGTACAAGTGGTAAGGTGACACTAATGTGCCATGCTTGGAGAAGTGCGCCAAGGCATAGAGAACCACATCAGTCTTTGAGAAGCGCACCGGTCATTCTAGGGTTGCGCGAAAGTCAGAAGATTTTCCAGTACACTAGTGGTAATATTGTATTCATCAGTGGATGAAAGTGGAACTTCCACAGAGCATCTATATACAGAAAAATATGAATTCATTTGTGATAATGAAGGGACCTACAATTCTTTAAACCGTGAATGGATATTCTAAAGACGTAGTGGGAACACATCATTTGAGAGAGCATGGAGCATTCATATTTTGAGTGGTTGTAAACCATGAGGGACATTGAGTATAATGAATACATTGTAAACATAAGTTCAATTTTAGTGGATTTGGTACATCAGGACATTGTCGGTGTAGGATTCTTGGATGCAGCCCAGTGAGGGTGAACTAAGTAATATTGTTTTGTCCTGGGCTTTCTTAATGATTTGTTCGTACTCTTTACAGCAAAACAAGATCAATAGGGGAAATTTTTGTAATTTTTCATACCATTATTCACCCCCCCCCCTCTCAGGGGATCTAACCTACTAGAAATAAAAATTGGTATCAGATCAAAAGGTTGATATCAGTGCTTCTCTCTCAAATAGAGGTCACCAATCTTAAAGGGATTCTGATATTCGATGAGAAAAACTTTCAACTACAGAAGAATCAGATGAAACACTTCTTTCGATCCTTGGGAATGGATGTGTTTATTTCAGTAATGCATAGTATAATAACTGATATTAATAGTGGTCCATTATCGAAAGCTGAGTGGAATGAATTGGATGTTGATTCAAAAAGAATCAATGCATTATGGCGAGCCCTATCCAATTCTATCTAGACGAATGTGATGTCATGAAAACATCACATGCCATGTGGAAAAAGATATTGAACATGTCTTAAGGACATTCAATGGTCGGAGAGGAAAATCTTCCAGTGTTTTGGAACAACAATGAAGATCTGAGAATGAACATGAATGTGTTTTTTGATACATTCTTTGATAGGGAAAATGTTGTAGTAGAAGACATGTGTGGTCCTGGTGAATTCATTAAGGAGATAAAGATTGTGAAGCGCATCTTCAAGAAACTCCCACCTCAGTTCAATCCAATGGTTTCAATATTGGAAGACACAGTTCTGAAAGAACTCACACAAGATAACATGTATAGTACACTTGTATCATATGAAATGAAAAATGATGATAATAATTCTATGGAAAAGGGGAAATCCAAAGAGGTTTCATTCAAATCCACTATGTAGATCACCATTGAAGATTCTCCAGAAGATTAAGAGATAGATGAGGTGATGTCATTTCATTCTTTAAATTTTCAATAAGGAAAAGGAAAGTTCAAGGGAAAACTTCCATTGGCTTGTTTTCGATGTGTAAAGGTGGGAAATATTGTGGAATTGTACCCCAAGATGTTCCATGAAGATGATGAGGATGAAGCTGAAATTCCCTAGAAGAAGTCTCCAAGCTATGTGAAAAGCAAGAAAATGTTCAAGAGAAATCTGTTAAAGGAAAAGAATCTTCTTTCACAAGAATGTGATAGTTCAGATGAGTTTGATGTTCAAGAGGTTGAAGAGATAAAGAACTGCAAAGATCGTGGAGAGAATTTTATGGTGGAAGTGGTCAGTAGTTCTCAAGAAAAAAAAGAAACCAACGCTGATGAAGAAGAAGAAGAAATTTATGGAAGAGTCGATATGGAGGATGAATTAGAAGAAACTCTTGAAGAGATAAATGTTTGGAGATCAAAAACAATGAATGTCAATAAGGTTGTTCATTATAGAAAACTCTACATGCAACAACATGATGAATAGAAGGATGAGTTGATGAATGAGATTGAAAATCGCAAGTATTCATTGCAAAAGTACTTAGGAACACTTAGTGATCATATAATCATGGTTGAAGAACATAAAATAGTGATTGATGGATTTAATATCAATGTAAAAGAACAAATCAATCATATAGAAGAACATTAAGAAGATTTTGTTACACTATGAAAAAAAGCTAAAGATCGGGAAAACCTCTTGACTCCTAGTGAGACTTATAGATAGAGGATTGTTGAGAAGGTAGAAAAGCCAGAAGTGTTGCATTGTAGCCAAGTAGTAAAGAGGAAACAATCATGTTCTGATTATAAGGCTGATACAAGGCTTGATCTAAAGAAGAATACTATAAAAGATGAAGTCAGACCACAAGAACTACTTCTAGAATGGAAGTATGATTTGCGCATGAAACAGAATCAGAAGATTCAGAGATCCCAAGGGAAAACTGGCAGTGCTGAAGTGACATGAAATAATGCACCATATATAAGGTTTTATTGTTGTGTAAATATGGGACATTCATAGTAAGTGTGTTCAATGGATAAGAGGTATAGAGGATCACAAGATCAATAGTGGCATCCAAACAGAGATTGATAATCGAGAATATATTTTAATGGAAACTTTTTTTAGCATGGTGGATTTGGACATGTGGCTAGATACTTTTCATTGGGCATGAATAAAAATTTTCCAAAGAAGAATAAAAATGTTCACAAGAAGTAGATAAATGAACAAATAGGTGAGTGGAAAAGAAAAAATATATTTTCTGATTTTCAATGTGATGTAGATCGATCATACTATGAGAATGATCAGAAGATTAAATCTATTCCGAGTGTGAAGAAAAAATATAGACCAAGACATAGGGTAAGGTAGTGGTTGTTGAAATTTCCCTAAAAGCATCAGACTGTTCTGGTGTTTGGATGGATGAAAGTGGTTTCACATCTCACATGATATGTTGTAAGGATCTGGTTACATGAATAAAATATGACAAAGAATGAGTTGTAGTGTTTGGAAATGATGATGTCTTGAAGATAATTGGATCGGGAAACGTGATGTATGAGGAAAATGAAATAAGACATGTTGATGTCTTGGTTGTAGATGGTATCAATCACAATTTTCATAGTTTCAGTCAACTGTGTGACTTTTGGAATTCTATATGGTTTACCAATATGACATTTGTCATCAAGGGAAGAGATGGTACAGTGATTCTATAGGGAAAAAGGACAAAGGGGATTCCCTACCTAGTAAGTGGAGAAGAAGATATGTGCTTTTATCCAGAGAGGAATAAAACCAGTTGTGGCATAAATGACTTATTCATCTATGTCAGCCATCCCTAGAAGATTTGGTACAGTGTGATGTATCTAGAGACTTCCTTAAGCTACCATGGGATCAGTCTCACACGTACGATGCATACCTTCAAGGGAATCTTGTCAGAAAGATGTATAAGGAAAAGTAAAAAATGTCAACAAGAGTGCTCGAATTGGTGCATGCTGATGTTAATGGGCCTATCACACCAAGAGAAATTGACGGAAAAAGGTACCACATTCTTTTCAATGATGACTATAGCAGAATGGAATGGGTATTTTTTAATTAACATAAGTCCAATGTGTTTAGTTGCCTAAAAATGTACGAACAACATCTGAATGGATGCATGTGTATAAAATTTTGTAGTTTCATGTTGACAATGGTATGGAGTTCAGAGATAGTTAGGTGGAAGTATATCTCGACAAGCATGGGATAATGCATCAAGTTTCTTCACTGAGAACTCCCCAACATAATGGAGTGGTTAAAGGACAAATCAAATTATCAACAACATGGAAAGAATGAAGCTCATCGAAAATGACCTACTGAATAAATTATGGAAGGAAGTAGTTTTGACATCAGTCTAAATTTATAAAAAATATATGTTGTGTCCAATAGAAGGAAAGACTCTGTATGAGACGGGGTATTGAAAGAATCCAATAGTGAAATACTTTCAAATATTTTGAAGTAAGTGATTCATTGTCAACAATGAAAATATTATTAAATTTGGGTCATGTGAAGATGAGGTAATATTTCTTCCCTACTCAAGAAAAATAAAAGAATACAAATTCTTCAATAAGAGGATAGGAAATGTATATGAGAGCAATGATTTCACTATCTTGGAAAATGAAGAGAATGATAAATAGCACAGTGAACATTTTCTTAATGAAAGTGATGAAGAGGAAAGCAATGTAGAGGGAGAAGAAGTGGAATATGATGATTTGGATAATGATAATGATGATGAGTAAGAGGATGTAAATTTGGTATATACATAGAATCCAAAGAGTAGGGATAAAATTGATAGGAAAAATAACATTGGTGATCAGATATCACCTTTTTAGAAATGAATAATGATATCACTACAGCCGAAATCCTTTTTACCTATAGTTGAACCTATATTTGGCTGATGCAGCCGAAGATGACACCTGGGTATAGGTGACAAATGAAGAGCTAGAGAAAATTGTGAAGAATCGGACATGGGATATTGTTTTGAGGACAATATATAAGAATGTAATCAAAACTAAATGGGTCTATCACAAAAAGATGAATGAAGATGGAATAGTGATTTGAAACAAGGCACAAATATTGTGTAAAGGATACTCCCAGATAGAGGTAGTAGATGTTTATGAGACATTTTCACCAGTTGCAAAGCTGGGGACAATCCAATTATTCCTCACCATTTTAGTGCAACCAAAGTTCCAAGTGTTCTGAATGGATGTCAAATATGAAAAAGAGTTTTAAAAAGATTTGGAATGAAAAATTACAAATAGATGAAGACTCTTGTTGCTACTCGAACGAAATTATCAAAAGATGATGATTGAAATGTAGTAAATATCGTAGAATATAGGCAGATTATTGGGAGTCTGCTGTACCTAATAGTGACGAGACCAGATATTGTTTCTGCCACATACTAAGCATCGAGATATCAATGGAATCCTAAGGAAATCCATATGCTTGCAGTAAAAAAAATACTTCTGTATATCAAAGGAACTGTGGATTTCAGTTTGATGTATAATAATAAATCTTAGCAAGAGCTATCAGGAAATATATATATATATATTATGATGGTTCTTTAAAGACCTGTAAATTTCAATGAAAATTTGTTATTAATTTATTTGTAATTTTTCGAGTCTGTGGCTTCTGACGACACCTGATTCCGAGGCCCGGTGTGCCCGAAATCAATTTTCAAAGTTTAGCTCGAGTACGTTCAGTGAACGAGCGAGCGGGTTTTTCTATCTTTTGAACCGGTGCTCAGAATCGAAATCTGAGGGCACTGTTGAAACTGCAATGCTGATAATTTCTTTAGAAGACCCATTCTGGAGTAGCGTTTGCTCAGGCAGAGTTGCTAAAAAATGGATTAATGGGAGAGTAAAATAAAAATTGTGGAACACTTTTTTATTTTATTTCTTTTTAAGTGGTTAAATCCTAATGATGGATGTTGGGTGGAGCTAACCACCCATGTGAGGGAGTTGTGTGGGACCCACTAAAATATTAACTCTTGGTAGGATATTAGTGAGGTGGGGCCCACACGAGCCCCTCCTTTTCAAATTCCGTAAACTCTCTCTTTATTTTGGCAACCCCCCATTATTGTGTAACACACCCATCTCCCCTTCTTTATGAAATGTCAACTCTAACAATTAAATTGATTGTTTAATGCCATTCAATTAATTTAATTTTGATTTTGAATTTTGATGTTTTGAAAATGCATGGCATGTGTTAATAAAATAAGCATTACTTATTTTATTCGGGTTAGAGGTTGTGTGTTGAGATTTTGGGAAGAAAATACTCTATGGTTGAAGAACTTCATCTCCTTCGCAATGAACGCCGAGTCTACGACAATGAACTCCATCACCGCAAGGGGAGATTGTCGTGTCATCTCCTCTCCTCCCCGTATCCAGTGAGTGACACCTTTTACGGAGAACGACGACATGCCCACCTTCAATCCTCTTCCAATGTCAAAGAAAGGGGGATGTTGTATCCTTCATCGGGCAAGCACTGGTGATGTTTACGAAGCCTCATTCCGCGACGCCATCTTCCACGAGGTCAATTTCCCGCGATGATCCTCGTTTGACGAATTCTTCGAGGTAGGGGTTTGAATTTATGTCCGTGTTTATTTTGGCGTTCAACTTTAAAAATTAAGCCGCATGTTATCAAGATAACAGGAGGAGGTCGGACCCCACAAACATGGCTGAACATCCTCCCATTTTTGTTGTTGAATATTATTTGGTTTGGAATGAAGGTAATGCAGTGTCGTCGCACCGCGAGGGAATGAGGGAATAGCGGCCTGAGCGGGCCACAGCGAAGAAGCGCGGTGCCGTCACGCCGTGCCGGACGAACAAGGGTTACAGCCTAAGGCCACGGCGGTCACCAACAGGGGTGGCCGGACTCCCCAGCCGCAGGAGCACCAAGAGTCGCGGCCTTTTGGCCGCGGTGGAATACCAAGAGGGTGGCTGGAACCGCCGGCCAGATTTGAAAAAACTGGGGGTTTGAACCCACGGTCAGCGCAGTAGGGTGGACCCCGTGGGGTCCGCCGTTCAGTTCGAAGGGGGTGTCGTCTTCCCACCTTCCGCACTCACATGGCACGCGGTACCCGTGCCGGCCTGGAAAGGACGCGCCGTGCTGGACCGGCCACACCGGGTTAGGCCTCCTGCGCCGGGCCGTGCTGCCCGCGCTGGGCCGGACCCCCACGCTGGGCCGGGCCGTGCAGGCTGGGTTGGGTCGTGCCAGCCGGTCCGGGCCATGCCCTTTTGGGCCAGACCCAGACCTGGTTTGGGTTGACCCGGTTCGGGCCGACCCAGGGGGTCTCAGGTCGGGTCGGTCTGGGCCCATTACTCCCTAAAAACGGAAAAATTCATTCAAGCGCTCGTAACATGAGCTACGAACCTCCGATCGATTAACTGTAATTTTCTATGCAATCTTTGGATCGAGACGGTCATTTCGGTATATTACACTCAAGGTTTCGGAGAACATTGGGTATGGTCGGGTTGGTTCGAACATGAAACCAACCGGGCCCTCGGAGCGGAAACGCTTATAACATGAGCTCCGGACGTCCCATTGACGTTCCGTTGACTTTTTTGGATTCCTCTTAGTGAGACAGTCCTTTTGGCTTACTCCGCTTGAGTATTGAATGCAGTTGGAGTACGGTCGGGTTGGTTTTGACTTAAAAACCAACCGGGCCCCTTGGACGAATAAGCCAATAACTCTCAGACCGGGCGTCCGATTGACGCGCCGTCTCTCGCGTTGAGATCCTTTTGACGAGATGGAACTTTGGGATACGTCAACTATGGACTTCGTGTCAGTTGATGTATCGAACCCCCTTGGCTCGTGGAGCGGACCCTCCCGAAAATGGTCATTTTGTGTGCGGAAACCCTAGAGCTGGCTGCGGTGAAGATGACTACCGTACTGGGATCCTCCGTGGGTTCGACGAGGATGACTACCATACTGGGATCCTCTTTGGGTTCGACGAGGATGACTACCGTACTAGGATCCTTCGTGGGCTCAACGAGGATGACTTCCTTACTGGGATCCTCTGTGGGTTCGACGAGGACGACTATTGTACTGGGATCCTTTGTGGGTTCGACTACCGTGTTGGGATCCTCCGTGGGTTCGACAACGATGACTACTATACTTGGATCATCCGTGGATTCAGTAGCAAGGACTACTAAACTTGGATCCTGCGTGGGTTCTACAGAGGAGATGATTCAGAGGCTACATCTAATCACATCCACCCCTCTTCGTAAATGGATACATGTGTGAGCTGAGTCTTGACTTTCAATCATTATCTTTGATGTGATTGATTTGATATCCTGTGTGTATTGGATTAAGCTTTCCTGTGTGGATTGGGTCATACATTCCTATGTGGATTAAGTTTTACTTTCCTGAGTGGAATTGATTGTACTTGAGCTCGTGAGTTGGAGATGAACAGGATTTTATAACATAGGTATATTTATGGGCATATACCTAAGTAGTGTTGGTTGATACTTCGTGATTGTATCTTTTTTTTGTGGTTTATCCTTTTTGGATTCAGGGAGACCTTCGGGGGTCTCGGGGTCCCTACTGAGTATCATATAATCACCCCTGCACGGGCTTCACCAGCACTACGTTGTGTCGGTTCGAGATGAAGGACATCACTGATCGTGGTTGAGGATTGTAGAGCTGGACGGTACCCGGAGGAGTATCTCACGACGAGTCGGTGCCTGAAGGTGGATATCACGTCGAGTATGTGCCCGGAGGTGGATTTCACGACGAGTCGGTACCCTGAGGAGACAGACGGACGTGGAGTGCTAAGGATGAGATTTGTACCTACCCTTCAGGTAGGAAGCCGGAGGATGATCCCGGAGCGGCTCGTCACCTTTCAACTGTTGTCCTTTGAGTTTTAATTTTCTTTCGGTTGTAGCAGTACCTTTCTTTTGGGCTTGTATTTCTGGCCCCTTGTACTTTCATCATGTTTTTTTTACAGTTTACTTTGTCTTTACTTCATTTTGAGTACATTTTGGAGTTCGTTTTCTTGTATAAAGGAAATGCCTTCTCTTTTATCGGGATTTACGCCTTTGGTGCTAGTCGTCGGCCCCTAGCCTATAGAAGGTGGGCTTGGGGTAGTCATGGCACGGGCCCTGAGGACGGGTCGTGACAAATTAGTATCAGAGGAGTTCAGTTCTACCGCAAAACTTTGGACTCTAATCTTTCTCTAAGTGAAGAAATAGTGTTAAGGGTATTTGAGTG
The DNA here is from genome assembly GCA_963277665.1 of Viscum album. Lineage (NCBI taxonomy): Eukaryota > Viridiplantae > Streptophyta > Magnoliopsida > Santalales > Viscaceae > Viscum > Viscum album. Next base: position 1,885,769,438 of record OY728137.1, on the reverse strand, counting down.
TGGTTATCAGTCCAGGGAGTCCAGTGTTGGTGTGGCGGCCGACGTATCCATACACTAGGACCCTGACTTCTGATTTCCAACTCAGAGCATGAAAACATTGATTTCACATGTGTTTCAAATTTTTCTTTGTGATTACTTTGTGTTAGCTCACCAGGTATAAATCGTTGACCATGGCACACCAAACTCTTTTCAGGATGGCCCCACGATGGCAGCCAGCTAGGGTTCTGAGAGAGTACTCGATGATGGCCCACTGATCGACGATACAACAGTGTATGGCCCTCTTTCTATGTTGGAACATTTGATTGGTGTACCAGCATCACCACCACCTATTAGGTAGCAGATTCCACCAGTTTTACTAGTGGACGGTGCACGCTGATAGAGCACGTTGCATGAGTTCCATCAGCAGAGGCCTCCGAGGATACGTGGTGAGATAGATTCTTAGGCAGCCGTGGACTGGGTGGAGGCGATTACTAGAGTTCTACGCCTAGTTTAGATACTAGTAGAGCGGATGGTGGACTTAGCTACCTGTGTTTCCCAGTGAGTGACCATGAGGTTGTTCTGTATAATGAAGAGTCTTCGGTATGTGGACCGATGCCTTAGTTAGTAACTTTGGGTAGTGTGTCAGCTACATCACTACCTGTTGGTCAGGCTTAGTTACTTACATGTTTTGGCACCAGATATCCCTCATGTTCTGAGGCAAGCCCGACTCACAGGCGGCTGAGGACTAGCTTGAAGAGGTGGTTGAGAGTCTTCTAGAGCTTATACAGCTTCGGCAGGACGACATTTAGCTAGCTAAGAATTTATCGGGGCATACCAAACTATTCTTGGTACTCGATGACTATGATGTGATTGGTGCTTCAGGGCTCGGACTTCTGAGTGTGGTGTGTCTAAAGGACATCCGATCCAGCAATTCTTTCTCTATGAATTCCTATTTATACTAGGGTGCTAGAGAGAACCTTTGTGGTTGATAATTCTCTGGCTAAGTGGATGCAGCCAGTTAAGGTTAGCAGTGGGAAAGCTGGAAACTAGCGCTAGTCTTGGAGACTTGGGCGTGTAAAATGTTTCAAGTAGAGGAAGTGAAAAGGATAGATGAATCTGCAAGGCAGCAGACGTGGAAGTAGATCTAGGAGAGCATCAAGGGGTGGTGAACATTTTGACATGTTGCAACCACCTGCCATTATAATCCCCTCTAGGATCAGGGAGTTTGAGGGCAGGGGAAAGAGTAGCTACATGCGGTTAAGGAGTGCAACCAAAAGGATCTAAGGATGATTCGATGTACGGACTGTGTCATCTAATAGCTTCTGTAACAACAGAAATTGATACTAATCATCCCTTCCTTCCATGAATCTTGTCCCAGACCTAGAGTTTCCGGTTAAGTCGTTGACTTGACACTCACCTCTAGAGATACCTTTGGGAGAGGACTCGATAGTCACACTTACGCCAACAGTGTGATCTAACCCTTGAGTCGAGAGTTTTGGTTGGAACCGCTTGGTGGCAGCGTCGAGGCCTTACGACGTTAGTTTGAGTATGGACTGGGCAATCATAGTTCATAAAAAAATTGACGGTATTAGGCAAACTTCGGGATGAGTTTTCCTTGGTCGGCGAAAAGGAAACCCTAGGCAGCACAGGATAAAATCGTGCATAGGATGGTGTAGCCGATCACACTTGGGTCGGCCAACCTTACCCTCATGGCTGTAAGTGTTTTGAGTTTAAGTTCTAATCAGGAAATGGAGGCCTCTAGATTTCGAGGATGGCAACCACGTTCTTATACGGGTCTCACCTCGACGAGGTTTACAGAGACATTGCCAAGGCGGAGAGTTATCTCCGAGTTCTAACGGACTTTTCTAGGTCCTCAGCAGGGTAGGTGAGGTGGTTTACCTCTTGAACTTTACACCTTAGTTGCACTGGGTGCACGATGTCATCCACGTATCTCAGCTAAGGAAATACGTACATGACCCTTCACACATCATCGGCCGCATGGAGTTGGACGTCGATGACGGGGTGGCATTCACAGAGGTTCTAGTGGAGAACGAGGATCGACAGGAGCGGGTCCTACATGGACGGTTGATTCCTCAGGTGCCCATTCATTGGTAGCACGAGAACCTCCAGGAGTGCACATGGGAGCGGGAGTCTCAGTTTCATGCTCAGTACCACTTTTGTTTCTCTAGTTTGTGTTATAGCTTTACAGGGATGTAAATCCTTGAGATGGGAGTAATGTAAAACCCAGAAATTTCAAGGAAATTTTTTTCTTAATTTCTTTGGAATTTTTTTGAGTTTGTGGCTTCTGAAGGAACCTGATTCCGAGGCCCTGTGTGCCCAAAATCAATTTTCAAAGTTTAGCTCGGGTATGTTTAGTGAACGAGCGAGTGGGTTTTTCTAACATTTGAACCGGTGCTCGGAATCAAAATATGAGGGCACCATTGAAACCTCAACACCGATAATTTCCTAAGAAGACCCTATCGAGAGTTGCGTTTTCTCAGGCAGGGCCTCTAAAAAAATTGATTAATTAAAGAGTAAAATAAAAATTGTGGAACACTTTTTATTTTATTTCTTTTTAAGTGGTTAAATCCTAAGGATGGGAGTTGGGTGGAGCTAACCACCCATGTGAGGGAGTTGTGTGGGACCCACTAAAATCTTAACTCTTGGTAGGATGTTAGTGAGGTGGGGCCCACACAAGCCCCACCTCTTCAAATTCCCTAAACTCCCTCTTTATTTTGGCAGCCCCCCATACATGTGTAACACACCCATCTCCCCTTGTTTATGACATGTCAACTCTCACAATTAAATTGATTGTTTAATGCCATTCAATTAGTTTCATTTTCAGTTTGAATTTTGATGTTTTGAAAATGCATGGAATGTGTTAATAAAATAAGCATTCATTATTTTATTCGGGTTAGAGGTTGTGTGTTGAGATTTTGGGAAGAAAATACTCTAAGTTTGAAGAACTTCATCTCCTTCGTGATGAACACTGAGTCTACGATGAAGAACTCCGTCACCGCAAGGGGAGATCGTCATGTCGTTTCCTCTCCTCTGCACAGCCGGTGAGTGATTTCTTTTCTGGGGAATGACGACGCGCCCACCTTTGATCCTCTTCCTGCGTCAAAGAATGTGGGACACCGTATCCTTCATCGGGCGAGCATTGACGACGTTTACGGAGCCTCGTTCCGCGACACCGTCTTCCGCGACGTCAATTTCCCGTGACGATCCTCGTTCTACGACTTCTTCGAGGTAGCGGTTTTAATTTAAGTCCGTGTTTATTTTGGCGTTCATCGTTAAAAATTAAGCCAACTGTTATCAAGGTAACAGGAGGAGGTCGGACCTCACAAACATGGACGAACCTCCTCACCTTTGTGTTGTTGAATATTATTTGGTGTGGAACGAAGGCAACACGATGTCGCCGCACCGCGAGGGAAAGAGGGAACCGCGGCCGGAGCGGGCCGCGACAAAGAAGTGTGGCCCTGTCACGCCGCGCCGAAGCTGAAGAACTCGCGGCCAAGGTCGGGCCGTGGCGGAGGGGCGCGACGCCCTCACGCCACGTCCGACGAACAAGGTGTGCGGCCTAAGGCCATGACAGTCACCAACAGGGGCGGCCGGACTCCCCGGCCGCCAGAGCACCAAGAGTCAGGGGCTTTTGGCCGCAGCGGAAGACTAGGAGGGTGGCCGGAACTGCCGGCCACCAGCACATGGAGGGCGGGACCGCGTGGTCCCTCACGGCACAACTGTCCGGCCATTAAGACCGGACAGATCCAGAAAAACCGGGGGTTTGAACCCCCGGTCAACGCAGTAGGGCGGACCTCGTGGGGTCCTCTGTTCAGTTCGAAGGGGGTGGTGGCTTCCTCCCTTCTGCGCTCACGTGGCGCGCAGCGCCCGTGCCGGCCTGGACCGGCCGCGCCAGGCTGGACCGGCCACACTAGACTGGGTCGCCCTGGCCGGGCTGCGCCGCCCGCGCCGGGCTGTTCCGCCCTCGCCGGGCCGAGACGAGCCGCCCTCGCCAGGCCGGGATGGGCCGCCCGTGCCGGGCCGAGACGGTCCGGGCCCACAACCCCCTAAAACCTGACAGATTCGTTCAAACGCCCGTAACATGGGTTACAGGCCTCCAATCGATGCACCGTCAGTTTTGATGCAATCCTTGGATCGAGAAGGTCGATTCTCTATATTACACTCAAGGTTTTGGAGAAATTTGGGTACGGCTGGGTAAGTTCGAACACGAATCCAACCAGGCCCTCGAAGCGGAAACGCTTATAACTTCAGCTCCGGACGTCCGATTGACATTCCATTGACTTTTTTGAATTCCACATAGTGAGACGGTCCTTTTGTCTTACTCCGCTCGAGGTTTTGATGCAGTCGGAGTACGGTCGGGTTGGTTTTGACTTAAAAACCAACCGGATCCCTGGGACGAATAAGCCAATAACTCTCAGACCGGGCGTCCGATTGACGCACCGTCGGTCGCGTTGAGATCCTTTTGACGAGACGGAACTTCGGGATACATCAACTCCAGACGTCATGTCATTTGATGTATCGACCCCCCTTGGCTCTTCGAGCGGACCTTCATGGAAATGGGCATGCTGTGTACGGAAACCCTAGAGCTGGCTGCGGCGAAGATGACTACCGTACGGGGATCCTCCGTGGGTTCGACGAGGACGACTACCATACTCGGATCCTACATGGGTTTGACGAGGACGACTACCATACTAGGATCCTCTGTGGGTTCTACGAGGATGACTACCGTACTGTGATCCTCCGTGGATTCGACAAGGATGACTATTGTACTGGGATCCACTGTGGGTTCGACTACCGTGCTGCGATCCTCCGTGGGTTCGATGATGATGACTACTATACTAGGATCCTCCATGGGTTTGCTAGCGACGACTGCTAAACTTTGATCCTACTTGGGTTCGGCAGAGGATGTGATTCAGAGGCTACATCTAATCATCTCCACCCCTCTTCATAAATGGATACCTGTTTGAGCTGAGTCTTGACATTCAATCATTATCTTCGATGTGATTGATTTGATATCCTGTGTGGATTGGATTAAGCTTTTATGTGTGGATTGGGTCGTACTTTCCTATTTAGATTATGTTTTACTTTCTGAGTGGACTGGATTGTACTTGAGTTCGTGAGTTGGAGAAGAACTGGATTGGATGACTTAGGTATATGTATGGGCATATACCTAAGTAGTGTTGGTTGATACTTCGTTATTGTATCTTTTCTTTTTGGTTTATCCTTTGTGGATTCAGGGAGACCTTTGGGGGTCTCGGGGTCCCTACTGAGTATTGTATACTCACCCATGCACGGGCTTCGCATGCACTATGTTGTATTGGTTGCATACGATGGACATCACTGATCGTGGTTGAGGATTGTAGAGCTGGATGGTTCCCGGAGGAGGATCTCACAACGAGTTGGTGCCCGGAGGTGGATATCATGTCGATTCAGTGCCCGGAGGTGGATTTCATGACGAGTCGGTACCCGGAGGAGATGGACGGACGTGGAGTGCTAAGGAGGAGATATGTACCTACCCTTCAGGTAGGAAGCTGGAGGACGATCCAGGAGTGGCTCATCACCTTTCAGCTATTGTGCTTTGAGTTGTACTTTTCTTTTGGTTGTAGTTGTACCTTTCTTTTGGGCTTGTATTTCTGGCCCCTTGTACTTTCAGCACGTTTGTTTTACATTTTACTTAGTGTTTACTTCAGTTTGTGTACTATGTGGTGTTTGTTTTCTTTTATAAAGGTTATGCCTTCCCTTTTATCGGGATTTACGCCTTTGGTGCTAGTCTCCAGCCCCTAGCCTATGGAAGGCGGGTTTGGGGTAGTCACAGCACAGACCTCAAGGACAGGTCGTGATAGGTTCAGTGGATGATAGGAAATCAACACTAGGAGGTTCATTTTATCTTGATGGATTGTGTATTTATTGGTTGATAATGAAACATGATTTCATTTCTTTGAGAACCCAAGAATTCTAGTATATTGCATCCATACAAGCCTGAATACAATTATTGTGGATGAAGAAACAACTTGATGATATGGTAGTTGAAGTTAAGTCTCCGATCAGAATCCAGTGCGACAAAACAAGTTGTATAAATGTAAAAAAAATATCTCATCCATCACTCATGAACAAATCCCATTGAGATAAAGTATCATTTTATCAAGGAGAAGGTTGAGCATAGAATCATGAAGTAGGAGTATGTGCGTACAGAACCATAGGTTACAAATATTCTGAAAAAAGCCTTATCCAAGGACACTTTTGAGAGGCATCGACTTGTTTTGGGAGTCCATTCGACTCTCCGCACTTGCAAAAGTGTGGATGTAGACCCCCCTCTCCTCAAGGTATTTTGTGTTTTCCTTACAATACTAATTTGTGTTCTCTACTATATTACAGACAACAAAGGAGTGACCTATGGGTTCGTTGAAAAAGGAGGAGAAAGAGTGACTCCAAAAAGGGGGAAAACTATTTCTAAATAAGGGAGAGAATGTTTTTTTCAAATACACGAGGAGAAGCTAGAAGGTGGAGTAGTGAGATAAGGGGATTTTGTCAAGACATGTGAAGAAGATGGTAGGGGGTGAACCATGATTAGAGTATGTGGTTTTTGAAGTGATCGTCCAGATATTAGCTTGGATAAAACAAGATCCAAAGAAGTTAACAACAAAGGATTATTGTTAAATATGATGATGATAGAAGTGGTCGATCAATGAATAGATATCTAGATAGCTTAGGATCGTGATAAAATCTTAATAGTGGTGTTGGAATGGTGTAGGATGGTTTTCAGTGATCTGCAATTGGGACCAGTTTGGTATCAACAAGTGGTGTTATAAATTAAGGTATTCCTTGATTAACATTTCATTTACTCATGTTTCTCACACCGGGAAATGCTCATGTGGGCTTAGAGTATGTGTAGAGTAAATCCTTGATCACTATCTGAATCGCAAGAGGTGAATGATGGATAAAGATGGAAAGAGAATTAACGAGGTATAATTTTATGATAAGAGTTTTCAAAAACCCAAAGGGGGATATTTTTGTGGAAAAAATACATCAAGGAATCATTGAGTCATTTTTGAGTTGATTGTGTTTTTTGACAAACTGGGCTTCCATTTTGTGTTTGTTGACAAAGCAGACCATGATGTTCAATTTGAGGAAAAAGGGTGTATTATTGGTGAATTTTTGATTTCAAGAGATGTTAATTGAAAATACAAGATCAAAAAAAGAATCTCAATGAATTTATGGATGATCTGGAGGTGGTACAAAAAGAGGAGACACAAGGTGGCGCTGTTTTCTGGTGATTTACAAATTTTAGGGCTTCAAAATCATCAAATGGAGAAATGTATTTTTAGAAAAGATACTTGCACTCCAGTGTCTTGGAGGAATGAAAACATGTTTGTTGTATGTTTTTCAATATCATAATATCAAAATATGGAAAAGGAAAGAGGTGTTCCCATGTTTTGGTTTTGGTGTGCAAGGTGACAAGGGCAACAAATACTAGGGTGGGTGGACTTGCGTGCTGGTAGGAGACTTTCACGTGGTGTTTAGTGTTGTCAAAATGAGTATAAATAGAGTTTCACCACTCCTCATTCATTTTAGAGATCAAAACTTAGAGATAATTCAAGCTCTAGCCGCTCAAGTAGGTTTTTTGGTGCTAGTGGTGGTTTGGGCGTGTAATTATAATGTTATTCAAAAGTTGCATACCAGTTGATATTTGCTCGAAAATATTGGTTTGGGAGTAAAAGGGTGTGAGTCGTACAAGTTTGAGTTGGAGAAGGGAGTTTTGTGCACGGTTTTAGGAGACACTTTCACACAAGGCATGTAGAATCATGCTAGTCATTCTTGGGATACGTGAAAGTCAGAATATTACTCGGTAAACCTGTTGTAAAGCTGTATTTATCAGTGGAGGAAAGTGGAACCTCAATAGAGCATATACATATAGATAAAGATTAATTAATTTGTGATTATGAAGGGACCTAAAAGTCTATAAATAGTGAGTGGATCTTCTGAAGTAGTAGTGAGCACAATTAAGTTGAGAGATCAATGAGCTTTCATATTGTGAGTTCTTGTAAACTAGGAAGGATAGTGAGCCTACTCTGAACATTGTAAATAGCAGGGCACTTTTAGTGGATATGGTACATCAGCACATTTCTGGTGTTTTCTCCTTGTACATATCCTAATGAGGGTAAACCAAGTAAAATTAGTGTTTCATGTGCTTTCTTTGTGATTTGTTCATACTCTGCAATGGTAAAGAGAGTGAAGAGAGGTTTTCATAACAACAAAACAAGATCAATAGGGGAAGTTGTTTTAATCAGTCATACCCTGATTCACCTCCCCTATTAGGGTATTTTACCTAGTGGACCTAGAAGAAATTAATGAATATAGCATATCTAATTTTATTTTTTAAATCTAGTCATTCAGTTTTGGTAAATCTGTAGCACTAAATCTATGTAGGTGTCATTATTTACTAAAAGTTTATCATAAAGAAATTTACTTGGATAATGACTTTGTAATATTTGATGGTTTATAAGGGGTAAATGTCTATTGGAATACTCTTTCATATATATATATATATATTCTATATAAAATGGTAAATTCATATTTATTTCATTGAATATTATTTTAAATTATTCAAAATTAAATTTTTATATTTGATCAGTAGTGAAGAATTTGAAAAAATGCTAGTAAAATTGTTTGTTGTAGATTACTTGGGATTTGATAATGTAATCCACATATAAGATTATTACTGTATTAAATATTTCAAAAAAACATCTAAATATATAATAAAAAGGGTTTTTTCAAACAATAACACCTGATTTCTTAGTGTCTATTTAAGATTTATTGGATACAATAGAGTATTATTCTAATATCGATCTTATATTGACAAACTATTAAGGTGGCACTCTAATTCCTTTGGGATAATGACTCATAAATAATAATATGTGTGTTTTTTCTGTCTAGAATGTGGCAATGTAAAAAAATATACATGATACATAAAAGTACAAAAACTTTATATAAGTGTAATCATATTGACATAACTCAACAATGAATAAAATTTACTCCCTCACATAAAGTAGAAAATATATTACATAAGGATTTCACATTGGAAATATCCAAACTAAGAATATGTATTGTGACACGTAAGGGTCAATATCTAATTAAAAATTTTATTTTAAGGGAATTGAAAATTTTATAATTGGTAGATTCATTCAATGATATATTAATTTATGTTTCTTGGATATATAAATATTGTAATAGATAAAAATATTACTTGTAAATATAATTTATGTTCCAAGAATATGAGTTTTCTAGAGTTTTTTTTTAAGAAGGATTAATTAAATTATGAATTATCTATTTTTCTTTAAATTATATGTCATGAGAATAAATTTTATAATTACTAAAGTCAAGATAAATGGAGAGGAAAATTTTGATAATTTTGTGTAGTTCTATAATGGAAAAACATCATGATACTAAGGTATTAATCTATAATTATTGAATCATTTTTCAATAATAACGGTAGTGAATATGAGTTTATAGTGTGTAGTAAAGTAGATTATCATACCATAATGTTATACGTGGATTTAAAAATTAGTAAAGTTGGTATTTTTTAAGATATTGTCTGGTTGTGAAGAGAATTACACATTTCAGCTCCTGGTGAAGAGAGTGGTTCAAGAGATCCTCACATCATGATAAGAGATACTATCATGAACTAGGAAAATGTCTAAATTATTTCAACCTCTGAAAATTATCTTCAAAAAAATAATATATGTTTTTTACGGTTATCATACATATATTTATATGATAATGGGGATATCAAGGAATGATATATTCATCAAACTCCAAGATATTATTTGAAGATTAAGTGATCATTGATGAGTTTAAATAGCTTAGAATATTATAGAATTGAATCTTTGAGATTAGAGGGTATTATTATTTAATGTGTGAATATTATATTAATAAAATATATTAAAAATTAATTGGAATAATAAAGAGACAAACATTATTATATGAATATGGATGATACTCCATCATACTTTTAATTTTGTGTATTGAATATAGAGTGAACTGACAATGATACCTTGAATTTACTATAAATAAAAGAGAATAATATATCCCATAATATTATTTTAAAGATCATCCCTTTGGTATGAAGAATGATAATATATAATTAATTAGTATTTATGTAAATTAACATTCATGTAAAAGAATAAAAATAGTGTTAAGACTGGACTATGATTGCTTATATAATATTATATGAAGGATAAAGCCAGTAAATGATATATATATATATATATACCGTATAAAAACTGATGAATTATGAGGACGAATTTTTTATTTTTGTATTATTAGGTAGAAGATTATATCATTTCACTGTATTGGAGACTATATTGTTGATCATTATTTATAGTGGATCTATTCAAAGTAGTATTGATAAAGAATGTTCTATTTGGTTCATGAGCCGAAAAATCATATCTTTTTCGAACCTTATACCACATTAGTTCGAGGATTATATTTTTGAGGTCCTAAACATGCACATTATTATTATAAATATTAAAAGATCATTTTGTATTAAAGGGATGAGAACCACCTTACACCAGGGACAAGGTCTTCCACATTGGTGGTAAATCCCATTGTCAAATCATGGTTTACATTTTTTTAATTCCTATTTGTTATACATGTATATAATATAAATTAAATGAGTGGTTGACATATACATTCCACATATAGGTACATTTTTAAGGTAATGTAATGTATTATAATGGTAAATAGATACTCACACTGATTCACCCCCATTAAGTGTCCTCAAATCATGGTGGAACAAAAATTACCAAACATACAATGTTATTTTTTAAAATTCATGAAATAAAAATTATGTTTTTATGATTTAGTATATTTTTAACAAATATTTCAACAATAATTTTTCCCATTGTAAATAGTGTGATATAATAAATTCATTATATTCAACGTCATGGTTTATAACCGATTAATTGTTTTAAAGAAACTTTATTAACCATGAATATTTTCCTACATAATTTATCAGGGTTGAATAAAATAATCATTTATCTCAATTAATTATCTATCCAATTTTCAATTCAAAAAGATATGTAATCATTTGTAATAACACTCATGTAATGAGACTACACGGGTCGATATGAAATGCCACCCGAACTAGGACATCATATTATATAGGTAAAATATGATAAAAACTTGTCCTGTATATACAAATAGAAAGAAAAACAACCATATTACAAAGAAGAAATATATATGATTACAAAAAATATTAAATCATATCCAAAATATGATAAACAAAAACAAATAATATGACAATATGAAAAACTGTCACCTTTATACCAACCTAAACCAAATGAAACATCAAAAGGAGTTTCCAACAAAATACAAGATTCTATTCATTTTACCTAAACTATTAGACACCCAATTAGGATAGACACTGCTAGTTAGAATTTTTCAAGGCCTTCAGTTTCTAGGATTTTTACTGAATTTGTCATTTCTCATGAATTTCCATAGTGATTTTGGATTAGAAATGAATAAAACTGGTTTATACGAGATTTTTTATTTGAAAATGTTCCAGACTACTATAAAAATGTTCCATAATTAGTCATCTTATGAAAGAATCTGAGACTCAAGGGGATTATTCTCCCCCAAACCCACATTTCATGTCAATTTGGGTGGAGAAGGATGCTACAAAAAACACTATTGATAAACCTTTTTATAGAATCAATGTTTTAAATTCCACAGCTTCTTCTAATCCTATTCCCGAGACTTCAATTCTGGATGATAATATTCATAATATTGAATGTAGTGAAGCTATTGAGGAGGGTGAACACTCTAATTCTAAGCCTTCAGTGCTTTGTCAATCTATCCTAGAATGATTCCCTTCATAGTCTCACTGCATATCCTTTCTAGAGGTTGAAGATAAATCCACTCAAATTTAATAGTAGTTCTTAAAATCAAGATCTATAAAAGGGAAAACACAAATGGTGGACACTGATGGATTTATTACTCCCAATCATAAAAAAAATGATGAAAACGAAGGGACTAATCTCACCATGAATTAATAATTGTTACGAGTTCACTTGATACTTCCAAAAAGGTCAACACTGAAATTACAACATCAACAAGTGCAGTTGATCCGACTGTTATCACTTTTGATGCATCCTGGAAAATTGTTTCAAATTTTTCAATACAGCTTGAGGTTGATGCTCTTATTGTACCTAATGAGGATTACCTAAATGAGGACTTAGGCCAGGTTGTAAAAATAGCTTATCAAAGTCCTAGAAATGGAAAATTTTCCACAAAGACTTAACTCGATATCAAATGATGAATGTTTAATAACATATTTATGCAGGAGTCTACATAAACTCCCGGGTTCTTTATCAGTGATGTGTTGTATTTTAAAATTCCATCTGTATTTATGCCACAAACATACCTATATATCTTTTTTCAGAGGTCTTTTTGGCTTCATATACACTTCTCTTCTTTTTAATGTGTCAGAGATTGATTTTATAGCTGATCCAGATGAGATGGACCTACTTTCGATGGGTCACTGCAGATCATGAGGCCTTAGAGATTCCTCGGATTTGATGCACTTTTGTTGGATGGGTTTTCATACGTGGAGGTATGATGTATTGTTTGAGCTTCTTTGAAATATATCCATGATTATCTCTCACTTTTGTGTTGGGGTAAACTCATTACACCTCTAGCATTTATTGTAATACTTTTTATTTAATAAATTTCTTTATGACATGAAGTGGGTGACCAATTCATGTCTCCGTTTGTTTGAAAAAAAACATCTACAAATGCTAAAATTCCCAAGTAGGGTTATGATAAAAATTCTGGTAGGATACCACCCTAAATTCTATAAAAGGACAAAAATCAAGAATTTATGAATTAAATATTTTAATAGAAAACAGTTTTGCAACGAATTATCATAATCTAAATCTCATTTTTAATCAATTTATCTTTTTTCATTTTGTTTTCATAAAAGACATTATTATTATTAAATAAGAAATAAGAAAAGTAGAAGTGATAAAGTAGTAACAAATATCCATGCATCAATAGGTAGGAAGTTAACCACATATCTACGGACCAGCCTCTCTTGTAAAGTTAGGTGATACAAGCTCTTATAAAAATCATTTATAAACAATACATGATAAAAAATTCATGTGATATGTTACTATAAATAAAAATGAAACAGAACATCATATTAGTTTATTTATAATGGGAAAATTCATTATATAAACTCACAACAATAAATAAGAATATGATGGATCCAGAATACATTGATAACTTCCATTCTATATCACAAAAAGTTTCCTCATATTTGTCCCACACACACAAAGGCTACCCATGACTTCTTCTTAATTCATCCAAGGTTCACAATGTAAAATTTCACAAATTCATTCATAACAACATGATAATAATTTCATAAATAATTTTAAAATTCATTCCAATCCACTTTAGATTATGATAACCGACTTATAAATCATGAAAAGATATATTCATGAAAACCCCCATTTTTTGAAAACATTTTACTTTAATATTTGATTTTAATCCACTAATCACTTCACATCAATGGTCATGCCGTCTGAATTTATGATGAATGAAATGAAATTAAGAAAACACATCCTATAGAATCACTTACCTCAACAAGGTAGAAACCTATTTTCCATAGAAAATGGTGACTGAAATCCAATAAAAAGGAATTAAAATGATAAATAATTCTACGAAACTGAAAATGATTGATAGAAAACACAATCTGATCAACAAAAATAACTAAAACCACAAGAACCATAAAATTCAATGACAAAATAGAAATATTATATACTATTAGATAAAAAACCAACCACTATGACAATCTATTACTGAATGAGGTGATCATGTCCGGTGGAGTTACCATGAATCACCTCGAAAGAGAATCTTGGTTGAGATACAGGAGTCCGACAATTAATGAAATAACAAATCACTTTTGCATCACCCTAAAATACCAACATGTGATAATTACCTAGAATATAATCCCATTACATGTCGTGTAATCAAATAAGATCATATACAAAAGAAAAAATATCACATGTCTACTAAAAACTAGATATCTTCTATTACTAGATGTGAACCTTTTACAGTATGTGTAATATTATTAAACTATGTATATAGTTCATGTATTTTTCCCAAGATCAATTATTCTCCATGAACTCTAATAACACTATGTGTAATTTCCTAGTGAATGTAAATATATATAAGTTTATTCTAAAAAAATTATATAATCTATGTCTTCAATTTTATAGGTATCCTCCAAATTCACTTTGGGAATTACTTGATGAGTGAATATGGAAAACCAAAAAAAATGTTAAAACATACCTGATAGAATGTTATTGGGGCATTAGAATATCCACATCATAAAAGATTTATTCCTCTAGAATGACCTCAAATAATATATGTGATAAAATAGAGGGACACTACTACCTCATTAATGAATCCCACTCCAAAATCTCATGGGTATCCTGTTTTCAATCCATTAGTACCTGGACTATATGGTTCATTTTACTACAAAGTAGCTCACCATGTCAGTCCATAATCGAAACTAGTTTTTTACCCAAAGTGTTATTAGGCCTAATATCAAAATTCTCCCATCTAATCAAGGGGGTGGAAATTTTATATACCTCCACAAGATTGAATTATAAAACAAGACAAGGAAAGAAGTCATTCTAGATGAAAAGTCCAACAAATAGGCCACCCTATGTTGTAGTCTAATGATATCCATGGATCCCATAAACTGTGGTACAATTTTGTCATAGTTAATCGTTTGATGTTTTCCTATATAAGATGAAATTCATGAAATACCTGATCACCAATAAGAAACTCTTGTAGCTGAAGATGATGGTCCATATAATATTTTTTTAATAACTCCCTCTTGTGATCAATCTCCCCCAAATCAACTACACAATCTACATTGTATCCAAAAAACACACATCCAAAATAAATACTGATCTCCAAACTCTTCCCAGCATAAGGGAAATAGACATAACCCCTATATGATGCCTTTTGGGTGATTTATATATCAAATACTAATAACCATTATTATAGTAAAATTCAAATGTTGTCAAATTCAATTCACAAGATCCTACAAAATCAGCCAGAAAATATTAGTGTGTATCCTCTAGAACATGGACAGTTCCATCTATATTTCCATCCATTTGTGGATTATATTTAATTCTATTACTAAAATAGGAACCCACCAACTCCTAAAAACCTTCCCAAACCTATATGTGAAACTTATATCCATGTTAGAAATGACTTCATTGGAAACCCCAATATGTCTCACAATATATCTGAAAAACATATTGCTGAGATGTTCCACATTCATAGTCTCCTATATAGGTAGTAAATGCACTAATTTTGTGAGTCATTCATTGATCTCCCAAAACCTATAAATCAGATCACATTTCCATACTAGAATGTATAAGGGCTATAACAGCCCTCTAGGGCTCGGATTCTTTTCTTTAATTCTCTAACAAGTAAGACAATATGAAAAAAAAATCAAATTGACCATATCATCCTCGAGAACCAATACCAACATCTCATGTCATTATACATCATGGTATCTCTATGGTGTATAGATCAACAAGATTGTTGTCAACTGTGAAATAAATCAATCCATAAGGAATATAAAACAATGAAGATGCAATGGGAGAATACTTATCTACTAGTAGACCACAACCACTCACCCAATATCTCCCCACTATTAAAGCTTTCACTAATACTCTAGAACATAATCTGGGACATCTACTCAAGATGAACATGCTAATGAAAAAAAATTTAGATCTCATAGAATCCACACATAACTTCCCACCAGTATCATTAACTTCTAAGCTCATCTCATAAAATAACACACATTAGAGACCAATCCTCTATTGATTCAATTGTGAGGTATGTTGGAAATTTTATCCTCAACACTTCAGCAAACACATGCCCATTAACATTGTAATAGTATAGATAAAAACATGAATCAAGATACTCTACCCAACATATCTATTTCATATTCTGATCCAATAGATTAAAAATATATTTTTGGCTCTTATTATCTGATTAAACTATAATCTACTTCAGAAAGTGGTATTGTTCCAACATTTTCTGTGCATGAATAATTTATTACAACTAAATATCATGGGTTGTGTAGTTATTCTAATGGGTTTATAACTATTGATATTAATAATATACCACTTATTTCTTCTTTATCAAGACACATCTAAATCTCATAGCAAATGTATAAAAGAATATATCTTTACATGATCTCAGTTTTATAAGATTCAAAACTAGTTCATAATTAGACCTAACTCAAAACTCCTAAATATGTATCTTATAGTTGTCATATGATCCATGAATTACACCAATATAGGATTATTCTATCATCAAGGAAGATATTATGGAGAAGAAATAAAAAATAATCTATAATAACCAGCTAAACTGTAGATGTTGTGGATCTATAACACATTTCAAAGATACTCAATGAATATAAATGCATGTTCTTGGAACCATTGATACACCGTTATCAGAAAAGATAGGAACAAGAAACAACACCTCTTAGATCCAAAAGAAACACTTGGAAATCATATAAAATGTACGATGTTCTTTCTAGATCCGGATAATGATTTCAAAATAGTCCTGGTTGTCCCCCTTTAACATAGAGTACACTAAAATATCATACATCAACATAAACATCAAAGAAAATAGGAACCAAAGAATTATTTGGTAAATCAAATCCATAAACACCACATGATAATTGGTGAGATAATATAGCAAAACCAAAAACTCGAGAGGCCCGTATATATTGATAAATGACATTTTAGGTATATCCACTTCTCAGACATTCAAATGGGGGTACCCTAACCATAGTTTAATGTTAGAAACCAACTAGACCATGTATGATAATCAATGATATCATAAATTCTTTTCAAATTATATTTTTTCTTATGAACCACTCTATAAAAAATTTGATATTAAATACATATTCTAAGGATCTTATATTTTATCTTTGAAAATGGGATTGGAGAAGCCCATGGTCTCATGATAGGATGAATAAATCCATTAGCCTCATGGTCCTCGTGATTTAACTTGTGTTTAAACAAGTCAGTATGTGTGATATGGTAGAACAACATAGAAATGGCCATCCTATCATGGAGAAGGTCTATAGTGAACTTGACCTTTCTCTGTGGTGGTACAATTGAAAGATCATACTGAATTACAATGGGTTTTAGAAACACTACTAGATAATATGGATGAAAAAATCATGGGTCAACTACTTCACAAAAATTTTCATAAAACTAGAATGATACTACTTTAGAATATGGGACAATAGTCCATGCCCTTATCAATCTTGAGTCCCACTCAACCTAGAAAATATGAATGACCACGTCAGTTTATAAGAACTAAAATAGACTATGGTAATAGTCTATCTAGACATTATAACTAATCGTCTTTTCCATTCTGATAATAAATTGAAAGATTTCTTGATCATGAAAAAAAATCCTACGCTATCTCAATGTCATCATTCATCACCTAATATTTGGGACATTAGAAACCTTTTTCGGACCAAATTCCAAATGGTTTGGAAAGGTGAAACTAGAATTTGATAAGTTTTGAATGAAAACACAACACGTCCACTAACATTTATGATATGAATTAATGATTAGAACCTATATCAAACAAATCAAGAAACATAGAATAAGAGATAAACAACGTACCACTAATAGTAGCTAGAAACACATCTGATTCCGTTGGCAAATAATCCATTGCATACATCTGTCCAGTCTTACCCACATGAACATAACCCATGGCCAAATGATTTAACCCACCACCCATTGATGCATATGATTAAACCAAATAACTATTTATTAATGTGCATCCTTCTCTACTATCATAATATTTCTTTTCGAAAAAACACTTTAAGCAGACAAATCATCCACAATGGTGAAATGTATTGGGAGACACCAAAGCGTTCAGTTTTTATGACCATGATCCCTATTGAGGAAGTTGAAAAACTTGTGCTTCAATATCATAACCCTATAGACTAGTCCTATAGAAAACCAGCCACTCCTACGCTTCCTCTTCTGGCCAGAAGAAACATCATGGTAAAACACTATACAAACTGAAGATCCATCCAAACCTATCCTCACATCTATGTGTTCTTTATCCAATGGTTCCATGTCAGCTACCTCCAAAAAGGATATAAATATCATGATTATTTCAATTGACCATATATCATGCCTCATCCATAACACAAACATCTGACCCTTTTGGTACTCATTAGTGACAAGATCCTATGCTTGATGGACCAAATATTAAAAATGGGTAGAATACTCTACATTGGTACAAAAACTCTATTACTTGGTAATAAACTCCAATATCATCTCTGCGTGAAATTTTTTAGCATAAAACTTATGGGTAACAATTTTCATGAAGGAATGAAACAAATGATCTCACAGATCATAGATTGGACAAATAATTCCCACCGTAACCTTTCCAATCCCCCAAGAAAATATGTGAAAAAACCCTTCACAAAATTTTTATGAGACCACAAGGAGTTGAATATCCTCTCTATCCACTAAATCCAACTTTCATATTCATGGGGACCTATTTCACTATAAAATATGTGTGGATACTACTTTGAAAATTTAAAACTAAGATCCACCATGTGTAATATGTTCCCAACACCCACATGACCCTTTTAATGTAGAGTGTGGGAAACATCTTATACCAAAGTATAGAAAACTAGAGGGTTCACCTAGAAACCCTCTCTCATAGCTTCTACTCTTATATTTTCAAGACACTTTCATGAATTGATTTCCTACCAAATTACAATGACTAATCAGTCAAGATAGAATTCAATAATCACAAGACCTATTTTTGGTATATGAAACAAAGATATAAAACATTATGAATTTAATGAAATAAAAAAAAACTTCACTTAAAAATGAATGACTCAATTAAAATAAAATTCATATACAGTTCAATCAAATGACATCAAAATCCATGTCTCAACCCTAAAAAAGGCTCTCACCATCCAAGGTAACGTGACTCCATTCATAGAAGTGAACTGGAAAGGTCCCTTTTCACCACGTACAATCCGAATTCTGACGGCCCTAACTCCAATATATCCAATAAATAGAATCAAATTTTGTTTTTGTTATCACACATTAGGTTTACCATCATCATTGATAAAATATTATAAAGAACCTTCCTGGGATTACTATACATGCCAACCGAACTGGCCCATAAATTAATACAGGTAAAACATTAAAATAGAAACCTATACTAAATATAAGAAATACAAGAAATACAAGAAGAATAAAAAAGAATAAATAAATGATATAGAAATAAGATATAAATTCCATCCCAATATAGGATAAACTATAAATTATATTGCATCCCCATGTGACCAATATTTACCTTTAAAAAAACCAACTGAAATGCAGTAAAGACATGATAAGAAGACATATTTCAAGTGGCCCTTACCTTTTCCAAAATTAGGCAATACATCATCTATAGACTCCAAAATGAACAATTAGGGTGCGATCTGAATCTTAGTGAGATACCAGTATTGTTTATATACACATTATAATATCATGAGTGAATGAAATATTTCATTAATAAATAGTTTTAAAATGGATTTTCATAACCTTAATTTAATTGTAGTCAATTTCCCCATTTCCCCCGTAGTTCTCAGAAAATCATTTCATATTCACAAAACCATAAATATAAAAAGTATAATTGATAAAATAAGAAACTATATTCATGCATCAAGAGCAATACTGGTAATCACACAAACTTGAATCAAACTATCATGTGATGAAATTATATAAAACCTCATATAAAAATATATTCAAAAAAATCCATTATAAAAATAATCATGCGATAAATAAACATACAAGAAAGAAGTCAAAGAACCTTCAATTGAGCTTTAGACTTTGTGAAAATTTAAAATAGACACTCATGGGCTTAAACATGCGTACAATAGATCCAACAGATATCAAGTCTTGCTAGTCCATGTCAACAATAGATAAATTATAGTGATTCATCCAACACTATGGTTCCATGTGTATCATTCCTGAGATACCCAAGGATCCTAATACGAAATTTTATAAATAAATTCTCAAAACTATGATCATATTTTTATAAACCATATCTAATTACAACCCAATCTACCTTGGAGTTTGAACACCCCATAACAAATCAAGAAAATAATTTTAATAGAAAAAACCTTTTTGAAATGATTTTCCATTCCATGAAAACATTTGAAACCACTTATCACTTCAAATCAATGAAAAAAGAAAACTAATTTATTAGGAATGAAATTTCATTCAAAAAATTAAAAATCGCATCCATGATTTTTATATTTCATGAAAAGGACTACACTAACAAATAATAGTATCTTTTTTGAGAATAAATATATCACATACAAGATTATAAAAAAAATTATATTCATGAAAGAGAAATTTTACATTATTTTAAATACAGTTATTGATTTTTATATTCTATAAATAAATTATCTAATGTATATAATTCAAAATAATAATGTTAATGTGAATGATTCATGAATTAAAATATTTTTAAATTGTTACCTTGTAATTATACTTGAAAATACTATAAAAATTATTTATGAAGACATATTGTTAGAACCAATAGATTATGAATAATTTGACATAAGATAATTTTTTTATTAGGATAAATTTATAATGTAAATTTTAGTTGAAATACTAAATGATCTAGTGAAAATTTATGAATAATACTTTATGATATTTATGAAACAATGAGAAACAAATGAATTTTGTTTTTAAGTACATTGTAACCATTATATATATCTTTAATGAATATTTTTTTTATCTTTATAACGAAAAACTTATATAAAAGAATTAAACATATTAATTTATTCAATAATTCAGAACAAAAATCAATTAAGTGAGAATATTAAAATAGATCAATCAGATTTAGGTGGGGGGAACTTAATTCCAGATATTGTTGAACATCTCTGAGATTATAATTTTTTATTACATAATCATCAATTTACAACTATGTAAAATTGTGTATCGGCAATAAGAAATCATTACATTTATTTCATGTTTTTCTTGATGAGGATGTGATATGATCCTATTGTATTGTTATTTTTTATAATTTAAAATTGATACCTTACCTACCAATAATCATTCAATATATGTTAGTTTTAAAGAGACCATGTGATATATATATAGTAAATAACATATCAAATTGTATTATTGTATGAATTAATTATTATGAAGATTATGTAAAGGGTAATGATTCTAAAATATTATCCCTTAATTAGAAAATTGATTATTTATTATGTATCATTAAAACATAGTGATATTTATATTTGGGATATGCATGATCGAAAATTATTTTTAATTCATAATAAAATATTTCATAATAAGTAATATATTGATTGATCATCTATAGATTGAAATATTAAAATTAATGTGTTTTAAAGACATTAAAAAAGAATTTATCTGATGATGGAAATTTCATTGTACCAAATTACATTATGTAAAAGGAATTGACACAAATTTCAAGAGTCTTATAGATATAGTTTTATATAAAAAAAATAGTGAAACATGGATTTGATGAATAAAATGATGATAATGATGACTTTATAAAAGTTAAACCTACAGTGACACCGGGAACAGACTTGAAAACTAAAACCCAAACCCTATACACAATCAAAATGTTACTTAATCCATTTAATTCCCCTCATACAAGAAATAGATAATTATCATTAATAATTCTCAAAAACATATTGGTGGATGGGTAACCAAATTACTCATATAAAATAACTACATTATTAAATATAAAATATGATTTATCTCCATTAATTCAAATACATATATATATATATATATATAAATGTATCAACATATTATATAAAATATAAATATAACATCATATAAAGAAAAAAATACCATAAAAATGAATCCTCAAGAAATTATCATTAACAATGCTTAGATAAACATTTAATTTAAAATGAAATGAACTCAGGTACCTACAAATCAAAACTAAAATAAATAAATAATTTCACACAATTCCAAATGTAGTGGAAAACATGATTCCGAGTACGATTTAACCAGTATCTCTTTATGATTTCCTTGTATATATGTTAATAAATCAATCTCACGTGAGTGAAACAAAATGTATTCAGATACATCAAAGTAGTTATCTATAATCAAGAAGAATAATAAATAAATCTCAAAACACAATTTGAATAAAAAACACCTATATCCATAAAAATTCCTTTAAAGAATAAATTTTGAACAAATTCCTCCTACATTATCTATTTCCCAAATCCAAATCTTGTCCTGATTAAAATTTTATGAATAAATAATGTGTTTACCCATACAAAAAATATCAAAACCAAAGTGTCTTATCATGATAATAATTTTCCAAAAAACATTTTATTTTAACAATGTAATCACCCACCAATCAGACAAGATGGATCCACTTGGGTTTACTTACACCAAATTCGAGACTTCTACAACCATTTCCATGACTCAAGCTGTCAAATTAGGTATCATATAATAAAAACACCACAGGTTAACCTATGCTCCTATATAGTAAACATTGAAATTATTAAATCATGTACAGACTCTAAACTGAAATAACTATCCATTAGTGAACAAATAAAACTTTTTTTGTCCTTACTAACCTCCAATTAAATAAATCATTCCAACTCATGTTACAATATGACCTAATTATACTTCACTATAGCTCGTAGTACGTTGTGTGTGACACCCCACGTCCGTCTCCAATAGGTCAAGGGTTGTTCATAAGTGACATGTAGGCTTATCAGTGAAATGAAAATACTTATCCTAGGTATGATTATTCATGCATAAAACAAAGACCATAAACTATTTTAGAGGCACAATAATAACTGAAAAATTTAGAGTAAAATTAATATCTAAAAATCCTCTAGGAAAACATGCAGTACATTAGGTAAATAAAAATGATGTAATGGACAAAACACATGCCTAATAAGAAATGAAGTATCAATCTTGGAAAAACTAGAATATGTAAAACACTAAAGAGATCCCACCTTATAATCGACAAGGTTGGACATAGAATATTGTTATCACCTCTAGTTCCCCTATTATCCTCTGAAATACTTTCAACCAAAGTCACATATGATCTTCCAACTATCTGTGTGTGATAGAACACCTAAAGGAAAATCCGAGGCAGGGATGTGTATATAAATACAAATTAAGATTCAATGAAAACAATTAAGGATGAAATAGATTTAATAAATTTTCATCTCAATCCAAAATGATGGAGGCTAAAGAAAACCCATCATCAGATATGCTCAATAGAATACCACGAGATAAATAATGGGGATCTCCGTCTATATAGCCAACTAGAAATATGGACTGAACCTAAAAATCTCAAAGGTACATCTCTAATGACCAACACCACAAGATTCCTCATCAAAAATTGTGTGTAAGGCCAACACCTTGACACTAAAATACACATTGAAGAGAGAAACAATGTCTTATAGAGGACTTTATTCCAATCAAGGATCAATGTTGGGGGAGTACCTAACATAAATAGAGTTAATGAACAATCATATATTGTGGTGTAGTTTTAACTATACCTATATTAATATTATGGGGGACCTATAACCTAGTAATACAGGGGAGTACCAACACTAGAATCTCTCTAATGATCAAATTCAATTACTTCCATTAGACACAAATCACTGAAAGAATCTTCCTGGTCATAACCCCTCATGTCATGTCTTTCATTCCAAATAGAATAAAACCATTACATCTTATGTTTAATTATTCTTGGGTTATAATACTCATGGGAAATATTAATATTCCCATATAAGGAGATAAAAGAGGTAGAAGTATTTTATAAAACTACATGTAATGTACATATTTTCACACAACATGTATTTCTTTGGTAGGTATAATCAGGTACTCTATTCTATGTCGTTGTACTTTGGTCGTGCCTATGTACTCTATACATGATCATGTACTGTAGAAATGTCTAGGTACACTAGTTTTATTTAGATACTCCATTAATTTTTGTGCCATTATACTCATTCCATGAATACCTATATACCCAATGGTACACACCAGGTTTCCAGGGTGAAGTCATAAAACCATAGACCACATATCATGTGACATTTAACTCTATGTGAAACCAAATATTCCACTATGTGAGACTACATGGTGTTTGTTACAAAGGAATATATAGTGTGTAGTCATGTTTTTCATAGATAGTTAAGAAGCATCCCCATAATTTCAAGACTCACAGTTCTGAACTCCTTATATAACTTTGGACCAACATATTTTTACTAAATTTGTGGGGAAAAGCTTCTTTAATTAATTTACTACCATTATTGGATAGAAGTAAAATCACTAATATCCTAATCTGAATTATCTCATGTTGTATGACACTTTTTGAGGTTTATATCCTTGAAATAATCACCCCCAACCCACATTCATCCTCGATCCGTGGTAAAAACAAGAATCAGTAGCTTGTTCACACGTCTATCATTAATATGGGTGTTTGTTCTTTTTCAAATGTAGACAGGCTATGTTAAATCATGACCCGATGGACCAAAAAATATGAATTGAATAATGGTAGTGGGGAGAGGACAATAATAAGATAATATAAATTTTTATTAGTGTGATCCTAGAAAATGGAATTTAAATTGTGAAGTCCATGGTTGGAAATTGGGAATAAAAAATTACTAAATTATATAAACAATATTAACCAAATATGGTTCCATGAATAAAATCAAAATAACTAAAAATATGAAGATATATAATCAAATAAAATAATTTGACTCAATAATGGAATAATATTAAAAAATAATGATATATGTATCAAGAACGGATCAATCACTAATGAAGAACACATCTCATATAATTGAAGGTAATTTTTCAGTTGTGTTTTTTGTACATCTCAATAATTTCCATGATCCTTCCTCATCGATCCACATTCTAGAGTTTCCTATTCCAAAAATTTACTCCTCCTCCTCCTTAATTCCCATAGTTATGCGGGTAGCCTTGGGGATTTTATATACAAGCATATAAATGTAAACTTAATTTGGATTTTGGAAATTAAATAAGTTAACATAATTAATTAATTAAATTATTTAACACAACTAAAAATATTATCCTTCAATGGAATACCAGATTCTAACAAACATAATATAATTCCTAGGGTAAAACCCACATTATAGGAACAACTATTCTCTTAGATTTCCAATATCATGTCTTGATTAATTCGAAAACCATTTATCATGAAAATATTTACACACATGATTTAAGATATATATTAATAATTTTAGAATATTATTTATATGTTCTAGAAACTCCCTAATCTCCAGGACAAGTGTAAGGTAATATTAAGATATATATTTAGAAATATAAAAAGTCAGAACCGATGAAACTATTGTCTTTGAACCCCCCCCCCCCCACCTTTAAGGGTTTTCAGCAAACAGACATATGTAAATCAATAAAGTGAGATTAATGAGCCTGAATTTGACTTTCATTCTCCAAAGATCACTCTTTTCTGATATGATGAAGCCGAATAACTCAATCCAAATGTAAATTCAATAAACATAGGCTCATATCCTGGAGGTCATCAATCGTCACTAGGTACATTAAGAATGTTCTTCTATCCTTGATGTCTTTCTCATCCTAGTAAATTATTTATCATGGGTCTTCTCAAGATCTCATAATTTGTAACACAAGGATGACATCCTGCACTCACTCTAACTATGGGGGTTAATTCATTAGTATGAAAACTACCCAAAACTCTATAAAAATTTGTTTTCCCTAATGAACTTATCATATAGCATGTTTCCTAAGTTGAATCTATGTAATCCTCATCTTGGAGAGACTCTCACAGGAACATGATATCCCTACTCACACATCAAATGACTATGAAATCATTCTTTATAAGACTTAAATAATATCCAAGAGTTTCATAAACCATCATGGATCAAAAAAGCCTTCTCTGTTGTTTCCTTCACCAATTATATCCCAGTAGGTGATGTGTCAAAAATATCAGTTTAGTATATGGATGATTTTAATGGTCCCCATATAGGGCATCAAAATTTTCTATACCAATATTTAATTAATAACTATAACTATAAGATAACTAAAATAATTGAAGATGTCCAGGATGACTTTTACCAAAGTCCAACACATAATCTCTCATTATTTTCATTAAAACATTGACGTTCCACTCATTTTTTTCATATTTATGGTGGTGAAACATTTTGATCATACATAACTAGGTCTCTAAAAACTCATGGAAACTGCTACATAATCATAAATTCATATAGGTATCATGGTCCAAGATATTTGCATTAGGTAACAAATGAATATAGATGATATCACTCATAAACAACTACAAAAAATTATGAACAAAAAATCACCCTATGATACAAATAAAGTGTTTTGAAACGGTATGTTAGTAGAAAATGACCATGATAGGGTCACAGGCCCTCACATTCCATGGAATCACCATATCAAAATCCATTGATACTTCATGCCACATTTATTTTAGGATCATATGTGGGTTATTGAAACCTAATGATACATGATGCTCAACATTTATCTTTTAACATGTTAGAAACCTAGAGAAAAACTCAACAACACTCTCCCTCATCCTATCCCACCAAAAAACCCCATTAAACATACATGTTACAAATTTCCAAAAAAAAAGATGTTTTGATGTGTGAGTAGTGATAATGGGATTATTTAATATTCGAATCTACCACTAGAGTCAATAGAATGGAGGCCAATTACTCTTAACCCATTCCCAAAAGGTGATAATAGGGTTATTTGATAATGGAATCTACAACCATGTTTCCCTTCACTATATAATAAACTTTCAAAAATACATATTACTATAGAAACTACATTTAATGACTCTGTATTAAGATATGGTCAATAAAATTAGATATGAATATAAGAATATTTCTTCTAATTAAACAATAAATCTATCAAGTACATAATAATAACTCCCAACATTAGAGGGAATACTATTGCACTCAACTATTTGTTGTGGGTTGGATAATTCTAATCATTTGGTCAAAATTTCCTTGAAAAATAATAGATCACTACCTATATCTTCCCAATCATGAAACTGATCTCCAATCCAAAAACATCATAAAATTCAAGGAATTTGATTCCCTCCACTATTAGTCTCAATATATGTTCACTAGAAAACATTATCCATAACTCGTTGAATTATCTCAGACACTAACCATTCCAAAAAAATATTCCCTTTCTATGTCAATGTTGCTAAACGGGATTCTAATCATGAAAAAACTTCTACGAACCTCTGTTAGTACCCTATCTAACTAATAAATCTCTACACCTGTATCATACTCTTGGGTGTCACCCAAGTTGTTTCTATGTCAATCTCTACTAGATCCACAACAAATCCATTTTAATGGATGATAATCCAAATAAAGTGAACCACTAAAATTCAAATGTTACACATCAAGAGCATACAATATATTTAGTTCTCCCAGAGTATGTCTAGGAATTTCTTTGAATACATTAAATTCTCCTTTATTGATGTAGAGTAAATAATAATTCCATAAGAAAACAAAACTGTGAATATATCCATGTATAGATAGATGATTCCCCTCATAAGATCTTTGAATATAGTGGGAGAATTAGTCCCATGGAATAAAATCATTGTGATATCTTTGTATATATAGTGACATTGGAATTACATCCTTTCAATATAATCCTATAGAACCTCAAAATAATGGTAGAAAAATGTGGTATCAATAATTGAAAAGGAACTCTTACCATTCAAATGGTTTAAATGGTCAACAATTCATATCATGGGTTAGTTTATCATGATTTTTACATAATTACGTTGATGATATTTGTCCCAAATCCATAAACCCTCTTTAATATTTTTACTGAACAACACTAGAGTCACCTAAGAGGACACACTATATAAATCATTATCTCGAAGGTCTTACACCTTCACCCTCAACTCTTGGGGCTCTATTGGGTCCATTCGATATATTGATGAAGATATTTTTGTTGTCCTAGGTTTCATGTGGATACATAATTTAATCACCCACTAATAAGGTAGTCCCAATAAATATTTAGTAAAGACATCCATAAACCCTCAACTACTATAGGATTTTCGATTCCTATAATGCACAATGCACAAAGGGATAAACTAGATAATTGGTGTGTGATATGTTATAGCTTCTCTATCACAAAACCAACATACTCAGCAAAAATATCCCTCTTTATAGTAAAGGATAATCTCATACCATATTTATTAATGTATATAAAAATCATATTAAGATAGTGAATTTGGGCATATATCACATACATACTTTTGATACAAAATATGATTGTCTTATGGATTGATCATGCAGACTAAAAGGTACTATGAGAAACACTTTACAATAAGATATAGATATGACTACATACAAAATTTTGATACATGTGTGTCACTCTCTATAGAAACCACTTGCCATATCTTATTGTGTAATACTAATTTGGAAACTCTATATCTCATACAAGGGATGTGGAAAAAAGGAATAAATCAGACATATCTCTACAAGTTGTGGAGGAATGGATGATAATACACTTATAGTACCTTAAATCACCTCATGAGTAGTCTGATTATATCCAACAATATAAGGAAACTATCCATGCCCACAATTTCTAGCCCTATAAGCATGATATGGTCTACTTTTTGGTTATGGTGATGGAAGAATATCATTATTCCTTATTCTATAAATATCTCCTCTCTCATTCGCTCAAAAAGAACCTCTATTAGCACTAAATCATTGGTTGTTGACCATACAACACCTAGGAAAACCATTATCAAAACTATAACTCTTCCATTGAGGTCCATCTACATTGTATACACCATCTTCCGCATGTTGTGTCCGTAAATCACATGCCATGTTACCCTATCCTTGAAAATATTATCATCACCCATCTCAGACCTCAATGGATCCTCTATGAGACCCCTATGATTTACCTCACTAGTTCTGATTATGTGCTTCCACATGTATCCTTCTCCATAACCCTAATGAACAGTGACTTATAACTATTATTGATGACTCTACCCGATGATGACTTCTTCTAGCTCTTTCCACTCAATATACATCCCCTTGGAAATTACCTATAACCATGGAAAACAAGGAATCATCAGTATAAGTGGAAATTCATAAAGGTACCATGCTAGCCTAGATGTATCTTCAAAGTCATTTGTCAAAATTCTATGATTTAACATTTCCATCTCCCACCATATTGAGAAGATTAACTCATGAGGTCCATAAATATTTTGGAATACTTCATAACTAAAGATCACCCTTTTTTAGCTCATAATACTCTTAGATCTACAAAAAACATGATCTCAAAGGATAATAATATTTATAATGAAAATACAAAAACAATTACTTGAGCATGTTTCCTCTTCTTATGTATGAGTGATTATACTCTACAAATTAACTATTTCTCAATAATGAATAATGGTTCATTGTGAAACCATATGATCGTCCTATACCTGAACAAGCTTGAATGATTTGATCACCACCTTTATAAAATCCTCCAATGCTTGAGGGTCTCTCCCTCCATGAAACCTGAGTCTTATCTATCACTTGAATAATTATAACACACTGGTCCAACAGACATCATTGTCTCAAAAATAAAAATATATCCACTACCCAACATGTATTTGATCATCCACTAGAACCACCAGAGTAAACACTTCATCAGTGGGTCCATAATATGAGGACTTATCTCTAAAAAATAAATTTTAGAGTCCTATTTGGATATCCTATATGGATATCATTATTAAGGAATCCTAAATTATATCAAGATATACCATGTTTATATGGTAATATATGGTAGTATGACTCATGAATGACATGAATAATAACTTATCCAATCTAATATAATATGTGTAGCATTTGTTTCTCTATAACTAGTGCCTTTATTTGAGGATTAAATAAGAAATTGGTCAGTGTGTTTGGGTATGGATATATCATAGATTGCACCAACATTGGGTTCCCTATCTTGAGAGCTGTACTTAATACAATCTATCATCATTTACCTATGTACCAATACCTAACCATACAACATGTCTAGAATGATACAATGGCCAGGGGAATTACAAACTGTAATACCACTTACTCGTAACCTATCCCACTAAGACCTTTTCAGGGTTAGCAGTATTCAATGGGTGACACCCCATGACACCCTCCAAAATACCATTTATGGAGATAATATTTGAGTAGGAATATCTCAAATTTTTGAGGCCTTAGACTAAGTACTTGTATCCACACAAAGAAAAAAATTCTTGAAATAATTATGATATAGATGATAACTAAAATATATTTATACTAATCCATCCATGAAACAACCTATAGAAAAATATAAATTTAAAATAGTATAAATAAGTTATGAAGGGAAAAAATCACTCATATATAAATGATGTACCAACATGGAAATAACTATATAAGGGAAATGATTAAAGAGATCACTTCTTGTAATCATTAATGATGATCACCAAAATAGTCAAAATATCTATTATCTCTATTCTCTTCCAAAAAAAAGTCCACAATAGTCTCCAAAACATAATATTTCTTCTACGTATGGCACAACACAAGCGTCCAGATCCCATGCTGTGGTGGGTATACACATACATAGTAAAAAATCTCAAAAATAAGGAGGTAAACAATCAAAAATAATTAATAGTGATATAAAATAATAAAGAAAGACGGTGAAGAAAACAGACCTCAGATATTCTCCAAAATATAATTAGTAGTCAAAGGGCATATTTGTCTCTATAGACTTATAAGAACTATTAGTGATGTTGGATCTCTCAAAGCCCTATCTATGAATCCCAACACCATATGAATACTATTGAAAAATAGTGTAGGGTAACCATACATCTCCACTAAACTCCACAGAAAATGGAGAAAGTAAATCTTGCGGAGGACCTTCTCCCCCATAAAGCTAAAATATAAGGGAGAACCATGCTATGATAGAGGCCCCCTTCCCAATTATAGTATGAGTAATTACCAACTTCACATATGTAAATAGTTTTGTGGACCAAAACCCTTGTAAGATAGTGGAGTACGAAGCCAAAAATATCTATGATAATCAAACTCAATCATTATCATCGATCCATATCAAGGAATGGATCAACCTACTCTAAAAAACATTTTCATATAATTATTCACAAAATGATGGAAATCATCATGTCATGTGTAGAAAACATTTCAGGTAATGGTACTCATGGTCCCAATTATGATTCTCATGAAGGGGGATATATAATGTAGAAACCTATATGAAATGTACAGGGCATTTAAATATGGTCATATAGTGTTTCATTAGTATCCATTTCTTATCAATTTATCTGGACTATTCCTTTTTTACATTGTTAATGCACACGTATGATGATTGTTCCTATGTAATATAGTAGTTTTAGACTACTATTGTAACTTCCAAGCACACTTTCAGTGTCTGGGTGATTTAGTCATGACCATGTACACCTATTATGTCTATGTAACTAGCTATGTTCATTATCACGTAGCCATAGTCACACACTAGGTCCCTATATTTTGGTTACATTATCTGCAAGAAGGCCACAAGGTGTGTCATAGTTTGCACAATGTGAAACCATATATGGTGTAGGTGGAGTATACAAGGCATGTGTTCCTCTAAGATATATGGTGTGCAGTTAGGTTTTTTACTGACTGTGAATCCTTACATAAAATTGGTACCAGATCTACAGTTTGGATAACCATATTTCCTATTTTAATTCATAAAATACATCATAATCCAAGGTAAATCCTCATATCATCAATTTCTGATCAATAGTTTCCTTAAATTAAATTTCTGAATAACTGATCGATAATCTATCACATCGAATGTTGCTTCCTGGTTTATCAATCCTAAAATACATTACCTAAAACCTACAATAATCCATTATACATACACAAATCCATGATCTCATGTATTTTCACACATCATCCATGAATTTGGGGGCTCAATAAGACAAAAATTTTGAAAGAAAAGTCTGTATTGCACCTTCCGGATATAAATATGAAGAATACAATGGAAAATCATGGGGAAACGACATGAACAAGTTAATATCATCATTGAACAATGTGTTCCCAACCATCAATCATTAAATTATGGAATCCAGTGATGGAATATAGAAATAAAGGAAATTAATAAATAGGATCAGTTATATAATTTATTTTTGGCCCCATTTGGAGAATGAAAATAAAAGAAAATATAATGATATATAATCCTGCTTCATCACTTAATTCAAAAAAGGATGAAAACGAAAATATTATGTAAAAAACACCAAGAAAATATAAATTTTCAGTCTATAAAATTTATATATAGTGATAAAAGGGATAATTGCAGTGTGTTTTTTCCCATCTTAGGCTTCTCCGCAATCGTTCATCACTAATCCACATTATCATGTCGCACCCAAAAACAAATCCCTCAACCTCCTCTCTAATATAAATTTTTTATAAGGAAAACTCTAAGAATATTATATAATGATATATAAATAGAAGGGATTAGTTGTTTTCATTTATGTTACCTAATTAATTAATTACTGAATACACTCACCAATGATCACCTTAAAGAAAATGACCGAAAAAAACATAATGTCGTGCTTATGGTAATCTTAAATTTTTTTGAAAAACCCATATCCTTTTATTTTATATTCAACATCCCAAATGAATTTAAAAATAATTTTTCACAAAAATATATTTACTATGTATTTAATATATAGTAATATTTTTTTTATTTTGGGTTCATGTGACACTAAATCCATAACACAAATAATGAGAAAAATTATATATATATATATATATATATATATATTAAAAAGAATAATCCATTTAATCCATATTCATTGCAACTCAAACCATTTCCCACTCATTAAAATCTATAACACTAATTATCTAATAAATAAATCCTAATTCAAGAAAATATCACATTCAATGTCAAACAACCATTTCAATACTATTTTTCAATTCAATTAAATATCATATAAAACCCATAAAACCCAATTAAGACAAAAAAAAATTCAAACCATTTCTAAATTTTAAAAATAAATTTTGAAAAAAAAATTACATAATAAAACATTATTTTAAAAAAATATTATGAAATAAATTTTTTATTTTTTTCGATGAACTTCCATGTGTCTGGTTTTTTAAAGATGAAAATAATTTCTATGGTATTGAGTAATGTGGACCTAGTTTTTTGGGTTAAATAAAAAATATTGTTGGGTTGGAATGAGTTTTTATGGGACATAATTTTTTGTTTAGGGATGTCCATATGTGTATATGGAATGGTAAGTGGGGATTTATTAGATTCCTCATATTGTTTAGAAAAAACATTTGATTTATAGAAGGGTATAACTATAATATTTAGTGGAATTTGGTGGTGTCATTATAAGAGAGTATTAATGGTAAAATTTATCTAAAATTTATAAAAAAATAGATTCTTAATAAGGGTAGAGGATTTCCTGACTTTGTGGTGTGAATGAAGGTGAAATGGGGAAATATGAGGACCATAGTAGGAAAATTCATAGTCTTGGAGACTGTTCACATCGACCATGGATCATTGAATTTAAGGTAGAGAATGTTCTTGGTCAATAAATTTCCTACGTGAAACTACAAATATAACATACATCATTTATAAATGTTGGATTGTTGGAATTATTTTTCATAACAATAAAGTGTATCCCTTATTTCTTATGTTTCTTAAAATGAGTACTTGTTTAGAAATATTTAAGGATTTTCAGTTATTAATTACTATATAATCCATTTTGATCTAGGAAATTACCCTTTTATCTTTTTTACATCTTCTTCACCTGGAATATATTATACTATTGTATATAAATATAGATTCTAAAATAGTTTTTTCAATGATGATTTTTTTAGAATAAATCCCTTTATTTTATTTTTGGTTTTGTGTTTGATGAATATATGTTTGAAGACATCCATGGAATATTACAAAGTAGTTCATAAATCTTCAGTATTTTTTTAATGAATTTATGTTGTTTTGTCTATTAGATTTAAATAACACTGAGATAACCCAGGTCAAGTCATGAGAATGGTGTCTATAAATTAATAAACAGAAAATTCATGATAACATAAGTGTTATCAAAATAATTGTAAAAGCCATCATGGAAATTGTAAGTCTTTATACATTCTCATAGAGAGAAGAATGTAAATGTTTTCATGGGAGATATAATCATTTTGTGATATATAAATGTTACATAGGTATGATTCCACAGAGAGTTTTGTGATACAAAAGTAGCAAGTGATGGATTACTTGTCCAAGATGAATTGGGTATCATATAAGGGAATCATTCATCACATTCTGAATGGGTTTTATGGGGAGAAATGGAAAGTCTCTTATTGTGTAAGACTCATTATTATATTTTTTTTTGGAATCTTTTGAGATTTTTATGACTCTTGAATAATTCTATAATAATTTATATATTAACATTTTAGTAAAATATTATGTCATATCATGGTTGATTTTTCCATGATGTAAAGTGCTGATGTAGATTTTGGTGTATAATCCTTAGATTAACATGTAACATCCCAATATTTTCAAAGGAAAAACTATGTAGAAAAATAAATTACTAAATACTATGTAACCTTTAAAAACTAACCATTAAACATAATATTGACATGGTTGTGATTAGTATGTTTTTCAGAGTTGGATAGAACAAGCATAATTTTTTGTGAATAGTAACCTACCCTTATAAGTATTAACATACTGTTATGAGTAGTAACATGACCCTTATTAATAGTAATGTATCATTATGAATAGTAATGTAACTCTTATGAATAGTTATGCACCCTTATGAATAGAAACTTAAACCTTATGAATAGTAATGCACCCTAAGGAATTGTAAATTCACTAATGAAATTATAAATGAAATATATCCATCTTATCTTTGTCAATATGATAAAATTATTTCCTAATGTATGTAAATAAATAATATAAAAATTATTGATTAATTGTTGGTATTTTTGTAAGTCATATATATTTAATTACAAATTTATTATTTATTTAACAATTTAATTGAATATTTATTTTCATAAAATGTATTAATAAATAATTATTTTTAGGACTTCTGATTATACTTTTTTTTAAGAAACCGGATTTAATTTTTCAATGTGTAAGAATATTAGTTTTAATTTTTAAAGTTGTATTTTTCATGTAAATTATGATTTTATATAAAAAGTAAATTAAGAATTTTTTGAAAATTATTTCAATATAATGGAGATCATTTTTGAATTCTACATCTCATAAATTTGTTAGGGTTAAGTTTTGGGATTTTTCAGAAAATCATGAAAGTTTTTGTGAATATTAAAATACGATAAATTATGATAAATGTTAAATACTTGATTTACTAAATCATGGGTGACTCAAGGCTGATTTAATCCCACTTGGTTTGAACTCACATGAACTTATTACCATTTTGGGTCACATGAATCATACTATTCATATTCTTTATCATAAATATTAATATAATGATTAAAATATTGTGAAATCCTCATCTCCTCCACTATAAACACCACCGTTATTCACCTCTTCCACTAACACCTCTCAAGCTGTTATAATTGCCTATGTCCTACCCAATACCCTCCCCAAGTCTCTTCTCGACTTCTAAAACCATCTTTTCATACCAAAAGTCCCAAACCGAAGGCCTTAATGAGGACCTCAAGGAGAAGGGATCAAGTTGTAAGAATCCAATTTCTTTTTCTTCTGCTAAATTTTCAATTATTATTATTTTTTTATACTCTCTTATCTTCCCCTAATCCAAGAGGAATTAAAGTTGTATTATTACATATATGATATATTATTATCATGTTTATCTAAAATTAATCAACTTACTTATCTCTTCCCCCTCTTTAGAAAACATTGTTCGTGATGTGTCGTTTTAACCCAATCGTGTGATATGTGTTTTAAATTTCCATTATGTCCATCAAATCTATTTGTAAAACCATTTTACAGGTTGAAAAATAATTTAAAGTTTATTGGTTGATCTCTTTTAGGTTATATAATTAAATTCCCTTCATTTCATTAATTTATATAACGAAACAATTTCATGATTATCGATGAACCACAAAAAATGATCTAAACAAATATCATAAATGTTTTATCTAATGACTCATCATTATGTTTGATAAAAAATATTTATGGTATCAGTTGATATTCTCCAAAAAATATTAATAACATTTCATTCAACTTTTGTAATTTCATTTCTATGTGACAAGAAAATCAAATACAAACTAGACATGGAAATCATGCGAAGAACGCACCTGAAACAATGGAATGAAAAAAATACTTATAATTAAAGGGTGAAAGGTTTTTATTAAATGATATTATAAGTAGTTATAAACATGAATATGTTTCCATAAAAAAATAATAACACACTTTTAACCATTTTACAAGAGTGTTAAACTTGTTTTAAGTAATAAGAACACGAGGTAATGTAAGCTGGTGGGACCTAAAATGGATGAAGAAATTGTAGAAAAATTCAACACCATTGAGTAGAACATAAGGTAAAATAAACATCAATAGAATAGATAAAATAACAATCATCAATGAGATCAAGAGTTTCATGATAGTGAAAAAGTGTTCCTCCACATGTCTCCATGGAAAACAGTCATGATATTTTTGAGGAAGGGTAATCTAAGCCCTATGTACATTAGCCCCTTTTAGATTCTTGATCACATTTTTTTTAAGTTTCATTTACTATAACTCCAACAAACCATGTCTAAATTACATGATATATTCTATATCTACCTCTTGAGGATATATATACCAGATCCCTCACATTTACTAAATTCATTGGTGGTATAATAAGAAAATGATCTCTCTTATAAGGAATGACTAGTGAAGATATTAGACCTCATAGATAATGTTCTACATAGAATGAAAACTCTTATATTCCATGTTTTATAGTTAATTCATAAGTATAAGGAGGCGAAATGGGAACTAGACTAATCCATGAAGAACAAGTACCCTCATGTGTTTCCACTATAGTATGTAAATTGAAATTTCATGGGTAAAAGTTCCTAATGGGAGAAAATGTAACAACCCATAATTTTAGCAATGAATTTCCGTTTTGAATATAGAATATTATCATATTTTTTAATATTATATCATATAATAGACACTCATCACATGATAAAACAAACTAAATTTTGTTATATTAATTTAAACATTACATTTATAGAATAAATATGTCCCTATGAAATGAATGTTTTATAATGGGAAAAAAATAGAAAATAAGATAAAAATAATATAAAATATTGGTTCTGATCATTCTTCCATAATAATTAATTAATATAATTTGATTATCCATGATTTTAAGTTTAAGTTTATAATGATTCTTGATCATAAAGTAATTAATATCTTCAAACCACCATTTTTATTTGGTTGTTCACTTTCTCTTTCTATATCTCATTTTAAATCCCTATTTTATATTGTGTATTGATTCTAAATTATATATATATGTCTCTTATATATATATCTATCTTATTCTCCCATTATTTTAATGAGAAAATACATTTCTTCAGTTCATTTTTCAAATACCTTTTTGAAATCAAACCCTTTTAAGGGGAACATTTCTATCAAT
The DNA here is from genome assembly GCA_963277665.1 of Viscum album. Taxonomy (NCBI): domain Eukaryota; kingdom Viridiplantae; phylum Streptophyta; class Magnoliopsida; order Santalales; family Viscaceae; genus Viscum; species Viscum album. The sequence goes on along the minus strand of OY728137.1, from coordinate 1,885,731,743 downwards.
TAATTATTGTATGTAACTCTCATTTAAAAGTATTTATTCACATTAAGGGTTCCTTAAATAAGTTAATATTTTATGTATAATCATTATATTTTACCTATGGTTTTTAAAAAAATTATATACTTACTCTTTCTCCAAAAAAACATTAACAAATTCCTTAAAGCACCATTTTCAAAACTCATTTATATACCCAATTCTATACCCATCATCACAGGATTTTTCCAATTGAAAAACATATTTTGAGACCTATGGATATGTACTGAAATATAAACATAGAAAAAAAATTAATTACTTATTTTCTTTATAAATATTATGAAATACTATTTGATTATGATGTGAGGAAAGATTATGCAACCCATTTCTTTCCATTTTTATATTTTATGTTTGTGCATTATGATTGATTTCCATTTTTTATACAAATAGAAATATACATGTTATGATGGGTGATACTAGATAGGTATCCAATTCATTTGGAATTTTTTTTGCCTCATGATATGTTTTGTATGGGATTAAGGAGTAAACTTACTCCTTGATGGGACTTTTTCCACTATGTGATGTTTTCTTAGAAGTTATCCTTGACATATTCTTTTTTTGTGTTTCATGTTGTTGTCACATTCCTAAGTTTTCATGAACTTATGATTCCTTGTTATTTATTTTTTGACTCTATATGATTATCCATGATCCTGGTATTTTATGATATCATGTTATGCCTTATTGTTCATATATTATTCTTCATTACTAGGTTTATTCACATACTAGGATTTATATCTCGTATATTTTTTTATGTATTCCCTAGGTTATCTTATGCAGTTTTAGGAGTTCAAAATTATTTTTGGATCTCATTATAGAGAATAAATTAATGTTTTAGTTTTTTAGTTTTTTTTATGAACCTATTATTACAAATACAATAGGCCACATGATGTTGGGGTTGTGTTTATTAGATTTTTATGATAAAACTCATGTAAAAACATCTGTAAAATGATTATGTCTCCATATAAAATTTTTTTGGGAAGACTTTTTCTTGGGATAATCATCCCTTATACACTCTATCTTGGGATAATCCTCTTATGTACCCTTTTGAGATCTTGATATTTAAACATAACCAATGAATTAGAAGGATATATAGGGACAAAACCTTTTTAATAATATTAATCTATATATATGTGTGACATTAGAACATGAAAACATTCATAATTCAAAAATCATTTAATTAACTCTGTTAATAGAGCGAGGTTTCATGAAAAACATTCCTATACATTCTATAAACCATAAAAATATGGAATATGGATGGTGGGAAAGAACAAATCCCAATTGTAACATAAGTAACATAAAATTATATTGATATATATTAATAACACCATTTTGAGGTTATTATATAAATCAATTTTAAGAATGTGAAAAAACGTCACTTTTTGAAATACTTGAAAAATACCCAATATATTTTCTTTAAAATAAAATAAATTGATATTGATAAAACATTTTAATCAATAACCTTTAAAATAAAAAATTGTATTCATAATAAAAATTATATAAAATGAAGGTTCTTTTAGAAACAGCGAATAATTAATTCTTAAAAACACAAGCCTTTAAAACCCTTATAAAAAACAATATTTCTTTTCAAAATCAAAATATTTCTTTTGAAAAATATGACAATAGTTTATATCATTTTAGAAATCTTTAATAGTTATAATCTTATGAAAAAACACATAAAATTTTAATGGAAACTTTTTAAATAATAATGATCATATTATGAGAGAACCCGTAAGAGTTTTTAGAAGGAAAAAAATTTACTATGCATGTAAAACATCAGGTTATGGGTCACATTAAAAATTAATTTTTAAAAGGGTCAAGTGAAACACTTTAAAAAAAATTACTTATGAAAATTATATTCAATAAAGGATCCTTGAAATGTATATAATGTTATTCATAAGAAATGTTAAGTTTAAGATAAAACCTTTTATTTAGAATGTATGGAAATCATTTTTAATATCTTGAAATAACATTATCAAAAACATATAATGTAAAAATGGTTAATAAAACATAATTTTTAAAAGTGGAAAAGGTAATGATTAAGGTTACATGAGATAATTGATAATTATGAATCCAAATGAAAATGAGAAAATTTATTGGAAATTAAAAGGTGGACATAGAAGAAAAAAAATCATCATCGAAGAGAATTGGAATTATTCTTCACAATGAAATAATTTTATGGGGAATAAATTCATCATGGAAGGATATTTGAATTAAATATTCAATTTCCCCTAGAATAATAGATAATAAAATATAATAAAATTTTATCATGTAATATCCCAATAATGGAAAAAATAAGTTCAAGAAGAAATATCATTTCTAAATGACATAAGTTATGATTTTTCAATATCATTTATGAATTAAGGAATATTTTAATAAAAACCCGTTGAAAGAGAGGGATTAAAATCAAACATAAAATAACATTAATAAAATATAATTCATGATATGATATATCCAATTGTAAGTATAAATATAATTAAAATGAAATTAGGTACACGAACAAAATCTATCTCAAATAAAAAAATTAAATAAAAAACTCTTAAAGTACTGGTAATGTAAGAATTAAAATAACATTATAGGGATACCATAATGTGGAAATATAAATGTGGTGAAATAAAATATATTCAATATAATTGAATTCAATATCTAAGTGAATATATTATATGTAATTAAAGGTTCTGTGAATTATAAAACAAGTCTCACATAATAGAAAATAGAGACAAATAATCCTTACAACCTTCATATCCATTGAATCAATATTCATTTCAAAAAAGAACATTATATTTTTCATTAAAAACCATTAATATTTTAAAATAAATTAATTAGGTAGTGATTTCACAACATCAATGATATAAAGTGCAAAATATGACATGGGTGTCAAGAAATATAATTTGGAACATGATATCCCTTACCTTAAATCCCTCTTAGTTAAATATGCTCAAATCACCTAAAAAATTAACATAAATATATTAATTTCTAATTTTATTGTCCTATTAAAATTTATTAACTTTTATAAAATTCATTTATAACCATATTTCACAAATATGTTACCTGATTATAGTTTATATTCGTCATCATATGTTAGGATTTATCGATTGTTTGTTCTATACAAATTTCATGATGATAAAGTCAATTATCACTAAATGGTTCAATTTTCATAATTCATAGATTATTAAAAAATTATAATCATTTTCTTAAATGATTCTCTAAGTCCCTTTTAATTTTGTGAAATACATGGAAATGTTTTGTAAAAAAGAATTTACGATGAACTAGTTTTTTTCTGTTTAGTGATCAAAAGGTAGAAATTACTAAATATATTAAATATTTATAAAACCTTTACAGAATAGATAAAAAATTAAATAAATTATTATTACATTATATAACCACTATATAACATTCCTTAATCAAATATTATATAGACATTATAACATCACTCATATAGGTGGTCAACCCGACCTAAACAGAGAATGTTATAATGATTTAATGTGTAAGGTTGTGTTTTGAAAATGTTAATATAAATTTTTTTTGAATCTTGTTAATTCCATAAATATCATTTTACTTTGTTAAATTAATTATTAGAACTATCCATGTTGGTTGGTTATTACAAATGAAATTCATCATTCGTGGAGGATATATTCTACACATATGCACGATTAATGTTTCTGTTTCTCAAAAAATAAAGTGAAGGTATATGGAAAATTATCACATTAGATTTATATTTTAAAATATTAAACATATTAATTTATAAGTTCTATAATTGTTACAAATCATTAAATTAGGTGATAAAAGATGAACTATATCACTTTATGGAGGCGGTAGTCCACATGTACGCACGATCAATGTTGTTTTGTTTTTCATACTAGATATATTGGACTGAATAATTTTTACTAAATTAATATAAAATAATTAAAAGATATTAATAATTTTGATTTCATTATATAATGGTGGATTTAAAATGTTTAAAGTATGGAGATTAATAATAAAAGGCTATAGAGTAAGAAATACTCACATTGAGTACTTAAGATTTCTCATAGAAATACCCTAGAAAAATGAGGCCTTATGAAAATTAATTAATAAAAAAGGCTAACTAAAATTACTGACAATTATATTATGAGAAATATTTTATTTTCATAAAAATTAAATTAAACATACCGGTGTATAATGAAGTGGTTAATTGTACCCCCTTTGATATGTGTAGAGAAGGTTGATTTCAAAAGTACCCATTATATTTCAAAAATGGAATGCAACTACGTATGGTTCACTAGCTCCAGAAGTTAAAAATAATGGATGGGAGGAGGATTATTATATAACCCTCTAATACACATGACTAGAGACATTATTATAAAATATTATGTCTTTTATACTAAGTAAAACTCTTTTTACCCTTTTTAATTTTACCATGAAACCTATTTTTCAACCATGGTAATTGATTTTAAAGTATAAAATTAAAATTAAAATTAATATATATTTTAAAATTTTTTTATAAATATGAAAATAATTTTATCCATTAAAATTTCTAATCATTATAGATGTTAATTTTAATATTTTTGCACATAATGCATAAAACCCATTTTTTGAAAAAAAAGTGTTTTAATATTAAAATTTAATTTTATCATAAATTTATCAATGTAATTGAATCTAATGATATAAATTGGTTTATTATAAAATAAAATAAAATTTATGTTTCATTCAAATCAATAAAAAATTTAATATCACTACTAAAATGTTTAATTAAAAGAAAATACCATAAACACATTTTAAATTAGAATGAAATGTTGTATATGTACTAAAATATTAAACATAGGTTTTCTATGATTAAAATATTAATTTTCAATACATAATTTTACTCCTTAAATTCATATTCTTTTCAAAATAATATTTTATAAACTTCTATATCTTACTTCTATAATAATAAATTTATAAAATATTTAGTTTTGTAAAAAATATATTTTTCATTGTTCACATAAAAATCCATTATTTTAGAAAAATGAAAAAATAATAATAATATAACATTGACATGATGAATCCAAAAAATTATCTCATTTTAGAAAACAAAAATTGAAACATTAATAAATTTATATTTTAAATGAAAATACAAAAAAAAATCTTTTATTGACAATTTTCTTTTAAAATATTAAGTGTTCTTAATCCAATTATTATGTGTTATTAAATGATTATAATTTTTTATTTACTTGTTGTTTTAGTATTCTTAAACATTATTAATAATATTTATCTAAATTTTTTGGCACTTTTAAGTTCGATGTTGTGTGTGAAAAAATATATTGAACACGTTATTAATTTATAACAACCATATATCACAATTTCATGTTGTTACACATGGAGGAACATTTTTAGAGTGATGAAAAAGAACTAGGATATATTTTTTTCCATCTCTAAATTGGGTAGAGATATTGGGATCCATATTCGATTTCATCCCAATGTGATGGAGTGAAAAAACAACATGAAGGTGTGGGGGGTGTTAGACTGTATGAAATTTAGTCCACCTATCCAACACTTCTATGCCAATAAGAATTCGAGTATTGGTTTAATGACCTGTGACATCGTGGGTTGGAAATTCATAGGGGATATTTAATTTTATATTTTGTGGGAGGTCTATTTTGATAACTAGAATTCGGGATGAATTTCCAAAAATTTAAGAATATTAAAACATTTATTTTGGATATCGTTAAAAGATCGGTAGTAATCTTGGTGATCAAGAGATCTGTAGAAGACGGACCATGGTATTCGAGGCTACTATTGTAGTACCATCTAATTGGTGGTATGGGAAGTACCCCATCACCCCTACTAGTCTCACCATCCAGTAGGTGGGCTTGTTTCTGGAGTGTTTTAATTAGGGGAAGAATAATAATTTATCAGCATTTATCCCTACAGTTTTAGGTGTATTGGGGATCATGGAAGCCATTTCTTGGTCAATTTTCCCTCCCATTCCTTCTCATTTATCACCCTTTAATAGGGGATGATTCTAGGTGTTTTTAAATAGAGATTCAAGGTATGTTTATATAGTTTCTACTTATTTGTTTCACTCTTTACTGAATCTTATTTTTTTGACAGTTTGAGTTAGGGTTTTCGTGATGATTTTTTCAAATCATGTTGAATTGTCTATGATTGATGGGGTTTTTTCCCTTGTTGTAAAGAAGGAATCCTGAGATGTTGTTTTCATGCTGTTTGTGGTGATTTTGGTGAGGTTATCTTTCTCGATGAATGTAATTGAGTTTTTTAAATTAATTGAATCTAAATAATGAGGGATTCAGTGTTGGGGGATATATATTTCTCCCTAGAATGTTTTTTGGGATGTGTGATGGACATTCCATGGTTGTTTGGTCATGGTTTATGTAAAATTGTGATTATATATGAGTATTTAGTCAATTATACCTAACTGAAGTAAATTTGATAATTAATTATTGGTGATGTTTAAAATGAGATAGATACCTGAGAACATGGAATGATCTAAATTTCCTTGGAAAACCTTATAAGAGGCATGCACAAGTTTTTTGTGTGCTTAGATGAGGCTCAGTAGTTCTCACTAAGGGGTTACCTCCATGTTCGAGGTGGGTAGCACCAATAATAAAATTTCATGTGTTTATTAATGAATGAGAGTGCATTATTTCATATATTCATGTGTTTTTTCATAGTCTATAGGGACTATAAGTTCCTTGGTAGATGAGATAGAATAGTCATAAGCCTCATATTCTTAAAATGAGTACTCTTAGGAACTTGGATGTTTTGGGGTCACCCCCAATGGCTTAGTCACCTAGGGGTGGGAGATATGGAGAGTTTAAATGAAATATTATGATGTTTTAAAAGTTTATTTTCGTATGTGGATAGTCTATTCTAGATTACATATACCTAGTGTGAATGCATGAGGGGCTTGGGGTCGGATAACCGTGGGAGAGACCTCTATATGTCTTATGGATGATGTGAACTCCCTCCTGAGGTGAGAGGTGAGTCTTAGTGTATGAGGTTAGTCTGGTTAGTCCTTCAGGACTTAGAGTATGATGATATAATGTTTTATATTTTGGTAATTGGATTATTAATTACCCTTAGGGTATGTGAGATGAGGCCTAGGTTAGGGTTTCAGGAGTTGTTCAAGAAATCACATTATTATGCCAAGGGAAATTTTTTAGGAGTTAGACCACACCTTTGAGGCTAGGTTGGGTTATGATGTTGTAGATTAAGATGATACCTTTATATTATGACTAATATTGTTGATGGAAATTGGTATTTTTGGTCCAATCCATGAGTTCTGGATCAGGGTGGGCCATTAGATAGAAATGTTAGAAGAAGATGTTGTGCTTATGGTGGTATCCACAATATGAGACTATTGGTGGTATAGAGGACCCATTAGATTCCCTATCATGAAATTTGGGAAGTGTTTTAACAAGGTACCAGATCTGGATAAACTAGAATCTTGGGATTAACTGGTGAGATGTGTGATATATTGTGTCCTTGTGTTCTTGTGCTTGAGGGATCTTACCTTGAGGAAGATTTGGTTATAATTCCTGAGGTGGCCACCCTGTAGTCTGTCAGGATGAGTCAGGGTAAGGATTGAGATCCTCAGTATTTAAGGGGATGGTTTTTTGTTCTTGGTAACCTTTTTGTAGATTCTTAGGTTAGTTCTATATTCTCCCTAGATTCTGTAGGGATGGGTTAGTGATATGGACCTGTACGGTGTCTGCAGTGATGGGAAAATGGATGATCCTGTCGTGATGCTTAGTTATCGGGTCAAGGAAATTTCCAAACATGGATTGGGTCAATGTACATGTGTTATAAACTAACTTGTGTAATATTGGTATATGACCTCCCTTGAGGATGGAACATGGTTTTATGGATGAATAATTGACATCTGTAGAGTGATTATAAATGGGTAAATGCTTTTGGACGTATGCTTGTGCCTAGTTCTTGTGGGTATCAGGTTGAGATTTTGGACACCGCCCTACCCTAAGTCTTAAATTATAGGCTAAGAATTAATATGATGGAATGAGGTGATAGTTGGATTCCAACATGGCACTGAAGTAGGTATAGTCAATGTCAGGGTTTTGTGGATATCACTCGATAACCTGAAGGGAATGTGTACCTTGTCAGGGGTCATGGCATCCCAGTTAGCGAATGATGAATTGATGATCATATTAATTTTATTTATTTACTCATGGACACACACACATATGATGTCATATATTAGAGGTTACTTTTTATTCCCAACTTAGTTTCATGCTCATACTTTACACAAGTATATTAGTGTACATGTAGAAATTATTTCTACATTTCAGGTCAGGGCATAGGATATACTAAGGATCGGGTTGGGGAATCTCAATATGTTTATAAAGACAATGTGTGTAATTCTTGGGGTTAGTAATAAGATCTAGGTGTCTGAGTTGTATTTTTCAGTTTTTTTTGTGTTTGGGATTGGTCTAGTGGGGGATCGGTTATATATTTTAATGAATTAATCATGTATAATATTGGATGGGTTTAGATACTATTTCTATGCACTTTGATGTTCATGGATGTGTATGATGCTTGGTTATTTTTATTTCTATTATAAACTAGTTTTAGGGAATCATATCCCCCTTATATGGATTAGGCTATCACCTCTAGTCAACATTCTCTGTCATACAAGCGGTTCTCTTAACCATACGGTGACCCCATATCTTGTAACTGATGAGTGTCCTAGGTTGGGGTGTTACAAAGAGGTATCAAATTATTGTTTTGTTTTATGATTTTGGGAGATGGTAGATATGTGTTATAGGTATTTTTTGGAGGCTATGATGGATATAAAATAGGTTTACAGAGAACACATGTTTTGGTAGGAATTCAAGTTTACTAGGGTGATAAGAATTATTTTCTGGGTTTGTGATATTATGATTATGGGATTTTATCTTCGGTGTTGCACATGGAGTTTGGATTTATAGTTTATGGTGGTCAGGCTCTTGTCTCGTGTAAATAATCATATATTTTGATCTTGGACCATTATAAAAAGTTATATTTCTTTCATCATAATATGAACTTATAATTCACATTACATAGATGTTCTTTCCTATGGTTATTTACCAAAGAGAGGACCACAAATTTTAAAGTTTCAACAACAACTTACTCTAAGTTTTCCCATATAAAATTTTGGTGTCATTCTTCAAAACTCATCTTTATGTATTCTCTTTTTATGGTATGTCATGTTTATCGTATGGTGGGAGGGTTCCTAATTGTGAATGTAGTCCTTTAAAATGATGGATGTGTGGAAACTCTTTATGGGTCATTCCTTGCATTTGACACCCAAGTTCTTCTTTAAGGAGGGTAAAGATGCCTGAGAGGTGGTTCAAGGATGGGAATAGATTTACCTGTGAGAGTTAAAACCTAATTTGGGTTATTTAAACAAATTTTTCATGCCTTGTGGTCAGTATAATGGTTGGTTTTAGAGTGAAGGACTAGTTTGGTGCCAGGACCAAGGATTATGGATGTTCATTAAGCTAGAAAAGTGGGAGCATGGTTGGGTACTCATGGTTCTTTAGATGAATCCTACGTGGATGATAGTCATGTGGGTATCCTTGAAAATATATATGAATTAGTCTTCTCTTTGGTACTGGCACGTCTATGTGGCATGGTTAGTGGGTTAGGCGTGTGTTCCTTGATAGGGTGGAATGTGATTCATTTGCATCTGATTCAAGTTATGTGATTGGGTTTCACGGGATCTTATAGTTGTTGGTTTTGATTAAGATCAGTTTCAATAGTGGGAGAGAGCCTTTTATAGGGTTCACAATATATCACTCTACCATGAGAATAGGAAGGTGTGTGTTAATGTGAATTTTGGGAAAAGTACCGATATAAATGGGAAGGTGAAGTCAAGCTGTGCACAATTCCTAGTTGGATTATTGATAAATGAAATGGGTCATGTGTGGGTAAATTGGAGTTGTTTCTTTGTGAATGAATCAAAGAGGAACTATAGTGGTAATGTAATGGTAGTTAGTATTAGGTTCACTCTCATAGTTAGTTGACTGATTTGTTTGTTGCAGTGCTCAAAATCTTGATAACCTGTGGAGTTTGATGTGAAGGTGACATCCCCTGGAAGTAGAATGTCATGTTGATATTAGGATCAAGATACCGTGACATGATTGATCATAAATTATACCTTAGCATGGATTTTCAGGTAGATGTAGTCAAATTTTGATAGGATACCATGTGTCATGAGAGGATAAACACACAAGTAGTGTTGAGACCTATTTGGGGGTAATGATCATAAAGTGGTATGAAGTAATCCATATGGTGTAGAGTGAACCATTATAAAATTAGAGGGTGTTACCCTTGTTTTAGATGATCTTCAACAGTCCCAATGATGATGTTCTAGGTGAATAAATAATAATAAATAGTTTTCTTTTGGATTTGGTGATTGGGTATGAGTAGATTTTCCATGTCCAATCATTTCATGTGGTTATTTTTGGAGGGAGTTTCATGGATTTTACGGTGATGGTTCAGTGGATATGATAATGATGCTTCTATATTGTGTAGAATTGTATTGTTTGTGGGTGCATGGTCATTTTATTAGAAGGTTCATATAGGTGATACCAATTATGGATAGTTATGGAGAGACTATTCAGTTAGTGTGTAGTGAGACTCAATGTAGTTCAGTTCCTCAATAAATACTCGATTTTAAAATTGGATGTGGTTTGAAAGAATCATACCCATTAGCATCGGTCTCGATGTGGTTTTATGTGATCTAGGCATGTATCGATCAGGGATATACCAGTACTCGGAATGAGAGAACGACGGTCAGAGTAGGTGGTTAGTGACCAAACTATGGACCTCACCAAGAGACACCTAGCCTATAGTGTTAGTGTTTTAAAAAAATTATGATATCTTTGGGTGTACGGAATCATGATCAAGATTCTAGTTTGGGGATGTGTCAGTATAAGCAACCAATCATTTTTGGGAATGTAAAATTGAGGTCTAATGGAAAATTTTATGTGGTTTTGGATGCATTGTGGTTGGAATCAAGTTTGGGACATCATATTAGGTATAACCGATGGGGTTTTAGGATCATACTAGAGAATTTTGGAGGGAAACTAGTGTATCCAAGGTTGGTGTTTGGGTTTCACAATGAATGAACATAGCGTATTTGAGGATAGAACATGGAGAATACTCATTGGATTAATAACTAATGTAGATCAATAGTCATGGAATAGAGGATTACCATATATTATTTAGGATGAAAATAATTCTAGTGGAAAGTTTTTAATGACCCATGTCTTTGTAGGTTTGAAATTATTAATGGAATTTGAATTTTCATTTGGTTGTTGGATTGTTTTGAGAAGTAATGTTCAGAATGGATTTCTAAATTTTTCATCATCCTAGAAATTTATTTAGGATGTGGTTCAAAGTTGGGGTTGAATCTAGTACCTTGGAAGATTTTTTATGGAATGTCTATAGTAGCTAGGTCTCATGTAGTAGAACCTGATAGATAGTGGCACCCCACTTGTGGGGTAGACAGTTTCCCAAAAACCATAATGGGATCATTAGATAGTTGGAGAGCCCAACCTGGCAAGATGGTGGTTCTATCTTAGTGGTGTTTTAATCAAGTATAGATCCATAATATACTTTTCATTACACCACATGTTTTAAGAAAATGGGGGTTAGGGATACTATTTCTCAGATAATTTTCCCTTCCATTACCTCTCTTGGATCCCTCTTTGAGAGATGATGAATCTAGGTGCTTTATGACTATAATTTGAGGTATTATTTTATAAAAGCTTCTATTTTGTTTTCCATTTCACTTTTTTTAATTTTTGGTGGCTTTGGATAGGGCTTCTATGATGATTTCAATGAAGCATAATGAAATCATCTAATATTTATGGGGTTTTATTCTACTTTTGAAGATGGAATCTCAAGATGTTGTATATATGTTGTTAGAGGAATTTTTGGTCAAGTTATATTCCTTGATAAATTTAATTTAAGATATAATTTTAATTTAATTTTATTGATTTTGGAATTGGTGTATAATGATAGTGATTTCACTAGAGATGTTGTCAGGGAGATTTGATGGACCTACCCTGGGTAGTTGGTCATGGTTTAGGTGTGACGGTTATGATGGTTGAGTATTTAGGAAATTATACATAATTAAAGTAAATTTCAAAATTAATTATAAATTGTTATAATAAATTTCTTTTGATTTATGGCTTGATATAGATACATGGGATCATGTAAGGTGATCGGTTATCTTGGAAAAACTTCGAAAATTCATGTTCAGACATAGCAGGTTCCTAGATAAGGCTCAATGGAGCTCAATGAGGGGTTAACACCATATTCAAGGTTGGGGACCTATAATAACATTTCATATCTCAACATGTCTTATAATTTTTGAATGGCCCTTTTAGACTTCCCATCAGTTTTATGATGATATAGAGTGTTCCAATATAGCTCAGTAATAAAGGATTTATGAATACTTTTATATAATTTCATTGTAAATCATAGATCACAATCAGAGAAAATTGAAATAGGTTCTCCATGAAATCTTAAAACATCCTTAATATAGATTCATGTAGGACACTCCAATAAAAAATCCACCCTTATAGCACGGAAATGTGAATACTTGGTAAGTTGATCAACTATTACCCATATTTCATCATTCTTCCATAGAGTATTTAATAATCCATTAAAACAATTCATAGTAATATCATCCCATTTCTGAGTAGGAATAGGTATAGATATCATGAGTCCTCTAGTTTGTTGTCTTTCATCCAACACTTGTTGACAAACTAAACATATTGACACATTATTAAAAAAAATTCGCTTCATATTATCCCACCAGAAATGTACCTTCAAATCACTATACATTTTAGTGATACTAGGGTGAATAGATAAATCCATGTTATGGTAATCATATAATAACTCCCTTTTTAGCTCAGTTATAGAGGGAACACATAGAATCCTCTTAAATTTCAAAATAGAATCTTCATACATGAAGTCTTCCAACTTCACATCTTTCACAAATTTAATTTTCTTTTGATGATTATCATCATTAGACTAAGAAGTTTTAATTCTTTCCAAAAAAATATGGTTGGGAAACCAATTTAAACTCTTATGTTGTTTCATCTTCTTCAATAATTCCCATATCCATATTTACGAGATCCATAAACATTTTATCCATTCCAATCCTTGTTTTTTAGAACTCCTTGGTCATTTATACTCAATGATATAGCTACTTTATTTGAATTACCTAATTGATATTGTATTGAGAAATAATAATCCTTGAGAATCTCAATCCATTAACTTTGTCTCACGCCGACTTATTTTTGTGAGAATATATATTTTAAGCTCTGATGATCAGTTTATATCTCACATATTTTTCCATAGAGATAGTGTAACTATATTCTCAGATCAAATATTACAGCTATTAACTCAAACTCATGAGTTGGATACTTCTTTTCATGAGTTTTTACTACCTTGATACATAGGAAATAACTCTATCATTCTGCACAAGGACACAACCAAGTCCTTTATTTGATTCATCACTATAAATCACAAATCCCCTATTTCCCAATGGTAGAGTCAATATTGGATCATTCATTAATATCCTACTCAATTCTTAAAAACATTCTTCACATTCTTCAATCCATAAGATCTTAACCCCTTTACGAGTAAACATGGTTAACTGGTTAGCTAATCAAGAATAGTTCTGAAAGAAACACTGATAGTAATATGCTAAACCAATGAAACTATGTACCTCGTTTATGTTTCCTAGTGTAGGCCATTCTGGAACAACCTTTTTCTTTGCAGTATCAACTAAGATTCCATCCATAGAGACAATATGGCCAAGAAAAGAAACTATTTGAGGCTAGAATTCAAACTTTTTAAACATTTGATGTATTCTTTTCTTCTAATAGTCCTTAAAAGCCCCACAAGTGGTTCTTATGGTCTTTATTTATTTTAAAATAAATCATGATATCATCTGTAAATGCCACAAAATATCATCAAGATATTCCTTGAACACGCTTTTCACTAGATATAGCAAAAAACATGGTTTATTATTCAGTCCAAATGGCATTACTATTTACTCAAAATGTTCATACCCGGTTCAAAATGTTTCCTTTCAAATATATTCCTTAATCACATATAATTGATGATATCCAGATCAAAGGTCAATATTCGAAAAACATTGAAATCTATGAAGTTGATCAGATAAATCATCAATGTGAGGCAGAGGATACTTCTTATTTATTTTAATATAATTTATTCATCTATATAAAGTTCATAGCCTCATTGATCCGTATTATTATTGACTAAGAGAACAGGGGATCCCCATGGAGAAACACTAGGAGAATAAATCCCCTACCACTAAATTCTTCAAGTGGTTTTTTCAGCTCTGCTAATTCCAATGTGTCCATTTTATAAGGATCCTTTAATATTGTTCTTTAATTATGGATTAAATTGATAGAAAACTCAATTTACTGATCTAAAGGATGGCGAGGTAAATCCCCTAGAAATACAAATATGTATTCTTGCACAGTAAGAACATATTCAATTTGAATATCCATGGATTTTTTTTCTCTTACTATATAAGAATTTCATTTAGAAGAGATATTGGAGGTGGATCTGGATGAGAACCATATGATGATGTTTCTGCTCTAAAGATTAGGGACTTTGCATCTTCCCCTCAAATTTTAACTTTCTTATTCTTGTAATATATTTTTGAAACATATTTTTAAATTCAACACATTCCAAGTATTATATACAAATAAACCATAGGATTGATGATATGGTTTGAACCTAAATTCCATTTATGTGTCATAAAGGGGACTACCTGACACATCTTTGTGGCAATGATATGTTGCTTAAGAATATTTATTGACAAATCATTTATTAAATCAAAAGTTAAATGTCCAATATTCTTGAAAAACTAGGAATATATAAAAGAATTAAATGAATAGAATCAAATAAATTAGTAGATGAGTTTGAGTAAATGATTAAAGTACAAGTGACCACATCATTAGGAACTTCAATGATCGTAGTTGTGATTTCATAATCTTAGCCTTGATCTATTTTCTTTTTCTAGGGAATGTTTTTTTTGACTCTTAGAAAAATAATTTTCATAGTGTCACATATTCCTAAAGTTGTAGCAATGAACATATGTAGCTTCTTTCATTCCCTTGAAATTATGGGTTTGGTGTCCTTTTTCTCCACACTTGTAACAGAATCATTTTCCTTATAAGCTGGTAGTAGGTTGTTTCTTTCCAAAAGTATTACACGTTATAAAATTTCCTATTTTATTATTCCATTTATCCATTATTTTATATACCACCCTCTTCTTCTCTTGTTTCCCCTTAAATTCATAAGACATAGAGAATTCATTATCTTTCTTGATAGTACATGAGGATATAAATTCATACGATGGTATTTGTTTTTTTGAGACCATTTCCCTTTAAGGGAATGGTTTTAAACCATAAAATAATCGATAAATAGTTCTCCTTGGATTATATATATAGTTCACATCATTCCTTGATAACCTTGTAAAACTGGGTTCCAACCTAAAAACATTTTCATATTCTTTCTATTTCATATCCAAGGATTGCCTCTCTATATCAACTCACATTTCACGAGGAAAATTGTTTTTAGGAAAATTTGCTTAAAATATTTTCATTTTGTATTTGACATTTCTTCCTCCAATTTTATGTTTTGAATCAATGAACACCATTGATCTGAATCTTCAGAGAGATAATAAATTTACCTGATAACATTCACCCATTAATTAATTCATAAAGAAAGAAATATCCTATCTAATGAACTTATCCAGATCTGATACAAATGGGTTTGTATTCCTACTGAATGATTAAGGTTCTTGTCACATAAAGTGTCCTAACATTTATCATCCACATTCTGGATCAGGATTATACATATGGGTAAGATTATTGTTCATAACCTGAGTCAGTTGTCCCAGTCAAGTTATATGTTACTCGGAACTAGTCGCATCTCCAGTACCCACATCATTATCTTGCATAAGATGGAATTCTCGACATGGGATACATTCATTGATACAGTTCATATTCTTTCCACTAGGTGTCATTTCTAAATAATTCTATACACTAAATTAGTTAATAAATCATAATGCATAACTTCAAACTTGAAAAACTCATAACATATATTGGAATATATGCATAGATAATATCATAATCATAAACATGGTTTCATGGGGATATATTGAATTTTAAATCCTTTGTTATGGTTTGTAATGAAAATTTTATTTATCCTAAGGATGTACCTCGGGTGTGTCAAACCAAGTGAGCAGTAAGGATCATTTTCATATACCATGTTAAACCAAGTTAGGCTCAGGACACCTTGTCAGAGTTGTTACCAAAAGGTACATATGTACCAGAATCATGACCACTTATAGTATCCAGATAGGTATGTATTTGTAGAAATTACCACATAATCTCAACATTACAAAAATTCTAGGATTTTCTTCTATTGTTATCCTCAAATTTTATCTTAGTTCTATGTTCCCTAAATAATGTTATCTAAATCTAGTTTTGAATTTTTCTACTAAACATTCTTATATACCAACTATAAAGACCCCAACCCCAATTCCTAGAGCCAGTGCCTTAATTTTTTACATTTTTATAATATACAACGAAGTCGCATCTCGAAAGACTGAATAGTTTATTAGTTTTTTAAATCTATATCCAATCCTATGTTTTACATTATATCTGGAAAGGAAAAACAATATATAAACTTCATTTGTAACATCCATAACTCCTATATTATCTCTACCAGTCATTCATATTATACATCATTGCATCTTGGGGAAGAACATAATAAAGGGTTAAGATCAGATGCTTGGTAAGGGTGTGTAATATTGTATAAGATAATATAAATAAAAATTCAAGGTGAATAAATAATAACACATGCCATTAGAATATAAACTTGATCTTAATATGGAATGAATAAAAGAAGAATAAATAATTCCATAAAAATAATCACATGAGAATGATGATTAACCATGTATATTATATTATTAGAATATTCACATGGAAAATAAATTACTAATCATAATGAGTGAATACATATGTCGGAAAAAATAAACATATTGTCGAGTCCTCATCAAAGAAACCTGAAAATAAATGGGTATGACCTCAGCCAAATCCATTTCTCTTTTGTCTTATGTGACCTACCAATACATCAGGGGGTTATAGAGGTCCCCACCCATAAATTTATAAGTCCGAGTAATTCCTAATATAAATTGGCTTAAACATAAACAACATATAAATATGAAATATGAATAACTTTCCCTAATCTTTAAACATAATCACTAACCATTCTGAGTAGTATAGTGAATGGTATCGAGATATAACATACATAGTAAAACTAATCATAAATCATTTAATAAAATATGGTAGATGAATATCATATGATATCAATCTCAAAAAATCATAAAATTCAACAAAGGTGTTGAAATTGAAAATACTCTAATAATATCATTGAGGAATTCTCGATTGAAATACCCCTTTTACTTTTCAAAAAAAGTTATTTTTGAAAAATCATTTTTATTTGTCATAATTATTTGTATGAAACCAGAAATAAATAAATATAGTTTTTCACGAAAAAATTTTTGATTTAAAAAAAATAATGGTGTCTTAAAATATATTATGGATGTTACTTAAAATGGGTAAGAAATCGAGATATTACCTTCAATCGGGCCTGAGTATCAGGAAGAGTTGAGAGGGGAACCTTGTAAAAAATTTATTTTCCATAAAAAAATAACTGATCAGGATACATGAGTTTGGAATATATAAATATAATTTAGATAAAAATAATAAATATTTACAATGGTTTATAGAGGGAGAAAGCATAACCTGAATGAAAATTGAGGTTCGGGAAGAAACCCTAACCTTATGTCTGAAAGTGTCCTGCACATGACCCAAATATCCAAGATAATAAAATTAAATCAATTAATTAATTATTTAAGAACATTTTCTATATTTATATTATTTATTATAATTTTATTAAGTTCCTTTATGTTACTTTTTATGAGTAATAAGATGCAATTTTATCCTTCAAGAGAGTTTGTTTCCTTTGTTTTCATGATCAGTTTACTTTTATATAAGTATGTAAGTTCATGTAAAATGGGAAAATATTTCAAGAATTTTATTTATATATTATTAATGAATATATGTAATATTAAATGTTAATATAATTCATCTAGGAATTTTTGGTGTGGATGAATCACTAGATAAGATGTTAGTGACAATCGTTTATATTATTTTGGGTGGTTTTTTGATCATCACAAAATAGTTTTGTTTTATTAATTAACATCAGGTATATAATGGTTATATAATAATACATAGTCTATAATATATATATTATAATTTTTTAACCATAAAAATGGTTTTATTTCCATCTATGAAGGTATTAATGGAAAATTAAAATGCATGTCCATGATGTTGGTAAATTGACACATCACCTGTGATGTTTTAATTTATTGAATAAAAGACAGATTAAAATAATTTTGATAAAGTAACTTCCATTAAAATGATATAATTATAGTATATAAATGATACTCTAGTTATCATGTCACTTTGGACATGGTAGTTGAGGGAATGGTAAGAAAATAAATTAAATTGGAAAGAAAATAAAATAAAATAAAGAGGACTTTATCCTCTTGAATTCTTCACCATGAGAACCTCCTTAAGAGGATTAGTTTTGGTCTTGTGTTGACACAAAACGCTCCTAAATGTGAGTTAGGGTCTTGGGAAGAGAATTAGGTATAAATTTTACATGTATTAATTCCTGGAAGGTGTAAGGAGAAGGGATGGTGAGGGTGGTATTTATAGTGGAGGAGAGGGGTGTCTTTTGAATATTTTATTAATTTTTTTATTATTTAGGCTCAAGAATATGAATATTTGAGAATGATAACAAATTTTATTAAAATAATGAATTAATTTTTGAGACTATGGTTATTACATCATCGATGACTCAAGGAATAGTGTTTCTAACTTATAATGTATTTATACTGTAAATTACAATATTTTACTATACACCAAGAATTTAAGTATCTTAGAAAAATAAAAAAAATAACCCTAAACATTATTTCAATGTGTAGAATTAAAAAATGAACTCCATTTTATGAAAATAATTTTTTAAATATGATAAATTTAAATTTTATTTAAAAATATCATTTACTAAAAAAATATAAATTTTAAAATTATTACTTATTTTATAACATTATGAAAAATTAACTAAATTCTCATTAAATTATCCTAAAATAATAAGACAGAAAAATATTATTTTATGGATATAATTTATGAAAAAAATTCTTTTAAATCATTTTATTAATTATAAAATAGTAATTAAATATTTATGACTCACAAAAATACCATCACTTAATATATAATTTTTAAAATATTTATTTACATATAATATGATATAATTATATCATACCTTAATTTATAAGATTATTAAATTTTACTTATATTTTCATGGGTAGGTTACTATTTATTTGGTCAGTTTACTGTTCATAATGGTCATATTACTATTCTAAAGGTCAAGTTACTATTTCATCGGTATAAGTTCCTTAACTTCTAGAAATACCTCATATTTGATTCATTATTTATTTATAAATTTTTTATTATATTATCTAAGTTATTTTATGTGATTTATAATATAATAAATAATTATAAGAGGGGAAACTTCATTAATATAATTCTGAGTTATTATAGGTATATAGATGGTCCATTGTAGTTTAAGAGGTAAAAAACTCTTTAAATTACTCTTTTACTCTATATTTATTATCGATCATTTCATTTATTAAATAGAATTTATATTTTAAGTTCATATATGAGTTTATAAATAACCTAAAGTTCAATTAAATAGATTTTCCTCCCCAGTTTATAAATGCTCATACACTTTATATATAGAAATTTACATTCATTTAATTACAACTAACCCCCTTACATTCAGTATCAGAATGTAATGGGTAAGATAAGATTGATTTATTTTTGATGAATTATCCTTTTCAATTTTTAAGGGAATATACACCATAAAATATTAAATTGGTTGTCATGTAATCCCAACCAAAGCCCAGATCATGTAACTGGGGTGACATTGCTTATGTGTGTCAAAATAGGATATTTAAGATGACACAACCAATCTATATGGTAAAACACCATTTAAGATATTGTTGGCAATTTAAAAAACTAATTCATATTTGTTATAGAAGACATTAGTGTCACAGGCATAAATCATAACCAAGGCACACTCAAAACTCATAGAAAAATCATGCAATACAGGAGAAAAATATACCTATATGACCAGGAATATGCATGATATGTGAATCCTATGATCCTATAATGATGTATGTAACAATGATACATTCAATAAAGGGCCAAGGTAAACTCTCTATAAATATAAAAATACTACAACTCATGTGAATCACCCAATAGTGAAGGAATATCAACTGTAATATGTGAAATATATAAGAACAATTTCCCATCACCAAGAAATGTAGTATTTACCTTGAATGTCAGTTAGATACTCCCGGGAAAATATAATGATAAAATTTCAATGGGTTCATAATATCTATTATAGGTTTTCCAAACAATAATACAAGAAAAGAAGCCCCTCTTATTCCACTTTGTGTTGTCCTGAACCCGATTCACTTTCGAGTAACTAAATCTATTTAGCAACATGAATCAAGAACCCCTCCATGTATGCCAAAGGATTCCAACTAGCAGTGAGGGACTTGGGTGTGAAAATGGAGAGCCTATAACCTAAGTTCAGAGTGGTGAAAATGGTGATATAACATGAAAAAGTTGAGGAATCAAAATGACAAGGAACAATAAATTGGAATCGATAATAAGAATCATTCAATAAATAATCAACTCAATAGTTGAACAGTATGATATATAAATTGATAATCTCAGGTCTCTACAAAAGGGAATGTGGGAATATGCGGAATCACACAGATAGTACAATAAATTATATAAAAACTAATAAAAAGGGACTAAAACTATCCATGCATCCTGAGCACCATTCCAGTCATATGAAACCATGCTATCAACTTAAAGCAAGCAAGTCAGGTGTCCAAAAAGTGAATCTTTCCTTTTTCTTCACATGAGAGCATAAACCCCTCCATGGTACCAATTTCAAACTAGATTGTGTGTGAGATAAATCTCATTAGGACACCAACAATGGTGCCTATAGAAATATAGTCTATGAATATAAACTGTATAGTGTACAGGTAGATAAAAGTAAATTAGTTCAATATAAATAACCCATACCTGCTTCAAAATCAACTGGTTTCTCGGAACATATATTCATATAGTTAGTTAATCATGGTTCATTTTATAATAAAGAGAACATAGGTAATATTTTTGGTAGTACTATAATAGGAATTAATAATAACTAAGGATCCAAGGTGAAACCAAGGCTTCTTTAAACATTGGGGTCGAGCCAACTCATGGAGGAACTTAGGCAGTCTGAATATAAGGTTCATGAGTGTAATTCAATGGTTACATCGAAGGCAATCCACTATTAAATAGTCTAACTGAGTCTATCAAGCTTATCCATAGTAATCACAGGCTAAGAGTGACTGGGTCCAATGGGTTAAATCCATTACGTCGTGTGCCCATAAAATCAAGTTAAATTCAAGGAGTGTATCCAAGATTTTCTAATAATCTAGAAATGTTATCTACTGAATCATTGATACACCATTTATGCATTCACATAATAATAAAAAGACCAAGTTCCATGTTGGGTATCTCCCTTGATAATAGGCTTAGTGAATCAGAATCAATCATCTGAGTGCTCAAGGAATTCCCTCAACAATCTAAGGCTGGCTCAATTTTAGCTAGTCTTATAATGTTGAAAAAGTTCCAAATTAGTAGGAAAGTTATACTCATTTCATTTATAAAAAAATTTAATCAAATTACATGTAATACTCATTCCAATTACATTCATTAGGTTTACCCCATTACCTTTCTACATAAGTGACATGGTTATTTCAGGACTTGAAACCAATTATCAATTCAATTACATAACCATTTAATAAGTTCATTCCATTAACATTCATTAAATGTGACTGGGTTAATTAAGGACTTGAAAGAAGTTATCAATTCAATTTATAATTTAACTAATAAACATGTTATCTATAAATATATTCTTGTTATAACATTCATTTAAATATTTATTAATTTTGAATAAACACATACCTTGTCAAATTTCAAGTCAAACACACCCAAATTGTGTCACACATAAACCCAACGTGGTTTAATAAGGCATAATAATTAATGAACCCTACATGGGGAGGTTAAAATTGAGGTCACAACCTACAATGAAGTCAATACTTGTCCATAGGTATTTACAAAAAAATAGCTGATTGAATTAAACAGAATTTATAATAAGGGGTTATGTATCTACACCCTAAGAGTAATATTTTTATTTTTTATTTTTAGTAAAATAATTATTATATTTATCATTTTTTATCATTACATTCAAATTATTATGTAATATGGTTGATAAAAATTAGATTTTGATATGATGAAACAAAAACTGTATTTTTGGGAAGAGTATTGTCTCAATCAATACACTCTTTTTGTTGAATTCAATACATTTTGAAATAAATTTTATTTCAATAAAATATTTTTATTAAATAATATAAATTTAAATATTAGTGATAATTTAATTTTATGAAGTCAAATATAATTTTTATAAGGGTAAAAATGTTTATCATCATAAAAACTTGTATTTTTCAGTAAATTGGGATTTTTAATAAAAAAAGTATAAATTTTTTTATTTAGATAAATATTTTGATAAAATAAATATTATATTCAAATTTAGAACATCAAAATTATCTAATTGTTGGTTTTTCATAATTTTCTAAGGTAGATGAATTTTTGGGTAAAAATTAAATATTATATAAATATACGGTAGGTGTTATGACATCATTAAATCTAAAATGGGTTTAATAAATATTATAAATAGTATACAAGATAAAAATTATGTTTACCCTTGAAAATAATGTTTTTTATGTTATTTTTTTAATTTTATAAACCTGAAATGAATCCTTCAAAACTTATATTATATTTTAAGGTTTTAAATTCAATTCTTAACAAACATGACCCACTTCCATATTACCAATGGTATTGTTTTAATGATTTAGTTTCTCATCCTTATGAAGTAATTAAACCCACTTCTCTTTCGTATAAAACATGTTAAAAACCATGTAATGGTTTGTTGTTTGGATTAATTTATCATATAGAGACCAAAACCAATGTTTAGAAATTAAAAAAGAATTCCCCTTTCTTTTTTTTATAAAAACCAACCCAACCTCCCATACCACTTCACTAAAAACCCTTAGAGAATAAATTTACTACCCATAATTCTCTATATCCCTTCCAAGGTGTTAAAAATATCTTAATAATCTCCTCCCAAGATTTAATAAGTTCCCTCTCAAGGTCAGAGAGCATCTCTTTCTCTTCTTTACTTAAGCACCTTCATTAAATTATGCCTTTTTATTTTCGATTGTTCATGTTGGGATATGTAATTACTCACACCTATTACTATATTTTTGATTTTAAAGTGATTATATAACCCTTTAAATATCATTAAACCCTTATATGAAAATTTATGTTATGCTGAAAAAATTATCCTGCATTTTTCCATGCCAAACATTTATGTAGTGAATACCCATCCCCATTTCTACTCAAAGGTCTTCACCTAGATATATATTTCCTTAATTTATTAGGTAAATCCATTATATAACACACACTCCTTAATCTTTTTTAATAGAGACAAAATCTATCTTTATGTATTATGATCTATGTGGCACACTTATACATATACATTGTACGAGTGTGACGGGTGGAACCAAAAATATATTTCCCACCAATGCATTGGGTAATTTTTTTATATCATGAGATACCATGTATGGTACATGTGAGTTTATCCTAATCACACTATTTTATGATTTATTGGTGGTTACTATTGACTTAAGTTTATGATTTCATGTTTTATATTGTTTCTACATTACCATGTTTCCATTATATTATCATATTATATAATGTTTCAATGTTCAAGCTTATGATCCTCACCCCTCTTATGTTACTATGATATGAATATTGTAACACATGTGTTACTTTCATCATGTAATTCTTTTTCTATTCCCTTTATAGGCTTTATATATCATGCCTTTCTTATGTACATCCCCAGTTTATTTTGTGCTATTTTAGATAATCAAAGGAATTTAAGGGAATGTTATGGAGTTTTAGTTTATGTGTTTATATTTATGTTTCTTATAATTATGCTATGTACCTTCATACCCAAAGACATTAGACTTCACAATATTATTTGGTTTTATTAATTATATCCTTATGTAATAAATAATGAAATATATTGAATTAAATATATGGGTTTTCAATGTTGGTATCATAGAAAATTCTAGTTATTTTTTTGGATTAGGATTAGGAAACCCTAGTGAAATACTTAGGGATAAGACTAAACATATGAAAACATCCTTGAACTCTAGTAAAGTACATATTAAGTGGTTTCCAATAAAATACATCACTTTTTGGATACTATATTTGGATTTGGCTCTAGAATAGTTTAATATAGGGGTAATAACTCTAAAAATGTCATATTGGGCTAGAAATAATCTTCACCTTCTGTATGAAAATGATTCCTTACTTCACAAATGGTTGTACACTCCCAGGGGATATTATTTTGGAAATTCACAATATCTTTATGAACCATTATGAAGGGAACAAAAATACCCATATTATTTTATATTAGAAAATAAATCTGGGATAACATTGATTAAAACCTATAAATTTGTAGGTCAAGGATATTATATCATTCATGATTTATCCCTTAAATGTTAAAGGTTTTCTATTCTGTGATTCATAGTATTCAATTTATTATCCCAAATTTTTCCTTTATTATAGCCAATGTTTTTGGAATAGGAGAAACCAAGTTAATAACTAATGTGATGAGATATGTAATGAATTAACAAATGATATGACCAACCCAATGTGAAAAGGAATCAGTAAATTCAAGATAATAATTTCATATTTAACTCAAATTTGGAATAAAAACATGAATCAAGGGGAAAAAATCCATCCCACTAAGATGGATAAAATTTAAATTAAATCCTTTATATGAAAAATTCTATTGACTTTATATGGATCTCCAAATCCATTCATCATAAAACAATGGATCAACTCTATTTATTATAACTTATCCATTATTTAATGTTATATACAAGGGATGGTGATGTTGGTTGTTTATCATAAGGAGGGAGAAGCTGATCAACAATGGATGTTGATAAAAAATATGAAGACTGTGGAAATGATTAAATTAATGCAGTGGTAAGGACTCTTTAAAATGTTTTTCAATAAGGATTTTACTCACAACCTCTGACTGAAAAAAGTATGATGAGAAAACAACATAACCTTCCTCATTGATCGGTTTCACAATAATTTCATGATTCCCCTCTAGCATTTTCATTTCCACCAAATGTAAATATAAACAGTTATTTGGTGGGATAATGTCAATTTTATGAAAATAATTGGTGATTCAATACTTTAACAGCTACAAGAAAATTTTCTATTATTCCCTAAAATTTCAAATTGAAATCAGTGAATATCATGAGTCTCATGGGTCAATAAATAGGAAGTGAATAATTGATTTTAATCCTACTGGTATGATAGAAAAAACTCACTCTACTACTAATCAGGCCTTTAACAGTGCTAGTGAAAGGGATTTATTAGCGATATAGAAGCATTGATAATGTAAGTGATGCTAAAGGGTTAGATTTAACAGAACTTTTAAAAATTAATGATAATGATCCCCTTTAACAGCACTATAAAAAGGTGCTGATAAAGGGGGGGCCTTTATCAGAACTTTTTTAGCACTGTTAAAGGCCCCATTTGTAAGAACCTGGTTCTTATTTTAGAGGTACGGGCTTCTTCTTTCCTTTTCCTTAAGTGTTTTTGAGAAAATATGGAAAATGGGAAAAAAATCCTAAATTTCAAAACTACACACCAGTTACTTTATCCACACGTCGTGTACTTTTGGCCGTGTTGGGATGAGTACACGGGGTGTGTAGCCATGCCGATGACGAAGGGTGTAGGAGCCACTACAGGCCGTGTAGTGGTGCCTTACACGCCGTGTAGTCAGTCGGCAGGCTTAAACAGTAAGGTGGTGGTGTCGCCGCCAGTTGGCCGACAGTACACGCCGTGTACTCGAGAGTACATGTCGTGTACTCATGTCTACGGATGAACAGTGTGGCGGTGCTGCCAAATGAATAGTTAAATGAAAGAAGTACACGTCGTGTACTCATAAGTACACGCCGTGTACTTTGTTTTTTAGGCTTAAAACAGGAATTAGTCTCCTCATTTTGCAGAGGAGGCACTTGAGCCATTTTGGAGCCAAAGGAGGAGGCCGGATCTTTGAAGATCCACCAGGCATTCTTCTGGAATCCGATTCGGCTTCGGACGATTTCGTTGGAACCGCACTGGCAATCCCTCTCCTCTCCTGGTACCATTCTTGCCAATTATTCTCCTAACATAAGTTATTTACATTTGAATGAGTTTTGTTCTTCGTCAGATTTATGTCATTCTTGGGTGTTTCTGGAGACAGTGTTCGAGTATAACGCTCATTGACGTTTTTGGTAGGTGGCTTTGTGTTTAGTTTTCCAACTGCTTTGTGTTTTGTGCGTTTTTGTGCCACGAACCCATGTTGGGGTGTCATTTTGATGAGTCCATTGCTATATTTAATACCTAGAATTGATTAGGTATTTAGTTGTGATAATAAAATGCTGGTTGCGATCGTTGCTTGGATTTGGAACCACCCCCGGGGTGTGTTTCTCTGTTTATCCGTTTGGCCAGGATACCCGAGGGTATGCCTTCAAAGTAGTAATTGTAGAATTGCCTTGTGAGGAATTGCTTGTTACTGCTTGTTTACCTGTTGGGCATGGCCCGGTTACCTGTTTAGCCTAAGGGCATTTTTGTATTTAGCTTGAGGGCATTGTTGTGATTAGCCTGAGGGCACTCCACTATTTAGCCCGAGGGTTGTAGTTATTTTTGCCTGAGGGAAACCTTTCGTGCCTGAGGGCTTGACTTCTGTGCCTGAGGGTGAAACTTCCTATGCCTGAGGGCAATTTCTGTTACACTTAATGGCTATACCTGTGGGTTGGATTCTGCTTACCTGGGGTAAGGTTTTCTTTATCTGAGGATGTGGACTGTTTACTAGAAATGCACTGTGGTGGTTTCTAATATTTAAATGGATTAAATGGATAATGAAATGGCAATATAACTGATAATTAGTTACTTTTAAGTTCTTCTGACTTTATTAAATTTTACTATTGCACACTGTTGTTGCATGCTTACACACAGTTGGGCACGGGCCTTTGGTGGGTGCCTACTGAGATATATTTATCACACCCTATTTGGGTCACTCTTTTCAGCCCAAACTAATTATGTTGCTGCAGGTGTAGATAGGGGCAAGAGTCCCTATACAGGTACTTGACTGTTGCTGAGGAGTAGGAGGGCATGGGACCGAGCCTAGGCTTGGGATGCCGCTACAAGCTGTTTTGATTGTTTTGTTGTACTATGTTTTCTGCTATACTTTGTTGATGTATAACATGTTCTGGCTGTTTTCTTTGAACTTGAAACCTGTAGCATCATCACTTATATATTGTTGGTTATATCCACTGCTGTAGTTATTTCAGTTGTGTATATTTACTTCTTCCGCTGTTTGTAGTTTGTTTATTTTGGTATTCCACTGCGCTAAACTTTGACAAATGAGGGTATAGTTTCCCCACTATCAGAACTGGGCCCTCACTGCTAGTTGGCAGCCTCTGGCGTTTGGGGAAATGCGCTTGAGGTCACGTGGCGAACCGGGCTCGGGGCACCCGTTGCGTGGCACCCGGGTCCGGGACGTTACAAAGTGGTATCGGAGGGGTTTCTTTTCTTGACATACTATTTGGAGACGTGGTCAGGGATAAGACAGAACGGTAGTTGGTAATAAGTTGTGCCCAGGCATAGCTAACCCGTGTACAGGGAAAAGCCAGTCTACCTCGTATTTTGCATTATTTTTATTTTGCAATTTTACGGTTGATATGTTTTCACCGTTGGGTGACACACTTGGATTGTGTTGTTTATATTTTATCTATGGGTGCTACCTAGTTTCAACCCGATGAGATGAGGGTATGTCGTCTCATGCATCATATAGGCACATGCTAGAAATCACAATCCATGTATAGTTTCCATGCCATGTAGGTGCATTAGAATTTGCATGTTGTTGTGATAGTTGATGTGCTAAGAAAGCATGTTGTTGTGATAGCTGCTTGATAAATACCTGCCTGTTTGATTGAGCTTGTTTATAGGATGGATGCTAAACTTTGGTTTTTGGGGAGTATGGGCCCCCATTGACCGTAATTTGGTGGATCATTGACTATTTTGGTTATAACACAAATAAGATGTCAAACATTGATTCGTGGGGTGTATGGGCCCCACGGGTCGAAATTTGACACTTAGGTGTTGTTTTTCAGTATTTTTTGGGTTCCGAGGAAGTTTCTGAGGCATACTGTCCGGAAAACCCAAAATACATTCCGTGTAGGACATCATACACATCGTGTGTGTTCTTCTGTTCGGGAAGAAAAATGAACTTTTTGAGTACATTCCGTGTACCCCGAGTACACGCCGTGTAGTCTCTTCCCGTGTCACAAACCATGTGGGTGGCGACACGGGGTAGGGAAGGGCTTGGGAAAAACACGTCATGTAGTTTTTGTGCACGTCGTGTAGTGTGACCCGGAGTCCGACCGTGTAACTAACAACACGGGGTGTTGTACACACCGTGTACGGGTTTAACACACCATGTGAGGTAAATCTAAGTAGTCGGTCATGTCACATATGACACAGGTAGTTGGAAAATAACACAGTACACACCGTGTAGATATTATACACACCGTGTAGTTTTGTTGAACGGAAGTCGTGTGGCTTATCCATGTAGAAGGACCCGGGCAGGGGAAGGGAAGTCAATACACGTCGTGTAGTCATTGTACACGCCGTGTAGTCTTGTTTTGAAAATTTTGAACACCTTCTTCCTCTTGTTCCCTTTGTGGTTCCTTCGCTTTCAGTCTTAATAATCTTGAATCTGAGGCATGCTTTTGACCTTGTAAGGTCATGCCGCCTAGACGACCGCAAGTTGTTCGCCAGGAGAGTGGCGACGCTTATACTCTGGAGATGGTGGGCCATGGGCTACCAGTTGATCCACCAGTAGATCCAGATGCGGCACCAGCTATTATATCAGACACAGGCGCGGAGGCACAGTTCCATGAAGGCTTATTACAGTTCATGTAGACCTTTCAGGGAGCACCGCAGGCTTCCACATCTATAGATGAGCTGACATGTATCTTTCAGAAGTAGCATCTGCCTACGTTTTCAGGGGATGGCAGACCATAGGATACAGAGTCTTGGCTAGGATCGATGCAGACTATTTTCGAGCATCTGAAGACGCCTCCAGGGCGGAGGGTCAAGCTCGTGACTTACATGCTGCGTGATTCCGCCAAGAGGTGGTGGGATGTTACCACCCAGTTAGAGCATCATAGGGACATGGCGTGGGAAGATTTTCAGGCAGTCTTCTATGAATTCTTATTCCTGAGACACTGAGGGAAGATAGAGCTCGAGAGTTCATGAATCTTCAGCAGGGCGTTATGTCGGTGATGGACAACTCTGCTCGTTTTACATAGCTTCAGCGTTTTTCACCTGTACTGGTGGGTGATGAGACGTTGAGAGCCAGACGTTTTGAGAATGGTCTTCGGTATGACATCTGAGCGCTGGTGAATGTTTTCAGGTTGCCTACTGTACACGCGATTGTGAACCAGGCGTTAATTACAGAGAGGAAACTGCGGGAATTGAGTGGTGTGGGATTGGGCGGTTCAGCACCAGATACTGGTACTATTTCTGTTGGAAAGAGAAAGAGACAGATGGACTTCTCTCAGGGCGGCAGTACCATCCAGGCAGCTTCTTCAGGTGGACCGGTCAGGTGCTACCAGTGTGGCAGGGAGGGGTACAAGAGGTTGCAGTGTCCATGAGACCTAGTGGAGTGCCGAGCTTGTGGCAAGATGGGTCATCTGCAGTGCTTTTCTAGGGTGTTTCTACCAGTGGCTAGTGAGAGGGGTTCAGTGCAGACTCCGCGTGCGGGAGCAGGACCAGTGGCTTCTTACCAGTAAGGGAACTGGAATACGTCAGGGCATGTAGGCAGAGATGGTGGTTGTGGCCATGGTAACCAGACACTAGGATCACAGAGGTAGCAGGGCAGGACAGCTCGGAGTATCCAGGCTATGTCGTAGGGTCGTGACACTAGGCAGGCATATATGGTGCAACAGACCCATTAGGAGCAGGATCTCGGACCTTCTACAGTCAGAGGTACTATTCTAGTAGCTTCTGTCTTGTCTTCAGTACTTTTTGATACGGGTGCAACACATTTTTTTATATCTATACCCTTTGTGGAGAGCCTTGGGATTGTTGTTTCTACTTCTTATGATATCTTGATGCTAGACACTATGTTTGGGACTTGGACGGTTGGTGTGTGTCAGTGCAAGGAGTTCCCCCTTGAGGTCGGTGGGTGTCACTTCCATTGGGACCTCTATGTCCTGGAGATGACGAGCTATGACGTCATTCTTGGGATGGACTGGTTGGTTCCCTTTCGAGCCTTTGTAGACTGCTACTGTCGCAGGGTGTGTTTCACGTCACCAGAGGGCGGGGAGTTTCTATACAAGGGTGAGTGGGATGTTCAAGCGAGTCGAGCTGGACCAGAGCATCATGGGCGAGGTGGAGTCACAGCCCAGATTGCGAGCTTATATTTGGATGACCAGGGGACTTGTTAGACGGATTTCCCTCCAGTTGTTGATCATTTCAGGGATGTCTTCCCAGATGACTTTTCAGGTCTACCTCCGGTTTGCGAGGTGGATTTCTCTATTGATCTAGTGCCAGGAGCAGCACCGGTGTCCATTCCTCTTTATAGGATGGCCACACCTGAGTTGAAGGAGCTCGAGAGGCAGTTAGAGGAGTTACAAGAAAAGGGTTTTATCTGACCCAGTACATCTCCTTGGGGTTCTCCAGTCCTCTTTACGAAGAAAGTGGATGGTACCCTCAAACTTTGTGTGGATTATCAGAAGCTGAACCAGTTGACGGTTAAGAACCGATATCCCTTGCTGAGGATAGATGATCTGTTTGATCAGCTTTTTGGAGAACGAGTGTTCTTGAAGATTGACTTGAGATCCGGATATCATCATCTGCGCGTTAGACCATCAGATATACCGCTTACATCTTTTCATAGTAGGTATGGTCTATATGAGTATACGATTATGTCGTTTGGACTCACGAACACGCCAGTAGTTTTTATGGCTCTGATGAATCGTGTGTTCCATCCATATCTTTATTCATTTGTGGTAGTATTTGTGGATGATATCTTGGTGTACTCTCACACTTGACACGACCATGCCACCAATCTTGAGATCGTATTGATTACACTGAGAGAGCATCCCCTATATGCTAAGCTCTTGAAGTGCCACTTTTGGATGGACCAGATTCACTTCCTGGGTCATATCATCTCAGAGGCAGGAGTTGCAGTAGACCCATAGAAGGTGAGAGCAGTAGTTTCCTGGGAGCAGCCCAAGAATGTGTTTGAGATACGGAGTTTCTTAGGGCTGGATGGTTACTACAGGTGCTTCATACATGACTTCTCCCGCTTAGCAGCACTGTTGACAGGTCTGACTAAGAAGGGTGTGAAGTTCATTTGGTCAGAAGCTTGCGAGACAGCTTTTCAGGACCTGAAGGGAAGGCTAAGATCAGCACTAATCCTGATACTCCCAGAGCAAGGGAAGAGTTATACAGTTTACTGTGATGCATCAGGGATTGGGCTGGGAGCCGTTTTGATACAGGGTGACCAAGTTGTGGCGTACGGGTCTTGGCAGTTGAGGCCACATGAGACGAATTACCCGATGTATGATCTCGAGTTGGTTGCAGTTTTTCATGTGTTGCGCTGTTGGATACATTATCTTTTGGGGGAGAATTTTGTGGTTTTCACCGACCACAAAAGCCTCAAGTATATCTTTACTCAGCATGACCTGAATTTGAGGCAGAGAAGGTGGGTCAAGTACCTACAGTCCTTCGATTTTGACCTTGCTTATACACCTGGTAAAGGTAATGTAGTAGCTGATGCACTGAGCAGGAAGACTCAGATACAGGCAGTGCAGGAGGCCAGTGGTGAGTGGCAGCTTATGTCTTTATTCTCTGAGATGCATCTGGAGGTTCATGACAGTCAGGGGAAGACTTATCATTCCTCGATAGCTGTGACTACTACCCTCTTTTACAGAGTGAGGATGAGGAAGCTATCAGATTCAGAAGGTCTAGTTCTACGGGAGCTGGTGGCAAGTGAGGACCCTCCTCCTAGTTGGACGATAGATGATGATGAGGTTTTGTGTTTCCATGTACGTGTATGGGTTCCAGGGGATATACGCGAGGTGATGATGCGGGAGCTTCATGCTTCATCTTGGGCAGTTCATCCCGGGGTTACCAAGATGTACCATGACTTGAGGCATCAGTATTGGTGGCCAGGTATGAAGAGAGTGATAGATGGTTTTGTTACGAGGTGTTCCACCTGTCAGCAGGTGAAGGTAGAGCCTCAGAGACTAGCTGGGCTGTTACAGCAGTTTCCCATTCCATAGTGGAAATGGGATGATGTCGCGATGGATTTTGTGATGGGATTTCCAAGGTCACCTCGAGGCAATGACGCCGTGTGGGTTGTTGTGGACAGACTCATGAAGGTAGCTCACTTCTTGTCAATCAAGGAGGCCTTCGGTGTGGACAAGCTCAGAAGGATGTATATTCGAGAGATCGTGCGTCTTCATGGGGTCCATCGCTCTATCATTTCAGATAGGGACTCCCGCTTTACGTCTCGTTTCTGACAGAGTTTTCAGAGGGCACTGGGTACATAGGTGCTTCTGAGCACAGCATACCACCCTCAGACAAATGGCCAGTCAGAGCGGACAATATAGGTCCTATAGAAAATGTTGTGTGCATGCATCCTAGACTTTGGGGGCTCTTGGGAGAAGCATATACCCTTAGTCGAGTTTGCCTATAATAATAGTTTTCAGGTGACTATTGAGATGGTACCATACGAGGCTTCATATGGTAGGCCATGCCAGTCACCTTTGTGCTGGTTAGAGGTAGGTGAGGCAACTTTACTAGGGCCACACCTCATGCAGGAGACATCTGAGCAGGTCCAGTTGATTCGAAGGCCGATGGATACCGCGCGGTCTCATCAGAAGTCTTATGCTGATCGCCGCAGATGACCTTTGGAGTTCATGGTCAGGGATCAGGTTTTCTTGCTTGTTTCGTCGAGACTATGACACAAACGGATGAGGAGACAGGGTAAGATTTCACCAAGGTATGTGGGACCATTTCAGATTCTGGAGAGAGTCGGGCTGGTTGCCTATCAGTTGCAGTTACTGCAGCGGTACCGATCCATGCACGACGTCTTCCACGTGTCTCAGTTGTGTCTCTACCATTCAGACCCGTCTCACACCTTTCAGCCAGAGGAGGTTGAGCTTCAGCATGATGCATCCTTTGAAGAGCATTTTATCCATATCGTTGATAGGAGCACGAAGGTTCTCCGAGGCTGGTCAGTTCCTCTCGTACGGGTGCTATGGCAGTATGACCGAGTACATGATGAGACCTGGAAGTGGGAGGCCGAAGTACATGCTCAGTGGCCAGAGCTGTTCTGATCTTATTCTTCGCCACCCTTGGAAGGGAAATTCGGGGACGAATTGCTATAAGGGGGGAAGTTTGTAAGAAATCGGTTTTTATTTTAGATGTATGGGCATATTCTTTCCTTTTCCTTAAGTGTTTTTGAGAAAATATGGAAAATGGGGAAAAATCCTAAATTTCGAAACTACACATCGTCTACTTTATCCACACGTCGTGTACTTTTGGCCGTGTTGGGATGAGTACACAGGACGTGTAGCCATGCCGACGACGAAGGGTGTAGGAACCACTACACGCCGTGTAGTGGTGCCTTACACGCCTTGTAGTCAGTCAGCAGGCTTAAACAGTAAGCCGGTGGCGTCGCCGCCAGCTGGGCGATAGTACACGCCCTGTACTCGAGAGTACATGTTGTGTACTCATGTCGACGGATGAACAGTCTGGCAGTACTTCCAAATGAATAGTTAAATGAAAGAAGTGCATGTCGTGTACTCAGAAGTACACGCCGTGTACCTTGTTTTTTCGGCTTAAAATAGGTAGTATCCTCCTCATTTGGCAGAGGAGGCACTTGATCCATTTTGGAGCCAAAGGAGGAGGTCGGATCTTTGAAGATCCACCGGGCATTCGTCTCGAATCCGATTCGGCTTCGGACGATTTCGTTGGAACCGCACGTGTAATCCCTCTCCTCTCCTGCTACAGTTCTTTCCAATTCTTCTCCTAATGTAAGTTATTTACATTTGAATGAGTTTTTTTCTTCATCAGATTTACGTCTTTCTTGGGCATTTCTAGAGATGGCGTTCGAGTATAACGCTCGTTGACGTTTTTGGTAGGTGGATTTGTGTTTACTTTTCCAACTGTTGTGTGTTTTGTGGATTTTTGTGCCACGAACCCAGGTTGGGGTGTCGTGTGGCTGAGTCCATTTCTATATTTAATACCTAGAATGGATTAGGTATTTAATTGTGATAATAAAATGCTAGCTGGGATCGTTGCTTGGATCCGGAACCACCCCCGGGGTGTGTTTCTCTGTTTAGCCGTTTGGCCAGGATACCTGAGGGTATGCCTTCAAAGTAGTAATTGTAGAATTTCCTTGTGAGGAATTGCTTTTTAATGCTTGTTCACCTGTTGGGCGTGGCCCAGTTACCTGTTTAGCCTGAGGGAATTTTTGTATTTAGCCTGAGGGCGTTTTTGTGATTAGCATGAGGGCACTGCACTATTTAGCCCGAGGGCTGTAGTTATTTTTGCCTGAGGGAAACCTTTTGTGCCTAAGGGCTTGACTTCTGTGCCTGAGGGCGACACTTCCTATGCCTGAGGGCAAATTTTTGTTACGCCTAAGGGCTATACCTGCGGGTTGGATTCTGCTTACCTAAGGGTAAAGTTTTGTTTGTCTGAGGACGTAGACTGTTTACTAGAAATGAATTGTGGTGGTTTCTAATATTTTAATGGATTAAATGGATAATGAAATGGAAATATAACTGGTAATTAGTTACTTTTAAGTGCTGCTTACTTTATTGAATTTTACTACTACACACTGTTGTTGCATGCTTACACGTAGTTGGGCACGGGCCTTTGGTGGGTGCCTACAGAGATATATTTCTCACACCCTGTTTGGGTCACGCTTTTCGGCCCAAACAGATTACGTTGCTGCAGGTATAGATAGGGGTAAGAGTCCCTATACAGGTACTTGACTATTGCTGTGGAGTATGAGGGCATGGGACCGAGCCTAGGCTCAGGATGCCGCTAACATCTGTTTTTCTTGTTTTGTTGTACTCTTTTTTCTACTGTACTGTATTGATGTATAACATGTTATGGCTATTTTCTTAGAACTTGAAACATATAGTATCATCACTTATATACTGTTGGTTATATCCACTACTGTAGTTATTTCAGTTGTGTATGTTTACTGCTTCCGCTATTTGTTGTATGTTTATTTTGGTATTCCACTGCGCTACACTTTGACAAATGAGGGCATAGTTTCCCCACTATCATACCTGGGCCCTTGCTGCTAGTCGGAATCCTTTGGTGTTTGGGGAAATGCGCTTGAGGTCACGTGGCGAACCGGGCTCGGGGCACCCGTTGCGTGGCACCCGGGTCCGGGACGTTACACCATTTTACAATGCTAAAAATGAAATGTTGAAATCCCCACTAATAAATGGTATAATTTTTATTTTTCATGGCCCACCCTCAACCTTTATCAGTACTCCCCCCCATCCCTTTTATCATTGCTTCCCACACCCCATTATCAGTTCTTTATATAATCCCACCCTCAGTTTGAGCCTATACCTAAAGTGAGTTTTGAACCTAAGACCTCTATCTTATACACCAAAAACTATTTCACTCCACCATACCATTTTGATTTATATTTTATGATATATATGTATATATTAATATTTTTTTTATTTTTTTATTCGTATATTTATATATTTTTATATATGTGTTTATATATATAGTTATATATATTTCTAAGATAAAAATTTATTTATATATTTTTTTCAAATGGATATTAACTCAAAAACCTCTAAAAACACATAAAAATGTTAAGAAAATATTAAAACCCTACACCCCTAAAACCATTAAATGACCATAACCTCTGATCTAGGATTTTGTTTCTATTATAAAACCAGTAAAATCAAAGATAGTGAAATGATCTTCGATATTATATGTGGTACAGGCTGAACAAACACCCGAATAAAATGTTATAGGAATTTTAATTTTAAGAAATTGGGGTAGGCAACAAAAAACTATGTTTTGAAGAATTTATAGGACTTTCGATATTAAAAAATCAGACATAGCTCTTAAACATTAGTATGAGACCATCTCAGGAATGGATATCATCACCAGCTTCTATTAGATATGTGAAAGAGCCCAAATAGACCCTCGAATTAAAATTTATGGTCGTATGAAGTTCGAGATCAATTTATAGCTTTTTTAAACTATAATATATTATATTCCTTTGATTCTAAAATGATTTAAATAACATTTGGTTTTATATCATTTCATAAGCTTTAATTTATTGGTTTTGGAGTTTAAATGGACTCCCGGATCTAAGGTTATTATTTATTCAGTGTTTTTAGGGTTTTTAGGGGTATTGATGGTTTTTCAAATTTAGTGACCTTTAAAACGACCATAAATTTTGAACCAGGTGTCTGTTTTCCCTATACCACATATAAAATTAAATATTGGGACATGTTATAAACCTCAGAGACCCACATAAACCCTCAATCACCTTTATTGAGGCCAAAAAAATCCCCATAAGGCACCAAATATATCATAACTTCTTCTATGTGTGTCCATTAATGAAATATATATATTTTTGAAATATACTCTTTTATTTGTGATTTTATAAAAGTGTTACTTAAGACCCCCCCCCCCACCCTTTGTCAGTGTTTTTCTAGAACCACTCATAAATTCCCATTTTATCAACACTTTTTTACTAGAACTAATAAATAGGGGACCATTTTCAGCTATTTTTTACAAGCGCTGATAAATAACCCCTTTAATAGCGCTTTTTCTAGCACTAATATAGGGGGTTTTTAACATAACTTTTAGAAAGCATTGTTAAAACCCTAGAAATTTATAAACCCATTTTTGTAGTAGTGTCGTGGTGGTAAGAAATTCTGACATCACACTTGTCAAAAGTGTGGGAAGAATAATCTTGTAAATTTCTTATAGGGGACAAGTAAATGTCTTTGGTTTGGGAAGGAAGGGAAACTAGCTAGAAAATTTCAACAAGACAAACCCATAAATTTAATAGAGGAAATAAATACTCTAGTAAACCCTCTTCTTATTTTATAATGTTTCAATTAAAATTAATAAAGACCTTATGTGAACCAATTCACTAAGACAAGGGTTTTTTATGAAAGATGACGAAAACAACCTCAAAGGAATAGATAGCAAGGGTGGGCTTATGCAATCACAACTACTAAGGGGAATCGTAACAATGTTATGGTGAAAAGTATTCTACTTATTAATTCAAGTATAGAAAATTTACTTTTTTATTAGGGTTTTATGAATTGCTTAATATCACACATGTTTAATAGGACTATTAAAACACCCTCATAAAACATGGAAGTAAAGCTATTGGTTAAAATAGAAAATGGGTAAATTATAAAATCCTACGTATATAACTCCAACTTTGTCCATATTTGAGATATTGACTTCTCAACAAACCTTGTGATATTACCTTTAGTGTAATTTGATGTTATTTTGGGTATGGACTATAACGAAATGACCCGAATACCCTCTCAAAACTGGGACCCAAACTGATCTACCACATACCCAAAGAGTGTTCTCAATTCGTATGGGCTAGAAACCAGCACCTGGTCATCAAACAAAAACTTAGTGGAATGATTTTTCCAAACCTGAAGTAAATATATTTTTAGGCCCCCTAGGTCAAATACCTTGAGAGGGGGTGAATTAGGGTATGATAGATTAAAAATACAACCCATTCAGATCTTGTTTCATCATTAAACAAAAAAATCTTCTCTCCTTATCCCATAACAATGTATAAAATGAAATGAAGTCATTCACAGGACACAATGCTTTTACCTGGTTCACCCTCACTAGGCTACGTCCAAGGAGAAAACAATGGTGATGTGATTATATACCAAATTCACTAAAACTCAGTACCAAATACAAGCATTAGGCTAGATCACTTCTATGACAAGGATCACTACCTTTAAAAGTTTAAGGGTCAACTCACTAATTTTCCAAGGGTCACTCCTAGAGTCTCTTTCTCCGGCTCACTACTGGTGGAAATTATCACTTTATTCCTTTCCCTTTGCTCAATTCTCTTGGAATGGATTGACCTACAGTTTGTGTAATTTTATGTCCCTTAATTATCTCAAAGAAATACATCCTAAACTGTATTTAGATTCTCTTTTGAAGACAAAATATCATTCACTAACGAATACCACTTTATCATAGTTTATTGGTAAATCCCTTTTAAAACACTTTTTCGCGATGCTCACTAACTTCGTGAAGTTCCCACTTTCGCAAAGATCAAATTGCCTTCATGAAGAATCTTCATTTCACGAAGATCACTTAGACTTTGGAAGGCATACAACTTTTTCTATAGTTTTTATATAATTCACTAACTCCCTTCCATTCACAATGCTCAAAACATTTGGTTGGTTATCATAGCCTCTATGAACTTTCTCACCTGAAATACCATCATGAACCACCGTTGTGAATCTGGAGCCTTAGGATTTCTATTAAGTATCACTTGTTTTATAAAGGGGTGGAGGCCTATTTCTAGGCATTCCAACTGATTCTAGAAGCTTCCATCCATGTTAGCACCATTTCACAATGGTCCCTCATTTCCTTCATGATTCTCCCTATATCACGATGCTCGAGGATAATATTTTCAATACTTATTGTAATCATAGATATCATCGTAAAAACATTAATATCATTCTCAAAACACCCTTTATGAAACCCAATATTTTAAAAACTCATGTCTTTTCCATATTTTCATAAATCCATCAAGGAAATGCAATTTAATGATGTTATCTAAACACCAATTTTGGACCCCCAAAAATTAGTAAACACTAGGAAACTACATCACCTTATGCATGTAATTTTCATTACCACATACAAAGAACTCATTCCTTTATCTTAGATCTTTGTTAACATTTCTAGTTAATGAACTCTATGGACCTCTACAATTTCTCTTAGAAGCACGCATTTTCAAAAAATAGAATCAACACAAAAATACGACAATGTTACCATGGGGGATTTTTTTCCCAATAAACATGGCATATATATATAAGATATAATAGATGAAACGATAAATATATACCATAATAGATAGAGAAAATTTGATTCTACACAACAAAAAAGTAGAAAAACAATCTCTAAGAGAGAATTAAAATAATAAAAGATAACAAAACTAAAATAGAAATTTCAACAGCTCTATGTGATAGTGTAGGAAAATTCCAATCATCTCACCACCAGCTACCCAACCTAGATGATATAAAACTATGCCACCACACTATTATGCCTTTACTTTCCTTATATTGAAATAAATAACATGGTCTACACACTACTAAAGGGGGTATGTAGGGTGTGTGATAATATTCTCATTAAGTTCCCACATAGGTGTTCCATAACGAGTCTATATACAATAATCCAAGCATGTTCATCTTTAAATAAAAAAAGTTATGATATAAAATTTAACAGTTTTACATTAAAATATTGGAAAAACAATTTAATTTTTCCTTCTTCCACATTTTCAAATAAACCAGGTAAACTAGTTTCAAAGTATGCCATATCCATATATCAAAAAAATTATATAAAAAAAAATATTTTATCACATATCATATCAAAATATAGGGTCATAAAACAAAAATAGTACAATCCAAGGAATCTCAAATCATCCAAAGCATAGTTAACATCATTAAAAGGATCACAC
Source organism: Viscum album (assembly GCA_963277665.1). Classification (NCBI taxonomy): domain Eukaryota; kingdom Viridiplantae; phylum Streptophyta; class Magnoliopsida; order Santalales; family Viscaceae; genus Viscum; species Viscum album. Next base: position 1,885,691,549 of record OY728137.1, on the reverse strand, counting down.
TACTCTAGGATAGCTTGGTACCTCATCCCAAACATAAAAAATCATCCTCATCAATCCTCTACACATACACATCATGTCTAGAGAGTAGAGGGACACCCCAGAAAGTGAAGCCCCCAAAAGGTTTAATAAGTCCATAGAACAACATGCCTAAGAAGCATAAGAAAATCCCATGATTAAACCCCTAAACTGTAGACAATTCATATTACTACAACTTCCACATAAGTACCCATGGCTTCCCATGTGCTCTATTTTTCAAACCATTTTTATCAACCCAGGATTTCAAAATCATTTCATAATACCATTTCACAATGAATTTAAAATTCCTTTTGATTTACCAAAACTGGGTGGAAATCATATTTTATAAAAACTCATTTCAACACACACAAATGAAATCAATAAATCATTAAATTTTGATTATAAATAAATTTATCCAAACATGTTCAATTTCTTTCACTAACACAATATAGAGACGAGGCTTCATACCTCAAAAATTGGGTAGCAGATGCCCAAAATGGGATCCACCAACAAGAAAGAGCACACGAAGACAATGGGAGAACTAGAACCAACCCAAACATATTAAAATTTATTCAATTTAACAAAGGGGTCAGTAGAGAAGAAGAAACTACAAGTACCACAAGAATGAACACCATCCACCCCACAACCAATAAATCATCGACCCTCAAAACAAGATCACATAATGGATCATGAAATAATCAATAATAATCCATAAGAATCATCACCAGTGGTCAAAAGATTTGATTATGCAATGTAATGGTGCTACAAAAATCAAAGTAAATGAAGAAACAAAAAGGATATCTTATATAGAGATATACAACACAACTTTCCCGATGATCCAATGTTGGAAGAATTGATATATAATGTATGAAGGTTCCCAAAATCTCTGGGGAATATATCTAGGTTGATAGAAAGGAAGAATGCATCAAAATGAATTATAAGAAGACGTGTAGTACCCTAAAATCCCACATCACTGTGATCACATGGTGTGTCATACCTATATACATCATGTAATAAATGAGATCCATATGCACTGAAAAAATCATCACCTTTTTATTAAAAACATTATTTTTAACATTACACAGCGTGTAATATTTACAAAACATTTATTTTTGTCAAGCAGTGTAAATAGCTAATGAAATGGGCCTAGATATCAAATACATGGAGTGTAAACACTTTACATGATGTGTAATTGTCCATCATATTTCAAAAACATCACATTCTTACACAAAATCCCAAACCACCAGGGGATTTTTTTGAACTCAGGGATAACCCCATTAATCCATTACAATTTTATACCTAGACTTCATTAATTCAAATTAACATACATCCCTCAAATTTAGGACATTTTCCCTAAAAAATTATCACCGTCCATGGGAATCCCAAGATTCACCCAATTAAATAGTGAAAGTAATAAAGATATTATAAATACCTAAAAGATAGTATCATGATGGTACTTACTCCCTATCATAAGACTTCACGTAACCATAAAGACTTGTGTAAGAATAATGTCCAGTAAAGAGGTGATGTCACTACTATCTCATAAAAAAACACACTCTGAAGTATCATAAGAATATAATATGTGCCTTTATAACACTCTGACTAATGCATTTGACTTCCCACATAAGGATTTCACTTGAGATTTAGTATTCTCTAACGAATTCTACACAATAGAAACATCTAGATCTAACTCGATCTCTTCAAAAAACAAAAACATGAGAGGGATAAAGATGGTATTTTATAAGCTGAAATATGTAGAAAGCATCATGAATACCTATCAACTAAACCTTAAAAGCTAATTTATAAGTAACCTACTCATTTTCCTCAATGAACACAAATGGTCCCACATATCTTGGATCCAACTTTCCCTATTTTCCAAGACAACAATGACCCAACCAATGGTAATATTTTAAGAAAAATCAATCACTTATGGATCCAAAGTATAATTTCATTGATTTGTATAAGATTTTTGTTGAGGCTGAGTTGTAACCAGATGTCGATGAATATCGTAAATCCTCATATACGTCTCCTGAACCAAACTTCATCCCACCAAATAATCTTCTCCCACATCTTCCCAACAAAGAGGTGATCTTCATGGATGAACATTCAATGCCTCAAAATGATCCGTTCTAATATATGATTATTAAATATTATTATAGGATAACTCAAACAGTCCTATATGTTTTTCCAAAGAACCCACAAAATCCAAGAAATAAGAATGAAGCATTTTCTCAAAAATATGAATAGGAAGATTCATTTGGCCAGCAGTATGTTGATGATAAGTTGTACTTAACCTGATATAAGTCTCCATCCCCTTTTGATACTCCTATAGAACCTTGAATTAAACCTAGGATCCCTATCTAAAACAATATAAGAATGATCCCCATGTTATGTCATTATTTCTTGAATATATATTTCACCAATTCATTCAACTTTAGTGGTGTCCCTAATTAAAAGGAAATGTTCATAATTTTTCAACAAATCAATCACAACCCAGATAGAATTATTCCCTTAGGTTTTCCATGGTAATACAACAATAAAGTTCATGGACTACTCATCCCATTTCCAAACCAGAACTAGAAGAGTCTGAAACAAATTAGAATATTTCGGATTCTCTTTCTTTATTTGTTGGAAGTTATAATGGAAGGAAACATATTCAAAAATTTCACACATCATGGCTAGCCACCAAAAATGACATCTCATATCAAAATACATCTTCATATTTTCCTAATAAATGGACCATGAATAATTTTTATAGTAAAAAAAATACACTCCTCATATATGTTGGAACAAAAAACCTATTCCGAAAACATATAATACAATATAAAGAGAGGGACCAACCAGAAACGGTCTCCACACCATAGATGGTTTCTAAAATTCTTATAAAATCATCATTCTATTGATGAATCTAAAAAAATAGAATCTAAGAGAGGTGAATATAGCCAAAAACTAGATAGAACCATAATTGAAACATCCTCTTAAGCATCCATATGTAACTACTAAATGATTCCCATAAAGATTCTATCATCCTCTGATTCCAAACGATCTTGCAACGGTACTTTCCTAATAAGAGAGTTTTTAATAATATTCCCATTTATTATGGTATAGGAAATGTCTATGTCTAACATCTGAATGTATTCCACCCACCACCTCATTCTAAGATTCAAGTATTTTTTAGAAAAGATATAGCTCAAACTCTTATAGTTAGAAAGGACCATGAACCTATTCTCAAAATGATAGTTTCACAAACACATAAGAATATTCATAACTATGGAAAACTATAAATCATGAGTGGGGTAATTATTCTAATGTGTTTGAAGTTAATAAGAGGCATAATCTACCACATGATCATCTTTCATGAGTACACAACCCAACACTAAATGAATCACAAAAAACAACATACCCCCTACCGAGTTCAGGTATGATTTGAATACAATTTGATGTCAAAGGTATTTTTATATCATTGAAAGAATATTGAAACTTTTCATCCCATGTGAATTTCACCCCTTTCCTCGTAACAACAGTGAAATTTGATTTAAAATTTTAGAAATCATTGAAGTACCATTGATAGTATCAAGAAAGATCAAGGAAGCTCTGAATCATAAAGATGTTTCATGGATATTCCCCTGATAAGACAAACTTCACCTTCTTAGGATCCATTGATAAGACTTGTTCAGAAATCACATGCCCAAATAACTTCACTTATTTAATCTATAAAATATATTTAGAAATAATTCTATACAAACATTGACTACTCGGTATTTCCATAACCAAACTCAAATGGTGCTCATGCACACGTCGAATTCTCAAATAAACCAAAATATCATCAATGAACACAACAACAAAATTTTTGAGATACTGATCAAATATAAAATTCATCGTGTCCAAAAAAAATATAGGAGTTTTATTCATGAAATACAATATCAAAAGGTATTCATAATGATCATACCTCCTCATGAAATCTATGTTTAGTATTTTTCACTCCCAAACTCTGAGATGATGATAACCTGACTAAAGATATATCTTTGAAAACCACTTTACCCCCTTTAACTGATCAAAAAAATCATCCACATGAGGCAAATAATGATAGTTCTTAATCATTACTTGATTACACTTCCAATAGTCCACACAAAATCAGATTGAACCATCTAAATTCTTATTAAAGAGAACTGGGATACCCAAGGAGAAACACTAGTGAGAAAAAAACCATTTTATATCACATCATCCAACTGAACCTTCAACTTCATCAAATCCACTAGTTCCATACAATGATAAGGTACTAAAATGAGCTCCATACCTAGAACCAAGTCAATTGTAAACTCCACCCCCACATCTGAAGTTATCTTAGAGAAATCATTTGGTAAAACATCAGAAAAAATCCAAATAAAAGTGGGAAGATCAACAATAGAGGAAACACCACTAAGATCAGCTATTATAGTGGACAACAAACTCCTAGTCTATGGGAATGAAGGACCTAGATAAATATATTCAAATATTACTCTCCCTAAAATAATTGTGATCACTCATCAGTCATAAGAAATGAGACATGCCGATGATAACAATCAAACTCAATGTCATGAGTGATAAGATAGTCAAACCAAAATATGATGTCATATAGATCTAGATCAAGAATAAGAAAATACAAGACTAACTCCACATCATCTATCAATAGTTCCCAATAAGGTCACTAAAACCCCTAGTCTTTCCTCTTCCCAAGAGGTGTCACTAACTCTATAACAAAAGACTTTTGTTTCATTGGATGTTATAGAATATCAAAAAAAATAGATAAATATAAATGACTGTAAATTACTAATATCCAATAAAGAAATTGCAAATAAAGATTTAATAAATATAGTACATCTCATTATCACTGTACCCACATCAACCTCCATTGTAAACTCATCTACTACATGTAGGTGATTCACTCCTGAGGAATCTAGTCCTTCAAGCATCTGACTACCCTGTGGTAGCCTTTGGATCCAACAATCACTGCCCATATTTAGGCGTACACATTGCCTAAAAGAAATGTTTCCGATGACCATAACTTCTTGAAATATTATACATATTTTTAGGTGATTGAAAATAATTATTGGTGTTCCCTACCATGAAACATTAATAGCAAGTTAGAGGAACATTACTAGTTGTAAAGGGAGGTTTCAAAGAGGAATGTTGCTGAGAACCATCACCACCACTCCTGCAATGATCACGCCACTTCATCTTTTTTCCTGGAATGACTCTAATGCTACCACTAGGTGGAAGAGAATGTTCAAAATAACCAACCCTACCATCAATATTCATATTTTCCATCATATACCTATCCACTATCTATATATTGGTCGAAAGCTTCAGTATAAATACATGAGATGTTATATCTGGTTTCAAACAATGTAGGTACATTGTATCTTTCCTTTGGTCATTCCTTACAACCTCCGGTGAAAAACGAACTAGGTTAGATAACCATTTGGTTTACACCACCACTGAATTCTCTCACTATTAAAAATAGAGGAACTATAGAGGCATCACCATTATTAGTGACTCTATAAAAACTATTATAAGAAGATATTCTGAAAACCCTTCCATTTTAAGCCCAAATCCATATCTTCGGGTATCATTGAGTCCTACCAACACTTGTTGGAACCCTCATGTATGGATCCCTCACATTTCACCTTGATACTCACATGTGTCTCTAGGAATTCAATGATCGGATCAATATTTTCAAGCGAATCCTTCACCACTTGAAGTTATTTCATATGCTTATAGGACAATGGCTTCTTGTACAAGAATTATTGTGATCAATCATTGTATCCAACCACTTATGGATGTAACTCAATGACTGCATTCTAAAATTATGGTAAATTCTATTCAATAGCATGAACTTCATACAAGATATCCTTAATAAAATTGTAGTTGAGTGGTAGATTCCCTTTAGGATCGTCATCTTCACTCTCATAAGGAACTCACTGAGCATGTCTTAAAGGCATACTATTGCACACCAAATCAAATGAAATGATCATCCAGCAGAATAATCCCATTTCAAACTAGAAAACCCAAAATTAAATACTGATATTTAGACTAAAACGTTAAACAGGAGACACACATCCAAACATCCTAGGGTAACTTGATTCTTATCACGGTAAGAGATGGATTGGCACTTGTTGTAACATACTTATCGAGTCCCAACTATCCTATCTTCAGTTCATAAAATGTCCTAAGACAAGGAATCTTTAGGAAAACCCATGTTTGATACAATTTTTAATTAAATAACCCAGATACCCTCTTAAAACAAAGATCTGACATGATCTACCACATACTAGAAGGGTGTTACCAATCCCCATGGGATAGTAACAAACACCAGGGCATCAAACAGCAACCATAGAGAATGATTCCTCCCAACCTAAAGAAACAACCTGAAATTTATATACATAATGGAAATAGAATAAATAAATAGATAAATATATTTCATAATAGATAGGGTACAATAAAAGTGATACAACTGAAAAGGTATCAAAATAATATCTATGAGACAAGTCCAATAGAAAATTAAAACAAGACCACAACAACTATTCTAATAGCTCTATGTGATAGAGTGGGATAACTCCTACCATCTGACCACCAACTACCCAACCGACTTGACATAAAACCTCTCCACCACACAACAATTCCTTTCCATTCCATATATAAAAAGACATAACAAGGTATACACATTGCAGAAAGGGTGAGCAGGGTGTGAGCTAAGAGGCTTAGTATGGTCTCACCCAAGTGGTCCATAATGATTCTATGTATAATAATCCAAGAATGTTCAACTTTAAAAAAATCATGATATATAATTTAGGTTTTTTATATCAAAAGCAATGAAAAATAATTTAATTTCTCCTTTTTCCACATTTTTATAAAAATTAGGTAAACCAATTTCAAATCATTTCATATTCATATTTCAAAATAGATATACAAAAAAAACAATATCATGTATCACATATTATATCAAAATATGTGGAAGAAAAAATAAAATAGTACAGTCCAAAGCATCAAAAATCTTTCAAATCACAAGTAACATCATTCTTAGGATCACACTACGTCAAGATAGCTTGAAATCTCATACCTAATATAGAAAATCTCAATAATCAATCATCTAGACATAAGCATTGAGTCTAGAGAAAAGAGGAACACCCTAGAAACTGATCCCACCAATATTTCATAAAAGTCCCAAGAACAAAAGGACTAGAGAGTGGAATAAATCCCCATGATACCCCCCCCCCCCTAAATTGGATGAGGCATATTACTACACCTTCCACCTAAGTACTCGAGGCTTCCCATGTTCTCTATTTTCGAAACCAATTCATCAAACCCTTTTCATCAAGACGTGATTTGAAAATAATTTCAAAAAAAAATTTCACAATTCTTTAAAAACACATTTTCATTAACCAAAGATAAAGGAAAATTAAATTTTATAAAAACAAATTTCCACTCACCCAAATCAAATCAGTCATTCATGTTATTTCATTTATAAAAAAATTATTTAAACTGGAGAAATGAAGTTCATCAACGAAGGCTTGAGATGGAACCACCTACCTCAAAACTCTGGTCACACACACCCGAAATGGGATCCACCGATAATTAATGACACACAATGATAAAATATTCCCTATAAACAATCCACACATTTCTTAATTGATTCAATTTAATAAATATAACAGTAGAGAAGAGGAAACAACACATACCTCAAGAATTCACAACCACCGCACCACAACCAACAAATGATTATCCCACAGAATAATATCACATAACTGATCTAGAAAAAATCAAGAAGAATAATAAATAGGGGTAAACAGATTTAATAAAACAACTCAATGACACTACCTAAATCAATGGTAGTGAAGAAACATAAAGGATCTCTTACCCAAAGAGATGCAATGCAACTTCCCTGATGATCCATCTCCAAACAAATCGATTTGGAATGAACGGAAGTTCCAAAAATCACTAGGGAAGATATCTAGGCCAATATCAAGGATGGATGTTGAAGAATGAATTATAAATTATTCATGAAGCTCCTTAAAATCCCACCTTGTGATGATTACATTCTATGTAATGTCTTTACACATCGTGTAATCCATGGGGTCCATATACACTGAAAAACCTATCACCTTTTTAATAAAACCTAAATTTTTAACATTACATGGAATGTAATCATTACATGATTTTTATTCTTTCACGTTGTGTACAAAAATCGTGAAATGATGCTAGAAATCAAAGACGCATTATGTAAACCATTCACATGGCATGTAATTTCCCAACGTCTTTCAAAAATAGTAAATTCTTACCTAAAACCCAAACCAACATAGGCATTCTCCGAACTCAAGGAGAACCCTATTAATACATTACACATCTATACCAAGACTCAATTAATTAAAATAAATTTACATCCCTTAACTTTATGTCATTTTCCCAAATAAATTCTCTCAATACATAGGACACTCAACATACACATAATTAAAAAGGAAAATTAGTAAAGGGATCATAAATACCTAAATGACAACACTGGGATGTTACATTGATTTCCTTATATAGATAAAACATAAGTTTCTTAGAGAACTATATCACACTCTATATTTTAAATTTCTCTCTATTTATATACAAGTGTAAGGGGGATGATAAATCTTCTTTAGTATTATCAAGTCAATCATGCATATTATTGTCTTATGAGTAAGAATATCTAGCTCAAATGATTGATACTAAGGAAAATATCATCCTTGATGACATTCCAACTATAGGGGAATATTCTAATGTGTTACCTAAAGAATATTCTGGTCTTCCACCAAGAGTTTAGGTTGTTTTCTCCATAGATCTTATACCTAGAGCTTTTCTAATATTTATGACTCTATATAGAATGTTCATTTTTTAACTTAAGGAGATAACTAACCAACTACATGAGAATATAGATCAAGGGTTTATATTCCCAAGTTCACCACCAAGGATTCTAGAAGTCCTCTTCATCTTTAAAAAGGATGGGTCAACATAACTCTACATTGATTATCTTAACCTCAATAATGTCACAATAAAGAATAATTATCCCCTACCATGGATTGATTACTTTTTTTATCAACTATGTAGAGACCAATTGTAACATCCCAGGTAAATAATGAATATGAAATTTTAATATTTAATAATATTTGTAAAGGAAATATTATTTTTACTTTAAAGGGGATGCTATGTTTGATAGCGTACCTGATACACAGCAACAGGTTTCTTTGAAATCTTATTTTGCACACTAACAATATTATATTATTAGTAGTAGTTAGTGCCTAGCCATTTTAATGGCAGGAATGAACAAAACTTACTAAAAAGTGATTATATGTGTTTCATAAATATTTTTACACTTATCCAAAAAAATTAGAGGCTTAAAACGTGAATGAATCCAATTTTAAGCAAAAAATATTCTTTAAAAGGTCGATTAACCGCATTTTGATGGTGAAACCATTTTAAATCTACTTTTTAACAATTTTATATGTTATATCTAAACAAATAAATTCCTTATTTAGAATCAAGACATCAAAATTTACTTTGTGTAATTTTTTTTTATTTTTCCGATAATGTTCATTTTTTTAATGAATAGTGAAAAATGTTGTATTTTAATTCAAAACCTCCTTTTAATATATTTTATTTCTATGGTTATATTATATTTTTAATTAGTATCAAAGTTTAATTGGAATATATGTTTACATTTTAATCCAATGGTGGTCATTATAATTAATTTCACTTTGAAAATAGACATAAACAAGTATCAATCTTTTGATAGATATTGTTTCTTAAAAACACGCTATTTGTTTTGACAGTGAGAATTAACTATATAATTTATTAATGAAACTTTTATGTTTTTAATTTGGTAAAATGGAAATCATTTTTTAATTTTTAATATTAAATATAGCTTAGGGTAAATATTTGGTATTTTTCTGATAATGTTCATTTTTTATGAATAGTGAAAAATACTGCATTTTAATTCAAAACTACTTGTTCATCTAATTAATTTATATAGTTAGATTGTAATTTTAATTGGTTTTAAAGTTTAATTGAATTATTTTTTAATCATTTAATACAATTTTTTTAATTGTATTTAATTTCACTTTTCAATTTTATGTAAAAACAAGTCAATCTTTTGATAAATTTTACTTCTTAAAAACCCATCTTCGGTTTTGACAACATGGATTATTTTTAAATTAAGTACTGAAATTTATCTGTTTTTAATTTGGTAAAATGGATTCCATATTCTTAATTAGAAGATCAAAATTATGTAATTAATACTCACTTTTTTTTGACATGATGTGTAGTAATTACGGTAATTATTTTTAATTACTTGGATTAATTAGTAAATCGGGTAAAAAGGGTAAACAAAATAATGTTATAATAATATAAAATTACCCAAAAATCTGTTATAATGATATTGGTGGATTCCTGGAAGACCATGTGATTCCTTGTGCCAACTTAGGGACCCCATGGAATCACTTTTGTGTGATAGTGACCTTTTATCATATTATTTTTAAAGAAAGGAAAAGATAACCGAAGTATGTAACACCTAAGTAAAAAAATTTAGTTTTGTTTATATAAATTATATCTTTGACTATAAATAGTAATTGGAAATCTAAAAATATATCCTACATCGTGATATTTTATTTATAATTTCTAGACATTAAATAAATACATTTATTTTTTAGACAATGATGATGTGGTTATTACCTCATTAATGAATGATTTAAATAAATGATATTGTAAGTGTTAAAATAATTTTGTTTTGAGACATTGGATGCTATAAAATAATTTTATAGATGATTATGATATGTTATGTTTATTTTAATGCTTTTATTTTGAATGAATAAAGCTTATATGCCTTTATCAAAAGTCAACTACCAAATAGTGTCAAAATTGGCATAAATGAGTTTTTAAAACAAATGTTATTTTATTAAATGGTATAATAGAACAAAAAATCTAATATTATTAAAAATTCCCTATAATATATTACTATTATCATTATGGATACAATTATGGGACTATTGGCATTTTAAAGTAACTATTATGACCTTGTTGTTTGAAAATAAAAAAAAAATATGTGGTAAGAATTATTAATTTTAACTAAGGGTTAAAATGAAAAGATAAGGCGAATTATATGACCTCCACTTGTCAAAATCCTATTGTTTGAGTTTATTTATACCCTTTATCCTATTATACTCTAAATAAATTATTTTTTAACCAATCTAATTTGAAAAACATTTTATAATAAATTAATATTTCATGACATTCCAAGAGTGCACCTCCTCCCCCTTATAAAAAGTCATCACCTCTACCCCTTAATCACACCTCTCAATCCACTTGGATCGTCAAAAATCTGCTCAAATAATCTCTCCAAATCCCTCTCCTCATACTAGAAGCCTCAATTTGGTCATAATTATTTTCAATAGAGCCTTTTTTCAAATCAAAATAAGTTACCCGATTTAGAGGTTAGGTCTTCTCTCGAGTTTATTTCTTTTATTTTCCTTCTTCACTCACCACTATCTTCTTATTATTTGATCCCATAATAACACCAGTATCCTCAATATACTAGGATTTTTTAATGATAAAGATTATACCTACACTTACACACACCTCCTTCTAATGGTTAAGGAACATACTGTTTCTGTGGGTGGCGAATTACTACCTCACGAAATGATGATTGTTCAATCTTCTCCTCACACCTTTCATGGTGGCCGTTATTATGTCACTATATATATATATATATGGTATTTATGTTTTCAATATTATTCTTTATTTTATGTTCAAATCACATCGTTATGCTTTTCATGTTGTGGAACTATGATAATTTCATCTGAGGTAGTGTGAACTACCGCCCCCTCAAGTGATGTGACTCGTTCATTCCATACATGGAACATATAAATAATGGAATAAATGAAATTATTTGACATATATAACATATATATTATACTTTAATTATAAAATATATATGTCTCATTTAGTTTTAATCCCATTAATATGACAAAGAAATGAAAGTAGTGTTCATGCGTACGTACGGCCTACCGTCTCCTAGAACAGTGTATTTCATTTTTTTATCTCCAAATGTAATGGAATAGTATAAAATGGATATATAATGGATATATATGATATTTAAATAATTAATAATATTCTGGATATGATGTACTTATAACTACATGGAAAATTCTTTTCAAACAAGTTTATTTTTGACTCATGTACCGCACATCGACAAAAACGTCTGATATGAACTAACATAATAATCTAATTATTATAAAATGATAATATGTGATATGAATTGAATAATAAACTTTAAAGGATTTTCTTAAGAAATTATAAATTTACCAACTTTTATTATTCAGGAATATAAAGAAACAAACAATAAGTCGGGCTTGAGGTAAGGGATCCTACCTCTCTCTTTTTCTTTTCAAGTACTATATTTTATGTCATCTCTTTTAATCTCCAATTTCTTATTGGGGGATGCTATTTAATATTCCTATAACTTTACTTTTTATGTTCATATGATGAGAGACCCTATTTCATCTCATCAATTCATTTTTGGAAGTTTTAAGTGGCACCGTAAGGCTGTCGAATTTTTGTAAGTGATCCTCACTTTCCACTCCTCCTTTCAAATTAAAGCATCTTATTCAGAAGAAGTTCTTGTATTTTCAAATGGTCTTAATGTCATCCATTTATAATAAAGAAATTACTGCCAATTATATTCCATTTCAATTGAGGATAATTTATCCTCCCACATTTGGGCCATTACCTAAGTCGTTACCATAACAAAATTTTGTAAGGGAGTCTCGTCTCAATTTCCATTCTGTTGAGACTTATTTCTCATTATGTGCGAATTCACTTTTATTTGGCATGTATACTGACTCTTTTATATTATCTCACAAATACCCTTATTATCATGATATTATATATATTTTTTAAAGTCATACCTTTCTAGAGTTATGATTAAAATGTTCAAAGTGGTAATGGAACTTCTTAACCCAATGTCTATTCTTTGGGTTAATCTTATACTTCATTGATTTTATTATGAAAAGATTACATGTGGATTATATATTTTGTAATTTACACTTCCCTTTATATGGATACTCTATTTCTACACATAATCTCCTCTTTGATAAATTCTTACATCATTTATATGAACTTGAATGGGAAATCATAACTCAATCTCATTTCATTGAGTTAAATATCCTTGTCATTGGTTTTGTTTTTTCAAGAGTATGTGTGAATGACCTCTGATTGTTTTACACATTATATCCACTTATATTAGGTGTATTTATACTTTTCACACATAAATATGTTATTGCTTCATCCTTTCTCTTATTGCATGATCTTTGTAAAGGACTTCGTCTCAATCTCCTTCCATTGAGGCATACTTGAATTTATATACGGCCTTCTTCTATTAGTTGTATAATAAATCTTTTTGACTTTTAGTTTCATTCAAAAGGAATCTTTTTATACGAAGTGTTTTACTAAACGACAAAAAAAAATTTTTTGTCTTACATATGTGGCAATAATGACTTCTCCACAGCCGTGACCATTATTTGACTTTCAGATTCCTTTACAAGACATAACTTTTTTTAATGAAAAATAAATACCATGTTTTAATTTTATTTTATTTTGGTATTGAAAATAGTTTTGAAAATGTTTTTATTATATCAATGTGTTGTATTGATATCTTGTGATTGAAATGTGGAAATTTTATGTTTCCTTTATGCATGTTTTATGTGATACGATTACATTATGGTTCTTGGGAATTGTTTATGAAGTTGGGTGGTTCTATGATAAACTAAGGGCAGGTGAGCCCGAGATATCTCTTCAATTCATTGGGTAACGCGAAGGAGTTAAACGCTAAGGTTTCTCCGAAGTGATTTAGGGAATATACTGTGATGGGTATTCAAAACGTAACCTTGAGGGTTACTCCCTACGTAAGAATGTTATGAATGCCTCAAGTTACCTTTATGTATTATGATTTCTATGAGTTATTCATAAATCTTATGATTTCATGAGGTATGTTAAAGTGCTTATATGTTATGAGTAAATTATGATTTCATTGATTTGTATATATACATGGAATAATGTTTTCTTTTCGTATTTTTATATCCCTTACTGAGCTTTTTATGATCATCCCATGTTTTTGAAATGTTTTTCATAGGTCAAGGGAAAAGTACATGATGTGATGATAGTGTTAAGGAAGTGTCAAGAAAGAAACCATGTTTTATTTTAAATATGTTTTCTTTGATGGAAAAAAATTAATACTGTCTTTGATGAAACCACCTTGTTTAAATGAGGAATGAAATGCATGATTTATGATCTAATTCTCTAAAACTCTAAACCTGAAAAGATCCTCAATGAGAATTCTTTAAATAACTCAATATTAAGTAATTTTTACGGTTGGGGCCTTATAGTTGGTATAAGAAGTCGGTTTAGATAACTTTAGAGGTTAGAGTGTTATTTAAGAATAAGTGACAAGTTGTATATGACCACAATGGTTAGTATATTAGATGGAGTCATTATTGTTTTTGGAAGTTGGAATGAGTTTGAGATAACTTGGATAAGTATATCTTAGTGTTCATCTTCCACATTAGTATATGATGATTTTGTTGATATACTCACACTGACATTTTTGGTTTTAGTAAATAGATGGATCGAGCAGGCACCAATGTGACAATGGGTTTGATGGAAACTAGGGTGGTTCTCTGATTAAGCGACTGGATGAAATGGGGGATTCAATGAGAAATATTGTGGTTATTCTAAACCAACTATCAGGAGTCATGATTAACCACCTGAACCTTGGTGAGTTCTCTAATCCATCATGTACAAGAGAACCAACTCGATGTTGAAGTTTAGGTAATAATTATTAAGGTAACCATTAGGGTTTATATGATCCTTACATCTGAGGTAATTATGGGTAACTACATGTTATGATGGAAAATGAAAGGCATGTGTTAAAATTGAGGTTAAATTATGTTATGGATATATTATTTTGGGAATGATCTATGATTTTAAATTATAAACTTATGGTGATTTGGATTATTTATGTAAATGAATAACCTATCATAGAGAACATGGGATTAGGTTAATTAATTTTTGGTTTAAGACATTGAGAGTGAATTATGTTATTTGGAGATAACTGTTAAAATTTTATCTTGGGAGATTATGTGAATAAATCCTTTTGATTTCTGGGTTTCAATCTTATTTTGGACTAATTTGAGTAATTTTAAGGAAAATTATAGGTTGAATGGTTTTTGATGAACTTTGGGTTTTGTTGGACCAATTTTGGAGATTAAGAGTAGTTTTTCATTTTCTAAAAGATTATCCTTTTTTGGGATTATTTGATCTTTCACTAACCATTTTGGTTTTAGTTAAGGTCCTAAGATATGGAAAATATATAGTTCATCTTTTTTAGATTATGTGATTCTCTCGAAGTTTATTATAGCACTCTTAATGTGAACAAGTCATCCTAAATACTCATCGTTTGGAGAAAATATGAGTTTGTGTTAGAAATCTAGTAAAAGATGAAGTCTACAAGACAAGTAATTATGTTTCCTTATGTTTTAGTAAAGCCCATAAATAAATTCCTTAATGAAAATTAACTGAAAAAAAACATTGTTTGTTATCTTTTCCTACTGGGGAATCAAATACCGTTTAACCCATCATAAGTTTTTTATTTTCTGGTGGTTAACTTTCTCCTAGACATGTTTTCTATCACTCTCCATCAGAACATGACACTTTGTTTTTTTCTTCCATATCCATTTTTTCCCTACATGGAATCCTAATTTGGGTTATCATAGGTAACCATTTTATTTCTTTTTCTTTCATTTAAAGTGATAGTTTTATTAACTACTTTTCTGATGTGGGGCTTTCAATAATGTTTCTGAGCCCAATTTTAAAAATGCAAGGATGCAATTCCCAAAAGGGGGGAAGGATGTAACATCCTAGGTAAATAACGAATATGACATTTTCATATTTAATAATATTTAATAATTAAATATTAATTTTACATTAAAGGGGATGCTATGTTTGATAGCATACCTAATACGCAGCAACAGGTTTCATTGAAATCTTATGTTGCACACTAAAAATATAATAATATTATTAGTAATTAATGCCAAGCCATTGTAATGGTGGTAATGAACAGAACTTACTAAAAAGTGATTATATAAGTTTGTTAAATATTTTTACACTTATCCAATAAATTTTAGAGGCTTAAAATGCGAATGAATCCAACTTTAAGCATAAAATATTCTATAAAAGGTCGATTAACCACCTTTTGATGGTGAACCCCTTTTAAATCTACTTTTTGAAAATTTAATATTTTATATTTTACAAAATAAAATCTTTATTTATAATCAAGACATCAAAATTTACTTTGTGTAATTTTTTGTTATTTTTTCGATAATGTTCATTTTTTAAAGAAAATTGAAAAATGTTGTATTTTAATTCAAAACCCCCTTTTAATGTAATTTATTTCTATATTTAGATTATCTTTTTAATTGGTTTTAAATTGTAATTAGAATATATTTTTACCATATAATCCAATTGTGGTCATTATAATTAATTTCACTTTGAAAATGGACATAAACAAGTGTCAATCTTTTGATAGATATTGTTTCTTGAAAACACGCTATTTGTTTTGAAAGCGGGAACTAACTATATAATTTATTAATGAAACTTCTATGATTTTAGTTTGGTAAAATGGACATCATTTTTGAATTTGGAATATCAAATATTTCTTAGGGTGAATTTTTGCTATTTTTCTAATAATGTTCATTTTTTATGAATAGTGAAAAATACTGCATTTTAATTCAAAACCATTTTTTCATCTAATTTATTAATATAGTTATATTGTCATTTTAATTGGTTTTATGGTTTAATTGAATTATTTTTTTATCATTTAATACAATTTTGGTCATTTGATGTAATTTCACTTTTCAATTGGATGCAAAAACATGTCAATCTTTTGATAAAGTTTACTTCTTAAAAACCCGTCTTTGGTTTTAACAACGGGAATTATTTTTAAATTAATTAATGAAATTTCTCTGTTTGGAATTTGGTAAAATGGATTCCATATTTTTAATCATAATGTTCAAATTATTTAATTAATATCCTTTTGTTTTTTACATGATGAGAAGTAATTACGATAATTATTTTTAATTATCATTCTTAATTAGTAAATCGGGTGAAAAGGGTAAACAAACTAATTTTATAATAATATAAAATTACCCAAAAGTGTGTCATAATGCTATTGTTGGTTTCATGGCCGACCATTGGATTCCTTTTGAAAACATAGGGACCCCATGGAATCACTTTTGTGTGATAGTGACCTTTTATAATATTATTTTTAAAGAAAGAAAAATATAACCAAAGTATGTAACACCTAAGTAAAACAATTTTATTTTTGTTTATATAAATGATCTCTTTGACTATTAATAGTCATTAGAAATCTAAAAATTTTCCAAACATCATGATATTTTATTTATAATTATTAAACATTATATAAATTTATTTATTTTTGACACAATGATGATGCAGTTATTACCTCATTAATGAAGGATTTAAATAAATGATATTATAAGCAATAAAATAATTTTGTTTTGAGACATTGGATGCTATAAACAAATTTTATTGATGTTTATGATATGTCAAATTTATTTTAATGATTTTATTTAGAAGTAATAAATCTTTTATGCCTTTATCAAAAGTCAACTACAAAATAGTTCCAAAATTGAAAAAAATGAGTTTTTAAAACAAATGTTATTTTATTAAATGGTATAACAGAAAAAAAATATAATATTCTGTAAAATGTCATATAATATATTACTATTATTATTATTGATACAATTATGGTACTATTTTCATTTTTAAGTAACTATTATGACCTTATTGTTTGAAAATACAAAAAAGACGTGGTAAGAATTATTAATTTTAACTAAGGGATAAAATGACAAGATAAGGTGAATTATATGACCTCACCTTGTAAAAATCATATTGGTTGAGTTTATGTCTATCCCTTATCCTCTTATCCTCGAAATACATAATTTTTTAACCATTATAACTTGAAAAACATTTTATAATAAATTAATATTTCATGACATTCCAAGAATACCCCTCCTCCCCCTTATAAAAAGTCATCACCTCTAACCCTTACTCACACCTCCCAAGCCCCTTGTCTCGTCCAAACTCTGCTCAAATAATCTTTAAAAATCCATATCCTCGTCCTAGAAGCCTCATGTTGGGCATAATTCCTTTCAAGATAGCCTTTTCCTCAAATCAATAGAAGTTACCTGATTTAGAGGTAATGTCTTCTCTCGAGTTTCTTTCTTTTATTTTCCTTCTTCACTCACCACTATCTTCTTATTATTTGATCCCATAACAACACCAGTATCCTAAATATACTTTGATTATGTTATGATAAGTATTATACCTACACTTACACACACCTATGTCTAATGGTTAAAGAACATACTGTTTCTATGGGTGGCGAATTACTGCCTCACGAAACGATGATTGTTCAATCTTCTCTTAACACCTTTCAGGGTGGCCATTATAAAGTCACTATATATATATATATGGTATTTATATTTTCAATATTATTATATATTTTATGTTTAAATAACATCGTTATTCTTTTCATGTTGTGGAACTGCGATAATTTTATCTGAGGAAGTGTGGACTACCGCCCCCTCAAGTGATGTGACTCGTTCATTCCATACATGGAACATATAAAGAATGGAATTAATGAACTTATGTGACATATATAACATATATATTATACTGTAATTATATTATATATATATATATATCTCATTGAGTTTTAATCCCATTAATGTGATAAAGAAATGAAAGTAGCGTTCATGCGTACATACAGCCTACCGTCTCCCTGAACGGTGCATTTCATATTTTTTTTCTCCAAATGTTATAGAATAGTATAAAATGAGAATATACTGGATATATATGATATTTAAATCATTAATACTATTCTGGAGATTATTTACTTATAACTACATGGACAATTCTTTTCAAACAAGTTCATTTTTGACTCATGTACCGAACATCGACAAAAATGTCTGATATAAACTAACATAATAATATAATTATTATTACATGATAATATGTGATAGTAATTGAATAATAAACTTTAATGTATTTTATTAAGAAATTATAAATTGACCAACATTTATTATTCAGGAATATAAAGAAACAAACAAGACAAGTCGGACTTGAGGTAAGGGATCCTACCTCTCTCTCTTTTTCTTTTCAAGTACTCTCTTTTATGTCATCCCTTTTAAGCTCTTCTTTATTTTGTTGGGGGCTGATCTTTTATATTCATATTACTGTAATTTTAATGTTCATATGATGATAGACCCTATTTTATCTCATAAATTCATTTTTGGAAGTTTTAAATGGCACCGTTAGGCTGCTGAATTTTCATAAGTGATCCTCACTTTCCACTCCTTTCAAATTAAAGCATCATATTTATAATAAGTTCGTGTATATTCAAATGGTCATAATTTCATCCATTTATAATCAATACATTATATTCCATTATATTCCATTTCAATTAAGGATCATTTATCCTCCCACATTTGAGCCATTACCTAAGTCGTTACCATAACAATATTTTGTAAGGGATTCTCGTCTCAATTTACATTCTGTTGGGACTTATTTATCATTATGCGCCAATTAACTTTTATTTGGTGTGTATACTACCTATTTTATATTATTTCATGAATCCCCTTAGTATCATGATATTATATGTGTTTTTAATGCCATACCTTTCTAAAGTTATGATTAAAATGTTCAAAGTGGTAATGGAACATCTTAACCTAATTTCCATTCTTTGGGTTAATCTTATACTTCATTGATTTTTTTATGGAAAGATTACATGTGGATTCCCTATGTTGTAATTTACACTTCCCTTTTTGTGGATATACTACTTCTACACATAATCGTCTAATTGATAAATTCTTATGTCATTTATATGAACTTGTATGGGAAATCATAACTCAATCTCATTTCATTGAGTTAAATATCCATGTCATTAGTTTTGTTTTCCCAAGAGTATGTGTGAATGACCTCTGATTGTTTTAAACTTGATATCCACTTTTATTGGGTGTATTTATGATTGTCACACATAAATATGTTATTGCTTCATCTTTTCTCTTATTGTATGATCTTTTTAAGGGACTTCGTCTCAGTCTCCTTTCGTTGAGGCATACATCAATTTATATACGACCTTCTTTTATTAGTTGTATAATAAATTCTTTCGACTATTAGTTTCATTCAAAAGGAATGTTTTTATACAAATGATTTTACTAAATGACAAAAGGTTTTTTTTCTTACGTATGTAGTGATAATGACTTCTCCACCGTCGTGACCATTATTTGAGTTTCGGCTTCCTCTAAAAGCCATTACTTTTTTTAATGAAAAATAGAAACCATGTTTTAATTTTCTTTTATTTTGGTATTAATTTTTTTTTCAAAATGTTTTGATTATATCAATGTGTTGTATTGATATCTTGTGATTGAAATGGGGAAATGTTATGTTTACTTTATGCATGTTTTATGTGATATGATTATATTATGGTTCGTGGGAATTGTTAATGATGTCAGGTGGTTCTGTGATAAAATAAGGGTAGGTGAGCCCGAGATAGCTCTCCAATGCATTGGGTATCGTGAAGGAGTTAAACGCTAAGGTTTATCCAAGGATATTTAGGGAATATACGGTGATTGCTATTCGAAACGTAACCATGAGGGTTACTCCCTATGTAAGATTGTTATGAATGCCTCAAGTTACCTTTATGTCTTATGATTTCTATGAGTTATTCATAAATCTTATGATTTCATGAGGTATGTTAATGTGCTTATGTTTTATGAGTAAAGTATGATTTCATTGATTTGTATGCATACATGGACTAATTTTTTCTTTCCATATTTCTATATCCCTTACTGAGATTTTTATGCTCATCCCAAGTTGTTGAAATGTTTTTCACAGGTGAAAGGAAAAGTACATGATGTGATGATAGTGTCGAGGAAGTGTCAAGAAAGAAACCCTGTTTTATTTTAAATATGTTTTCTTTGATGGAAAAAAATGAATATTTTCTTTGATGAAACCACCTTGTGTAAATGTGGAATGTAATTCATGATTTAGGATCTAATTCTCTAAAATTCTAAACCTAAAAAGATCCTCAATGTGAATTATTGAAATAACTCAAGATTAAGTAATGTTTAAGGCTGGGGCCTTATACCAATACTTTTCTAAGGTGTATATTCAGTTGGGATATTATCAAGTGATGGTGATGAAGGTGGATATCCCCAAGACTTCTTTTTGTACAAGGTATGGGCATTACAAGATGATAGTCATTTCATTTGGACTCACAAATGCACTAGAAATAGTTATGGACTTATTGAATGGAGTCATTAGAGATTACATCAACAAATTTTTTGTAGTCTCTATAGATGATATTATTACCTACTACAAAAGTAAAGTGGAGTATTTGAAAACTATACTGATGGTCTTGTGAAATGAAAAATTGAATATGAAGTACAATAAATATGTGTTTTTAATGGATAGGATAAAATTCTTGGGGCATGTTATCACCATTAAAGTAATATATTTGGTCATTTAAAAATAGGGGAAACCTAAGGATGTCTTAGACCAAGATCTATGATTGAAATCCATAGTTTCCTTATATTATTTAGGTAGTATCATATATTTGATAGAAACTTGGCATGAATATCAATCCCACTAACCAAGATAGCTCTAAATGGAGTGAAGTTTTTATGGATTGATGAATGCGAGGAAAGTATTAAAGAGGTAAAGAAGAGGTTAATCATAGAACTTGTGCTCCCATTTCCCACCAGTGGGGAAGAACTTATGATATATAGAGATTCATCTAAAAAGTGATTATGTTGTGTACTCATGAAAGATAAAATATTAATAGCCTGTGTCTCCAACCAATTAAATATACATGAGATGAATGACTCAACACATGTTCTAGAATTGGTTGTAGTGATCTTCACATTCATGATTTGGAGACATTTCCTCAATGGGGAGAAGTGTGAAGTATATATAGATCATAAAAAATCAATTATCTATTCCCACAAAAGGATCTCAAAATATTTTAATAAAGTTTGTTTAAGCTGATTTAGGATTGTGATTTTTCAATCCATTGTCATCTTGGGAAGGAAAATAAAAGGGTAGATGCTCTGAGCAGAAAGGATCCTACAACCCTATCAATGATGAAAATTATAAGGGTTCCAATGTTATTATACATTAAACAGATGTACATTGTAATAATAAAATTATCTTCATACTACATTACTCAAATAAATTATCATAAATATATTCTTGAGACGATAAACGAGGTCCAAAAAGTTGTTGAGGTGCTATAGAAAAAGCCAGGGAGAATTATCGAGTTTAACTTTTATAAAGATGGAGTTATAAAGTTTGAAAACTAGATATGTGTCCCATAAAAACCAAAAAAAATTGGAACTTCTGGATGATTCACATAGCTCGTCATTATTTATTCATCTAAGAATCACTATAATGTATATAAATATGAAGAACACCCTCTGGTTGGACAACATAAATAGAGAAAATGTAAATTTTTTAACTTGATACTTGGTATACCAACAACTAAATAATGAATGATAGAAGTATAAGGGTATGATGAAATCATTTCCTGTACCAGTACAAAAATGGGAAAACATAACAATGGATTTCATCATATGAATCCCCAAGACACCTAATGTTGATAACATCATTTGTTGTAGTAGTCTATCACCTTATAAAGTTAGTAAATTTCATTACTATTAAGGTATATTTTTCTCTTAACTAACTCATTAAGCTATAAATGATTCAAGTGGTAAGATTTCATAGAGTACCACTCTATATGGTATATTATCAAGGACTGAGGTTAACATCAAGGTTTTGAGAATCATTCAATTGTAATTGGATATAGATTTTAGTTTAAGAACTTATTATCATCCTTATCTGGATGGATAGTCTAAAAGGACCATTATAACTCTAGAGGATGTTTTTAGATCATGATCATTGGATTTCAAAGGATATTGCGATCAACACCTTCCCATATTGTACTTATCAAATGACAATAGTTTCCATTCCATCATTTAAATAGATCATTGTGAGGATCTTTAAGGGAAGAGGGGTTAGAATCCAATATTTTGGGATAATGTTGGACAGAATAATTTGGTGGTATAATATTTTATCAATGATATGGAAGAGAAGGTTAAAACCATTCAGTTTCATATAAAATTTGTAAAAATTTGATTGAAAATCTATGAAGAAATTTTTTGATGAGACCTATATTTTTAGTTCAAGGATGATTTGTTCCTTCATATATCATCAAGGAATAAATTCATGAGACTTGGGATGATGGGAAATATTAGTAAAAGATACATCATCCCCTTTGAGATCCTTGATCACATCAGAGTTATGACCTATCAACTACCAGTCCCAATGAACATATCTCAAGTGCATGATGTGTTCCATGTATCCCTCTTGAGAAAGTACATACCAGAACCCTCACTTATATTGAATCCATATGTGGTATCATCAAAGAATAATATTTCATATGTGGAGTATATGATGAAGATCCTAGATAATAGAGACAAATTCTCTGAAATAAGACTACTCACCTGGTCAAAGTGCTATGGTGGAACATCAAGTTTGAGGAAGTAACTTAGGAAATAGAAAACAAAAAGATGAAATATAAATACCCGCATCTATTTTTATTGTATGATATGAATATTTTAAGATAATATTTTCTAAAAGTGGAAGTGTGGAACGACCTGAACTTTTATAAATAAAATTACCTTCTAAATGAATAAATTCTTTATCAAGTAATGTACTTTTAGAAAACACATTCACTACATTGGATATTATGAATAGTTATACTCTGTCATATTTAAAATAAAATTATGCATCATGACTATTTATAATATAGACATTATATGGTGACCATTAAAATTGGTATAATAAGGGTTGTGATAAATTCTAATTGACATAGAAAAAAATGTTAACCACAACCAGTAGGATCAAACCCAATGATACCAACTAATCAGAGATTAGGAGGTATATGGAATCACTTGAATTATCCCTTAAACAGTCACAATATAATACACAATATCTAAAGAATGATCGAAACCATTTATGGGAGAAGTTCAAGATTATCGATATCACAGCCCAAACCATGTTCATCAAACCACCCTATGAAAGTGTAACCATCACACACCTTACCCTTAAGGGATACATTGTTGTAATAAAGGGTTATGAATATAGACCCTAATAGTATAGATTTTTATATTTTTATTTTTAATAAAATTATTAATATATTTATCTTTTTATTCTTATTTTATAATAAATAAATAATAAGTTTGATAAAAATAGATTTTGATGCAATGAAATACAAATTATATTTTTTGGAAAATTATAGTTTCAATCAACACACACATTTAGATGAATTAAAATAAATTAAATAAATAATATTTTAATAAAATAATCTTAAGAAATATTATTTATTTAAATATAAATGATTATATAATTTTTTGAAGTAAAGTGTATTTTTTATAAGGGTCTGAAACTATTATCATCATAAAAACCAATATTTTTTATTAAATGTAGATTTTTTATTTAAAAGTTTATATTTTCATATTTAAAGAATTATTTTTATAAAATAAATATTATTTATAAAATCTACATGTCTAAATTATCCAATGATGAATTTTTCAAAAAAATTTGAGGCATCCAATTTTTTTGGTAAAACATAAATACAATATAAATATATGATATGTATTATGACATCTTAAAAAACAAAAATTCATGTAATTAATTCTAAAAATAGTATAGATAAATAAAATAATTTTCCTAATTTATATTAAATATTTATTTTATTTTATTAATTTTATAAACCCTTAATAAATCCTTCGTAACCTATATTATATTTTTTGGTTATAAAATCAATTCTTTATAAACATTAATCACCTCCACATCACTAAAGGTAATATTTTAATTAATTTGGTTAATATACTTATAAATAAAAGAATCCCACTCTTCTTTGGTTGAAACTATGGTAAAAAACCATGTAATTTGTTTAATTTATCATATAGAGTCCAAAACCTATATTTATAAATTAATAAATAATTCCTCTACCTTTTTCTATAAAAACCCACCCGACCTGCCATCCATATTCACTAAAAAAACCATTGAGCATTAATTTACTCTTAGATTACATCTGTATAGACCTCATAAGTTGTTACCAATCTCTTAAAAAACTCCTCCCAATCTTTTAGGGGTTCTCTCTCACGATAAGTGATCCGCTCAATCTCCTCTTTATTAAAGAACATTTTTGTATGCCATTTTATTTCCAATTTTTCATTTTGGGATGTGTTCTTACACATACACATTACATTACATGTGAATTACAAGTGATTATAGACCCCTTTTAATCCCATTAAACCCTTTTATGAATCATTATGTACCCATATTATACTTCCAAAACTATCCTATAATTTTTCATACCAAACATTTGTGTAGGGAATACGCATCCCCATTTACACTCAAGGTTATTCACCTAGATATATCTATAATTAATTAATTTGGTAATTAAATATTTTTAATCCATACTCCTTAAATGTGGGATTAAAATTTCTAATATAAACCCTTATATTGTATGATCTATGTCGCACACTTATGCATGTACATGATATGAATATGATGGGTGAGCTCAGAATTATATTTCTCTCTAATGCACTGGGTAATATTTTAATCTCATGAGATTGAATGTATGGTTTATGGGAGTTTATCCTAAGAACACTATTATAATTTCTAAGTGTTTATCCTTGAATTAGGTTTATGATGTAATTTTTTATGTTGTTTTTGTGTTCCCATGTTTCATTTTTATAATCATCTAATATCATGATTCAATTTTCACGTTTATGATTATCACCCCTATTTTATTTCTTTAATATTCTTACTTACTCACATGTATTACATTCATAATGTTATTCTTTATTTATTCCCTTACTGGGATTTATATATTACCCTTTTTTATTTGTTTCCATAGGTTATTTCATGAAGTTTTATAGAATCAAGGAAATGTAAGGGTATGTTATGGAGTTTTAGTTTATATATTTTAATCTTTGTTACAATGTGTTATGAAATATACAAAATTACCACAAGAAACAAGGCCTAATGGTCTTTTGTGGTTGTATTATGTATATCCTAATGTAATTAATTATCAAATAAATTGTATTAAATATATGGGTTGTCATAACATCTCATATGTTTTTGCACATTTTGAGACATGGTTGAACTAATCAAGACCTAGTCCACATATTATATAATTCATAGCTTTAGATATTAGATCATATTCAACTTCATTTGTGTCATTTCACTTTTTTTTATATCATTCAGTAATAGTACTGGGCTTTATAACTTTTAGATAAAACTTTAAAATAGTTTTATTCAAGTAGAATATGATATGTGCCTTCCAGAAACCATAGTTTTCTCCATTAAAGTATGGAGATATTACCATAAACATACCCTCTATATTATCTCTCATAATAACCATTATAGAAGATATTTTAGACTTTAACTAGTTATATTAAATAACTCAAGAATCTCAACCTATGACATTGGCCATCCTTCACGGCATCATTGATGATGCACTGGTGTTGATCAAATTAGAATTTATATTTCCCAAGTTACACTCATCTACTAAGAAATAGTAAAGTGGAAGTATGGGGTTGAACCCATAGGAATATCTTGTAGTCATGTTACTAATTGGTAATAACCTTTTCTCAAGAATTCTCACAGTCTCTCTCTTGGGTTTGGGTTTGCTAAACACTATGTATTTCATGTTTTAAATTGGATTAAAGGAAGGTTTCATGGTCAATTTAAGGGTTCAAGTAGAAGATAATATTCAACATATCTTGATATAGACCAATGTATTAAAATGTAATGTGGTGTAAAGTTTACCAATCAGTCTTAGTCTAGTCAATTATTTCTACCTAATCTAGAAACTACTCCTCGGCCCATAGATAGTCAACACCCTAATTGTATGAAACTTAGCTTCTAGGTAGATAGAATCATACGACATTTTTCTTACCCTTCTCAACTCTAATTGGATCAAGGATCCTTCATTTTTCAACTCTAATGATCTGTTTAGTTTTAAACTAACAATATTTAACAATTTTTTTAAACAAATTACTATTCATAGGGTTACCAAGTTTTTATTCAATGATTAGTTATGTTTAAATCCATACTTACTCTCAACTCATAACCCTGTGAGGATTAACCACACATGATGGTATTAAATAATGTCATGGAAATGGGAAAAATTCTCAAAATAATGAATAAAAAATAAATAAAATAAATACACAATTGAAATAATAATAAAGTAATAAAAAATTAACTTCAATGAAGAAACACTGAAGAATGTAGCAGTAGTTGAAGATTGAATGAAAAATTGAATTGGATTTAAGCATTATACAACAACATGAAAATAAAAAGTCTTGGAATCAAAAATGGTAGCAATGGAATGAATAAAACAATAAAATAAATCCATTGAAACAAACTAGAAAAAAAAGGATAATAAAAAAATAAAATAAGTTTAGACTTATGGACTCTCATACATGTTGGAGGTCTCTACATATAAGTAGACCCCGATTAGTTCATGACATGTAACTGGTTCACATTATGAACATGATTTAAATTATTTCTACATAGAGTATTTATTTTCTTGTAAATGGATTTAGTTCCATGTAATTCAGATCCACAATAATCCTTGTATATGTTGAATCTCATGGATTTTATGGCTTGACTCTTCACTAGGATTTAGATTTAAAACTTTTCAAACTGTGTACTCATTTCACATTGTGTATCTTTATCAGGTTTGAAATTAAAGTATTTCATGATGTATAATATGGATTTAAAATGTGTAATTAGTTAAATTATTTTACTTAGGACTCATAGATTCTAATTTGGATGATATATGGTTTGTTCGAGGATTACACATTGTGTACTTTAAATTCATGATGTGTAATATTGATTTTTATGATTTTTAGACATGTTCTCCTTTGATTCTGGAATTTTTATTACTTAAAAAATCCAAAACCCGATGTATTATCAAAGAAATTATGATTAATTATTAAATAAATAAATCCAAAATGTATATATAAATTAGGATTATCAAATTCCTTAACACTTGAACAATTTTTTGTCCTCAGCAAAAAACATCCCAATAGGGATTCTGAATGAAATAATTTTTAAATAGGAAACATGAATTAAAACTATACCAATAAAACTATGTGAAGGTGGAAAAATCAAGTCCTCTAAAATCAATACTATAGATAAAATCAGTCATACCTGCTAGTTAAGTTCTTTATTAAAATTCTTTCTTCCTTTAATTACATTTATTCAATTTTTCTTTAGATGCTATACCATTTTTTTAATTTACCTCACAATGAATTTTCTATCATAAATCATGGTATAATAAAATGTCGTTATGATCATACCATGAATAAAAATTCATATCCATAGGATTCAATTGGTTTCAACATCTGTTCATTATAAATAAAATATAAAATTAATTATGAGGGCTTAAATAATAAGGTTTAAATGTATTTGAGGTTGAGTGTAGGTTGGTAGATAATAAAAATAATTATCTAAAAGGAGGTTAATATCTATAGTATAATGAATTATAATCATGAAAATGTAATGAAGTGACTCCTCCTTGAAAAACATTTCTCTATTCTCTAAACCACTTAAAGTTGGTCCTTGAGTACGTTAAAAGCATAAAGAATGTTCCTTATTCCTTTCACTTTGTTAGTTTATTTATTTTTTGAAATTCAAGTCTAGGATAGATCTCACACCTAACAACATATGATCCATCATAATATTCATTGTTCATGTAATCGTGATTTTTGACCTTCCTAATACACAACCCATTTTTTCAATGAATCAGTGTATGCATACCCAATGTTGAAGGTAATCATATAAAATGTCATAAAAATATGATGAAGATGTCACTGTATGTCTCCTAAGTATCAACATCCCATGTATGGTAGATATTAAAAATACCCCACACCTTTTCAAAAAAAAATCCATTAAAGTAACAAGAGTGGTAGTAGGAAGGGTTAATATTCTTAAAATGGATTGATCATAACTATGTAATTCATGGATACTACGGGCTAAATAAGGATAGATGAATAGGTTGGTATCTGGATAACTGGCTCAAAAATATTACATTAGTTGTTTTATCACTATATTTTTTTAATCATGACCTTTATAAGATTCCAATTCACATTCTGATATGTTTACATTCCCCAAGTATCTCTCAAACAATATTCTCAGAAAAGAATATAAAAATGTACATCTTAAATCCTCTCATGAATGGGAGTATATAAAATAACTAGATATCACTAAAATAATAATATCCAGTAATAAGTAAATCAAAATAAATTGCAAGAATCAAGAATTTTAATTAAATTACTCAACTCAGAAATCATGCTAAAATTATAAACATGAATAGAAATGGATTTCAAAGATCTCAAACAAAAAAAATTATTTTATTTAAATGTTTGTAATGAGATTTCAAGTTTAAATAATTATTTCAATGAAAAATTTCACTTTAATTAATGAAAATACTAAAAATCCAATTGTTTTGACAATAAAGATCAATAAAGTCTCATGCACACATAAAATGATACAGTGTACACACTATTTGGGGAATTTATGTGGGATAGATATAAAGTATATCATTGAAAAAAATGAAATGGAAATTATGAATTTAAAATTATGTAATTGATGGATCCTTGTAGTGAAATTCATTTCCCAGGGGGCATGTTAAATGTGAAATTGTGATACCTGAAAAAAAAACTAATAATTTAAATACTTGGACTAGATAAACCATTATTACAAACAGGTTAATCAATATTTAAGAAGAAAAATTGTTGGTTCACACAGTCAAAATTATGATAATGTTTCATAGATAATTGAATTAAATGACACCAATGAATTTTTGGATGATATACAAACCTAAAATACTAGAAAATAAAACCAAAGGTCCTATGAACATAAGTAAAACATAGAAAAAAATATGGGTTTTCTCCCATTAAGCAGTAAATATAATATCACCATCTATATAGATAGAAAAAAAAATCCATAATTGTCACCCATAATCTAAGATGTCCTCTACCTCCTTCACGAATCGGTTGTGGTATAATTGTGCTCATGGGGGAACTTTGTGGGGTTAACCACATCAAAAATGTGTCCCCAAAAATACTCCTGTGGAAGTAATAAATTTCATATAAATTTTAGAGAAGTCTCCTACTAAGTATCGATATGGAGCTAGAACTACTCAAAATATCTCAACAGATCATCCAAATATTGACTCATGTCCAGGTGTAGGCCATATGGTGGCGTAATAATCTCATAAAAGACCAAGTATGATGCAACAGATCTAGAAATGGATAATAAGAATGAATAAACGAAAAATAACATAAAGAAATCAATTTATGAAATAAAAACTATATCCCATCTATATATATGATAAATTATATATCATTTAACATGGAGTTAAATTATAGTACAAATATAGACACCCAGAACTAGAATGCAATAGGGGATAGGTAAATGGGAAGGACTAAATAGTAAGGTTAGGCTCACTGGTCTCTATATCAAATGTCCTATCCTGAACAGTGGGGGACTAGATTAGCTCAATCAAATCTATCTCATCTTTGAAGGAAGGGTTGGGTCATTGACCACCAAAAAAGAGGTTGTGGTACTAGAAGTATTCGTAGTCATGATAGGTGAAGGGGTGTGGTAGTGATCCATATTGATTGTATACCTCTATTTGTTGGCTTAATCATCGGATCATCGGAGTTAGATGGAATGGTGGGTCCTTTGCCTCGTTCATCCTACTTCACGATAAACTCTTGATGGGTAGAAGGGTCTTTAAGCTCTATTGGTAATCCAAACTAGGTGGAAGGAGGTGTGGGGTTAGAGTTAGTGGTGGGTTCTTTAAGTGGGGGTGGGTGGGAAGATGTAGAGGTCGGTGACGGGATAGGGGTGCTGAATTGGGATGACTCAGTGAATGGGATACTCAGGTGGTATAAAAATGTCACTGGTTATCTAAAAGAAACTATATAATAGGATAGATGTTAGATGGAATGGAAGGGGTAGTTCAGTTGTGGAATTTGGTGGAGATTTGGAAGCATGAGGTGAAGATGTGGATGTAGGGAAAAGGGTTGGGATAGCCGGGTTAGGGGATGGTTCAGTCAGATATGGAGTAGAAGTAGGATCCATCATGTACTGAGGGGGGTCAACAAAATATTAGTGGTCAACACCCCACCCCATCCTCCTTTCTCAGCTCCAATCACATGGAAGTGTAACTGGGGAAAATGAAAAAGTAATCAATGTAGATATCGAACTTGATAAAAAAATGTACTAATTTCAACTCTGATGGCCTGCATAGAGTTGGAAGGTATGTTCACTATATTGAGCTCTAATGTTTCCAAAAAATCTTGGAAAATCTCTCAAAACTCTTCCTCATATTCCTTGGGGATCATGGAAAGGTGTATCTAGCCTAAAATATTGAGGACCTCCTCATACATGTGGATATTCTCAATAATGGAGAGATCTAAAGTTTTATTAGACCTCATCATATTAGAATAGATATGGAACAAGTTAATTTTATTATCAAGGGAAGATAAATGAAGGTGTGGCTATAAGTGTAGGTTCTGGGAAGAACCTTGGGATGAGTTAGAAGAGGCCTTAGACTTGCTGGAGGCTGATTGAGTGGTTGAAACTGATGTCGAGAGTGAGGGGATCCAATTTTCAAGTGGTGAAGGATGTTCGAGTTCTAGACACTTAGATTGAGGAGAATTATTTCCCTCTGCCACCCATTCCATGGCTTGGGTTCATACCATCAGGGATAAAAGTGGGGAATATGGATGAAGAGCATACCAGAGGGTGCAGGAGGATGAATGGGGGAGGAGAGTGAGAAGGAACTAGGAGTGGAGGCGAGGCATAGTGAGAGGGTAGTTGGTAGTCTGGAGGAGGGGTGGTGTGGGAGATAAGAGGTAGAGGGTCAATGGGTGTTCAGTCATTAACCCAAAATCATGGATTTTAATTCCATGTTTATATTTACACATTGTGTTTTTAATACATGGATTATAAATATAAATAGTTATTTTTTTGAGCCTCGAAACATGCATGACCTGTATTCTTTTTACATAACACGAATTTCAATTTTTTATGTTTTAATTTTATTTAATTTTTAATTTTTAATTTTTAATTTTTAATTTTTTTTGGAAGAATACCTCTAAACCATCTCTATCGTAATTAAAAATTATTGAATTGTAATATAACCTTTTAAATCTATCAAGGGTTTCCTCCCAGTTAACTCTTCATTTATTCTCAAGATCTATACTTACTTCCACTTAAATGAATTTAAAAATAAGGACACACCCCTAATGGAATGGTTCTGGATGACTAAGGCTATGAATAGTGGAGTGATATCCCTCATTCAAGACATCGTGTTGTGAGCATTGTAATAATATTTATCAAGATTTAGGGTATTTCATTTTTTTTATTAATATAATCATATTTCTCATTATTAATAAATATTTCTTGATAATCCATTAAATTGCCTATTTTCTTGGGGGATTTTAATAAATAGAAAACATTTTCTTCTTCTCCAACTCTAAAATTAACCTTACTTGGTTTACATCACTTATTTCCATCCCAGTGGTGAAAAATGGTCTCTATGTAATTATGGGGACATCACCAACATCTTCCATATCCTGGATAAAGAAATTAGTTGGAAAGATGAATTTTATAGCCTTACTAAGATTTATTTGAGCATCCTTTGATGGTACTAGACTAATTGGTCAACAAGTTGGTCTTCCACTCTTATTAGTTTTAATTATTTGAACTCCATATAGACGCCGGAAAAGTCCGTTGTTCCCAAACAAAGCTCCGGATGCGGGAAGCGAGGTCATATTTGGAGTCGGAAGCATGTTTCGGAGGGCCCGGAGGTCTTGCGCGGAATTTTGGAGACCCGCGCGCAAAGTTGATGAGCCGCGCGCAAACCTCCCGGGATGCGCGCAATGCGCTGGGCCGGCGCGCAATTTTGCGCGCCCGTGGCCCGCGCGACTCCCTTGCGCGCCGGGCCCAATTCCGCCCCCGCGAAGGAAATTCCACGCCCGCGAACGAGATTCCGCGCCCGGGGTTGCCTATAAATATAAGGCGACCCCCGACGTTTTAGAGGTTGCCGGAATTCGAAAGGTCTCTCGTGCGCGCAATCCAACCCCTTCCGCGCGCAATGTCGATCTTCAGGTAACCTCCTTTCTTTCGCGCAATAATGCCTCGGGATTCGCCTTCGCGCGTAATCCTTTTGGCTCCTTTCCTTTGAATAATTCCTCACCCGGAGGCATTCGCGCGCAAAAGAAGCCTCTTGCGCGCAATTGCCCCCAGGGTGCGCGCAATCCAGCCCGGTTGCGCGCACCCCCCTCTTCAAAGTGGCTGTTCGTTAGAGAATGAGCCGTTGCCCCCACGCGCTGTCCGAAGCCCGGTGCGCGCAATCTAAATCATCCGCACGCAATGCGCTGGCTCAATTGCGCACCAGCCCGCCCATTTGCGCGCCGACCCGCGGTATTGCGCGCCAAGCTTCTCTTTTGCGCGCAACCCGCCGAGGTCACCCCCTTTGACCCCCTGAGGGTACCCGCCTGCGTGGCGCCCGATCATCTTCGTCCCGGGTGCCCGCACCGTGCGTTGTCTTCCCGTGCGGCCCTCCAGGCTCGCGCGAAGTGACACGGACCCTTTGGCGGCGCTCCAACGTCCAAGCTGCACGACGTTAAACTGCCTAGCATATCGTCCGCGCGACAAGACGTTAAACTGCCAAGCATCTTCGTCCAAGCTACAAGACGTTAAACTGTTCAGCATTCGTCCAACATGACGTTAAACTGTACATCGTCCCGCATGACGCTAAACTGCACCACGTCCAAGCTGCACGACGCTAAACTGCCTAGCCTCCATCGTCCGCGCGACAAGACGTTAAACTGCCAAGCATCTTCGTCCTCAACACACGACGTTAAACTGTACTTCGTCCGGCAAGACGTTAAACCATCCGCCTCACCCGATCCCGTGCCTCGCACGCAGGGTCCCCCCCGGTTTGGATGTGGCCCCCACCCGCTCGTCTCTGCAGGGATGTCGGGATTGGAGTGGCCTTCGCCCACGGGGGTAGGGTATTACAAACCACTAGTTTCCTGTGGGGGGCTGCACATGTGTATCTCCATTGCGCTCCCCCACTGCCGAAGCCAGTAGAGGGCGTGACTGGGATCGAGGTGTCTCCTACTTTCGGCCCAAGTCCCTCTCCAACTGAGTTTTGCCGCACTCGGGCTGCCTCAGTGCGTAAGTCCTGACAGAATGAACTACGTGGACTTTGATCCCTGTCTCCTAAACAGGGTACGTAGGAAGCCTCCCTGAGGTTCAAGCCCACCACCTGGTCGTCCCGGTCGTATTCACGTCGGTTCTTCCATCAGTGGACCCCTCCTGGGTTCACACTTGCGTCGATTCACCTATGAATCTGCCCTTATGGGAGACCGCGCGTGTGTATCTCCATTGCGCTTCCCCACTGCCTTTCTTCTATTCCCCTCTTCAGCGTCCAGCATGACGTGAAACTGTGATCCACCCGGCCGTTCCATCCCCCTCTGTGTGAGGTGGTTCGGTTCAATCCTCCGCCCGGCAGCCTCGATCTCTTCGTGAGTCGGCTTGCCAACGTCCAGCATGACGTTAAACAGCATATCCGAACTACGCTGACTTTGATCCGTGCTAACGCGCGGTACGTAGGAAGCCCCTGCGGGGTCCAAGCTCTTCACTCCATCATCCATCCTGATCCTTACCCGGGCCGCCACATCCCGGTGGGGTCATGCCATTTCATTCCACTCCACTTCACCCGGGAAGCCGCCCATGTGCTGGCCCCAGCGTCGGAGGTTCCCCGCAAGGGGTTCTGTCATCTGATCCACTCCTCGTGTTGATCGGTCCGATGCCGTCCCCGCTGGACGTTAAACTCGCGGCATACCCCGTGTTAAACATGGGAAGCTGAGGAAAACCTCAGGTAACACAGTTCCCCGCACCCAGCGCGGGATGCCTCAGGCCATCATGCCTTCGAGAAGCCCTATTAGGGACGGAAGGCAGACATGCAGAGTCGCAGTGCTAAGACAAGCCCCAACACCCGGAGCCACCCGGTCTCCTCACCGCAGGTTGCTGCCCCGACCAGACTCCTTCGAGCATCCGGGCGGAAGCAGCGTAATTAACCGGTGTCCATGGAGACATGGCGTCGGGAACGAGATTCACGAACATTCTTAAATCTATGAGGGAGACCCGGATTAGGCGACGAGTTCCGAGGAGACGTCCACGGAAGGAGGAGCCGACATCCCATCATCCCGGTTTCGATCAAGGAGTAGACGCCCCTGAAGAAGGGACGAATGCCGCCCACCCTTGGAAAGCAAGACCGCGGGGCCACAATCCGCGCGCGCCCATCCCCTCGGGTCGACGGGTGCACGCGCGAACGCGTCCTGGCGGAACAGCGTCGGAACAGAAACCCGACGCACATCCGCACCGAAACAGAAAAATGGTGAACCCGACGTGAATCTCTTCTCCTCAATACGAAGACTGATGGCTTTCAGAGGTGTTGGAAGACCAGCATGCTGCTCGACCGAGCATTCAACACCGGGGCGCGGAACCCGCCAGGGTCTGGGGAAGGGAAATCGGGCACTCCGTCTCACGACATCGAGGGCCTGGGTTCCCCCCATGGAAGGCGTCGTGGCACTAATGGTTGGTTGTCGATTCCTTCTCCTGACAGTGTTAATGGGTTTTTTCTCCCTGCTTTCAGGAATCAAGTCGCCCAATCCAGTGCCTGATCGCCACCCGCCCACTGGTGCAGGGGTAGGGGAAACACCGACGCGGCTACTCCGCGCGGTCCCGCCCGTTCCGCAGCCGTCCCAGTAGACGCAGCTGCGGGGCAACCACACCCTCTCTCCCCCTTGGAGGTCATCCAGAGAAGGGTGATCAACAACTTGGTGCGGAGATATGAGGAAGAGGGAGTCATCCCCACCAGGGACATGGCTCGCCTGGGCCTCGAGGAAGCTGCACCACGCCACCAACGCCGCCCCCGAGGGCCGCGCAGGGAGGCACCGCTGCCTACCTCGACGTCCAACCGCTTCGGGAGTTTATCCCTGGAGCGCTCTGACAACTCCTTCCCCTATGCGGATGAGGTGGAAGAAGTCCGGGACCACCCTATCCGAGATTCGCTCCAGGGATCCGCGATAAGGGCTCCTGTCAGGCCACGGCGACATCTCCTCCAGGCCTCTCAAGTCAAAGAACGGGCTCTCCACCTGCCCGCGCCACTCATCCCGACTCGTCTGTCTCGACGCCAACGTCGGGCACGAGCGGAAGAGGATGCCCACCTTGGGGCCCTAGCAACAGCGGCCGCGTTGGCTCAAGCCACTGCTGGCTCCAGTCACCAAACCCCTGCGCATCTTGAGCAGGGGCACTTCTATGCCCGACCTGGATCAAGGCCCCGACCGCCCCAAAGGCGGGTTGGGTCGACTCTCCCGGTTGCTGGTACAGGCAACAGCCACCGCAGACCATCTCGCGGTAGCGCTATTCACCAGCAGGGTCTACTCCGTGTGGCCGATCCAGGAGGCATGGGTCATCCCACCTTCCGATCCCGGCCCGGAGGCCTGCCCGGAATCATCTCTCCCCGTGTCCCCTTTGATATCTGTCCCGGTGCCCCTCGCACCTTGGTTTCCAGTCCTCTTGGCCCCGGCACCAGTGCGGCCAGAGGGCGCCAGGACAGAGATCAGCCATGCCCCGAAGAACCACCCAGGGGCAGGAAGGCGAGGCGTCGACGCCGAGGGAAGAATGTTACGGAATTCCGGACAGAGATCCGACCGGTTCGCTTCTCTGATTCAGAGGCGGAGTATGATTCGGCGACAGAGCCCTCCCCCCAATCCTTCCAGTCAAGGGAAGGGGTAGGAATGTGGCACGTCAGCCTCGTACTCCCCGAGAGCGAGATCGATGTGATCCCCGCTTCTCTCCGAAGGTATATCCGGAGTAGCGAGGGCCTGGTAGACCCCCAAGGATCAAGCTTGCGGTTGGTACCGGCCCCTCCGGAAGCGCCTTCTGCCTCGATCGGAGAAGCCAGAGAATTTTTCTGGGGACCGACGGTCGAACCATGATCTAGTGCACCCTCGGCGAGCACCGACGCTACGGCAGGATGTTCGCTCGCCGGCCCGTCCTATCGTGATGTGGTAGCTGGGGCACCGCCACCCTCAGAGGGCGGCCCGGGATATGGAGGCCAATCGGCCTGCTCGTCGTATTCACCGCCGGCCAGCCCGTCGGCCCGGCGGCCCGCCTCGGCACCACTGCCGGTTCCCCGTCCGTTCCCAGCCGTTGAAGAGGATCAAGGAGACCTGGGTCCCGAGTTTGAGTCGTGGAGCTTCTGGACCGTCCTTGCAGAGGGCCACTTCCCTGAGAAGTTTTGGCCAGTCGCAGGACCGGACTTTGATGCACCCGAATCGCTCACCCCGGATGAGTTCGAATGCTTCCGCCGAACTCTCCGGGAGACTCACTCTCATCTTCACCGCCTACAAATGCCATATCTCGGGAGTCAAGTGCACTTGGAGGATATTATTGAGCAGTGCCGTCAAATTGACCTGGCCACGCTCCCCACGGTTCGGCACCCCGGGTCATTTGGGCACCACGAGGCCCTCCAACAACGATGCGTCGAGTGTTTTCAAGTACTCCGCAAGGTTCTCGAGGAAGCCACCCCCCACGTGTATATCCGTGGATGGGGGAAGTACGCTGCCCTACGCTTCAGTGCGATTCGCCGACAGCCCGATTCGCTGGGTGGCCCTGAGGGTACATCCCCAGGGACGGAAACGGTCAATATGACTGACCTATCGGGAGAGGGGAACGACTTGGAACTTCTCGACGGGGGCTTCCCCCCCGAAGACAAGCCGTCGTTAGATCCATCGGTGAGAGTTAATCGTCACCAGAGGAACCTCCTGGGTCTCCCCACACCCACTGAAGCACTGACGTTGAGCCGAAACTTCAGCAAAGGTAAAGGGCACGGCAGGGCTGTAAAGCCCGCCGACCCATCTGCCTCCATGCAGAGGGCAGAGGAGGATCCCGAGAAGGCTATGCTACGTCAACAACTCGCCGAGCAGAAGAAGCTAGTTGACCAGCTCCTCGCCGAGCGCGCTGCAGAGCAGCGGCCTGACTACGGTGATCCTAGGCCAGGACAGCAGGGACAGGAACAACCACCCCTCGATGAGACTCTCCCGGGCAACCGTGATTACGCCGTGTTCGCCGACAGGAGAGAGGCCATCGCCTATGGCAAGAGGGCGCGGTATGTTTCACCACACCCGCCCGAGCGGCGTGACTACCTGAGAGACCCCGCTCGGATTCCTCTCGCTGCCCCAAGGGCCGCTCCGCCCGCCATCCCACGAGCTGCCGAGTTCGACGACCCGGTCGACGACCCGATTGAAGGGCCATGCAATGCGCTCGTGGTTAAAGATCCTCGCCAGGACTGGAACCCATGTCCGGACGATCTGATGGCGGCACTCATCGCCCGCTTGGAAGCCTTGGAGACTCGGCAGGTGGCGATCCCACCGGACGGCAAGCCAGCATGGGTGGATGACATGCCGGCACCTCCGGGATTCGGGAATCCCACTTTCGCCCCCTTCAACGGAACTGGAGATCCGCCACAGCATTTGGACCATTTCAACTCGAGGTGCGGGCCTATGTTGGGGACTCCGGCGCAGCAAGAGGCCGCTAAGCTTCGCTGCTTTGTCCAGACACTGGAAGGGCCAGCATTTGTCTGGTACAGCCAGCTCCCCGTCGGGTCGGTAACTAGCTGGGAGGACCTCCGTAGACAGTTCCTCTACCAGTTCAGTTCCAAGACCCGGAAGACGAGTATCGCAGACCTCTTCAAGTGCAAGCAGAGGCCTGATGAGCGAGTCGCGGACTTCGTCGCCCGATGGAAGGGTCTCACGTATTCCCTTGACATGCCATTGACTCAGAAGAAGTTGCTGACAATGTGCGTCGGGAACGTCAAGACCGAGCTGGTCCCTTCCCTGATCACTCAGAATTACCCCGGAGGGTTCAGGGACTTCTCAGACAAAGCTCAACGTCTTGAGGAAGCCCTGCAACAGGCCAGCCAGGCACACCCGCTGCCTCCTATGATTCCTGCAAGGAGAGTCAGCAGGGCTGAGCCCGCTGCTGTTGCCCAGATAGAGGCCCCCAGGCCGTTGGAGCTGCTGCCGGCGAGGCCAGCTCCACAGCCTCACAGGAATCCGCCTCCACGGGCCCAGTTCTCGGCCCATCAGCGGCAGCCCCAGAACCGGCCGGCCCCTCCGCGTAATGTACCGCCACAACCCAGGCGAGATAATCAGGGTCCACCTCCTCGGCAGGCCCCTCCATCCCCTCGTCAAGACCACGCTCCCAGGGGCCCGCGATACCTGACTTACTCATTCCACGAGGATCAGGTCCCCGGTTATTTCCGGAGCACCCTGGAGCAGAGGATTGTGCGACTGCCTGAGTGTTGGAGGCCATAGGAGGCACATCTCACGGATAACCCCCGCTACTGCCCTTACCATCGGGCCCTGGGGCACACCATCCAGCGGTGCTACGTGTTTAAGGATTGGCTCCAAGACCAGATTAACAACAATGTAATCAGGTTGGGCCCAGCTCCAGCACAAGTGGCGGGTGTGTTTGTGGGATCAGATGACGATAGTGGCAACGAGGACGAATGGCAGCTGGTCTCCGACCGCGGATCCCAGAAGTATGATAACTGGATGGCCCGCAAGACGACCATTCGCGCCCATGGAATCATCCGTGTGCGCTTGAATCAGCCTGAGCCCCCAGAATCTGCGGGTGCTGCTTCGGCATCGTCGTCCCAGCCCGCCTCTTCCGAGAAGAGCAAACGGCGGCGGCGCAAGAAGGAAGAGCGCGCCCCGCCAGTTCCGCCACTATCCCGCACTCTCGGCGATTTCATGCCCCCAGAGATGGGGGTCCCTCCTCGGATCCACCCGGTGATGGATGATTCGTCCGATGACAGTGTTGGGTACGCTTCGGTTAATACCGTCGAGCTGGTAAATCCCATTTCGGTTCCCAACGTTGAAGAACACCAGGTGGACCTCCCTAGTGTCCCCGGTCGTCGCCACCGTCGGAAGAACCGCAGAAACAGGAGTCACTGGGGCACGGCCATTGGTACCTCCAACCAAGCCGTGCACGCCACTGGGACTAGGCAGCAGGCTCAAAACCGAGCTCAGCGCGCGCAGCCCCCCCATCCGGGGATGACGGATTCGCCTCCGCCACTGTTTGTGGTGTGGGACCAGGCAGAACCACCTCAGCCACGTCGCGACCAGCTCCGCCCTACCACGAGTCCATCCCGGCCTCCTGACCCCAGTACGGTGACCATTTCCCGGACTGTAACCAGTGAACAGCGAGATGCGCCAAGTACCATTCGGCTGCCGGCCCAACCGGCAAGGCCCGTCATGCCTCCAATCGCAGAGCAACCTCCTGCAACCAGGGGCTCGCGCTTGGAAAAAAAGTATGATGTCCTGAAGCACTTGGCCGACATCCCAGCAAGGCTCTCCATCCTTGAGGCTCTGCGCATGTCATCTGAGATGCGCGAGGCACTCGCTGAAGCCCTGAAAAGCCCCCTCCAGTTTGAGACAGAGGTTGCAGCTGCAGAGGCCTTTCACGCCGAAACGATTGAGGACGCCGAATGTCAGGCAGTTATCTCGTTCTCTGGTAAGGATGAAGACCCTCCTATACAGGGGCACATTCGTCCGCTGTATGTTACTGGCCGGTTCAATGGCCTTGAAGTCTGGCGCTGTCTTGTCGACACGGGGTCCGGGATTAACCTGATTCCAACTCGGACGCTCCGGAGATTGGGGTTGTCTGAGGATGACTTGATTCCCTCCGACCTCAGGATCCAGGGGTATGACCACACCGAGCAAACTCCGGTCGGCAAGATACGCTTGAAGACCCAGTTCGGTGGTTTGGTTGCCGACACTGAATTCATGGTAGTCTCTCAAGACACTGCGTACAACGCATTGATGGGCAGTCCATGGCTCCACCTTCATGCGGCGGTTCCCTCATCATACCACCATTGCCTCAAATACTCCCTTAACGGTCGAGTAGGCGTGCTTTAGGGAGATGCCTCTCCTTTTGCCTCATGTGAAGCCCGCTATCTGGATGCGGACTATTACAAGAGCAAGGATAAGCAGATCCTGGCAGGTGAGGTTGAGCCTGTCGTTGTTGCAAGTGATCCCTGGGCAAGCTTGGATGACGCTTACGTCCTCCCGATTCAACGGTTGGACGTAGCCATGGTCTCGACGGCCTGTGAGTCTCCTGATGAGATGACCGCGACCGCCCGTGCCAGCACCAGCGGCCCAAAAGGATCTGGTAGCCCCAATGCAGTTTCTAACGCAGTCTCTCCCGTGGACGATCCCTCCCCGAGTGGAGAGGGCGTGGAAGATGCACCCCCAGCCTTTGAGGAGGGCGTCTCCACCACGGTTGATGAGTTAGTACAGGTGAACCTTGGAACCGAGGCAGATCCAAGACCCACATTGGTCAGTGCCGCCATGCCCTCTGAGGAGCGGCAGCAGTACGTGGACTTTCTCAGGAAGCACCGTGATGTGTTCGCTTGGGGCTATGACGAGATGCCGGGGCTAGATCCTCAAGTAGCCGTCCACCGCCTTGGTCTCCCGGCGAACCATCGCGGGTTCAAGAAGCCTCCCAGGAAGATGCACCCGTCCCACGGTGCCATGGTTGAGGCCGAAGTTGACAAGCTTATCAAAGCCAACTTCGTGAGGGAAGTTTAGTACCCCAAATGGCTGGCCAACATTGTGCCGGTCAGGAAGAAGAACAGGAAGATCAGAGTCTGTATCTACTTCCGCGATCTCAACCGCCACTGTCCGAAGGATGACTTTCCCCTTACGGTGACAGATCTGTTGATTGACGCCACGGCAGGGTTCCAAGCCCTCTCCTTCATGGACGGATACTCCGGATACAACCAAATCCGGATGGCCCCTGAGGATGAGGAGTTCACTGCCTTCAGGGCCCCCCAAGGTATCTTTTGCTACCGGGTCATGCCCTTCGGCCTGAAGAATGCAGGTGCCACCTATCAACGGGCGATGCACCGCATATTCAAGCCAATCCTCGGCACACTGGTGGAATGCTACGTCGACGGCTTGGTGGTCAAATCGCGCCAGCGTCAGGACCATCTCAAAAGATCTTGAGAAAGTGTTCAGCTTCCTCCGGTCTCGCTGCCTGAAGATGAACCCGTTGAAGTGTGCCTTCGGGGTCACCTCTGGAAAGTTCCTTGGATTTGTGGTAAGATACCGGGGTATTGAGATCGACCCAGAGAAGATCAGGGCGATTAGCCAGATGCCTCCCCCGGGTAACATCCGGGAACTGCAAGGGTTCCAAGGCCACTTAGCCTATATACGCCGATTCATCGCGAATCTGGCCGGCAAGTGTAAGCCCTTTTCTCGGCTCATGAAGAAAGGTGCCACCTATGTATGGGATAAAGAGTGTCAGAACGCTTTCGAGGAAATCAAGCAGTACTTGCTTCAACCTCCGGTTCTGATGCCGCCTGTGTCCGGGAAGCCGCTGGTCCTCTATGTGACCGCCCTGGAACGGTCCTTGGGTTCCCTTCTCTCCCAGAAGAACAACGAGGGAACAGAGAATAGCCTCTATAACCTCAGTCACATGCTCCTCGATGCGGAAGTCAGGTATTCCCCCATCGAGAAGAGATGCCTGGAGCTCGTATTTGCCGTACAAAAATTACGGCACTACTTGCAGCACCATGAGGTACAGTTGGTTTCTCGGGTAGACCCGTTGAAATATATCCTGAGCCGACCTATGTTGACTGGCCGTCTAGCGTGGTGGGCTGTGATTCTCCAGCAGTTCGAAATCAGGTATGTGTCTCAGAAGGCCATCAAAGGGCAAGCATTGGCAGACTTTCTGACTGCTCACCCGACCTCCGCGGATCAGCCGCTGGATCTAGGCTTTCCTGATGAGGCCATTCTCTCGGTCGATCGAGCCGATCCATGCTGGAAGATGCACTTTGACGGTGCCTCCCGGAGCCCCACCGGTAGAAGACTCGATAATCCTAAGCTCAACAGAGTGGGCTTGGGTATCGTCTTCATTACCCCGGAGCGAGCCGTGCTGCCATACTCTTTCTTGTTGTCAGAGGGCTGTACCAACAATGAGGCGGAATACCATGCCCTCATCACCGGCCTCGAGTTAGCCCTCGAGATCGACGTGCCCCGTCTGTGTGTGAAAGGGGACTCCGAGCTGGTCGTTAAGCAGATCAATGGCGACTATGTTGTCAGGAAGCCAGAACTTGTGCCGTTGCTGGAGTGCACCCTCCTTCTGATGGCCCAGTTCCCTTCTCGGCCAGAAATTGTCCATATTCCCCGGTCGTAGAATGGTCGAGCAGATGCTTTGGCCAGCCTTGCTGCTTCACTTGCAGAGCCTGAATAGGACAACCTAGTCATCCGCGTGACGCACCGCAGGCTCATCGCTCCTGTTATCCCGGAGGGAGATCGCGGCCCATCGGTAAGTAATCTCACCGTGGTTGCCCCTGTTCTTGGAGCCCCGAATACCCCAGATATGGCAGTCGAACCAGCCTCTGATTGGAGGATGCCTTTGGTCGAGTACCTCCAACATGGAATTCTCCCATCGGATCGAGCCGAGCACGAGTGAGTTCGACGCCGCGCATCGTAGTTTGCCCTCCAGAGCAGTCCCGGCCTGGAGCAGATCCTCTACAGACGCGGATTTGATGGTGTTCTCCTCCGTTGCCTTCAGGGAGTTGAGATCCCACGAGTCATGCAAGAGGTTCATGCTGGTTCATGCGGTGCCCACCAGACTGGGCCGAAGCTGTCCCACCAGATTCGGAGGTTGGGATACTTCTGGCCCTCTATGATCCATGACTGCATCGAGTATGCCAGGAGGTGCCATGCGTGCCAGGTCCATGCGAACTTTGTGCATCGGCCGCCGGAGCCTCTCCATACCACTAGGTATTCCTGGCCCTTCGCAGTCTGGGGTCTGGACGTTGTGGGACCTTACCCGCCGGCGACAGCTCGCCAGTGCCGGTTCATTCTGACCGCCACTGACTTCTTCTCCAAATGGGCAGAGGCGATTCCGCTCAGAGAGGTCAAATCCTGTTCGATCGCTGACTTCGTGACCTCCAACATCATTTATCAATTTGGAGTGCCTCACGCTATCCTCACGGATAACGGAGCCAATTTCCGAGCAGCCGAGTTGAAGAAGGTGTACGCCAAGTACAACATTCGCTCGAACCATACATCTCGCTATCATGCGCAGGCGAATGGACAGATTGAGGCGTTTAACAAAACCCTCTCTAACATTCTGCAAAAGATGGTTGGTCAGAACAAGAAGATTTGGCCGGACAAGCTCCCCAACGCCCTCTGGGATTATCGGACGACGACTCGCAATTCCACCCAAATGACCCC
Organism: Viscum album; assembly: GCA_963277665.1. Lineage (NCBI taxonomy): Eukaryota > Viridiplantae > Streptophyta > Magnoliopsida > Santalales > Viscaceae > Viscum > Viscum album. Next base: position 1,885,646,922 of record OY728137.1, on the reverse strand, counting down.
TTATTCCCTGGTGTATGGAGCTGAGGCCGTCCTGCCCATCGAGATCCAATTACCGTCCTTGCGCACCGCGGTCTACGACCAGCAAGCGCCGGACAGAGTTGCTGAGGCCCGTCTAGTCGAGTTGGAAGCACTGGATGAGAATAGGCTTCGCGCTTTGCACAACTTGGAGAGGCATCAGAGCAGAATGGATCGAGCTTTCAATAAGAAGGTTCGCCTCCGCTCCTTCCTGCAGGGTGATCTAGTACTGGACCTAAGAGCACCGATGATCCCCGGCAGGAAGCCGCCCAAGTTGGAGCCCAAGTGGGAGGGACCTCTTGTCGTCCACAAAGTATATCCCAATGGCGCGTACTCCCTAGCAACTATGGATGGTGAGCGTGTCACTCCTCCCACCAACGCTAGGTTCCTCAAGCAGTACTTTGCCTGAGTGCATTCGTCCAAGCTACAAGACGTTAAACTGTTCAGCATTCGTCCAAGCTACAAGACGTTAAACTGTTCAGCATTCATCCAACATGACGTTAAACTGTACCACGTCCGCGCTGCAAGACGTTAAACTGCCAAGCATCTTCGTCCTGCATGACGTTAAACTGCCCCTCAAGAACTACATGCGGCTTGATTCCCATCCTTATGGGATACGTAGGACCGCCTGAACATTCATGTTTCAGGCCCAGCCCCATCCTTCGGGAATTTCCATCCCATCTCGGGCCCTTGGCCCAGTTGCCTCCGGGTGTGCGGCGTATGGTGTGAACGCGGGGCTATGCCCTCATTCACGTCAGTTTGCTCGCCACGCTGTACGCCCCCCACGTTTGGGGATGCATTCTGCTCCCCCCTTTTTTCTCTTTTCGTCCTGCATGACGTTAAACTGCACTTCAAGAACTACTTGTGGCTTGATTCCCATCCTTATGGGATACGTAGGACCGCCTGAACATTCATGTTTCAGGCCCAGCCCCATTTCCCGGGAATCTCTATCCCGCATTGGGCCTCTGGCCCGAGATCCCCTCCTTTTTGTGCGAGGCGTGTGGCGTGAGCGGGGGATTATGTCCTCATTCGCGTTGGTCTACTGGTCGCGCCGTACGCCTCCCCCGTGTGTGGGACCACCTCACACCCCTCATCGTCCTGCATGACGTTAAACTGCCTCTCAAGAACTACGTATGGCTTGATTCCCATCCTTATGGGATACGTAGGACCGCCTGGACGCTTGTGTTTCAGGTCCAGCCCCGTCTCTTGGTTGATCACGGGGATCTGCCCTCTTTTGGTTGCTCTCAAGGTGAGTCCTCCGACCCTTTCCGGTGATCTGTTAACATGTTTGGGGTACTTCGGTCTATGACTCGTAGTGTCAGATTCAATCCCGACAAGTCCTGTGTTGCTTGTCAAGCCTCGCGCTTCTTCCTGTTCGAGCCTTCACTCAAAGGGATCCTCGTTAGAGGTTTGGGTACGATGCCTCAGTGCTCTCCTACCGCTCCGGGTCGATTTACCGGCGGGTCCTAGGCCGCAAATCGATATGAATCCTGCGCTTGAGCGGTTGATGCTCGTTTGCTTGCCCCATCCTAGGCTGACGCGATCGGATGTTGTGTTGCGAATATGGTCAGCGACATCCTTGATCGCCATGTCGGATTTTTCAGGCTCTGAACATTGGTTGCGCAGTCCTCATCACACTCCGCCTTTGTGCGTTGTAGTGGAATCTCGACACTCTCTTCATACTGACCTCCAGTATACCTTTACACGTGAGGCAGGCCAACCAGGGTAATGGTTTCTTTCGAGGCTCCCATGATCTGAGCACCAAGGATATATGTGGATGTCCTCCCTAAGGGCCATGTGTAGCTGGACCCTCGTCCCCATAAGGAGGAAGGAGTCGCCCGAGCAATCCCGTTCTGGGCCCAGTATAGCTGGAGGCTATCATCTCTGCCCCTCGGGTGATGGACATACGCAGGCCCCTATCCCAGGATCCTTCTCCTGGAATCGTGCGTGACCGCAGGGCTGGGTATGTTCCCACCTCTGATGGGTCCGCCATATCGCAATAAGCGGATTCCTCCATGGTCCGAACCACACGACCTTAAACTGTGTTGTCTGGTCCTACCACACGACCGTAAACTGTGATCGTCTTGGCCGCCCGACGAGAAACGACACTGCATCGTGATGTTCTCCTCAGGGGACACTCATGTTGGGCGCTGGTTAATAACCACGCCATTTTTCAATGCCTTTCATGGCTTGATTATTGTGGCGACGCTGGGGATTTCTTAATCACAGGCATGTCGCTGCATAAAGAAAAACCATCCACCTTTAAGGACAAACAAGAAATATCAAATACCGCTTCTTCTGTGTGCGAGGGCCAGACCCGCACCCCTCCCCGTGCTGGTGCCCGATTGTGTTGCGCCGCGCTTCAAGAACTACGTGTGTCTTGATTCCCATCCTTATGGTATATGTAGGAACGCCCGAGTGTTTGAAACTTCGGGTCCAGCCCCCACCTCTTAAAGATTCCCCCTTCTCTTGGGAATCTGCCGCCTTCGGGTCACCCTCAAGGCGTGTCCCTTGACCCCTTGCAGTGGTCCACCGGTGTCAAGAGTACTCTGGTTTATTGCCAGGAGGGTCAGGTTCAGCTTGGTCAGGTTCCTTCCACTTTTCAGGCTTCGTGCTCCCTTTCATTCGGACCCATCACCTACGCCCTGGGTGGAGCCCCCGTGAGCGGTTTGGACACAATGCCTCAGTGCTCTCCCACCGACTCGGGCTGGTTCCCCCAATGGCCTCGGGCAGCAAATCGATATGAATCCTACGATTGAGCGGTCGATGCTCATTTGCTGCCTCATTCCATCAACGGTTAGTGCGATATTGATGCGGCTTTTCCGCCACGGTCGGCAGTACTCCCATATCGTTACGCTGGTGCCCCCAGTCCTTGAGTGAATGGCCGCATGATTCACATTTTCGACCTCTCATTCTGACCAGGCGAAATCTCGACACTCTTGACACTATCCCTCAGTGCATCTTCGCATATCCAGGGGATAGGACCACGATGTGGCATACTTTGAGGTTCTTATGGTCCGAGCTCTAAGACCTTAAACTAAGATCTCCCCTTATGGTCCGAGCTCTAAGACCTTAAACTAAGATCTCCCCTTATGGTCCGAGCTCTAAGACCTTAAAATAAGATCTCCCCTTATGGTCCGAGTTCTAAGACCTTAAACTAAGATCTCCCCTTATGGTCCGAGCTCTAAGACCTTAAACTAAGATCTCCCCTTATGGTCCGAGCTCTAAGACCTTAAACTAAGATCTCCCCTTATGGTCTGAGCTCTAAGACCTTAAACTAAGATCTCCTCTTATGGTCCGAGCTCTAAGACCTTAAACTAAGATCTCCTCTTATGGTCCGAGCTCTAAGACCTTAAACTAAGATCTCCTCTTATGGTCCGAGCTCTAAGACCTTAAACTAAGATCTACCCCTATGGTCCGAGCTCTACGACCTTAAACTAAGATCTCCCTAAATGGGTTTCTACGTCCTGCATGACGTTAAATTGCACTCTAAAGAACTACGTGTGGCTTGATCTCCAGCCTGATGGAGTACGTAGGAATGCCCAGGCATTCCGACTCGGGTCTAGCCTCAGGGATCGCCAAGTCCCGCCCCTCCTCGTCGCCGGTCGTCTGGCCTGGCTTCTGGTAGAGTGGTGCGATTGTGATATTTTCCCCGATTCAGCTCGGGATGCCCCATTGCAATGATGGGAAGCGACAGTTTCCTCGTCAAAGAGGTTCTGTCTGAGAATTGAGGTGATTCACGGCCAGATTAGTGCATCCGCCTAATACGCTTTCCCCACGGTGGTGCAATTTTGGGAGCGTTGGATTCTATCCGAACAAATCATCACTTCTCCCCACGCTTCACATGCCCTGTTGATCTGGATTTCCACCCTTGTGCCGGAAGGAACCCCCAAAGCAGCATTGACGATGACATGTGATCCGCCTCCTGCAATATGAATGATGACCTTCGGTCTGTCTATTGCAGTAGTATGGTCGATTGATCCATTGTCCGCTTGTCGTCTTGGGCATTTCCTGGAAGGCCGACCGTTGTGGATTTCTGAATTCGAGACACGGGATTCACCCTTTCTCATTTCCCTATGTTCGGATAAAATCTCAACGCCCCTAGCGTTGTCCCGCTCGTGTGTCGGAACAAGTTGGGGGGGATGATACATTGATTAGGTCTGAGGTCTCCTTTCCTAGGAATGACCTCCCTCTTTTCTTTAGAAATCCAGGCCCAATTATGGATGCCTGAAGCTTGGTTAACGCTCCCGCGAGACAATGAATTGTGGTTGAGCATGTTAAGCCAAAAGATGTAGATAAATATATTGGTTCATACAAATTGATTGAAGTATTGAGTAGCGGAAGCAAAATATTCTGTGAATGGAAAAAACAAAGCCCCTAGGGATTAGCGTGCTGAATGAGTCTTTCCAACGCCGCTACCCTTTGGCTGGTGGCCTCCAGGGCTGCTTCTCGCTCTCTGCGTGCCCTCTCTTCGTCGGCGGTCGCAGCACGCAGTTCGTCAATCCTGGCTTGTGCACGCTCCCGCTCGACTTGAAGTGTGACCATCTGTTGGCCCGCCTCCGTCAGCTGTACCTGGGCGTCGATCAGCTGGGCCGTTAGATGCTCCACACGCTCAGTGCACGCTGCGACGAAGGCCTCCTTCTCTGCCGCCTGCCCTTCGAGACGCCGGACTTCCTGCTCCGCCACGAGGAGCGCCCGCGTGCTCTCCGACATGTCCCGACATTGTGCGACGTCGGCACGCCGGCGGCTCTCGCGCATCTTTTTGGCCATGAAATCACGGACCGTCAGATGGAGGCGTTGCGCATCAGCTCCCCCGGCACACAGGAAGCGCAGCCAGGTTTGAAGCGATCCCATGCGCCCCAGCCACTCCGATGAGGGTCGCTTGAGGAAGCGCTGGATGCACTTCCACCCCCTGCGGCGCGTTATCCGGCTCTCCTCGACCGCCTCCGCATCCGAGTCGTCCATCTCCTCGGGGTCGGCAGGCCAGTAGGCAGGGAAGGCAGCCAGCAGGTCTGCTGCAGGGTCCGTCCCTGGGATGTCCTCACGAGGGATAGGTTCCCCAACATCTGGGCGACCTTCTTCTCTCTCCCCAGCGGCATTGACACCCTCGTCAGCCCCCGACCTCTCTCCGATGGCAGCACCGCCGACGTCCGCAGCCCCTTGATCAGCAGTTGGTGGGGCCGGCTCGGTGTGGGAAGCCTGTTCCGGAGCAGGCGGCATGTCCACCACTGGTCCACTCGTGGATGGACCGGGTTCAACAGCCCGACGAGCCTCCAGTGTTGAGATCACTGCGCAGGACATGCCGTGGTTAGTCACGGATCGTCAATGGCCAGCACCGACAATAAGGTAAGGAGACTTACGGGAATCCAAGGCGTCATCTTCCGCTGTCCCGGCCACCGCAGGAACAATTGCAGCAAGGGAACCTTCCGCGCTTGTCAATTCAATGATGGGTGTCTGGCCCCCGCCTTGTCCTGCCGGCGCCTCTCCTACTCCCGCCGAGGACGCCTGACCAACATCCGTGCGCTCCTGAGAAAGGTGGAGAAATGGGTTAGAAGCTGCATAGGAGAATGGATGAAGCAGGTTGAGTAGGGATAGAAGCGGACCTCAAGGAGCTCAGTGACATCAACATTGTCAGGGCCGGCCACCTCGCCGCTCTCCCGCGGGCTCCCCTGATGGGACCTTCCCTCGGAGCCTTCATCCTCCCCCGTCTCCTCCTCTTCCTCGGAGTCGTTGCTACTGTCATCTTCCTCCGGCGGCATCTGTTCTGGAGCGGGCTCTAGACCGAGCATCACCTTCACCAGAAGGGATGGCTCCGCACGCTGACCACGTTGGCACGCGTACTCGTCCATGGCCGTCAGATACGCATACTGCCGGTTGAAGTCCACCCTGTCGGCGATCTGGAGGCGCCCGACCTCTGGCAGATGGATTCCTTCTCTGAGTATCTTTCGCCAGATGGCGTCGGTCCCGAGTGACTGCCGCAGGGTCATCCAGGCCGACCACAGCGCCGGGAAGACTGCATCGTGGGAGGGTTCGAGCAGACGCATTACCTGCTTCCCGGGCCGCTCCCCGACCGCCGCATGTGCCCTCTCTCTGGGCGCTGAAGTCGTGGCGGCCGCCTGCGATGTGCCCGCCGCCGAAGTCCCTGCCCGCGCCGGCTCCGCTGCTTGGCGCGCCTCCGTTCTCCCCCGTGTGGCGGCGCTTCTCCTCCTTCCTTGACGCCCGGTCTCCGCACGGGTGACCTCGAGCCGCCGAACTGGCTTCCGTAGAAGCCCCTCGGGGTACGCGATGGACCAGTGTTCGGCGTACTCGGTTTCCAAGCCAGCGTCGACCCCGGTAGGAGGAAGAGTGATGACGTCTCCAGAGCCGAAAGCGGCAAACATCAGCCACATCTGGCGAAGGACGCAAGGGTTCGTCTCCTCCCGGACAGCAGTGAATACCCTCTTCGGCATCCGTTGAAGGCACCCGAACTGCCTGGCGAACCGGGTTGGCACGTAAGGCTCACAGATCACCTTCCCGTCGATCCGAGCCACGAGCACCCCGCCCCGCATGTTCAGGAAGTATTCATGCTGCTCCAGCGGACCCTGCCCATTGTCGATCATCTGGCCGACGGGAGTGGGGAACGGGCTGAAGTTGAAATTGGCGTGATTGCCAATCCGAATCCTCACGCCCTCCTCACTTAGGGTCATCGGAGCGACCCCCGCGATGTTCAGCAGGGAGGGTCGCAGGCCGTTGCCCGGAGGAATGATGGCGTTTGGAAACGTGTACCCACCGAGGTGAGCAGCCACCCAGCCGTGGAAGAATTGAAAGGGCCCACAGATCCTTCGTGGCGACCCCCCTCACGAGATGCGTCCCAGGATGGCATACAGCTTCGCCAGCACTGGGACCCCGAGGTTGTATCTTTTGTTGGCGGCCATGGCGCCCGCCATCTCCAGTGTCGCCGGGCGGACGCCCATTCTCGCGTCCCGCACTGGCAAGAGCCACCCACTCAGAAAGGCGGCCAGGAACGCCGCGTACCGGACATTTGGGTCCCGGGCCTCGATGACGCGGTACCCCCATGAGCGGTAGTCGCCCGTCTCCAGGACCCGCCAGTACGACCCGTTCCGGCTCCTCTGAGCCGCGGTCGGGCACCGCTTCCCCCTGCCTGGCATCTTGACCGCTGGGTCATGCTCCAAGAACTGGCCGAACCACTCCTTGTAGGCTATGTCCTTGTGGAAGTCCTTGATCCCAAGCCGCTGCGTAGCCAGGTCAAGTAGATGCCATGTCAGAATGGGAGTCCGTGACCTGTCTTCCCAGATGTTCTTCGGGGACAGGAACTCATCGTATTGGTAACCCTCCAGCGGGATACCTCCGATGCAGTGGATGTCCCAGAGAGCGATGCCGACCTCCCCATGGTGAAGATGGAAGGTGTTGGTATCTGGGGACCAGCGAGTGAACAGCTCCGGCCCGAGCTCGGACTGCTGGTAGAAGTGGAACTGCGACGTCCACACCGCCTCAAACAGGCCGATGTACCGCAGCTCCTCCGCGAAGTGATCGCAGGTGTGGCGTACCCAGAACGCCCAGGCCCACTCACTGGTGAAATTGCCCCCAGACCGCAAGTCCCAGTCCTTCAGCCAGCCCTTGGTGTCGTCAGTGACACTCTGGCGGTATGTGCTCGAGTAGAGGGCTGGAGAATTCTCCGCAGTAGGCTCACCCCCGTCAATGGTTCGCGTCCTCGGGTTCAGGACGTAGACATCTAAGTGCCTGGTCTCCCTGGCAGGATGCCCATTGTTGGTGATGTTATAGCGGGGAAGCTCGTCCTCCCGAGTCACCCAGGTCCGTGGCGCATCAACCTCAAACCCTGGCACCGGAACCTCATCCAGGATGCCGAAGTTCCAGAGCGGCAGGTTGTCTGACAGCGGATATGTCTTCTGGACCGGCGTCAGCAAGTCGAACAAGGATTGATTGTTGGAAACAATCTCCTTGGCTCCGTAGACTTCCTCTTTCGTCGCCATCTCAGCTCTGCGAGTGGCGGCATCCCCCTCATTTCCTTGATGCGCGGCCATCTCAGAAGCTCCGGGAGTCGAGTGGATTAAGGGATGAAGCGTGTGGAATCGGACGAGGCTGGTAGAGAAGTTTGAGAGTTGGCGCGCAATCCAAGTGGACTGCGCGCAATTGGGAAGTCTGTCGCGTAAAACCCCGGGAGTTCGCGCAAAAACAGGCCGAAATCCGGAAAGGTTTGCGCGACGAACGGGTGAATTCCGCGCCGGAAAGGGAAATTTCGCGCACGAGATCTCGAATGCTTATCGCGCGGAAGGCCACTGTACGGTGCGGGGGACCCAGGGCCCCTATTTATAGGCGAGGCCGGGTGTCCGCGCTGCGCGGAAAGCGCTTTGCGCGACCGCGACAGCGAATTTCGCGCCCAACACCCTTTTTTGCGCGCCACAGTCCCGCGCCACCCAGGACTTCGGCATTCCGGCGTCTCCCTCGGAACCCGATCATTGCGACCTCTCGCCGATCAGATTCCGAGGGGGGGCTTTTGTAGACGCCGGAAAAGTCCGTTGTTCCCAAACAAAGCTCTGGATGCGGGAAGCGAGGTCATATTTGGAGTCGGAAGCATGTTTCGGAGGGCCCGGAGGTCTTGCGCGGAATTTTGGAGACCCGCGCGCAATGTTGATGAGCCGCGCGCAAACCTCCCGGGATGCGCGCAATGCACTGGGCCGGCGCGCAATTTTGCGCGCCCGTGGCCCGCACGACACCCTTGTGCGCCGGGCCCAATTCCGCACCCGCGAAGGAAATTCCGCTCCCGCGAACGAGATTCCATGCCCGGGGTTGCCTATAAATATAAGGCGACCCCCGACGTTTTAGAGGTTTCCGGAATTCGAAAGGTCTCTCGTGCGCGCAATCCAACCCCTTCCGCACGCAATGCCGATCTTCAGGTAACCTCCTTTCTTTCTCGCAATAAAGCCTCGGGATTCGCCTTCGCGCGTAATCCTTTTGGCTCCTTTCCTTTGAATAATTCCTCACCCGGAGGCATTCGCGCGCAAAAGAAGCCTCTTGCGCGCAATTGCCCCCGGGGTGCACGCAATCCAGCTCGGTTGCGCGCACCCCCCTCTTCAAAGTGGTCGTTCGTTAGAGAATGAGCTGTTGCCCCCGCGCGCTGTCCGAAGCCCGGTGCTTGCAATCTCAATCATCCACGCGCAATGCGCTGGCTCAATTGCGCGCCAGCACGCTCATTTGCGCGCCGACCCGCGGTATTGCGCGCCAAGCTTCTCTTTTGTGCGCAACCCGCCGAGGTCGCCCCCTTTGACCCCCTGAGGGTACCCGCCTGCGTGGCGCCCGATCATCTTCGTCCCGGGTGCCCGCACCGTGCGTTGTCTTCCCGTGCAGCCCTCCAGGCTCGCGCGAAGTGACACGGACCCTTTGGCGGCGCTCCAACGTCCAAGCCGCACGACGTTAAACTGCCTAGCATATCGTCCGCGCGACAAGATGTTAAACTGCCAAGCATCTTCGTCCAAGCTACAAGATGTTAAACTGTTCAGCATTCGTCCAACATGACGTTAAACTGTACATCATCCCGCATGACGCTAAACTGCACCACGTCCAAGCTGCACGACGCTAAACTGCCTAGCCTCCATCGTCCGCGCGACAAGACGTTAAACTGCCAAGCATCTTCGTCCTCAACACACGACGTTAAACTGTACTTCGTCCGGCAAGACGTTAAACCGTCCTCTTCATCCTCAACACACGACGTTAAACTGTACTTCGTCCGGCAAGACGTTAAACCGTCCGCCTCACCCGATCCCGTGCCTCGCACGCAGGGTCCCCCCGGTTTGGATGTGGCCCCCACCCGCTCGTCTCTGCAGGGATGTCGGGATTGGAGTGGCCTTCGCCCACGGGGGTAGGGTATTACAAACCCCTAGTTTCTTGTGGGGGGCTGCACATGTGTATCTCCATTGCGCTCCCCCACTGCCGAAGCCAGTAGAGGGCGTGACTGGGATCGAGGTGTCTCCTACTTTCGGCCCAAGTCCCTCTCCAACTGAGTTTTGCCGCACTCGGGCTGCCTCAGTGCGTAAGTCCTAACAGAATGAACTACGTGGACTTTGATCCCTGTCTCCTAAACAGGGTACGTAGGAAGCCTCCCTGAGGTTCAAGCCCACCACCTGGTCGTCCAGGTCGTATTCACGTCGGTTCGTCCATCAGTGGACCCCTCCTGGGTTCACACTTGCATCGATTCACCTATGAATCCGCCCTTGTGGGAGACCGCGCGTGTGTATCTCCATTGCGCTTCCCCACTGCCTTTCTTCTATTCCCCTCTTCAGCGTCCAGCATGACGTGAAACTGTGATCCACCCGGCCATTCCATCCCCCTCTGTGCGAGGTGGTTCGGTTCAATCCTCCGCCCGGCAGCCTCGATCTCTTCGTGAGTCGGCTTGCCAACGTCCAGCATGACGTTAAACTGCATATCCGAACTACGCTGACTTTGATCCGTGCTAACGCGCGGTACGTAGGAAGCCCCTACGGGGTCCAAGCTCTTCACTCCATCATCCATCCTGATCCTTACCCGGGCCGCCACATCACGGAGGGGTCATGCCATTTCATTCCACTCCACTTCACCCGGGAAGCCGCCCATGTGCTGGCCCCAGCGTCGGAGGTTCCCCGCAAGGGGTTCTGTCATCTGATCCACTCCTCGTGTTGATCGGTCCGATGCCGTCCCCGCTGGACGTTAAACTCGCGGCATACCCCGTGTTAAACATGGGAAGCTGAGGAAAACCTCAGGTAACACAGTTCCCCGCACCCAGCGCGGGATGCCTCAGGCCATCATGCCTTCGAGAAGCCCTATTAGGGACGGAAGGCAGACATGCAGAGTCGCAGTGCTAAGACAAGCCCCAACACCCGGAGCCACCCGGTCTCCTCACCGCAGGTTGCTGCCCCGACCAGACTCCTTGGAGCGTCCGGGCGGAAGCAGCGTAATTAACCGGTGTCCATGGAGACATGGCGCCGGGAACGAGATTCACGAACATTCTTAAATCTATGAGGGAGACCCGGATTAGGCGACGAGTTCCGAGGAGACGTCCACGGAAGGAGGAGCCGACATCCCATCATCCCGGTTTCGATCAAGGAGCAGACGCCCCTGAAGAAGGGACGAATGCTGCCCGCCCTTGGAAAGCGGGACCGCGGGGCCACAAGCCGCGCGCACCCATCCCCTCAGGTCGACGGGTGCACGCGCGAACGCGTCCTGGCGGAACAGCGTCGGAACAGAAACCCGACGCACATCCGCACCGAAACACTCCATATTTTTTAATACACTCAAAAGAATGATATTGATACATTCACTTATATTTCACAAGTCTCTATCAATATTTCATGTCCCTATAGTGAAAGTAAATCAGAATATTCTGGGGTCTCTCATTTTTTGATGGGATATTATACTAAACAATTGTGGATCATTCTTTATTTAGGTAAATGACTCCAATGTCTTCTATTTTCTTCTTACTTGAGAGAAACTCAATTAGAAACATAGAATGATCAGGCATCTGAGCAATGGATTCTACAAAGGGTATGTTGATTTGCAATTGTTTAAATATATCTAAATTTTTTTGGTAATTTCCTTATCTTTTAGTTTTTCTTGTCCTCTCTAAAAAGTGGATAGGGGGTTTGTAAGGTTTCATTTCCACATAGACATAGTCCTTTTCAAGCTACTCTTGAGATGAAGCTTTTTCAGTTTTTTCTGATTTCATTATTTTTTCTTAACTAACTTTATTTTTTCTATCATATTTTTCTTTATTGATGGTAAAAGTAGTTTTTTTAGGTTATTTTAAAAAAAATTCCTCTCTTGAGAACGACTGTTGGATATCAATCATTTCTTCACTCCTAAGAAATATAATCATAGAGTCCCATCTCGGATGTGTACCATTATTACTAAGAAATATACTTTCTAATCTATTTTATAGTGACTTTATGATTTAGACTACTTGATGGTAAAGGTTATGTAGGTCATCCCATTGGTTTTTCATTCCTTTTTGTTTTTCATCCTTTGATCCACTTTTTGGAAAAATGCAGTGAGCATGTTTTCAAGATTATACTGAAGAGGTTGTGTTTTTTTGGAGTTCTTAACAAATCTTGTTATTTCTACTATTATTGAAAAGGTGAAAACTATTAATCTCTAGGGAAAAAGGTTTTATTGAAATTATTACTATAGTTGAGGTGATAAAACTGAGGTGGGTACCTTAATGGTCTCTCATTACATGGTATAACTTGACCACTCTTCTATTGATAATAAACCTGATTTAATGTTTGTGACTTATAATATTGACTTTACTAGAAGTATTATTGATGGTACTATTGGGGATATTGTAACAACTAAGTTTGTTGATTTTAAATTACAATCTTGGATTTTGGAACTTCAATTCCTTCCATACAATACTAATTTGGGTGTGTTCCTTTGTACATTTTTCATGATTTGATCTCCATAACAGAGGTAGGTGGAGGAAATAGTGGAGTATACAGCTAAAATGGATTAATATTGTTTCCAGGGCTTCTTCCTTGGCTGATATGTAGATATTATCTTCCACCTAATTGATTTTACAATGTGTAGGTCCTCTATCAGACTATCGTATACTGGTATTGTGGGATATCTTGTCCAAAAGAACTCTTTTGACTTCGAGTTTATTTTTTATGATCCTTTCATTAGTGGAGGCATCCAAAACTATTTGTTCACTAGGTTGGAGTACCTGGTAGAATTTTTTTTATTATTTCCACACATCAAGTTCATGATGTGTGAATTTCCAAGTTACTTCATGCAAATTTTCCCAACATTTCCAAGATTATTCTTCATCCACCTGGTTAAAATTTTGGATTTCATTCCTTATCTTCTAGTTTTGGATCAATGGGAATTGTTTATCAAGTAATTTATTCTATAAATCATCCCATGTTATGATAAAATCAGGATATTGAATTTTAATCTAATCATTTCATTTTTAATGTAAGTAAAAGAGGAATATTTGTAGTCTAATGGTATCAGATGATACACCTCGTTTAATAGTTGGGTTTCAGACCTATAGAAAATTAGAAATGTGTTCATGGGGATATTCTATTTGATGTACACCAAAAAAACCCATGTTTTAGAACATGTGGATGATTCTAGGTTTTATTTCAAAATAATGTAAATAAATTGGAGGGTGTAAAATGATGGGCTCAGTGCCACTAATGAAAGGAAAGATGTAATTCATAGTGGTGTTCTTCTGCAGCACTGGTCACATATCATGTGGTTCAAGTGGAAAATATTGGAGGTTTGTAATTTCAATATTATTTTGTTCATCCATAGAGAAATGGTGGAATGAAAAAAGATATCATTCGATATCGATATTGAAATTGATTAGTAATTGAGTATCAAGTCTCCTAGACTGAGACAAATGACCCTAAATCATGTACTAGATGAGAAAAGTGAGCACGAGATCTAGTGATTGAGGAAAAATTTAAAAAAATAAAGGTGAATGAAAAAATAATAAAAAGGGGGTGAGATAATCCTAGGATTGTACCAAATTTCATTGTGCCTAAGAATAGATATCCCCGACAACAGAACCAAAATTTTACTGGCCCACATGATTTCTTTGATTGCAAATAGTTATTGATCATATTAAATTTTATACTTTACAAAATACACTCAACTTCTATGGAATATTAAAGTTGAAACTTGGGGTCCAAACCCTAGGCACAACTAGTAGGCATGTGACTAAGTGATAAGAACATTTTCGCAAGATTCCACATGAACTCTCTTGTGTGTTTTGGGTTTTTAACAAATGTTTAGTTTAGTTTTTAACATAGATAAATGGAAGATTTTGGGGTCATATTTTACAATTTATGTCTAATATAATCCAATTTATTTCTTGGGATAGACATATGTCTTAGAATACAAAGTGGCGAAATGGTTACCAATTATTCTTGGTCCATAAAATTGGATCGATCCAAGATGGAAAATACTCCTTGGTCTAAAGATAGTTGGAATCATATGTATTGAAAGCTTGGATTCTGGGTAGAAAGAATCATAGGATATTACTCCTAGCCTACTCAACTATAATTAGGTCAAGGATCCTTCATTTTTCCCCTCTGATGGTTAGGTTAGTTGAAAAATAATGATATTTACCAATTTTATTTAACCAAATTACTATCAATAACATTTAAATGTATTGATTTAATGATTCATTATATTTAAATCCTCCCCTACACTTTACCCTTAACCATAAGTGGATTATCCATGCATGACAATAATAAATGAAATCATGGAAATGGGAAACATGATCAACATAATGAATAAATAGTTTTTAGAAAATCAATATATAATTGAAACCATATTAATGAAATCAGAAACAAACTTGAATAACAAAAAAATGAAGAATGTAGTGGAATTTGATGTTTGAATGTAAAACAAAATTTAATTCAAGTGTTGGTAAAAAATGAAAAAATAATGAGTCTTTGAATCTAAATGGTAAAATTGGAATGAATACAAATTAAAATAAATCAATAGAAACAAATAAGATATAAAATGGGAAGTAAATGGATAAAAAATTGGAAAAGAAGTGTAGGCATACGAAATATTCTCCGTATCGAAGGTTGATGCATATATATTGACCATGATTAGTTCATGATGCTCAATTGATTCACATAGTGAACATTATTTATATGATTTCTACATAGAGTATTTCACTATGTGTAAATAGATTTCATTTCATGTACTTTATAGTCATAATAATCTATGAATATTTTAGATCTCGTGGATTTCATGGCTTGAAAATTCAGTGGGATTTAGGCTTAAAACTTCACTCATTGTGAATTGATTTAACACTGTATATCTTTGTCAATTCTAAAATTTGATTCATTTGTGATGCGTAATATGTATTCACATAATGTACTTTGTTCACTCCTTGTACATGGGACTGAAGTATTTTAATTTAACTAGTAGGTGGTATGTTTAAGGAATACAAATCATCTACTTTAGATTCATGAAATGTGATGTTGATTTTTTATATTTTTCATCATATAATCCTTTGATTCTTGAATTCATATTCATTGAAAAATAAAAATAATCCCAGTATATAAATAAATAAATAATTATTAATTGTTAAATAAATAAATCCAAAATTTATATATTAATTTAGGTTATCAGATGCCATCTTTTAGTCGAAGAACAACTCTACTAAGACTCAATAAGGAGGTGATGTGAGTCCGTAAAAAATTTCTTCACATTAACACCCCCCTCTTAAATGTATGTTGGTTATAATATTATATTAACATAAAATATTAGAGGAAAAAATATCAAAATAAAATTATTGAACACTGGATATTTATAGTGGTTCAGGGAATATATGTCCTCTAGTCCACTCCCCCAATACTATACTCTATGAGTTTGGAAATTTTCACTATACCAGCCCTTTATCTGTGGTCTTCTCAGCTAAGAGAAAGAAGCTGTTACTTTTTAAAAAGTTCCAAGAGCTTTTAACTGGTCTCTCCCTTTACAAAACATATCCACTTCCTTAGTGAACTCGATTATAATGATTTCATATAGATAAATAGATAAAAATGATGTTTGGAAAATGGTTCATCACAGATTTGTAATAAGAAACTTCAAAAAATATGAAAAAACATCCATATAATTTGAGAATATTCTAATAGAAACTCTATAAGTTCATCGATCACAAAAGATAATCTTGTATGCACAACAAATGTAAACATATATTTTTTCTTTTCAATGAATGTGTCTTAATGTTTTTTTGTATATTTTATACAGTAGAAAAAATTAATATTTATATCTTCTCTTTTGATTTTGAACATAAGAACACTTGATCGTATTAATGGATGAGTAGAAAATACTTTTTAAAAGCTAAATCAATAGGCTCTTAATGTTGTGTTTCCTTATTTTTTAAATATGGAATGAACTTATATGATAGATATGTTAGAAATATTTTTTATCAGATCATTCCATTTCCATAAAAAAAAATTTATTTATCCAAATCTATCTTCACTTATTTGGAAAACTCATTTTTTGATGTAGATAAAATCATAAGTTTACTTATCGAGAGGTTACACCAATAGTATGAGTATAGTTAAAATGATTTGTAAGATATATTTATCTTAATAAGATAATCATCTAGAATTGATGTTATTATAAGATAATTTACCCTATAGTATCATAAGATAAAACTCATTAGATATTGGGATTCTATTTCATGTAAGATAAATATTCTGGATTTTATATTTTCTTAGGATAATTCCATTACATAAGATAATAACTTATTTTCATAAGATAAATGACCTTTATGGTTTTCTTTGACTTCTGAAAGATATTTCCTTTGCAAATGTTATCATCATAAGATAAAATAATTTCCTGAATTTCCATCTAACTTTGTCTTTTAATTTTGACTTCATCATAGAATACTATACTTATATAGTAAGATACTTTTTTATGCTAATCTTTGGCAAGCTTAAATCCTTTATTACAAACCCGATATTTTAACATAAGTGTAGAATATGTTTCTTAAGAGAATTATATTATGAATAAGGTAAAATTGGAATGTGAGATAAAATTCGTTTTATAGAAATCTAAATTCCAGAATCAATAAAATGAATTTCTTTTTCCTTTCAAGATAAATTGTGGTGACCCATTATCTGCATAAGATAAATTCTTTTAAAATATATTCATTAAACACATTATAACCCTTAAGAATAGTTTGTTATAAATTAATGAATCATTTAAGAAAAAAATTTAATAAATAAAAACATATTTTTTGATTGGTCATAATATATAATAATTTAGAAATGTTGGAACAACATAAGTATTCTCATTAGATACAAGTAACTGGACATTTCAAAAATTATAAAATAAGGTTTTCAATTTTTTATAAAACATACATGTTTTATTTTAATTTTTTTAAATATATAATGGTTTAAAATAAAATTTATTTATATAAAATGGGATTATAAAATAATATTTTGTTTTGTTATAATGATAATATAATTTTGTGAGACCTTATGTAATTTTTCAAAGGATAGAAAATGGATGAAAATATTAAAATTATAATTTTTAAAATAAATGGGGGGTTTATAAAAAAACCAAATTTATCATATTTAGAAAATTATTTTCATAAAATTGATTTTATTTTTTGATCGAACATGTCAAAAAATAATTTGAGTTAATTTTTTCTATTTTTCAAAATTAGTTTAATTTTTGTAAATAGTGAAATACGAAAAATACTATATTTGACAATATAAGCTAAATACATGAATTTTTTATTCATTGTTGATATAAGAAACCATTATTTCAAATTCACATGCACTATTTACTATATATAGTTACAATATTGTTCTCTATTTGTAGTATTGAGCCAAATTAAGAAAATTAATGATTACAATATTCAAAAACACCCCTCTCCTCCCCTTATAAACATCACCCCTTCCCCTCACAACTTCAAAGACATTATGATATCCAAATTTATATCTAACTCTTTCCCTAATCCTCTATTACAAATCCTAGTTACTCTAGTCTTATCTAAATACTATTCCATGGATCCTTATGGGGTATCCTAAAAGGAGAAAACAAAAGGGAGAGGTAAACATTAAACTAGAATTCTTTTTATTTTTATTCATATTATACCACACTAAAATAATCTCCATCCACCCGAAAATAGTAACATCAGTATCCTTTATATACTTATATGATATTATTATGTTGTAATATCCATCTTATATATTCCCTTATTTCAATTCTAAAAAAATGCTTTTCACAATATGGTTGGTTCATCGCCTCCATAGAAAACATACTTCGTTTTTCTCCAATGACTGAAAGGCTAGTTATAGAAACAATATTATTGTTAAATATGATTATAGGAATTTTATTATTACTTATAAATGTTCTTTAATTTTTTAATAATCATTTAATTAAATAAAATGAATCTAGTTCATGAAGATTGTTAAACTGCCTAAATAAAGTAACCACATAATGTTAATGTTTTTATTAAGTGTATCATCCTTAAGTTATAATAAAAAAGGATATTTGGGACCACATCATATTTTTAAGTACATGACCAAAATTTCATTCCACTTCTGGAGTTGTTGTCTTATTTGACGAGAGCATCAAAAAATATCCATAGGTGATCTGACCTGGGAACCATGAAACAAATGCTCTCAGTGTAGTGAAATGAAAAATTATATCTCATTTAAATATTTATAAACGAACATAATAATTTATAGTAAATAAAATATAGATGTAAAAGGTTCTTAATAAATTAATTAATGGATCTAATTTTATTATCTAGTTTTTTAAGTGTTAGTATAGAATGGTTCTGAAACAAAAGGTAAGTGATCTCTTTCAACCACCCTTTTTATATTGGTTGTGAACTTTATCTATCTAACTCACTTTATATATTTAAATATATATATTTAATGTTATATAATGATTATAAATTAAATATATATTTTTCTTATATATATATATACCTAGCTTATTTTTCTTTCTATTGATTGGTAAATACATTCCTTGAGTTCACTTCTCGAATTCCTTCTTTAAAATCAAACCCGGTTATGGGGATCCTCTATATCCATTAATCTTTTTATATAATGACCATTTAAATAATTTATTCTCATTCATGAATTAATTAAATCATTGATTTTTTAGGTATAACCATTTTATTTTACCACTAGTTTTCAAATGAAATTCCATACCTACCTTTCTCTAAAAGTCTATAACTAATTCGTAAAAACACTGTTTTAAAAGTTTATTTATATACCCAATTCCCTACCATTTCTCATGAAATTTTTTAAAATTAACTCCATACTTTGAGACCTATTCTTATGTACTTAGATATTAATTTTCAAAATATTTAATTCCTTCTTATCATTGAAATCATTTTGAAATCTTATTTGATTTTGATATGAGGAAAGATTATGAAACCCATTTATTTCCATGGGTAATTCTTATGTTTATTCATTATGGTTGATTTTCATTTGTGGTACACATAAACATGAACATGTTATGATAGGTTCACCCATATAGTTATATAATTAATTGGGTACTGTTTTGTCTCATGAGACGTCATGTATGGAATTAGGTAGTAAACATAATCCATGATGGGACTCTATCCACCATCTGATGTTGTCCTGGAAGTTAGCCTTGACTTATAATTATTTCATGTTTCATGTTGTTTCCACATTCCAATATTTCCATGATCATATTATTCCGTGTTATTTATTTTATTCATCCATATGATTATTCATGAGCCTTTTCTTTTTTGTGGTCGTGTTATGCATTCTGACACATAAGTTATACTTCATTGTCATATTTATTCTCTTACAGGGATTTATAGCTCACCCATTTCTTTTATGTACTCATGTGGTTATCCTATGTATTTTTAATATCTCAAAGTTATTTAGTATCGCATTATGGAAATAAAATAAAGATTTTTTGTTCTAGTTTATTTTGATGTATGAACCTAGTCTTCAAAAGACACCAGGAATCACGATATTTGGGTTAGGATTATTGGATTTTTATATTAAAAATCACGTTGAAATATGTGTAAAATTATTGGGTCTATATAGTAAGTATAATATAATGGTTTATTTATTGTTATTTATTAGTAATATAATAATTTTTTGAGAACACTATGGATACATCGAAGTATAGGAAAATATCCTAGAATTTTGGTGAAGTATAGATTTAGCGGTTTCAAATCAATTACATCCTTGTTTGGATTCTACAAGTTGATGTGGATATGGAATAGTTTCACCTAGTTATAATAACCATGAAAAGTGAAAATTGATTATTTCCTCAATTTTCACCTAGTCCATGACACATATTTGTTTCTATACACTTGGTTTGACAATCTCGGGGGATATGCTTTAGAAAATTCACAAACTCGTTACCAACCGTTATGAAGGACATGAATAGATTATTAAGATAGAATACTAAATATGAAAATTACCAAGGACAACCTAGATTGAAACCAAAATTCTTGTATGTTAAAATATTCTTTTTATTTGTAATTTTTTCCAATTAGGTTCATACATTCCCTTTTTATATGATTTTTAGTTTCAGTATTCTCATCTCAATTTCTTTTTGGAAAGATTAAATGACTATACCCAGAATAAAATAGTGAAAGTTGAGATCATTAACCATTCATGGTGATAAAATGACCTATATGGTTATATTTCTACAAATTATTTCATATATTTAATCTTTATTATAACTAATCAAACACGACCTCCAGACATAGAGGTGGAGTTATCTATGAGAACGAGAAATGGGTAAATTATTTCATCTTAGGTATATAACTCCACCATAGTTAGTTTTTATAGACTGAATCTTCCATTAAATATAATCTTACTTAATTTATTGTAGACTGTTGCAATATTGGGCATGGATTAGGTATCCTTATATACTTCAAATATCAACTGTTAGGAGGAAAAGGTCAAAATTCACATCTAAGGTCACCAACTAATATTATACAAGTGAAATGTGAAGAATG
This sequence comes from Viscum album, assembly GCA_963277665.1. Lineage (NCBI taxonomy): Eukaryota > Viridiplantae > Streptophyta > Magnoliopsida > Santalales > Viscaceae > Viscum > Viscum album. The sequence continues at coordinate 1,885,626,416 of OY728137.1, read as the reverse complement.
AATCTCGTTTAGAATATTCTAATCAAGTGGGGATATTATTACCTTATAATAAATCATATATAACTCAAATGATTGAGTACAAGGATAGAATCATGCTAGAATACACGCCCATTATGAGGGAGAATACTGATGTAGTCCCTATGGATTTCCAAGTATTCCTCTTGGTCGAGAGGTTGATTTCCCAATAGAATATATATTTAAATCATTATCCATATAAAATAATATCTATATAATGTCCACAATTTAGTTAGGATAACTAAAGAGAAAATTGTAAGAGAATCTAGAAAAGGGTTTTACATACCTGGGTTCTTCACTGTATTGTGTTTCGGTCCTCTTCATCAAGAAGAAGGATGGGTTAATGCGCCTCTACATTGATTATCATGAACTCAAAAAAATCATGAAAAAGAATAAGTATCCTCTTCAATAGTTATATGAATTGTATGATCAATTATGTGGGGAATAGTATTTCTCTTTGTTTAACCTTTAGTCAGGATATCACCAGTTAAAAGTGAAGTAGGAAGATATTTTGATGATTTTTTTCTGAACAAGGTATGGTCACTGTGAATACATATTGATTCACTTAGGACTCACTAATAGTTCAGTGATATTTATGTACTTAATTAATATAGTCTTTAGAGATTACCTTAAATAAAGTGGTAGTATTTATAGATTAAATTTATATATAATTAAAAATAAAGTAGTAGTATGAGGAGCATTTGAATACTATGATAAAGACTTTTCAAAAGGATAAGATATATGAAAATTAAAATAAATATGATTTATGGATAGAGGAAGTATCAATCTTAGGGAATATTATCACCATCAAAGAGATATATATGGAACCATCTAAGATACTGGAAATTTAGAATTGTCTTATACCAATATATATAATGGAGATCCATGGTTTCCTTGGAAAATCTATGTATTACCAATGATTCATGGGAAAATATTCATGATTTTAGAACATGGTAACCGATATGACTCATAATGGTGTATATTTTTTTAGGACTATTGAATATGAAGATAGCTTCATAGAATAGAAAAGGTGACTTATCACTGCACTATTCCTCACACTTCCCTCATGTGTGGAAATTTTTGTGTAAATAGTGTTGCTTCAAATAATTTATTAGGATAAAACTCATGGATAATGAAAAATTGATAGTTCACCCCATAAGGTAGTTAAAACTGCATGAGAAGAACTATCCAACATAGAATATGAAGTTGGATACAGTTATCTTTATATTTAAAATCTGGAGGAATTATCTCTATTGGTAGAAGTGCTAGATATATATGGATCATAAGAGCCTCAAATATATATTCACAAGGAATGATCTTAATATACACTAGTTAATATGGTTAGATCAAATCAATGACTATGAATAGTAAATCCACTACCATATTAGGAAATAAAATAAAGTTACATATTCTCTAATCTTAAATGATTTATAAACCTTATCAATTGTGAGAATTTAGATGGAACTGATCTTCTTATAATTTCAAAGGATCAACATCAGGATCATTAAGGATGTAACATCATTATCATTCACTCAAATGAAATCTCAACTACCGCTTCTGTATAAGATAAAAGATTCTCAAAAATATATTGTGGATATAAAAAAATAAGGTGTAAGATATAAGAAAATTGAAATCCTTGGAGTTCAAAATTGATGAAGAAGGAGTTGTAATATTTTGGTCAAGGTTTTGTGTACTATAAAATCTTAAGATAAAGAAGGATTTGTTAAATGATGCACATATCTTGACCTTATCCATATACCCAAGGGGAATAAAAGATGTTTTGAGATATCTAAGATAAATATTGGTGTGAAAATATGATGTTGAATATCGCATAATATACATCACAATTCTTGGAATGTCAGTAAGTGAATAACGAAAGGAAAAATTATAAGTCGATGATGAAACAAATACCCCATCCAAAATTTAAATGGGAAACTTTCATCATTTAATTCATCACTGGTCATCATAAGACATTCATAGGAAATAATTTTATATGGGTTGGGTGGATACTATTAAAAACAAAATCTCGCTTTATTAACATTTGATGTGACTTCTTAATCAAAATATAAGGATATATATCAGAGAAGTGGTGAGGCAACATAAAAAATCACTATTTATTATATTAGATCAAGATAAAATGTTTTCCTCCAAGTTATAGAAGAGTCCACAACATGTTATAAACATTGAGTTAAACTTCATTATAGTTTATCACCCCCAAACTGATGGTCGGCCTAAGTGGACTATCCAGACACCTAAATATATATTGATAGAATGCTCTATGGACTTTAAAGGAGTATAGGATCAGCATCTTCTTCTAGTTGATTTCTTATATGTTAATAGTTTACACTCAAGAAAACTAAGGGATCCATAGGAATAAATTTAAGGTGAGAGATATAGATTACCTAAAAGTTAGGATGAATTTGGTGAACATAATATATTGAAGCATAAAATGGTCAAATAAATGATAGAAAAATTCAAGATCATTCAGCATCACATCAGGACTACTTGAAGTCAATAGAATAGCTATGTTGACAATCGTCAATGATACCTAGTTTTTGAGGTTGGTGACACATGCCTATCGTGGGGTGTGGAAAAAACAATTATTTACTAATTTAAAATATAGTTCAGTAGTTAACCTAAGTTGTATCCAGAGAGGAGCGCACAACAATCATGTTTATCACTTTGTATTTTAATTTGTTTGATTTTGAAAACAATGAATCAAAACTAAAGAAAGAAATAAAGTATAATATTTAAAACAAATTGAAAAGGAATGTGATTTAAAATAGTGATAATTATTGGGTGATCAGTTGGTTTTGGTTTTCCAATTGTAATGTTATCATAGTTCTTATTTATTCATTTCTTTTTTTTATTAAATCGATTAAAATGATATTTCACAATCGCTTCATCTCACTTATTTGATTAATGATGTTGGGGAGATTAAACCTTAATAAAATCTTATTTTGGTATAATCTTTATCCTTTTGAGAAAGAGTTTTAGAGAATACCCTCAATTGATTAAGGCAATTCCCAATCGGGTCTTGTTAATCCCCAACAATCTTGAATATTCAGTACAAATCTCACACGTACTGACGATATCCAAGTACTTCACCACTATGTTCTGATTTATTACATAATATATAGACCATAACCTAGTGAGGGATATAATTATCATTAAACAAATAAATAATAACAACAGAATATAAAATCAAATACAATCGGACAAGATAATATAAGCTGTTATTACAATTGAAACCAACTTCATAATAAAGAAAACATTTTATAACATTAAGTGCATGAACTCATATATTACAAAATGGAAAACCTAACCTTCCCCAATAACTCATAAGATTTACCCCACCATTTTAAGGGTAATTGAGTAGAAGGGGGAAGATGAATACATTACAAAACTAAAAAGAACAAAGAAAGAAAAGAAGGAACCAAAAGTTTCTCCTCCAGAATATGTTCACCAGAAGTTCATCTTCCGTTCTCCCACCATGTTGCCGAATGAGGCCAAGTTCCCTTCTTATAGGAGGTGGGTAATGGAGCTGGCCATCTACCTACGAAGTTTGAATGCATTTTCAGCCGTGTGGAAGGAGTTATGGCCGATTTAGTAGACTTGACTTATTCTGGATGCCAATCACTATTCCACAAACCCAACTTTGACCGGTTTAAGGGTAGCCTTAATGAACTAATTTCTCCATGAAATTTTATTTGAATCTTCCTCGTCAAGTTTTATTTCTGACCCAACTGTAATAACTCCATTTTTTGGTGAGTTGGCCGAGATATGATTCTTTGAATGAGTGATGGTCCATTCTGCCGGCCAGAATAACGTTTCACATTGACCGAAATGTTTGGGCACGTAGAAATTTGAATTGGAACTTGGTCCAGAAGAATAATATATAGAAAAGGAACCATTACATCCTAAAAAAGGAATCAGGTTAATTGGATAAAAATTTCAGGATTTATGATCGAAATACAGAGGCATAATAAAACTGTTAAATGTCCAGAATTAACCACTTTTCACATTTAAGCTCAAAACTCTCCAAAAGTCATAAAATGATGAAAATATGATCAAATTGATTAGTGGGAAGGGAATAAATCACATAAAAACATATGTATAAATATTAAAATATGAGATCTATCAATTCCCCCACACTTAGCACTTGGACTCCTGGACAAGTAAACATCGTCATTAAATCAAAGCAAATTTTAAAACACATATCCTTGGGAACCAGCAATTTATCACCAAGAAACAATATATATCATGCCTCATCAACAACCATTATTAAAAGTTCTCAATTCAGTTAATTAAATATATTTCCTCTTCATTTATTCTCCCACGCACACAAAACACTTACCTAACATGCTTTTTTCCTCATCACGCAAATATCTATTTTCAACAATGTCTTTCTCATCCAATACTCATGCAAGGGTCACCATAGGCTTGATACATTTCTACATCTCCACCCGATGTGAGTCAAGGACATATGTTTATCATAAGTAATTAATAGGGTTGTTATGTGGCTTCTGGTTGGTAGGGTTAAGATGTGAAAAAATTCTGAGGCTGAATAAGGAGTGCCTGGCTCTTTTTGAAGCAAAATTGCATTATTCTAATTTTTACTCAAGTATAGTCTCCTCATAACTCCCATTAGTAGTAACTCAGCTTCATTAGCATGAAAATTCAGTGAAATTTCACATCATTCAACATTTGAGCAGCAACAGTTTCAATCATCTCAGACATGATTTTCCTTGAAAGCTCCAGATAGGCACGGATTTTTTCTCCATTGGAATCTATATAAAAGGCACAGCTTTCAACTGAATGATTTTTTTCAGAAAGAAGAACATCTCTTAAAAATTTTAGTTTCCACCCAAATTATCTCCAAATGAGGTAGTACAACACAAGACAGTTTCCCCCACACTTTAGTTCAACTAGATTATGAAATTTCACTTCAAGAGCAGGTTGGATAGGGAATATTGGCTTGTAATGTGGCTAACCTAACAGGATGTTCATGGCTTCTATGGGCTACAAGGATTAAATTTTCAAGGTAGGCCATTATCAAAGGGATTATCTTGAAAAGAGGGATTTCAAATCAAATAAATGCCTCAATCATTTAAAACACATGTACCTCAAAAACTCAAGTTTTGACGGGAATAAATCAAATTCTGGTTAAATCAAGCATGGTATGGTTCTCTCAAGAAGTGAGGTGAATGAAAAGAGTATGAAAAATAGGTTTAGAAGCATCAAAGGAAAGTGATTTCAAATATAAAGACAGTGAATTGTGGCATGAGATTCAAAATTCTGAGTACTTTTCATGAAATTTCCAAATATTTGAACTTGAAACAAAGTCATTTTTAGCATTTATTTATGCTTAGTTTCATGGGATAAATTGTATCACTCATGGATATGGGTTTCAAAAATGGCGATGATATTCATTTTAGCTCAAAATATTTAAAAACACACAAAAATTTGAAAAACACACTTTTTTTTAAATTATTTAAAATACTAAACTACAAATGTTCCCTCCCCCACACTTAAATTATACAGTGTTCACAATGCATTCAAATTGATTTAACATGTAATTATAGTTTTAATTGAATAAAAACAATCAAGAAAGTGATGTGGAGAGGTACAACCTGGCTTATTGGTAGTGAAATGTTGAGTTAAGCTCCTAAGTGCTACGTATATAAAAACCTACAAACAAAGGTAGATAATAAAACATAATAAATTTATTGAATGTAATGAAAATAAAAATAGAATGAGAATAGAGGAATAGATCTTGGTTTAATCCCCCAAGTGGGCCCTAGGTTTTGACTGCCTCCAGATGGGCAGTTTCAGTTGGTTATCCCCAATCCGACGGTGGGTGATTTTTCTTTAATATGAACCACCAGAACTTCTTCTTTATATCTTGAACTTCTTCCTTTTTGTTGAGGAATACATGGATATGGTACACCAAATCCAAACCCATGAAAATGAGATAAAACATGCATGGTGGAGGTATGACAATGAATGAGTCCTCATTCTTGGTCTCCACTTGCACAACTTCATCATCATTCTCTAGTGGTTGCTCAAAGTTTGCTACATCAAAATAACAGTCAATGGTAGAATCAGAGTGCAATTCTATTTGAATAATATTAAAACATGATGAATCAATATAATATTCTTCCCTTCCAAAGTAAGCATCTTGTTTCTCATTTTCCTTAGGCAAATCCACTTTGACCTCCTCTTGAATACCTTCTATTAAGTGTTCAACAAGTTTAGAGAGCTCCATATATTCCTTATGATGTGAATCTTCTTTTCCTTCCTCATCCTTCAAGGAAATACATGTGTTAGCTAAATCTGAAAATTTAAAACAATTAGAGGTTATACTCAATTCAGATTCTATACAATCGTAATGAAAAGAGTTATGAAAAATATTATCTCCCTTAAGTGGCTCGACATCAATTGATTCTTCAGTGGAAAGTTTATCTTGGAGTTGAATTTCACTAGATAGAGGTAGGTAGTCAAGATCCTCCATCTTCTCTTTAAATTTCACTTCTTTGGTGGTGCCTTTCATTAATGGTTCTTAATCTCCAACACATATCTCAGTAGTAAATCCTTCCTTCTTGGCCTCCTCAAGTTCGTTCGTAGGTTCTGGTTTCTCCATCAATGCACGGACATATTCAAATGCAAAATCTGCTTTTCATTCTAGTTGATCTATGTCTTTTCGAAGTTCTTGCATCTGAACTATATCATAACCAGCATAATCTACTTGTTCCTCTTATGGATAATTGTTCCATGAATTAAAGAAATGATCATTTGAAAACATTATGGAAAAATATTTTTTATGCGTTTTTTTAATTTTGAAAAGTGTCGGATATTTTTTATTAGATTATGGCACTACCTCCCCGGAAACGGCACCAAGTTTTGACACATGCCTATCATGGGGTGTGGAAAAAACAATTATTTACTAAGTTAAAATATAGTATAGTATTTAACCTATGTTTTCTACAGAGAGGAGCGCACAACAATCATGTTTGTCACTTTGTATTTGAATTTGTTTGATTTTGAAAACAATGAAACAAAACTAATGAAAGAAATAAAGTATACTATTTAAAACAAATTGAAAAGGAATGTGGTTAAAAATAGTGATAATTATTGGGTGATCAGGTTGGTTTTGGTTTTCCAATTGTAATGTTATCATAGTTCTTATTTATTCATTTCTTTTTTTATTAAATCGATTAAAATGAGATTTCACAATTGCTTCATCTCACTTATTTGATTAATGATGTTAGGGAGATTAAACCTTACTAAAATTTTATTTTGGTATAATCTCTATCCTTTTGTGAAAGAGTTTTAGAAAATACTCTCAATTGATTAAGGCAATTCTCAATCGGGTCTTGTTAATCCCAAACAATCTTTAATATTCAGTACAAATCTCACACGTACCGACGATCGCCAAGTACTTCACCACTATGTTCTGATTTATTCCATCGTATATAGACCAGAACCTATTGAGGGATATAATTATCATTAAACAAATAAATAATAACAACATAATATAAAATCAAATACAAGCGCACAAGATAATATAAGTTGTTATTACAATTGAAACCAACTTCATAATAAAGAAAACATTTTATAGCATTAAGCGCATGAAATAATACATTAAAAAATGGAAAACCTAACCTTCCCCAATAACTCATAATATTTACCCCACCAGGGTAAGGGTAATTGAGTATAATGGGGAAGATGAATACATTAAAAAACAAAAACGAACAAAGAAAGAAACGAAAGAACCAAAAGTTTCTCCTCCAGAATCTGTCCACCAAAAGTTAAGCTTACGTTATCCAACCATATTTCCGAATGAGGCTGAGGTCCCTTTTTATAGGAGGTGAGTAATAGATCTGGCCATCTACCTATGATGTTTGAATGCATCTGGAGCCGTGTGGAAGGAGTTATGGCCGATTTAGTAGACTTGAGTTATTCTGGATGCCAATCACTATTCCACCAACATTGACTGGTTTAAGGGAGGCCTTAATGAACTAATTTCTACATGAAATTTTATGTGAAGATGCGTCGTCAAGTGTTCGTTCTAACCCATTTGTAATAACTCCATTTGGTGGTGAGTTGGTCGAGATATGATTCTTTGAATGAGTGATGGTCCATTCTGCCAGCCAGAATAACTTTTTACAATGACCAAAATGTTTGGGCATGTAGAAATTCTAATTGTAACTTGGTCTAGAAGAATAATATGTATCCAAGGAACCATTTCATCCTAAAAAAAAGTAATCAGGTTAATTGGATCACAATTTCAGGATTTATGATTGAAATAAAGAGGCATAATAAAACTGTTAAATGTACAGAATTAACCACTCTTCACATTTAAGCTCAAAACTCTCCAAAAGTCATAAAATGATAAAAATATGATCAAATTGATTAATGGGAAGGGAATAAATCATTTAAAAACATATGTATAAATATGAAAATATGAGCTCTGTCAGTTGGATATATAGTTTTCCTCTATATATATCCATAGAAAATATTCATGATATTTGGGAATAAGGGTAAGTTATGTCCTTGGTAAATTATCCCCTTGGAGATTCTAGATTGCATTAGAGCCAAGTATTATCAGCTAGAAATCCCAATATCCCTATTTCATGTACATTACTAATTTCAAATATCTAAATTGAGAAAATATATATCATATTCCTCATATGTACTTAATTCAAAGATGGTATAGATGTAAAATGAACTCTCTTATGAGGAGTATATGGTGAGGATATTAGACTATAGATATCAATTTCTACACAACAAGACAACTTACTTAGTAAATGTACCAGAGAAAAACCATATGTGTAATAAGACAACATAAGAACTAGAGGAATCCATTAATCAGAAGTATCCTCAACTATTTTTGACTTATTTTATAAAATAAAATTTCAATAGAGAAAATTTGTTAAGGAGGTAAGAATGTAATGAACCATAATTTCATCAATGTAATTTACCTATTGAATATATAATTTTGTCATATTTTGTAATATAATAATATATAATGCACATTAATCACCTGATAAAACCCCAAAAAATATTTCATTAATTTCACCCTTAAATTTAGAGAATAAATATGACCATAATAATTGAAAATCTTACAATGGGAAAAAATATAGAATAATATAACAATAATAGCAACATTTGGATCTACTCGATCCCCCAAAATAATCACACTCAAGAACAATACTATAGAAATGACGTAACATATTATTAATTCAACATAAATTAGAAAATTAAAATATATAAACATTATATAAAATATAAGTGAATGAATAATGAATGAAATATAAGTTATTTATTGAAATTAAAGATGTCATATGACCATTAAAAATCTGATTCATGGAATAGTAATCAGATAGTTAGAATAGTAACCTCACTTCCAGAATAGTAATCTGGCCCTTAAGAATAATAACCTAACCATTAGAATAGTACCCACCCCTATGGAGGTGTAGAATAACATTTATGTATATTATAAAATGAAAATATGGCATAGTTATATCATGATCAAAGTAAATAACACTTTGAAAAAGATAAATAAGTTTTATTATAATTGTAAAAAAAATATATGCATTTTTTCATTTTTATAAAAATATAATGATTTAAGAGAAATTTTAATTTCATAAAATGATTTTATAAATTAATATTATTTTTTATTATAATGATAATATAATTTTATGGGAACTAAAATAGTTTTTTGAAGGGTCGTAAAATTGATCATGATATTAAAATTTTTATTTTTCAAATAAATGAGGATTTTATTTAAAAACTAAATTTGGAAAAATTAGTAAATTATATTGATAAAATACGGTTTATTTTCAAAGTATAAATTTTGGAAAATATTTAGGGTGATTTTTTGGTATTTTCCTAAAATAGTTGAGTTTTTTGTAAATTGTGAAATACAACAAAATAAGATATTTAAAATTATAAGCTAAATACATGATTTTTGGAGTCACAGATAATGGAATAACACATTAGTTCAGACACACATGAACCATTTGCCATAAATATTCATAATATTGATCACTATTGGTATTCATGTTCCAAAATAATAAACTAATTATTATAATATTCAAAAACACCTCTCTCCTCCACTTATATATACCAAACCTCACCACCCCTTCTCCTCATAACATCTAAGACATGGAGATTTCAAAATTTATACCCAATTACATAACCAAAACTCCCCTATGAATCCTAGTTCTACTGGTCTCATCCAATGATCATTCCAAGTATCCTTAAGGGGTAGCCTAAAAGGAGACAACCAAAGGTAGTGGTAAGCTCTAAACTAAATTTGTTTTAATTTTATTCTTCTTATACCACCCCCATATAATCTCCATAAACATAAAAAAATAGCTTATATATCCTAAATACACTTATATGTCATTATTATGGTTTCATTTCTATCTTATATCTTCTCTTATTTTGTTTCTAAAATAAAAACGGTGTTCACAATATGGATGGTCCACCGCCTCCATGAATAACATACTTCATTTTTCTCCACTCCCTTAAAGGTTGGTTATATAAACATTATTATGGTTAAATATGATTATCATATTTTTATTATGACTTATTTTTATTTTTATTTTAAATTTTAATAATCTTTTAATTAAATAAAACAGATCTAGTTCTTGATGGTCGGTAAAATGGCCTAAATAAACATTCCATGTAACATTAACATTTTTTACTAAGTTAATTGTCCCTATTTAGAAACACAAATGTTTATTTGGGATTATATATAAGTACATTAATTCCATTTAATTTCACTTTGTCACCTGTATTCCCATTTTAAAATGACATCAATAATTATCCATAAGTGATCAGACCTTGGAACCATGAAACGAAGACTCTTAGAACATCAAAATTAAACTTTTTATCTCATTGAAATGGTTATAAATGAACCTAATAAAATTATATTAAACAAAATTTAGATGTAAAAGGATCTGAATTAAGTAATTAATTAATCTAATTTGATTATCCAGGTCATTATGTGAAATTGAAAATGATTTTAGAACATAAGATAAGGGATCTCTTTGAACCACCCTTTTTTTGGGTTATGAGATTTCTCTTGACAAGAGGGTAAAAAATTCATGAACTTCTCTACCTACATGTCGGTTAAATGTGGGAATATTACTTTATTTATTATCATGATATCCCTACCTCCTAATGGTGTAAACCTTGTGATATGGGATGCACTTGGCCTCTATCATTTCAAGCCTTCGTAATTTGTTGTTTCTCTTATTTCATGTTATTTCTTTCTTTCTATATATGTACCTACACATTATTTTTTTTAAAAATAATGATGATTTGTTTATGGTTACACAATTATGGCCATATTTTTAGTGATAGTCATGCACTATGATGTAGTTTTTTACATCTCTGCCTTGGTCAGAGATAGTGGGACCCACATTTGACATTGAGGTAATGAGCTAGGCTGAACGGAAAACATGAATGTTAGGGGTGTGTTCCAGGGTATGAAATTTGGTTCACTAATACAATTCATGTGTTCCAATATTCCCTTGATCCATGTTGTAATGACCCATGTCTTTGTGGGATGGAAATTCACATGGAAATCCAAATTTTCTATTTGGTGAGAGGTTTATTTTGAAAACCTGTGTTTGGGATGAATGTCTTGACATTTAATAATATTAAAAAAATTATTTTATATGTTTTTCAAGAATTAGGTTGAATTAGATTTCTAGGGAGATCTATAGAGGATTTAATGGGGTAGTCATGGCTACTATAGTAGGATCGGCTAATCGGTGTTGTGGCTAGTACCCCATCACACCTACTAGGATCACTGGAAGTATATGGGACTGTTTTAGGGGAATTTTAATTAGGGAAATACTTAAAATTGATCAATACATCCCCTTATGGTTTTACGTGGATATGGGTTAACTGGGGTGGCCATTTATTTGATGATTTTACCTCCCATTTCATCTCTTATATCACCTTTTAAGAGGTGTTGATTCTGTGATTTTGCAATAGAGATTTAATATAAGTTCATCTAGTTTCGTCTATTTTGTTTCCCTCTTCCTTAAATCTTAATTTTTTCAAGTTTTAGATAGATTTTTTGTGATGATTTTTTTGGATCATGGTGAAATCATCGAATCTTGATGGGGATTTTTCTCTTCTTCAGAAGAGGGAATCCTAAGATGTTGTCTGCACACCATCAGTGGCAGTTTTGGTGAAGGAATTTTTCTCAATTAATTTAATTGTGGATTTCAATTTAACTGAATATAAATAATTTTTAATTTAGTTTTTTGGATAGTTATTTCTCCCCATGACGGTTTTGGGGGTGTTTGAAGGACATCCCATGGTATGTTGGTCATTTTTTATGTGCAATTATGATTATTTTTGAGTATTTAGAAAATTGTGCCAAAATATAGTAAATTTGAAAATTAATAATAAATTTCTATATTTAATTAGTTATTATGTTTATAATAAGATAGATACCCAATAACATGGTTGGTTCCTAGTTGGTCAGACAATATTGGAAGAGGCATGTGCAAGCTTTGGAAGGGGTTAACTCTATCTTCAATGTTAGTGGAACATATAATAAAATTTCACATATGATTTTATGCTTGATGATGAATGACTAAATAAAATAATGATATTTTTCATGGGATTTAGGGACCTAAAATTCACTAGGTAGATGATATATGGTGGTGCTAGTCCTTCTATTCTAAGAATGGGTGATCTTGGGCACTTTGATGTTTTCGGGTCACCCTAATGGATTGGTCTCCAAGGGAAGAAATATATGGTGAGATAAAATAAAACCATGGGAAGTTATAAGATTTCATTTTTAAATATGGATAGTCTATGTTGGGTTACCTAGATCTAGTGGGAATCTATTAGGGGCTTGGGGTTAGAAGATAATGTGTTAGACCTCTACAAGTCTTGTGGATGATGTGAACTCCCTCCTGGGGATAAAGTTGAGTCTTGGTGTATGAGGTGAGTGGGGTAAGTTCTTTAGGACATATAATAATATTATAGAGTGGTTTTCCTTTAGGGAACATTCTATGTTATAACACTTAAGAGATGTAATATGAGACCCAGGTCAGTTGTCATGGCCCGACCCTACCCGGGCTCGAGCCACAACTACCCCATGACCGCCTCCATAGGCCAGGGGCTAGCGACCAGCGCCGAAGGCACAACAACTCGGGGAGGCCTTTGCCTATGTACCTGTAAACACACACGCAGCCCACTCAATACAGAAGTGCAGAGTAAAAGGAAATGTAATGTACTCACTGATATCAACAAACCCCAAATGTGCTTCGACCTCTAAAAAGTACAAAGTAAGTGCGGAAGGTAAAATGAAAGGAAAAGGTAAAAACACACGCCCAACCAGAAAATTTCCACAGCCTGGAATTAGGTAAACAAAACTAAACCACTAGAGAGTCTCCCACCTGGAAACCCCTCTGCGACCACCGTACGTGGTCCAAGCTCTTGAACTCTTAAGCTCCTCGGTAGTCACGATCAACCTGTCTACCATCTTCATGGGCATAACAAGTGCGGGAAAATCCCAAGCAGGGGTGACGATAAAAATACTCAGTAGGATGCCCTGAAGGCTCGAGGGAGAAAAAAAGGAGTTACTAAATAGGTGATTAGTATATCAAATAGGAAAAGGTAAAGGAGTACAAATGAGAGTGCAGTAAAGAATATATCTCAACCCAACAAGGGGAATGAATTAGACTCGTCCAAATCCAAAGAGCTCGAAGCGGTGAGAAGATGAACTTATCATCGAGTCTTCGCTACCCATAGCAAGAGAGTAGACTCGTATAACCACAAGAAGTTGGAAACAGAAAGCATGTGGCATACCCCGCGCGTCTTCGCCTCTCCTGGAAGGAGAGTAACCAAAACCCAAGGAGTGGGTACTGTAACAAGGTATATACACATACATATACTCAATCAAGAATCCCGAACAATATCTTAAGTGGATATTCATCCCATAGATCAGCCTAAGAAAGTGAGTCTCCAACAGTCTCAGAAGTAAACACCATCGATGCCCAGCATCCCACACGTCGGCCCTGAACTGCAAGTCAAGGGGCTCAAATCACTACACCTTGATACTACCCACTTTGGGCGGCACTATCTTGCCCTCACAGTATTAGGTCACATCACAAAGACGCTTCTCGGTGGGGAACGCACCCCTCGTACTTGAGAGTTCTGGAGAAACTCAAACCACACCTCTTCACTTTCACACAGTCGAGAGGTCTTCTCAAAGTAAAATTTGTCACATCACTGACCTGTACAACCAAGTGTCCTGCTCTGGTAGTCATGGAGAAAAGCCACAGACTAGACTAGTAGAAATGAGTGAGTCTCAAAGAAGTCGACGGTTAACCCACTTCCCAGCCCCACTAGAGGGTAAACTCTAAGAGGTCGCAGGGTAACCCACTACCTAGAATCTACTATAGGGTAAACCCTAAGATGTGGATGGGTAACCCACTGTCTAGTCTCTGCTGGAGGGTAAACCCTAAGAGGTCGTCAGGTAACCCACTGCCCAGTCTCTCCTAGAGGTTAAACCCTAAGAGGTCATCGGGTAACCCATTGCACAGTCTCTGTTGGAGGGTAAACCCTAAGAGGTCGTCGGGTAACACACTGCCCAGTCTCTACTGGAGGGTAAACCCTAAGAGGTTGTCGGGTAACCCACTGCCCAGTCGCTGCTGGAGGGTAAACACTAAGAGGTCAATGAGAAACCCACTGCCTAGTCTCTGCTAGAGGGTAAACCCGAAGAAGTCGATGAGAAACCCACTACCCAGCCCCACTGGAGGGTAATCCCGAAACTGCTATGGCCATCCCTAATGGATGGTATAACACTGGCCAACAGAACATGGAGTGGGTATCACGCAACCACCAAACTCCAGAAAAAAACACCTAGTAGAGGTTTAGAACCCGTGTAGTGTGGGTCACGCCGATACCTGGAGCTCTGCCAAGGGAAACATGTCGCGGTAGATCGCGGAAGGAAGATATGATCTCGATACTCCACTAGGGATTCAGGCTCACTGGGGCTTCATACCCTACCAAGAACAACCTCCATGGTAGAGGATCAG
Organism: Viscum album; assembly: GCA_963277665.1. NCBI lineage: Eukaryota > Viridiplantae > Streptophyta > Magnoliopsida > Santalales > Viscaceae > Viscum > Viscum album. Next base: position 1,885,611,321 of record OY728137.1, on the reverse strand, counting down.
TGACTGCGTAATGTATTGGTCACACCAAATCCACGAAAACTCCACCGGGGAACACGGAGGGATGTGATACTGAAAGCCCACATGGCTAAAGGAAAAAAGGGAAACCCAAACAACTCAGTTGATAAAACCGTCGAGAATAGAACTAAGGGAAACCACTCAACCCTGCTGGTCTAAACAATCGTGAACAGATGGACCCTCTACATTGTGAGAGATCAATGGTACGTAAAGGAGAACACGACATACACATGGGGCCTACACGACGTGTGGCCCCAACTCATCTTCGAACCAAGTGCACAAATTTTCTTAGGTATAAACTAAAACATGTACCACCATACATTCTTGTATACTCCCAGAGTATGCCACATCTCCAGCCCAAAGGCTATCATGCACACGACACCCAACGTCAATGCGAAGGTAAAAAATGTAATTTTTCCAACCTGCTTCCTCCACGGTCCTAGCACGGCCAACCATATCTCTTCAAACCTCAACTTCACTCACACGGGAGTGAACAAAATCACACGCCAAGGGATCTCTTCCAAACACACTAAGAAGAACTGCCACTGGAGCACCTTCCATGCTTCCATTTTTAATAAGATCTCGAAAGAGACTCCACACATCCAAACGGATCATACCATTGTAATCCTCATGGAAAAACATGTGAGATCAAATATTTACTCACCTATAATAGACATCTGATGTAAAATTCATTCAACACTACTTTACGCCCAAACGGAATCCCATGGTCCTGAGCCTCGGTCCCGAAAATAGTTGGACGCATCACACCATTTCGATCCCCTCGGGAAAACACGTCAAATTGATTTTTTACTTGCATGGGATAGATATCTGGAGAAAAATATGCATTTCACCGCACTGCACATGAGTGGTTCTTAGTGGGACCCGCTTCCTGGTCCCGTATCACAGTGAATGGATCACATCATTGCAATTATCTCGAAAAACTACACAAGATTGACTATTCACTTGTCTGAATCGGACACCCAGTTATGAAGATGGAAATCACAACCAACTCCCAAAACGGCCCTCATGGGGCCCACACCATCATGCAGAATTTAAGTGGGTGGATTGTTCCATTGAAATGCCCTCAGAAAAATACCCAAAATCGACTTCTCGCACTCCCGGAACGGAAATCCTATGAAAAAGTTGTTAAACGCTACTCGTAGCTTAAAATACGGGTTGTGGGGCCCATGCCTCAACTCTGGCTTCAATACCTAAAACCACCCTGGAAAGCTCCGCCTCGGAGGTAGGGTCCTAACGCCACTGACGGTGCTCAAATCAGACTTCAGATGTGTTCGCGCCATCCAAAACAAGAACTCCCAAAAAAATGTTATTCCACTTAATGGGTGTGTCGCGCCACTGAGGCCCGCATCTCAGGATTTAAAACCACTGAAACCAACTCATATTTCCCGCCTTGATACGAGGTTCATGCTTCAACAGACAGCACGCAAAACGGACACCCGTAGTGAATACTATGGGTGTCCGAGGTCGAGGGGACGAACCCCCCTTGGGCTGGACCGGCCTGGTCCGGCCGTCCCGGCTCGCAGCACCGGCTCGTGGCTTAGCCCCGCGGCCCAGACGTGGACCCGCGGTCCACCATGCGCTGACCAGAAAAGATGGGCCAGTCTTTTTCTTGTGCGGAGACCCGTCGATCATGGGTTTCGGTCTCCCGCGTGGAGTTAGGGCAGAAACCCCGGTCCACCCGAGCGCCAACGACCGTCTGGCTGCCTCGCCCTCACCGAGGGCCGCTCGCCCGGCCCCTCGACCCTGGCTGCCTCCGCAGAATACCCGCCGCGCTGCCCTGTGATGACCTCCACTTCTGAGGAGAGCCCTACCACCGCTACCTCAGACCGTCATCGCCCGGATGGCCGGATCCTCACCGGAAAACACCCAACGCACCTGATCTTCGTCGGACAGCTGCGGACACCACGTGACTTGAAAATTCAAACTGAAACAAGAATAGGAAAGCTCGGAACATAAACTATGCTACCAAGGGCTTATCTAAACAAAATAATGGCAATTAGACACCGTGAAACAAGATCAAAGAGGGTGCAAAAACATAATACGAAACAAAACGATGCCTACCTGTTTGGCAGAGCCCATCACTTAATGAGCGGCCCATCGGAGCCGGATCCGCAAATGTCTTGGAGAGGAGAGAGGCTTGAGGTTTAAGGGAGGTATCATTGGTTGAGATAGCTTCAACCAGAGGATTCTAAAAGGGTAATAGGTGAAGTGGTGGGATTGTTTTAAGTAAATAAATTACTTAACTTTTAATTAATTAATCTTAATCCCCCACCAGTAGGCCCATACCCGAACTCTCAACAGGGTCGGGGTTAAGCCTTCCCTAGGGTAAACACCACCTCCCAAGAACAATGGAATTATTGGAATTTTAATCTGAGGCTCTGTTCAAAGGTTATAAAACTTAATTCCCGAGGCGGCTAAATTACGAAAATGCCCCTGGGGCCATTTTCCACAGAAGGGTCGCGCCCATGAAAATTACACCCCTCCTAGGGTAAATGGTGCACTACGGACTTAGTTTTTCCCTTTGTTTTACCATCTGAGCTACCGTTTAGGATTTATTCCATTTATTTTGTGGGACGAGTGTGAACGCACTGAAAATTTAATTTCGGCCACACCGGGGCTTGGAATCGCACGCCGTCTGAAGGCACGGCTCTAGAATGACATCAAGAATATTCCAAAGTCTTTTATGGAAAAATCCAGGTTCTTACATCATTCCCTCCTTAAATATTTTTTTCCCCAAAATGCAAAACCAGGGAGCAACTTTGGGTACTAAGCCCACACCTGGCTCTCCCTTACCCAGAAGAAATCTTGCATAGTCACGCTTCACCGCACACAGACCAAAGGATTTGATCTGTTCACGTGGGGTTTGCCCTTGTCGATGACATGCATAGGAGCATGGACACATCTCCTCAGGTAAGCCATGTGGGAGACGTCATGCACCCACTCCCAACCTTGGGGTTAGGGAAAGACGGTAGGGAACCTCACCATCCCTTCACACGGTCTCAAATAGCCCGAAGGCCCTCGGGGGTAGCTTACCTCCCCAGTCGAACCCCTACGTCGCACGCCATGACTGGAATCACCATTTGGACCTGGGAAAAATCCCGGTTATTACCTCTTTTATAATATCCTTATGGTGAGACACCCAAGGATATCTAGTCACGCAAGATTTCATAGTCGATGTCCCAAGACCAAGACTCTCTTACATGCTCGAAAAGCAAAGGAGTCGCCACCATCGACTAAAGAACAAGGTTCCACACCTTCTACTATACCGACACAGGGTTACACCGATGCCCCGCGTCACCCTGGTAACAACTCGAGCAAGGAGGAGGGAGAAAAATCATTTCACACACAAAGTCTAATAGTTCTACTACAAAAAGTAGAAGAGCTTTAAAGTGTACCTCTTATCACCTCATGCTCTGCATGATCGTAGACATATAAAGATCATGGCTATCTGTGGTACTAACTGTCAGCTCCTAGAGCCTGAGTTGGACCGCCTAGTGGTGATGGGAAGACCTCGTAATGTCATCCCCCACTTCCAGCTCCTCTCGCTCCTCTACTAGCACAACCTCCCTAGGAACTATTCCGATAAATGTGCTGCCTCTACTATAGTGGTGCGCCTGTTGCCTACCCAAAGTTCTCAGCATACCTGGTCGGGAAGTCCCGTGCCAAGTGACCTCACCCATCACAAGCATATCACCGGCGCTCTCTGGGCTGCACTAGTGCCCTCTGGCACCACTGTCATGTACGACCATGCCCCTGAGTCTAGTTATCGGAATTCCACCTACGTCGAGGTTCTTTCAGCCAACGCCTGCTAGCTGCGGCAGACGTCTCGGCTCTGTCGAGTCTACTGCCACCACCAACTGTAGAATGCGATAGGAATCTCTCTATCACCAGCGCCTACTCTAGAACCTTAGAATAAGTGGGAATTCCCTAGGGTACTATGATAGCATGAATATCTCTACATAGACCCTTCTCAATATTCCGCGCTCAGAATTTTTCGTCATGGAACAAGTCTGGGTAAAATCATGCATGGTCTTTGAAACTAGTCGCATGCTCAGTCACCATCATCCATCCCTACTGAAACTGTAGGAGCTCCTAGATCTGAACGGAGTGTAATAATGTGGGGTAAAACTCCTCATGAAATAGCAGCTGGAAGTCATCCCATGAAAGTGACGACTCATCGAGTAACTGAGTCACTAGACTCCACCAACGCCCCACTGCTCCGTGGAAAAAATCAGGCTACCAAAGCCACCATCGGATCTGTTGGTGTCTGTACAAGCCTGAAGAGGTGAACCACTGTCTCGAGGAAAACCTCTACTGCCGGAGGGTCTAGCTCACCACTGAACCTCAGTGGTCTCTGTCGCTGGAACTCACGGAGCGCTCTCAACCCGCAATCAAGCTCTGTTTTCTCTACGGGAGTTGTCTACTCCTCACCAGGTGGGGTACTACTACCAGCCCACCTGGAGAAAGGGGCTCACATGATGGGTTCTGGACTGAGGCCTCGTAGCTCATAGGGTCGTCATCATGAACCAAAGCTCGTATCCTGGATGGCTGGCTCCGCGGAGGCATCCTCAATGTTATCAAGGAGTACCATGATCAGATGAGCATATATGTAGATGACAGTAACAATAATGGGGAGATGACTCAAGAAGGATAGTCAAAGACTCAATCCTATGTGATTCAAAAACCAATTTTCTCTGCAACTGGTGTCTCAGCATGCCGAGTCGACAATCGGGTTATCTGGGTCCTAGTGAATGGATACGTCAGCCACTGCACTATCACTGGACTCCCTGGCCTGAGAGACGCTCTCGAGACATGTTGGCACCATTTCCCTAAATCCCAACCAATTCCTTTTTAGGGATGTACGAACAATTTTCCAAGGAATAAACCACCTCTGATACCACTTTGTCACGACCCGACCCTACCCAGGCTCGAGCCGTAATGACCCCAAGCCCGCCTCCATAGGCCAGGGGCTGGCGACCAATGCCGAAGGCACAAAAACTCAAGGAGGCCTTTTCCTATGTACCTGTACACACACACGAATCCCACTCAATGCAGAAGTGCATAGTAAAAGGAAAGGTAAAGTACTCATTGATATCAACAAACCACAAATGTGCATTGACCTCTAAACATTACAAAGTAAGTGCTGAAGTTAAACTGAAAAGAAAAGGTAAAAACACGATCCCAACCATAAAAGTGACACAACCCGGAAACAGGTAAAAAAAAGTAAAAAACTGGAGATTCTCCCACCTGTAAACCCCTCTATGACCACCGTACATGGTCCAAGATTTTTAACTCCTAAGATCCTCAGTAGTCACGACCAAGTGGTCCATCGTCTGCATGGGCACACCAATTGCGTGCAAAGCCCAAGCAGGGGTGAGTATAAAAATACTCAGTATGATTCCCTGAAGTCTCGAGGAAGCAACAAAGGAGGTACTGAAGAGGTGAGCAGTAGATCGAACATAAAAACGTAAAGGAGTACAATCGAGATTGCAGTAAAGAATACAGCTCAACCCAACAAGGGGAAGGAAGTAGAGTCATCCAAACACAAGGAGAAAGAATCGGTGAGAAGATGAACTTCTAGTCGAGTCTTCGCTACCCATAGCAAGAGAGTAGACTCATCCAACCACAAGAATCTAGACACGGAAAGCACGTGGCATACCCTGTGCATTTTCACCTCTCCTAGAAGGAGAGTAACCAAAAACCAAATATTGGGTACTGGAACAAGGTATATACACATCCATATGCTCAATCAAGAATCCTAAAAAAGATCATAAGGGGATCTCCATCCTGTAGCTCAGCCCAAGAAAGTGAGTTGCTAATAGTCTCAGAAGTAAACACCATCGATGCCCAGCATCCCACATGTCAGCCCTGAACTGCAAGTCAAGGGGCTCAAATCACTGTACCTTGATACTACCTGTATTGGGTGGCACTGACATGCCCTCACTGTTTTAGGTCGCGTCACAAGGATGTGTCTCGGTGGGTAAAGTTCCCCTCATACTTGAGAGTTTTGAGGAAAGTCAAACCACACCTCATCATTATCACACAGTCGAGAGGTCTTCTCAAAGTTCAAGTTGTCACATCACTGACCCGTACAACCAAGGGTCCCACTCTAGTAATCACATAGAAAAGCCACAGACTAGGCTAGTAGAAAGTACTGAGTCTAAAATAAGTTGTTGGGTAACCCATTGCCCAACCCCGCTGGAGGGTAAACCCTAAAAGGTCGTTGGGTAACCCACTGCCCAGTCTCTGCTAGAGGGTAAACCCTATGAGGTCGACGCGTAACCCACTACCCTATCTTTGCTGGAGGGTAAACCCTAAGAGGTCGCCGGGTAATCCACTGCCCAGTCTCTTCTGGAGGGTAAACCCTAATAAGTCATCGGGTAACCCACTGCCCAGTCTCTGCTGGAGGGTAAAGCCTAAGTGGTCGTCGGGTAACCCACTACCCAGTCTCTGCTAGGGGGTAAACCCTAAGAGGTCAATGAGCAACCCACTGCCCAGTCTTTGCTGGAGGGTAAACCTAAAGAAGTCGATGAGCAACCCACTTCCCAGCCCCACTGGATGGTAAACCCGGAACTGATCTAGCCATCTGTTGGGACCACTTTGTGTATGATGATTGTATTTGCTGTCAATAGTTGTCAATACTCTTCAAAATGAAGAAGGATATGAAGAAGGACTAAAAAGTTAGTGCAAATTGGCTGAACTGATGTGAGTTTTCCTGGAGAATTATTATGGAGTCACAGCATTGGATTTCATACTTGAACAATTCCTTAAGAAGAGTAATTCAGATGATTTTTGAACTGATCCTAAGTTCAAAGAACTTGTGTCAAAGGTGACACATTGTTTACAACAATAAAGAATGGAGAAGTTTCATCCATTTGAGGATTATTGGAGCATAACTATGAAGTATCATCTATCTATAGATGGTTGAAGAAGACTGAGGATTTGAAGAAGACAATTCAATGCTTCATGATTTCATTAGAATCATGCAAGAGCATACTTGAAGAAAATAATCATACGATTTTAATGAAGTAGATATTGATGGCTGGAGATGAAGAGAGAGTGTGGAAAGACTTTTCATTCTAAGAAAGTGTTTGAAGAAGCCTTAAGCCTCCACTTTTGGAAGAAAATAGATAAATGGAGTTCTTTGGAATTAAAACTCCAAAAGGAATTGGGGATTTTAAGTGAGGATGAAAGAAGTACTTTGGAATTCATATTCTAAAAAGAATGGATGAAATCAGATGATGCTTTCCTGATTTGTATTTTACAATCATCACAAGTTTGGAGAACTTGTGGTGCAAGCCATATGAAGTATAGAGAGAGTAAAGAAGTGTTTTGGCAAAACAAATTTCAATATCATACTATCCAAAAATGTCAAAGGAAAGAAAAAGGTGCGCAAGTGGTGGCGTGCAAGTGGCGGCACGCAAGTGGTGGTGCGCAAGTGTCTGCACACAAGTGTTGTAGAGGCATGGAAGTCATATTTCAAGTAGCATTATTTCAGAAATATGTCAAAGTAAAGAAAGTGGCATGCAAGTATAAGTGGCGCGCAAGTCATATTTCAAATATCATCCAATCAAAATATGACAAAGGAAATAAAGTGGCACGCAAGTTAATGATTGGTGTGCAAGTCAAGAAATGGCACACAAGTATAAGGGGTGCGCAAGTGTGGCGCGCAAGTATAAGGGGTGCACAAGGGTGTCTCACAAGTATAAGCGGCACACAATTGTATGTTGCACGCATTTCATATTCCAACATCATCATATCAAAATATGAAAAGGTACAGAAAGATTCGCGCTAGTGATAGAAGGGCATGCAGGTGATGAAGCGGAGCGCATGTGATGCAGTGGTGCACAAGTATTAGCGCGCAAGTGTATGTGGTGTGCAATTCACCAAAATTCTTATAAATAGATGACTTGCCTCCTCATTTTTTAAGGCTCAACACTTAAGAGAAAAATTTGAGCTCTGAACGCGCAAGTGTAGAAAGCGGCATGCAAGCTAAAGTGGCGCTCAAGCTGAGGGTTATTTAAAAGGCGTGCAAGTTTTTCCGCTCAAGTATTTCCATGCAAGTATTGTCGCACAAGTATTGTGGTGCTAGTATTGTCACACAAGTGTGGTCGCCCATGTTTTGGTGAGCAAGTTTTGGTGCGAAAGTTGTTAGAGGCGCTCAAGCAGGTGGCGCACAAGCTGAGTGGCATGCTTGTAGGGTGGCGCACATGTAAGTAGTGGCACGCAAGCTGTGAGTTGTTCTAGAAGTTCTTACCAGCTTCTATTCATCTTTGATGATGCTAAGTTGATCTAGAATTTATTATTTTTATAATCACAGAGAGAACTTGTGATTCTAGCAAGAAGAATAAGAAGAAGATCTCAATGTAGATGGTTTTCACTGAAAGAGAATGTGTGAAGAAGAGTAGGTTTCAGTGTATCTAGTTTTTCATTATAGAAGCATATGAAGAAGAAGAGTGTGAAACTTATAGGTTTGCTGCACAGAAAGAAGAGAAGAAGAATAAGAAGAAAAGAGTGTTCCCAATTGAGGCCTACACTTATTTAGGGCAGTTAAATTTAGATGATTCTACGTGAGCGAATCCTCAGTGTCTGAATAATCACATTGGTGTATGTGATTCTATCCAAGAAGAGAGAAGAAGTTTTAGTGCAGTTGGTTGTTGCACTAAGAAGAAGAAAGAAGAAGTTTAGTGCAGTTAGTGTTGCACTATAAAAGAAGAGAAGGAAAGAAGGAAGAATTGCTTGCCTACTTCTTTGCAAGTAATCAAGTGAAGAGCACTGAAGAAGATCAAGGGAAGAACCTCCTTTTTGAAGAAGGATAAAGACTGTCTCCATAGGCAGTATAAAGAACCAGCTAGAGGCTGCAAGATGGGCTAGGTCATCACTAGTCTACGGAAGAGGATTGTTTTTCACCCCCTCCAAAGTGTAGGGATTCACACTGGAAAGTTGGTCTAGGTCATCACCAGTCCAGGGAAAAGGATTGTTCCCCACCCCCTCCAAAGTGTAGGGACTCACACTGGAAATTTGGGCTACGTCATCACCAGTTCAGGGAAGATCATTGTTCCCCACCACCCTCCAAAGTGTAGGGACTCACACTAGATAGAGGATTGTTTTCCTAGACACTCCATTATAAAATGATATCACATTATAATGGAGAATCCATGCACTGGTCATACCCATGCATGGAAAGGACATAGCTACTCTTATTGAGTGGTGAACCTTGTAAAAATATAGTGTGTATATTTTTACTGCTTTCTATTATTTCATGCGACAGGGAAAAGAGAATAAGAAAATCAATATCCTAACAGGTCATGAGGTACAGGGATAAAAGTTGGAATTGGTTTAAAATGTCCCCAACACTGATTCACACCCCCCCTCTTAGTGATAGGTATATCCCAAACTGGTCCTCTCAATTGGTATCAGAGGGAAGTTCACCTCTGTTGGACTCTCTACAGTGAAGTTATTATCTTTTAAAAACATGAGTTCTTTTTGAGTCAACAATAAAGATTATTGTTTGTAAAGATTCAGCTATCTCTAGGCAGAAAGTTATATCTACCAAGACCATGATAAACAGGAAAAAGAAAGAGAAGAAAAAATTGAAGAAGAATTCCCTCTTATCTAAAGAAGAGGAAGAATATGGTTCTCCATATCTGGATGATATTAAAGAAACACTAGACTTGGAAGGTAATAAAAAAGTGGCTCAAGTACCCATCAAGAATATGGACAACCTTCTTACCTCAACTGATCAAGAGGTATGGGTTAGTATATTTTGAAAGTATTCTCATGATGAAAATTCTAGCACAAGTGGTGATGATCAATCAACAACATCTCAAGAAATATCAGTTGATCGATTAATAATGATTCTGCATGGTATTCTTGAAATGAGTATATCCCTGGATTGTTGAGTATTTCAGTGCATGCAGGAAAATATCACTCAGCTAGAAGAAGAAACTGATGTTTTGGAGAAAATAATTACAAGAAAAAATTGTTGGATGTCTAAAGATCTCCAGACAGGTTGGAGCCTTTGAAGCAAAAAAGAGGGGATTTGAAGAAAGTTCTTCAAAGTGGCTCAAAGATGTTGAAGAAAATGAGTGATTCAACAAGACTATGGAAGAGAAGATCCATGCACTTGAAGATGAACTGAAAAGGGCCAATGAAGTCAAGAAGTTATATTTGGAAGATTACTCCAAGAAGAACAATAAACTTGACTCTTTGTTACAAAACAAAGTAAAGACGCATAAAGATGAAGTTGAAATACTTGAGTAAGTCCTGTGAAGATAATATGACTATGATTGAAGACCAAAAGGTCATGTTTAATATGAGATTTCTAGAGTTGGAAGATCACTTTACCAATCTTGAGAAGACACATATTGAGTCTTCACAAAAGAATAAAACAGTTTCTGCTAGTACCCAGTGTTCACTGGAGGATTCAACTGTTAAAAGACCTAAAAAATGTGATAAGAAGATCATGACTTAACTCATTGATCCATCAAAAGTAGATGATAAAGTAAAGGTATCATCCATACCAACTTGTATTAATATTTCTAAAATTTCTTCTACAAAAAGTGCAGGTTGGAAGAGAGATTCTAAACAAGTTTGGATGAAGAAAAACGAGATGCAACCTATCACCATGGATAGGTTGGATAGGGGAAAGATTGTGAAAGATATATCCCTCAAGAAAGCGCAACATATCATGAAGAAGACTCAACAACCTTATCAAGAATATGACAAGAAGTCAAGGTTTGTTGGTCAATGCTGGTGCTGCAATAGGTTTGGGCATTGTGCACTAGATTGTTGGTACAATCCCTTAAATGTAAAACCACAGAGAAAGCCCATCACAAGGGGGAGAAATCCAAAGAAGAAGAATCAACATCCACAGATCCAGAAACATCTGTATAATGCAAATATATTTGGAATGTTAGATAACATCTGTGATGTATGAAATAGGAGTGGTCATATGAATAGTGCATGTTCATATAAGAAAATAAGACCACAGAAGTTGGTCAAGAATGAAGAAGCATCCTTTTGAAGAAATCAGACGAATAATGTGGAAAAAAATTCTCCCAAGAAGATTTCAAGAAGGAAATATGAGAAATACTTGGATTCAAAATCCAAAAGGGTGAAGGTTGGTGCATCCAAAATAACTACTAAGAAATAAGTCACTCAGAAGAATCCATGTAGAAGATTCAATCTTAATGCCTCAATACCTAATGATATATTGGTGGTTTGGCTAGAAAATTTGGATAGAATGAGGAAAATGGAAGATGAACAAGCTAAGGTTAGTGATAAATACAAAAAGAAGATTCTACATGAATACAATGAAGTTCTATGTGTGAGGTGCAATAAGGATGGTCATACTGTGAGACAGTGCTTTGAATTTATTCCAGCACAATAAGAATTCATGAAGAGGATGAATGTTTCACCGAGAGATTCTAGTTCTTGGAAATATCTTGAATAAAGAATATTCACACACAAAGAGATGGAAGAAATAGTGACGTCCACACAATCACAGTTAGCATTGAAGATCATTTGTGAAAGTGTGAAGAATGGAGCATCTGGATTGAGAATATCATCTCAACCTTGTTGTTAACATTGATTGAGAAAAGAGGATCCACCTTATTCCATTAAATATTTTTGTATTTTAATGGTTATTATCATAAAAGGAATTGAAGGTGAAGTAAGATCTCAGGAGTAAAACCTGGGATTCAGTGAGGAGAAGTGTTCCCTTGAGGGGGAGACACATGAAGAAGCTGTCAGAGTCATTATCTCAATCAGTATCAACATCAGTTGGTAAAAAAATCAATTACTCTGAAGATTTTATGAAGACCATGTCACAGGAAAAGGTATGTCATTTCTTAATCTCTCATCCTTGGTTACTCAAAATAAATATATTTTTATAAAGGGGGAGTAACTAGGTTAATCAGTGACATAAGAAGAATGAAAGTTCCCCAAGGCCACTTATCCTGCTAATTGTACCTGAATGTTTTTTATCCTTTTATTGAAGTGAGTGCAATAATTTCAGGATTTATTATTCTTATCACATTAAATATCTTTATCCTGGAATGAAAGTGGAAAACCCTTGAAGACAAGTGTAGGAGATCTCGTCTTATGAGGTATCACGATCAGTGGATAATGGATAGCTTTGTTGTCTAAATAAAATTCTCTTGTTTTCTACAACGAGATTTTCTCAAGTAGACTTAGAGTGAATTGATTGATGGTACACTATTTAAGTAAGGACTGATACCCTCTCTACCATGAACTTTGTATTTCCTGTCAATAAGGGGGAGCGAAAGTGAAATGAAATATTAAAATTAAAGGGGAGAGAGAAGATTATTATTTTGACATTAACACATTCATTAGAGGATATTTTTTTGTATTGACAAAAAAAATACAAAGGGGGAGATTGTTGGGACCACTTTGTGTATGAATATTGTATTTGTTGTCAACTGTTTTCAATACTTGTCAAAATTAAGAAGGATATGAAGAAGAAATAAAAAGTTAGTGGAGATTGGCTGAACTAAAGTAAGGTTTCTTGTAGAATTGTCATGGAATCATAGAATTGGATTTCATACTTGAGAAATTCTCTAAGAAGAGTAATTCAAATGATTGTTGAATTGATCCTAAGTTCAAAGAACTTGTGTCAAAGGTGACACATTGTTTACAACAATAAAGAATGGAGAAGTATCATCCATTTGAGGATGACTGGATCAAAATGGTGAAGTATCATCTATCTAAGGATGGTTGAATAAGAATGAGGATTTGAAGAAGAAAATTCAATGCTCATGATTTCATAAGAACCATGCAAGAGCTTACTTGAAGAAAATAATCATATGATTTGAATGAAGTAGAGAATGATGGCGGAAGATAAAGAGAGAGTGTGGAAGGACTTGGAATTCTAAGAAGGTGTTTGAAGAAGCCTTAAGAATCCAATTTTGGAAGAAGAGAGATAAATGGAGTTATTTGGAATTAACACTCCAAAAGGAATTGAGGATTTGAAGTGAGGTTGAAAGAAGTACTTTGGAATTCATATTCCAAAAAGAATGGATGAAATTAGACGATGCTTTTCTGATTTGTATTTTACAATCATCACAAGTTTGGAGAACTTGTGGTGCAAGCCGTATGAAGGATAGAGAGATTAAAGAAGTTTTTTTTGTAAAAACACATTTCAATGTCATCCTATCAAAAAATGACAAAGGCAAGAAGAAGGTGCACAAGTTGTGGCACGCAAGTGGTGGTGCGCAAGTGTCAGCGCACAAGTGTTGTAGAGGCGTTCAAGTCGTATTTCAAATAGCATTATTTCACAAATATGGAAAAGGAAATAAAGTGGCACTCAAGTATAAGTGGAGTGAAATTCATATTTCAATGATCATCCAATCAATATATTACAAAGGAAATAAAGTGTCATGAAAGTTAATGATTGGCGCGCAAGTCAAGAAGTGGCGAGCAAGTATAAGGGGCGCGCAAGTGTGGCGCGCAAGTATAAGGGGTGAGCAAGTGTGTCACACAATTATAAGTGGTGCACAATTGTATGTTTCACGCAAGTCATATTCCAACATCATCATATCAAAATATGACAAGGGAAAGAAAGAGTCATGCTAGTGATAGAAGGGCGTGCAAGTGATGAAGTGGCGCACAAGTGATGTAGTTGCATGCAAGTAGTGGCGCGCAAGTGCATGTGGCACGCAAGTCACCAAAATTCCTATAAATAGATGACTTTACTCCTCATTTTTTACGGCTAAACACTTAAGTGAAAAATGTGAGCTCTGAACGCGCACGTGTAGAAAAAGGCGTGCAAGCTGAAGTGGCACGCAATCTGAGGGTTATTTATAAGGAGTGCAAGTTTTTCAGCGCAAGTATTTCCACGCAAGTATTGTCGTGAAAGTATTTCCATGAAAGTATTTCCGTGCAAGTATTACTGCGCAAGTTTTGGCGCGCAAGTTGTTAGAGGCGCGCAAGCAGGTGGCACACAAGCTGAGTGGCACGCATGCAGGGTGGCGCGCAAGTAAGGAGTGGCGCGCAAGCTGTGAGTTGTTCTAGAAGTTCTTACCAGCTTCTGTTCAACTATTGTGATGCTAAGTTGATCTAGAATTCATTATTTTTATAATAACAGAGAGAACCTGTGATTCTAACAAGAATAAGAAGAAGAAGAGATTGGTGAAAATGGTTTTATACTGAAAGAGAATATGTGAAGAAGAGTAGGTTTCAGTGTAGCTGGTTTTTCAATGAAGAAGCAGAGGAAGAAGAATACTGTGCAGCTTACAGGTTTGCTGCATAGAAAGAAGAGAAGAAGAATAATAAGAACAGAGTATGCCCAATTTAAGCCTACACTTATTTAGGGCAGTTAAATTTAGATGATTCTACATGGGAAGATCCCCAGTGTTTGAATAATTACATTGGTGTATGTGATTCTAGCCAAGAAGAGAGAAGAAGTTTTAGTGCAGTTGGTTGTTGCACTAAGAAGAAGAAAGAATAATTTTAGTGCAGTTAGTGTTGCACTATAAAATAAGATAAGTAATGAAGGAAGTATTTCTTGCCTACTACTTTGCAAGTAATCAAGTGAAGAGCACTGAAGAAGAGCAAGAGAAGAACCTACCTTTTGAAGAAGGAAGAAGACTATCTCCATAGGCAGTATAAAGAACTAGCTAGAGGCTGCAAGTTGGGATAGGTCCTCACCAGTCCAGGGAAGAGTATTGTTTCCCACCCCCTCCAAAGTGTGGGGACTCACACTGGAAATTTGGGCTAGGTCATCACCATATCCGGGAAGAGGATTGTTTCCCCCCCCCCCCCCACAAAGTGTAGGGACTCACACTAGATAAAGGATTGTTTTCCTAGACACTCCATTGTAAAATGATATCACATTATAATGGATAATCCATGCACTGGTCATACCCATGCATGGAAAGGACATAGCTACTCTTATTGGGTGGTGAACCTTGTAAATATTTCGTGTCCATATCTTTACTGCTTTCTATTATTGCATGCGACAGGGAAAATAGAATAAGAGAATCATGATCCTAACAGGTCCAGAGGTACAAGGATAAAAGTTGGAATTAGTTTAAAATGTCCCCATCATTGATTCACCCCCCTCTCAGTGTTAGGTAAATCCCAAACTGGTCCTCTCACCATCCCTACTGGATGGTACAACACTGGCCAATAGAACACAGAGTGGGTATCGCGCAACCACCCAACTCCAGAACAAAACACCTAGAAGAGGTTCAGCACCCGTGTAGTGTGGTTCATACCGATACCTAGAGCTCTGCCTAAGGAAACATGTAATGGTAGATCATGGAATGAAGATATGATCTTGATACTCATCTAGGGAGTCAGGCTCACTGGGGCTCCGTACCCTACCGAGAACAATTTTTTGGGTAGAGGATCAGTGCCAGCATAATGTATTGGTCACACCAAATCCACAAAAACTCTACCAGGGAACACGAAGAGACGTGATACTGAAAGCCCACACAGCTAAAGGAAAAAGGGAAACCCAAACAACTCCGCCGATCAAACTGTCTAGAATAGAACCAGGGGAAACCACTCAACCCTGCTGGTCTAAACCATCGTGAACAGTGGGACCCTCTATGTCGCGAGATATCAAAGGTACGTAATGGAGAACACGACAGAAACATGGAACCCACATGACGTGTGGCCCTAACTCATCTCCAATCCAAGAGCACAAACGTTCTCAGGTACAAACAACAACATGTACATCCAAGAATTCCCATATACTCCCAGATTATGTCATATCTCTAGCCCAAAGGCTATCGTGGACACGACACACAATGTCAATGCGAAGGGAAAAACGTAATTTTTCCAAACTACTTCTTCCACGGCCCTAGCACGGCCAACCATATCTCTTCAAACATCAACTTCACTCACACGGGAGTGAACACGATCACACGCCAAGGATTTTCATCCAAACACATCAAGAAGAACTGCCACCGGAGCACCTTCCATGCTTCCACATTTAATAAGATCTCGAAAGAGACTCCACACATCCAAATGGATCGTACCATTGTAATAATCACTGAAAAACACACGATATCAACTATTTAATCGCCTCCAATATACATCCGATTTAAAATTCATTCAACACTACTTTACGCCTGAATGACATCCCGTGGTCCCGAGCCTTGGTCCCAAAAACAGTCGAGCGCATCGCACCATTTTGATCCCCTTGGGAAAACACGACAAATTGACTGTTTACATTCTTGGGGTAGATGTCTGGAGAAAAAGATTCATTTCGTCATACCACACATGAGAAGTGCTTCGTGGGACCCTCATCTCGGTCCTGCAGTGCAACGAACAGATCACACCCTTGCGATTCTCTCAGAAAACTACACAAGATTGACTATTCACTTTTCTGAATCGGACACCTGGTGAAGAAGATGGAAATCACAGTCAACTCCCAAAATTTCCCTCATGGGGCCCGCACCATCGTGCATAATTAAAGAGGGAAGATTGTGTCATTGCAATGCCCTCATAAAAACACCCAAAATCGACTGCTCGCATGCCCCGAACATACATCCGATGAAAAAGTTGTTAAATGCTACTCGCAGCTTAAAATACTAGTCATGGGGCCCACACCTAAACTCCTTCATCAATTCCTCAAACTACCCAGGAAAGTTACTCCTTGGAGCTAGGTTTCTAACGCCGCTGACGGTGCTCAAATCGGACATCAGATGTGTCTGTGACATCCAAAACAAGAACTCCCGAAAAAACACCAATCAACTTAATGGGCATGTCGTGCCATCGAGGCCCCCATCTCAAGAGTTAAAACACCCAAAACCATCTCATATTCCCCGCCTTGAGCCGAGGTTTTCAATGCCACAGACAGTACGCAAAACGGACACCCGTAGTGAAATTTACGGGTGTCCGAGTTCGAGGTGACGAACCCCCTTTGGGCTGGACCGGCCTGGTCCGGCCCGCGACGGTCGGCCCGGCTCATAGCGCCAGCCCGTGGCTCAGCCGAGCAGCCCGACCATGGACCCGCGGTCCACCGTGCGCTGACCAGCCATGAGGGGCCAGTCTTGGTCTTGCACGGAGACCCACCGAGCACGGGTCTCGGTCTCCCGTGCGGAGTCGCGGCCGCGACCCCGGTCCACCTGAGCGCCGACGACCGCCTGGCTGCCTCACCCTCAACGAGGCCCGCTCGCCCGGCCGCTCGACCCCGACCACCTCCGATGAAGACCCGTCATTCCACCATGTTCTAACCTCCCCTACCGAGGAGAGCGTCGTCGCTGCTACCTCGGACCGCCGCCGCCCGGATGGCCGGATCCACGCCGGAAAACACCCAACACACCCGGATCTTTGTCAGACAGCTATGGATGCCTCGGGACTAAACAATTCAAACCTAAACAAGCATCGGAAATATCAGAACATAAAATACGCAACCAAGGGATTCTATCAACAAAATAATGGCAATTAGAAACCATGAATCCAGATCAAAGAGGGTGCATAAACTTAATACGAAAAAAACGACGCCTACCTATTGGGTGTAGCCCGTCGCTTCACGAGCAACCCGATGGAGCCGGATCTGCAAATGTCTTGGAGAGGAGAGTGGATTGAGGTTGAAGGGAGGGGTCCTTGGTTGAGAGAGCTTCCACCAGAGGATTCTCAAAGGGGAAGAGGTGAAGTGGTGGGTTTTGTTTAAGTAAAGAAATTACTTAACTTTTAATTAATTAATCTTAATACCCCACCCATAGGTCTGTACCCGAACTCTCAACGGGGTTGTGGTTAAGCCTCCCCTAGGGTAAACACCACCTCTTGAGCACAATGACGGTCTTGGTATTTTAATTCGAGGCTCCTTTCAAAATTTATAAAAGTTAATGCCTGAGGCTGCTAAATTACGAAAACGCCCCTGTGGCCATTTTCCACAGAAGGGTTGCGCTTGCGAAAATTACACCCCTCCAAGGGTAAACGGCACGTTCCGGACTCAGCGGTGCCCTCAGTTTTCCCGTCAGAGCTATTTTTTAGGAGTTATTCCATTTATTTTGTGTGCCCAGTGTGAACGCACTGAAAATTTAATTTCGGCCACACTGGGGTTCGGAATCGCACGTCGTATGAAGGCGCTGCTATGGAATAACATCAAAAATATTCCAAATTAATTTATGGAAAAAACCAGCTTCTTACATCCGCATATCAGGATTTTTTCAGGACTTGGCATTAATATTCCAATAGAAATTTCTTGTGAGTTGGAACCCACAAATGAGGAAAGAGTCAGGTAGGATTTAGTAGCTTGTGATGATCACTCATTAGTGGGACTAAGATTATTGAGTGAATTTTTCAAGGTTGGATAGGGACTTGGGTTTTCGATCAGGGTGATCCATCGGATAGAAATATCACAAGCGAGTGACGAGATTGAGGTGGTATCCATAATATGAGACCATGGCATGTCTAGAGGAACCATTAAATTACCTATTAAGAAAGTTGAGATGTTTTTATAATGATTTACTAGGTCACAAGAAAATATAACCTTGGGATCTGTTTGGAGCTCATGTGATGGGTTTCGGCCTTATGTTCTTATGCTTGAGGGACCTTACCTAGACGAGGCTTTGATTAGGATGCTTGAGGTGGAATATTTCAAGTTTTTTGTAATGTTTTAGGGTAAATATAGGGATCACCAATATTTATGGGATGGGTTGGTGTTATTAGTGACCTTTATGTAGAGTCTTATGCCAGTGTGGTGACCTCTCTATAGTCTATAGGGATGGGCTGGTGGGATGGACCTCTGCGGTGACTGCGGTGATGGGTCGATGGATGGACGCTCCCTAATGTAATGGTATTGGGTCAAGGACCTTGAAAATATGTCTTGGATCAACTTAAATGTGTTGTAAATTAAAATTGGGAATATTGGTTTGATGACCTCCCTGGGGGATGGATCGTGGTATGATTGATGACTGATGGACCTTTCTATAGTGATTAAGTATGGGTCAATACGTTTTGACATATGATCTTGCCCAATGTTTGTGGGTATTGGGTTGAGGTTCTAGACACCTCCCTAACATGAGTCTTTTGGTATATCTGGTAATTAATACAATGGAATGAGGTGATTGGTGGATCCCACCGTGGCACGGAAGTATGTATAGTCAAGTCCAAGGTGGTCTAGATATCACCTGATTACCTAACAGGAATGTATACCTTATCAGGGATCATGGAGTCCTAGTTATCACACAATGAATCAATGATCATGTTAATTGTATTTTCTTCATATGAATAAACACTCATATGATGAAATATATTAGAGGTGCTTGTTGAGACCCTACTGAGTTTCATTCTTAAACTCTGTTCAAGTATCTCGGTGTGCATGTAGACTTTATTTCATCATTTCGGGTCAGAGAAGAGAACATAATAAAGATCATGTTGGGGAAACTTGATAAGATTCTCGAGAAAGGTTGTGTAAGGCCTAGGGATACTTTAAGGTATGGGGTTCATGTGTTTTATTTTCAATTTTTTCTATATTTTGGATTAGTCTGGTGGGTAACTAGTTGTATATTTTGTATGAAATCATAATTTATGATAGTGTATTTATTCATTTATTGATTATACATACTCTTATATTAATGGATGTGTATTTTCATTGGTTATTTTCATTGTTTTTTACTCTATTTTAGGGGAATTGTCTCCCCATTATATGGATTGTGTCCTTGTTTATATTTAGTATCCTCTGGAATAAAAGGATTTTCGCTTGACCACATGGTGACCCCAGCTCTAGGTATTGATGAGTGGCACAGGGAGGGGTGTTACAAAGCAGTATCATATGATTATTTTATTTTATGATTTGTGGAGATGGTAGAAAGGTGGTCTAGGTATGTGTTGGATCCTATGAAGGGTATCATACATGTGCATTGGGAACACCTACTCTAGTATCAATTCTATATTACTAGGGCAATAATATTGCTACTATAGGTTTTTGATTTTACAATTATGTGATTTCACCTTAGGTAAATCACATAGAGTTTGGATTTATGCTTTATTATGGTTAGAATCTTGGCCTATTAGAAAGAAATATGTGTCGGGATCTTGGACCATTACAGAAAGATTGGGTCCATGCATCACAGTAATCATATAGAATTCACATGACATATATGTACTTTCTAATGGTAATTTACTAATGAGAGGACGAAGATGTTTAAAGTATCAAAATAACTTTATACAATGTTTTCATATATAACATTTTGGTCTCATTCTTCCCAAATAGTATATATATATTCTATTTTAATGGAATATCATGTGGACCATAAGGTGGGAGGTTTCCTGGTGCTGAAATGTCGTCCCTTAAATGAGGGATGTGTGGATACCCTTTATGGGTCATTCCATGCATTTGACACCCTAGTGATGCCTCGAGGAGTGTAAAAAATCCTAAGAGGTGGTTCAATGATGGTAAGGGATTTGACTATGAAAGTGTAAACCCTGATTGAGTTGTGAAAGGAATATGGAATGTCGTTTGGTTGGTATCATGGTAGGTTTAAGAGGGAAGGACATGTTCATTTCCTAGCTTGGTGGAATTTGGATGCTCTTTTAGTTAGTGTAGTGAGATCATGGATGGGTGCTCATGGTTATTTATATGATGCCTAGATGGTGGGTGTTAATGTGCTTAGGCTTGGAATAGGATATGAATTACATTTTTGGTAGGGACTAACACGCTTTTGAGGCATGGTCAGCGGGTTAGGCTTGTGTGCCTAGTCTTAGTGGAATGAGACTCATGTGAGTGTGAGTTGGGTTGTGAAATCGGGCCACACAGAAGTGTGTAGTTATTTTTTTTTGATTAAGACCAGTTTAGATAGTGTATGATAATGTGTGAGAGGGTTATCTATGGATCACTCAACCTCAATAAGTAGAGAGTGAGTTTTAATGATAATTTTTGGAAAAGTTTATATGTGAAAGGATAGGAGCACATTATGTATGATCAATCCCCACCTAGATTATTGATCAGTAAAATGGTCCATGTGGGGGTATGTTGGAATTTTTTTATAATGCGTGGTCCAAAGTGGTGTTATAGTTTTAATGCGGTGGTGGTTTGGTTTTGGTTCACTCTAATGGGGAGGTGACCGTTGTGATTGGTGAGACCCTCGCAAGAATGCTAACCTAATTAGTTTGTTGTGTAAGAGACATCTCCATATGGTGAAAGGTGATGATGACATTGGTTTAAGATACCTTAATATGTTCAATCATATTGGATGCATTAGCATGGATTTCCTATTATATGTGGTGTCAAAGGATGACAGGATAATGTGTGGCTTGGGAAGATTTACACACATGTTGTGTTGGGGCCGGTTTAGTGGTAATGATCATAGAGAGGTATAAAGGAATCCATATAGTAGGGAGGACACCATTGGCCAGTTAGAGTGTGTGACCAATTTTTGGATGATCTTAATCTGTGTTGAGGATGAAATTTTAGGTGAATAAAGAATGGTAAACAATTAGATTTTTGAGTTGGGAATCGGTTATGAGTGGATTGGTCATGTCCTATCATTGCATGTGGTGAAGAGGATAGTGTGTATTTTGGAATTTGGGAGGATGGTTTATTGGATATGATTATGATACTTTTTTGGTGTGTAGAATTGTATCAGTTTCAGGTGCATGGACATTGTATCATATGGATTATGGAGGCTAGACCAATCATGTATGGTTGAGGACACACCATGGTGTCTATGTGTAGTGACACCCAACGTAGTTTTGTACCTAAAAAATACTATAGTTTGAAATCAGATGTGGTTCGGAAGGATTAAATACTTTGGAATTGCAATCATGTCGGTTTTACATGATCCAAGCATGTATCGGGTTTGGGATGTGCCTCGTCTTGGAGTGAGAGAACGATGGTTGGAGTAGGTGATTGGTGACCCAACCTTGGAGTTACACAAACTTTCACCTATAATATGGTGTTAGTGTTTTAAAAAAACAATATGATTCTTCTTGATGTAAGGAATTATGATCGAGGTTTAGGGTTCACAAAGTGTCGGCATGACTATCTAAGCATTTTGGGAAAAGTAAGATGGAGTTATGATATAACTTTTTATGTGGTTTCAAAAGCGGTGAGGTTGGAACCATGTCAGGAACATCATATCAGGTATAACCGATGGGGTTCGAGGATTAGACTAAATCATTTTGGAGGGAAACTTTTGTATCCAAAATTGGTATTAGAGTAGCACAGGGAAATAACATTGGGTATTTAGGGATAGAATATGGGGAGTTCTCAGTGAATTAAAAAATTAGGTAGATTGAGAGTTGTGTCATGGAGGTTTAACATAGCTTCTTAAGGATGATAATTTTTTTGGTGGGGAGTTTCAATTACCCATGTCACTATGGGTTAGAAATTTCTAAGGGAATTTTAATTTTTCCTTTGGTGGCTGGTTTGTTTTCAGAACTGATATTTGTGATGGATTTCTAAATTTTTTATCTTTCTAAAAAAATTATTTTGGATGTGGTTTAAAGATCAAGTGGCATATGGTAAGTTGAAAGAACAATGAAGGAGAGTCCAGGGAAGAGAGTAATCTTGGACTTTAGGAAAACCTACCTAATGCCAACAATAAAGAGGCCTAGAGGGTCACACACTAAGTGTATCTAGTATCTTAGTTAAATAATTTATTATTTAAAAAGTTGAATAAATATTATACCCAGTTGCGGATTAATAAATATTCAAGTACATCTAATCACATTTACTTCATCCCTAGTTATTTGAGAGAATATTTTTTTGACAAAATATTTATTTATCATTTAATAATATAGTTATATTTCTTTAATAAATAAATATCCATTCTTCAAGGCCTAATAAAAATTGAGTAGGATTAGTGGACCAAGTTATCAGTCCAGTGAGAAATAATATTAAATATTATTTGATTAAATAATTTTCAAATATAACATGAATGTTAGGCACATGACATGGAAATAATAGAATTGATATTATTATTTGACATGTGGTTTCATATGGAATAATAAAATAAGTAACGACACTTGTGATAATTATTTATTATTACCTAGTGAATTTAATTCCCTATTATATTATTATTCTCTAATTATCCAATGGACCATTAGACCGGATAACCAATGGTTGTGTACACAACATCCTTAGAGAAAAGCTCTCGATCCTAGATAAGGCTTCCCTATCCAAGAACACTCTGAAGAACGAGATAGAACCTCCTCCACTGGATCTAGTAGAATGATTTAGAATTGATTCTCAAGGTGATCAATGGAAAAAATTGCAAGCGAATGCAACTTTCATGCAAGCACCCAGAGACTCCTTTAACAACGTCTGTAGATATGTGGATCACATGTGGATCACTACTAGAGGAATCCTATCCTCGGATTATACATCACAATAAATCCACACCTCAGACCGATGGTTAAATGCATCAACAAAGAAAGAATCACATTTGAGGTAATTATTTAATTTATTTAAATTAATTATAAAATAAATTTTTCAATCCTCTCTTCTCGGTTCCGGGTTATCTCCTTTGTCTTTTATCTTTGATTCAATTCTATGGATATTGGCGTTTATCATAATATTTAGCCCAGATTAATCATTAGTTATTGAAATTTTCAAAGATGGGTACACACCCATCTTATGATTTCTTTACACCCAAAACCTAAAAAAGAGAGTTTCAAATTAAATTGCAAGACTCTGACATTGAAAAATTGAAACTCACCCTTCCTTGGTCACTCAATGTTTTTACCCATCCATGTGAAGGGTAAGATAGTTGAAAGGGGAAGAAGAGAGAATTATGAAACTAAGAAAATAGATAAGAGAAAATTAAAATCTATTCAAGTATTAAATACTTCATAAAATCCCCTATTTAAACTACATCAACACCCATAAATGGAAGTGAACACTCATGTATATAGGGTTGATGGGTTGAAAAGTTTCCCTCCAAATTCACTCCTCTAAAAAATTGAGTTTATTTTGAATAATTAATGGCTGAATATCTTATAGTTTTCATCATAAAACATAACCCTAAATCTTGGAATGATCTTAAAAAATATCAGCATATTTGGAATAGTTTCCATAAAGTTACTCATAAATTACATATAATGACTTTTTCTTCATGAGGATACTTCTAAACTCACAACACTTTGGTGCATGAAATGGATGCCTTAATCGAAACAATTATCCATGAAGTTTATTTTGGACATGACTATCAGAGTTATCTTTCTAATAAAGCTGTAATATATTAATTTAGATGTATCTAGGCCAAGATATGCTTCAATTACTGATTTGGGGACAATTTTGTCAGCTATACAACTTTCTCCAATTCATTGACTTTTCTGGGCCAGTGGATTTTGCATATGATCTCGGTATAGAAGACAAAATTTAATCACATGAACAAATTAAGTCTATAAAAAAATGAATCATTCAATTTGGATCAAAATTAAAAAATATATTCCAAAAATATATAAGTAATAGAAAACTATTAAATTTCTAGAATTAACAAATTTATACATTTAATCCCAAAATTCACCAAAAATACTCAAATGATGAAAATCAGCTAACATTGGTAAATTTGAAGGGATTAAATCATTTAAAACACATATTAAAAATAATGAAAATATTATTTATATAAATTCCCCCACACTTAGAAATTGGACTCCGAAATAAGTAAGAATCAAAATTCGAATCCATGAAAATTCTAAACATATGCTCATGAGATTCCCAAGTTCCATACTAAGGAACATAAGATATCATTCCTTATAAAAAACATTTATTTCAAGTTATCAAACTAGATAATTAAATATATTTTCTCTTTATTTCTTCTCATATTCACATAAGACACCTACCTCACATGAATTTTCTATCATTTCACAAATGTCAATTTTCAACAGGTCTTTTCTCATCTAAACAAATTATAGTGTCACCATAGGATTGATAAATTACTTAATATCCACTCAAAATGAGTCAAGTAAATGTGTTTATCATTAATATTTTCCTATGTTTTTCTATTGAATATTGTTAGTTGGATTATATGTCAAAAAAATCTAAGGCCAAATGAGGAAGGCTTGGCTCTTTTTGAATCAAAATTGAAAGATTCTAATTTTCACTCTAGTATTGTCTTCTACTCACTCCACTTAGTAGAAAATCATCTCCATAATAATAAAAAATAAAGGAATGTTCACACAATTCATCATTTAGTCATAAAAAATTTGAATATTCTCAAACATAATTTTTATTGAAATCTCCAGATGGGCACAACCTTTCTTATCATGAAACCTCCAGAAAGGCATAGTTTTCAACAGAATGAGTTATTTTAATCTGAAAAAACATCTCTTTAGAATTTCATTTTCCACCCAAAGTATAACCAAATGATTTATCACAATACAAGATAACTTTCCCCTACATTTAAGTTTAACTAGATCATGCAATTTCACATCAAGTGCAGGTTGGATATGTAAAATTGGTTTGTAATGTGGCTAACCTAACAGGTTGTTCATGGATTCTATGGGATTTAAAGATTAAATGTACAAGTTAGTATAGAATAAAAAGGAATAGATTATAAAGGGGGATTAAAATCAAATAAATTCCTTAATCATTTAAAACACAAGTACCTCAAACGCTCGAGTTTTAACATGAGTAAATCAATTTATGGTTAAATAAAGCATAGTTTGGTTCCCTCAAGAAGTTTATTGAATATAAATAATATGAAAAAAATGGTTCAAATACTCATGGGAAAGTTATTTAAAAGATAAAGATAATGATATGTGTCATGAGATTCAAAATTTATAGTACTTTTCATGAAATTCCCAAATAATTTAACTTGAAAAAAATTCATTTTCAACATTCATTTAAGATAAGTTTCATGGAATACATTATTTAACTCATTTAAATGGGTTTAAAAAATAAAAATGATAATAATTTATGCTCAAATGTTTCAAAAATACACAAAAAATGAAAATTAAATATATTAAAATTTAAAAAACACACAATTTTTGTTTTGTGAAAATAGGAAAACAAACAAAAAATGAAAATCCAAAACTACACAGGTTCCCTCCCCCACACATAAATTATGTAGTGTTTTTAATGCATTGAAATGGATTTAACATGTAAGAATATTTTAAATTGAATCAAAACATGCAAGTAAGTGTAAATGATAGGTACAACCTGACTTATTAGAAGTGAGATATAGAGTTAAGATCCTAAGTGCTTCTCTCTAAAAACCTATAAACAAAACCAAAAATGATAACAAAATAAATTCATTAAAAGAAAATAAAAATAGAAATATAATGAGAAAAGAACGATAAGTCTTGGTTTAATCCCCTAGGTGGGACTTGGGTTTTGATTGCCTCCAAATGGGTAGTTTCAATTGGTTATCCCCAACCTTATGGTGGGTAGAATTTCTTTGAGATGAACCACATGCACTTCATCTTTCAATATTTAACTTCCGTTTTCAGGACTCCATGGATATAGTACACAAAATCTACCCTCATGAAAATGAGATGAATCTTTTATGGTGGGTTTAGGATAATGATTATGTCCTCCTTTTTCATGGTTTTTACTTTCAAAACTTATTCTTCATTCTCTAATAGTTTCTTAAGTTATGATGCATCAATGGAAAATTAAAGGGAATTCTATATTGTAATTCTATTTTAACATAATTAAAAAATGAAGAATCATTATAAAATTATCCACTTTCAATTTGAGTAGCATGTGTCTCATTTTTCTCTAGTAAATCCAAATCGATCTCCTATAGTACTCTTTGTAATAAGTGTTCAAGATGTTTGGGGAGCTCCATATGTTCCTCATTAGGAATTTATTCCTTTTATACCTCATCCAGAAAATATATAAAAGTGTTGTATTAATATAAGAATTTAAGGTAAGGGGAGATGATACTCAATTTCATTTCAATAAAATTATAAGATAGTGAGTTCATGAAAATATCATCTATCTAAGTTTGTTTAGATTCAATTAATTATTTATTAGGAGGGCCCTATTGGAGATTAATTTCACTAGATAGTGGTAGGTAGTAAGGTTCATCTATATTCTATTCAAATTCCACTACTTGGGTGGTGTATTCCTTTAATGGTGATGGATCTTTTACTTTGTAAGGAATAGGGGGATCATGTAGTTTATCACACTCATTTGAGAAGCCATTTAGATATTTTTGATCTCTCATTCATAATTTAGAAGGAAATTTTTTTCATAAATCTCATCAAACATGGATCATGTTGGGATGAATGGATATTATTTTAATTTCATCAGGGTCTCCATAAGTTCTTAAACATCAAATATATGTGGGGAAACTTCTTCCACCATATTTTATTGTTCTGGTTCTCATTCCAGCTCAAGATGGTGCTCCTGAGATGCATGTACATATTCTTATATCCACTCTATTTTTATATCTAGGTTTTATACTATTTGACTAATCATTTACAATCAGATTTCAAGATCATGGTGAACTTAT
Source organism: Viscum album (assembly GCA_963277665.1). Classification (NCBI taxonomy): domain Eukaryota; kingdom Viridiplantae; phylum Streptophyta; class Magnoliopsida; order Santalales; family Viscaceae; genus Viscum; species Viscum album. Next base: position 1,885,583,902 of record OY728137.1, on the reverse strand, counting down.
TATTCATTTTGTTTCACCTATGAAATTTCTCCAAAAGTATTGTTGGAAAATATGGATGTGTCTTTTTTACCTCAAACATTTCTTTATAAAATTTTGTAAAACACTCTTAGAGTTCAATTAATTCTTGGGCTAACCCCTCCAACACTGGACATTCACGGTTCGCTTTAAATTATTGGATGAGATCCTTTAATTCATCCTCCTAGGTTATTTGGATTAAATATCCCCTAATATTTTTAGAAAAGAAAAAAATAGTATCCTCTATAGGACAAGGTGGGTTAATCAATGGTTCTTTAAATTTTTGTTAATTTTTCCAAAAAATAAATAAATAATCATTTTAGAACATAATGGAAAAAATTATAGTTTTTAAAATTTTAATAAAGTCAAATATTTCCAATTAGATTTTTGGGACTACCTCCCCAACAACGATTCCAGGTTTTGACACGTACCTTTAATACGGTGTGACAAAAACAAATATTTACTAAGTTAAAAATGAAGTAAATTGGGTAACCTAGGTTTTCTAAAAATAAGAGTGTTTAATAATCAATTTATAACCATAAAATTTGAGAAATAAGGGGATATTTTCTTTAAAAAAATTCTTTGATTTTAAAAAAGAAACAAAACAATAAAAAAGAATTTTTGAACACAATTAGAGGAAGAGAGTGATGATTTTATGGTGGGATCACATTTTTAAATTTCATAAAATTCATAAATATCATTCCCCTTCTCTTCCTATCAAATGAAAACTGAAGGAATCCTCGATCTAGTTATCAATAACCATTGGTTAAAGGATACAATGGAATCCACTCCTATGTGTGTGAAAATTTATAAATCATTACCAAGTAACTAAGGAAAGTTTCAATTGGGAATTTTTTCCACTTATAAATCTAGAAAAAGTTCTCTTATTCCACAAACATGAAAATGATTTCAATATACTCGCCACATAACACAATCTAGTCGATCGAGACAAAAAAAAATAGGTGGAGGAAGTTTAATGTTCTTCAACCAAATCTACAAACAATGAGTGAAACCAAAACCTGGAATAAAATACCATTAAGATAATTAGACACCACTAAAAATAAAAATCATTCAATATTAACATAATTTTTTAAATTAAAGTGCATGACTCCAACATTAAAAAAAGTGAAACTCCCCATTCCTCGATCACTAAAAGGTTTTACCCCTCCATGTGATGGGTAAGAGAGTTGAAAGGAAAAGAAGAGAGAATTACGAAACTAAGAAAATAGACAAGAGAAAATACATATCCCTTAAAGTCTCCAATCCTATAGTATATCCCCTTTTTCACCTTCTCCAACACCATTGAATTGATGTGGACACTTATATATATAGGGTTGAGGGGTGGAAAATTTATCCTCTAGATTCAATTTTTTGAAAATGTTAGTTTATTTCATATAATAAATTTCCAAACATCAGGAAGGTTTCTCCATAAAAGATGTTACCTTATATCTTTTTCATGAATCCACAAAATCTAAGTGTATTGTCACATGTTTTCCAAAAATTTATAATTGAATTACTAATGAATACTTTTTCTTCCCAAGGAGACTTCTCCACTCCCTCCAATTTGGTGAATGCAATGGCTACCTTAATGAAAAAAATTATCCATGAAATTTATTTTGAACATGATACATGGAGATATACTTATAATACATCTATAATAACTACATTTTGTTTTTTCTAGAAGGAAATATGTTTCAATTATTGGTGTGGGGTCCATTCTATCAACCATAAAAATTTCTCCAATTCACTGATTTTTTTGGGCCAATGGATTTTGCATTTGATCTTAGTCCAGAAGAAAAACATTATTCCCACAAAAAAATTAATACTAGAATAAATAAATAATTAAATTTTGATCAAAATTTTCAAATATATCCCTGAAATACATAAGAAATAGAAAACTTCTAAATTTCAAAAATTAAAAAAAAAGCATTTCAGCCAAAAATATCACCAAAATACTAGAATGACGAAAATACTCTAACATTGATTAACTTTTAGGTATTAAATAATTAAAAAACATATGAAAAATAATGAAAATGTTATCTCAATAACTCATCATCTTATTCCTTAATGCACCTTTCTTATAAAATTAAATATGAATTATGTCTTAAGGTACCTCAATATTAATCTAATTATGCTTCTTTCATTTAATATAAACAATATAGTTAGAAAATCCCTTACCTTTCACATGTCATTAATGATCTATTTATCTTCAATAGTAAAACCTATACTCATACCACCATATAGATTTTCTTCCTGATATTTCCACTTAAAAAATTGATTTTCATATTTCCCATATTTTCAACATCTAAAACCATCAATGTTAACCAAGTTCATTCTATTTCCATCCATTGACTAAAACTAAGAAGAATTCTATAAGAAACATTTATCATAATGAGAATCACATTATCATGAAATATTATTTATATGATCTATAAATAATATTTCATACTTCTTTAATTGATGGAAATTTAGGTTTATCCTAGGTCATTCATGACCAACTTATATTTAAATTCATTATAAACGTTCATAAATAGTTTGTGAATTTCTAAATCATATCCCCTGGTAGTGTCAAACTAGGTCTATTGCAAGACCTTTTGTTGTGTACCGAGTTACACTAAGTTAATCCCAATAAACCTTTTCATAGTTGCTAACCCTAGGTACATATTTTCCAAATAAACATCCACTTTTAGTATCCAGACATTAATGTGATTCTAGAAAACTACTCACTCTATCCTTTATGAAAATTACTATACATTTTCCTAAACTTTTCCTCATCCTTAAACTTATCCTTAGAGATGTACGTAAACATATCCTTAGAAATATTCCTAGGGATCTAACTAAAGTTTTCTCATCCCTGTTTCCAAAGGCTGACTAAACATTTTCTTTGATACCAACTATAGCAACCCTCTCTTTTCATACATATAAATTAAAACACTTTTGTGGAATACTTAATACATTACATAAACACACGTCCAAAGACTGTATTAGTTTAGTGCATTTGGAAACTTTTAAACAAAAACAACTAGTTAATAACACATATAATTTTTCTCCCACTTATTTATTTATAACTAGACCCCTTTTGAAATATCAGACTTATTACCTTTCTTCGTATCGTGGGAAAAAATATAAGAAATGGTGAGCTCATATGCTCAGTAAGGGTAAAATAGGAAGATATGAAAGCATAAAAATAACATAAGGGTATGAAAACATGAGAATAAAATTTTTAAGATCAAACCATATATATGGAAATATTATATTCTGGAGTCATGGAATAAATATTGGTAGTTCATAAGACATGAATCATAATGAAATAAAAATAAATCCATAAAATCAAAGCATTAACATAAGAATGAAATTATTTCATAAAAAAATTTGTAACTTTGTGAAAAGGTATAAATAGTAGTAGGTTCACAAAATAAATTAAGGAAATGATATAATTCCTTTGCATAAACATATAAACATGAAAAACAATTCCACACATAAAAATATGGACATGAAATCTAGTTCCACAAAATTAACTGTGAAAATGATATCAGGTTCACACGTAATATATATACTTCATGAGTTATCCATATTTACCCAATGAATTGGAGGGAGATATAGGTCTTGCCCATAACATAATTAAAACCATAAATATGTGTTCCAGAATGACATAAATCATTCATAATATCATAACCAATGGAATGAAATAAATTTCACAAACAATATTCAATCATAATATAACCCATGAAAAGAACTGGGTTTCATATATATTATTCAATCATAAATATGAACCATTAATAAAAATAATAAAAATATACAAATTGAATCATATCCTTATTAAAACATATGTAACATCAAAAAAATTTATCTTATATGGAAAATAATTTTGAGATATCTCTTAAAAATAATTTTTGAGAAAAATATCCTTTCTACTTTGAAAATTGTTTCTTTACCTGAAATGTCATGTAATTTTAAAATAAAAGATTTTATTTGAAAAAAATATATAATTTTTTAAGTTAATATTCATGTAAATATGGTTTCATGAAATCATTAAAATCCATTCATTTCATATAAGTTAAAAACATTCTTCTCATACTTTTTATAGAAATGTCAAAAAGTGCTTCGTTTAAAAAATATCAAAATGATTCCTCTAAAACCATTTTATAAAAAGTAAAAAATGGTTAAAAAGACATTAATGTATTTTATGAATATAATAAAAATGTTTCAGAAAACATTTTCTTAAGAAATATGTACATGGATGATAATTATTCCCTCGTAGATACTTACCTATAAATAATCCAGAATAATAATGAGATTACAAAATAACCCCTACAACTTTATAATCAGTAGAATCATATTATAAATGAAAGAAAGAAAATAATATGGTAATAAAAATACCATAATATTATATTTAAGACTCATAAAATACATTCATGTTAATTTTATACACTACGTAGAGGAAACAATTATTGTATGAGGCATGTGTCTCACAGTAGTAAATGTGAGACAAAAATCCCTTACCTTAGGTATGATTCCATCCATACATTTTAGAAACATATATATAGTCTTTTTAAATTTATTATAAACTTATAAAAGAATCATATTAATATTTATGATATCATATATTTTTCATTTATTACATCATATTACCCATTTATTAACAATTCCAAGTTAAAGCATTGTTTTGGGTAATAACTGATTTGTTTATCGTACGTGTTTTGACTTGTTTTTTCCTGATCTTGTTAATCATATTATGATTTAATTACTAGTATATTGTAAAAAATTATATATATTTCATATATGTTTATTATATAAATATATGTATAATATATATATGAAATGGAATACATCGTTCCTAGAGATGGTAACTCGTACGTACGCATGAACGTTGTTTCTGTTTTCTTATCGTACTGAATGGAAGAAGGTAAATGAAATGTATGTATATATATATTACTAAATTATAATTAATATGTAATATATTTAATATTTATTCATTATATACATTTTTTTCTAATAATTCTTGAAATAGTTAACAAAGAATATGAATCTCATCGCGTCATGGAGACGGTAGGTCATAAATACGCCCGATCGATGATATCATTTTATTAATGGTAAAATGGTGAGGAATTAGATGGTATATTAATAAAAAATAATAAATATCATGTCATATTTATTATTTATATCCATTATATCCATCATTATACCCATCCAAATAAAGTAGATATGAAAAACAAATTACACAACAGCATGGAGACGGTATGTAGTACGTATGCATGCATGGTACTTTCATTTTTCATTGGATGAATAAAAGGTGTAATATAGTTCTTCCATAATCATAATAACATCTCATAATATATTTGATATTATAGTTATTACTTTATAATGTAATCAACACATAAATAGTAAGTAGAATAAGAAACAATTTTGAAAGAGTCGGTAAAGAGATTACCTCTTATTCAATGATCTCCTTCTATATCTCCTCTTAGTGACACTAGTGTTCATCTTTTGAGAATAAAAGAACCTCTAGAATGTTTCTAGAAAACTTTATAAGGTAAAGTTTCAGGTTTTGGTCAATATTTAATGCTCAATGTGGGGTGAGTAAGTGAGGGAGGAGATTCCCTTTTATAATTACGATGAGGGGCACTTTTTGAAATCCTCTAAATATTAAAATATAATAAGAGTATTCTAGATCTAAATACTTAAAACGAGACATAAATTAAACCTAAAAGACATGTTAGACTATATCCTATTATATTTTGAATATATAACATTTTTATATTTTTAATTAATTTAATAATTAATTAATTCAATAAGTTATAATTATTGTCAAATTTAATACTACTCATTTAATTTGAATTCTAATACATCAATAAAACATGTTAATTCTAATATAATGCTTTCAAAAATCTATAATATATATTATAGATCTATGAAATTCTTTAGATACATTAAATAATTCAAAATATATCAAAACTAATATTATTAAAATCAATTATTCTATTTGACTGTTAATTAAATAAATATTGTTTTATCATTGAAGAAGATTTTAAGGTAACAATATAACTTCTAAAAATTCAAAATAAATTTATATAATGACCATAATTTCATTTATATCTAAATAGACATTTAAATTCTTCCATATATTGGTTTTTTCCCTATGTGGACACATAAAGTATATTAAATACAAGAGAGTGATACATGGTAACTCTGTTTGATTTAAATAATATACAATTTATTTTCATGGTAAAGTGTCTATTAAAAAAATAAAAATCAATAACAATTTTATAAGGGTCGATTCATATTCATCTAATATTTTTATTGATAAATTTTGGTTTCATTTTAAATCTTATCATTTTGATTTACCTTTAATTATTCTATTATAATTTTAATTGGTGTAACAACATTTTAAATATTAAGATGTTGTAAATTATTTCTTATATGGGGTAAAATGTCCATAAATGGATATAGTATGAAATTTTAGACCTTATCATAATATTTTTTTTATTTTTTTATTTTTTAATGATTTTTAACTATTTAGATAAAATATTATTTTTATGAAATATCATTTGGGTCAATTTTGACACTATTCGTAACTTTGTCTTTAGATAAAATTCAAATAGCAAGGTAATTTAGAAAAAAACCATTTTAGATACTCATAACATGTCATAGTCACTTGTAAAATTCATGGAAGTATTAATTAATTGAAATTATATTTATTTTTATATTTTTAATATCATTTATTTGATTTTCTATTAATTAAATAGTTATTTCATCATTTTTATTCAATCCATTAATTAAATTATTTATTATCTAAAAAATTAAAAATTAATTATCATGATGATTTTAAATTTATTATATTTCAAATTACTATTAATAGTTTAAATTATCTTATTTATAGCACAATGCTAAAAATGATTTACTTATTAAAATTATGAGTATGACATTATTAACTTATCCTTAAATAAAATATAATAAATGACATTTTATTACCAATGTTGTTTAAAAAGGTTATCATTTCTTCCTTAGGTTTATTTTGGTTGAAACTCACTCATACAATGAAATCAATACAAGTGTTAAGTAATTTAATAAAATTATATTATTATTTTTTCCATTAATTACCTAATTTACCCTTAAAAATGGTAAATAAAAATACTAAAGTTACTATTAACCAAAAATTAATTTGATCATATTAGACCACAAATGTAAAACCCCACCCCTACATCATTGGATTGGGAAGGTGGTGAGCGTTACTTGGCCTTAAGCGACATCCCCAAGGCGTGGAAGGTTGGCAATAAATGCTGAAGGGTTTCAAAATACATGGCGGACGATTTACCCTTTAAATGGAAACAACCAACAACCAAAGAAACCTAGATAATATCTCCAAGAAACCACTATATGATTCATGAATTAAAAACCAAAACAACTTGACCATTATTTTTAAAATAACCCAACCAAGTGCAACAATGGAATAAAAAACCAAATCAGAGTAAACATCGGAAAGACAACTACAAGACTTCAAGACGACAACGCAACTCCATGATCCACAAGATCCAATATCCAACATCATGAAACAGCCCAAGAATCATTAAGTAGTGCTATAAACGTGAGATACTTTACCTTTGCCAACATCCCGGTATATGACATCTGCAAAAGCACCAATGTGCCAAAGCAGGGGGTGAGTAATGAAACTCAGTAGGGTTTCCTTGATGACTTCCCAACCCATGCCTCTAGGAAAAAACATGTTAGCACATTTATATAAAATAATTTCTATAAAACAATTCCAAAATGGTTCACAATATAGAAAGTTCCATGTCAAATACATTTTCCAACAAAACCCATTTTCCAACAAAAACATCCAAGACAAGTTTCCCAATAAAATTCACATTTCCATTTTGGAACTTTCACTCCATTTCACAAATCCACACAACAAACCATTTCACAACCCGTGAAAATCCACTATGCATGCATCGTTATGACAATTCCATACTCATGAGCGGTCTCTCGTCGATCTACCAAGTCGTCACAAGGTAATTATTCCCCATGTTCCATTACACTTTTAGCACCAAGCATAAGGTCATATTTCAACCAAGCCTCATACAAGTAGTTATCATGTTCCATTACACCTTTGGCACTGAGAACAAGGTCATATTTCGACCAAGCCTTGTATATGAAACATGAAAACACACCAAATATTCCCAACAATCATGCCAGAACATCTCTTTCAATAAAAGCACCCTTTTTATTGAAAACCATTTTCATCAAAATCATTTCAATACTAAACCATTTCAACAAACACCCTTTTTATTGAAACCCCATTTTTCATCAAACCATTTACAATTTCATCAAATCAATAATTTGAAATCATCATTTTAAATTCAAGAAGCCAAATCACTTTGCACAACAATTCACCAAGATTTCACAATTTCACTAAAACCATAAATCATCACTAAAGAAGATTTATTTCATGCTTTTCACAATCAATTTCCATTCAAATAAACCAATTTTAGACTAAGAAAATCAATTTTAACAAGAGGAGTCGAGATTGAAGCCACCTACCTCAACAAAAAGGCGAAACCAAGCAACAGACGAAGAACGCTCAAGAACACCGGGTCAAATCTCCGAAAACCCACCCTAGATCTCTTCTCCTAACACAACCAAGATCAAATCTCATTATATTTGGAATCCACACACTTATATCTACCCATAACGGGCATAGATATTAGAAACCAAGAGAATATGATAAGTAGATCTAAGTAGCTCAAAGAAAACGATCAAGAACGATCACATACCTTAAGAAACCGGCTTCGATTCGCCAAGAGAAGCTTTAAGATTGCCTCCGGAATGCTTGGGAGAAGTCATACAACCTTTACGGGAGAGTAGTCCCGAGTTAGGGCCACTTAGGAGGTCTAAACAAGGCAATTAATGAAAAAATGAGTTAGATCCACAATTTTAGTATCTAACTTTAAGTGACTGCAAGGTTAGTCTGCACGGTTTGTCAAACCGTGTGCTAACCGTGCGTTAGCTTCTGTCTCGGCCAGCCTTCACGCATGGCCTCGTCACATAGTTCCCTTAACCGTGTGTCGACCGTGTTGAAGCCACTGCCTCCCCAGTCAGACATGCTTGGTTTGGCCACATGGTTTGACAAACTGTGCACCTCTCGTGTGCCTTCCCCTTTGCTTCAAACTTCACTCCACGATCTCCCGAGTCTCCCAAACATCACCCTTAACTTTTAAAACCAAGAAAAGCATTAAGTAAGGGTTACATACCAGAAACCGGGGGTGCTACATTCTACCCACCATTGGCCTTTCCGTCCTTGGAAAGTAGAAAACCATTGCTTTACTGAAAGAGTTCTGGCCACTGCTCCTTCATTTCTTACTCGTGTTCCCAAGTCTCTTCTTGAATCTGACCATGTTGCCACAAAACCCAGACTAGGCCGATGCTTTATCCACACAAGATTTTATCCTTCCTATCCGCAATCCACACCGGGATATATACCAACAAATCATCTGGCTCTAGGTCAATGTGATCCCATCTGATCACATGGTCAGGATCAGGCTGATACTTCTTCAACTAAGATACATGCAACACATTATGCACTGTACTAAACCGAGGTGGTAATGCCAACTGATACACCACCTCTCCAACCCATTCCAGTATCTCAAAAGGGCCTATATATTGAGGATATAACTTTCCCTACTTCCCAAAATGGTGATTTCCATTTCTTGGAGAGATCCTCAAGAAGACATTATCACTCACTGAAAACGAAAACGGTCTTCAGCGATCATCCGCATAAGATTTCTGACGACTCTGAGCCATCTCCATCCCCCTCTTAATCAACTGAATCTTCTCTGTTGTTTCATGGAAAAGGCTTGGCCCGACTAGTGATGTTTCACCAATTTCCACCCAGTATAGTGGAGAATGACAGGAACACCCATACAATGCTTCGAACGGAGCCATGTGTATCAAGGTTTGATAGCTGTTATTGTGTGGGAACTCCACTAAGGGTATATGGTCCTCCAATTAGCCACAAAAATCCATTACAGAAGCCTGCAACATGTCTTTCAATGTCTGTATCGTCCTCTCAGATTTCCCATCCGTCTGAGGATGATACGTCGTGCTCATAGTCAACTGAGTCCCAAGGTCTTATTAGAAGGATTTTTAGAAACGATATGTGAACCTTAGATCTCTATCTGAGATGATAGACACCGGTACACCATGTCTCTTTACCACTTCCCGGATATAGATTTTTGAAAGATCTTCCACCATATGGGTTTCATGAATTGGGATGAAATGGGCCGACTTAGTTAGACGATCCACTATCACCCAAATGGCATCGTGTTTCCGGACCGTTCTTGGAAGACCTGTAATAAAATCCATTGCTATCTGCTCCCATTTCCACACTGGGATAGGTAAATACTGCAACATACCAGCTGGTCTCTGATGCTCTGCTTTAACCTACTGATAATTTAAGAATCACGAGATGAATTCGGCCACCTTCCTCTTCATGCCGCTCTACCAAAACTGTGCATTTAGCTCCTTATACATCTTCTGTGTACCCAGATGTACAACCCATCTTGAATGGTGGTAAGCATGAATGAGTTGTTCCTGAAAAACCATGGGTACAACCATCTGATTTCTGAAACACAAGACTGAACTCCCATCTATCTTCCGTCCCTCAATGGTCTCCCCACCATCATGTTTTGAAATCAATGCAATACAGTCTACATCGGATGCATGTGCCTCCTTTACTATCTCTACCAAATTAGGAACAAGCACAACTAGAAATAAAACTACAATATCACCTCGGTCTCCACATTCCACATGAATTTCGGCTAAGACCGACATCAACTGACATTCATCTGAAGCTTCCTTTGCTAACTGAGCATACGACCTCTTGCGTAATGCATCGACCACCGAATTGCCCTTACCCGGTGTATACATCAAGTCAAATTTGAACATTTGATGATACTACATCCACCTCCTCTACCTCAGATTCAAATCTTGTTGTGAGAAAATGTGTTTCAAGCTTTTGTGATCCATAAACACAGTGAACTTCTCCCCAAAGAGATAATGACACCAAGTCTTCCAGGCATGGATAACTGCAGCTAACTCCAAATCGTGTGTTGGGTAATTCTTCTCATGCACCCTAAACTGCATTGAACCATAAGCAACAACATGGTGTCCTTGCATGAGAACACAACCTAACCCTATTTCAGAAGCTTCACAATACACCACATACCCCTGTCCTGATTCTACCAAAATCAAGATGGGTGATGATGTAAGGCAGACCTTCAACTCTTGAAAAGATCTATGACATTCCTTAATCCATTTAAATACACTGTTTTTCTTTGTCAATGTTTTCATAGGTGAATCTAGTCGTGAGAATTCATTCACAATGCGTCGGTAATAACCAGATAGACCAAGAAAACTTCGTATTTCAAAGACATTATTCGGTGGTTTCCAAGAAAGAAAATCTTCTATTTTTTCTGGATCCACTGAAACACCTTTTTCAGAAACAACATGGCCCAGAAAACTTACCTCTTGTATCCAAAAATCACACTTTAATAATTTGGCATACAACTGACGGTCTCTCAAGATTTCTAACACTATCGCCAAGTGTTTCTCATGCTCATCCCTTGTTCTTGAATACACCAATATTTCATCCAAAAACACCACAACAAAAGAATCCAAATATGGATGAAATATCTGATTCATCAAATCCATGAAGACTGCTGGTGAATTTGTAAGACCAAAAGGAATGAATACATATTTGTAGTGTCCATATCTGCTTCTGAAGGCCATCTTCGGAATATCCTCCTTCTGAACTCACAACTGGTGATATCCTGATCGCAAGACAATCTTAGAGAACCACTTAGCTCCTCTCAATTGATCAAACATGTCATCAATGCATGGAAGTGGATATATATTCTTTATCATAACTTGGTTAAGTTTATGATAATCCACACATACCCTCAAAGTTCCATCTTCTTTCTTTACAAACAAAACTGGTGCTGCCCACGGAGACACGCTTTGCCGAATAAAACCTTTTCTTTCCATTTCTTCTAACCGAACTTTCAATTCCTTTAACTCCATTGGTGCCATCCTATAATATGGAAGTGAGATAGGACTGGTCCCCAAAAAGAGATCAATCGTAAAATCCACTTCTCTTACAGGTGGTAACCCTAAGAATGTTTCAGAAAAAACATCAGGAAATTGATCCAAAACAGTAGGAAAATTATTTTCCTCACTCTCTTCCAATGATTCCAAAGTCAACGCTACCAATTGGTAAGAGATCGTTCCCAGCATTGGTGCCAACAAGCTCTTGGCACCTTTCTTTACTATCCTCTCTCCTATGAAGAGATGGTTGATTCCGTCCTCTATGGTGAAACTAACCATTCTCCCATAACAATCGATGTGAGCCTTAAATGTTGTCAACCAATCCATACCTAGGATTATATCATAGACATCAATCTCCAGCATAGAGAAATCCCATTTCAACTCAACTCCATCAACCGTTATAGCACATGCTCTACACACGAAGGCTTGACATTCTCTTTCACTAAGAGGAGTTTTCAGTTTTAACATATAAGACGTCATTTCATGTTTTAAGTTTAGAAAATCAGCAATCCGAGAAGCAAGAAAAGAATGGGATGTGCTAGTATCGAACAACACTTGCATGATGGTAGAATTCAAAACAATCGTACCTCTCACTGTAGATGGTCCAGACTGGTCATCCCCAATCACCTGTTCTTCTCCATACAATTGCTTTGTTTCTACACTTTGATCCTTATTGCCTTGTTGAGATTTCCCTACCCGAGGTGTCATGGTATTCCTGGAATCACCATAACTAGCTCTGTTCTGCTGGCGAGGATGATTTTTCTATCCTCACCCTGTCAAAGCATAAGATGCTGGCGACACCTGGGAAGTGTCACACGCACCCGACCTCGGAGCACTACGACAATATCGCTGAAGATGCCCCCATCTTGTTGCAATTATGACATGATTTCGGTGGTGTTATACATTCTCGTTTCATGTGGTCAATCACGCCACATTGAAAACACCCATCTTTCATCATGGGTTGTGGATGAAGATTCAACGATCCAGTCATCTGATTCTGATTTGCACTCCCACCTTGGAAGTAGGTGTCCCTCTTCCACTTGTTCCCAGCATTAGAGTCCCCACCCATTCCCATGGGTATCATCATACTTCCTCCTCCCATAACTCCTGAGATGTCTCTTTCAGCTACTGTTTCTTTGTTTACCATCTCCGTATAATCTGTAATACAGAGTATATCTATCTTCGAGCGAATCTCATGTAGTAATCCTGATTCAAATATGCATGCCTTCAGCGATGCACTTGCAGCAACATCCGGTGCGAAGCATACTAAATTCATGAATTTAAAGGAATACTCTGTGACAGAGAGATTCTCCTGCTTCAGGATGAAAGAGTCGGTTGTCCTCTAGATCTTGAATGTGTGAGGATAGAATTGTTTATTAAAAAATTCCTCAAATTCCTCCCAGCTTAGTAATTATTCCACCTTAGTTTGCACCACTAGCTCCCACCACTGTCGTGCAAGATCCTCCAACATATATGTCGCCAACTTCACTGTCAGGTCTTTTGGTGTGCCGATGAAATCGAAGATAAGATTCATCCTACTCAGCCACACCTCCGCCCTTTCTGGTTCAGAATCACCTCGAAATATGGGTGGATTCTACTTTTGGAACTGGATGGAATGGTCTACATGCCTTGACTCATCCCTCTGATTCCCCGTGTCCACCGCCTGAAATGCTTGAACATTACTCTGAACCAGCTCTTGGTTCACACGTGGTTCAGGTGAAACCAAATTCTCCATAGCTTCTTCTGTTTGGTTTCTACGACGTCTAACGGGTGCCATTTTCTATACAAACAACGCACGATGTTGGTCTCACATCCTAGAAACTGAAGGCTTAGCATTTCAATCTCTATTACACTACTATCACAACATTGATTCCCAACCATTTCTAAACCAGATATTTTATTTCTTTTGAAAATCAATATATTTTCAAAATACATCAACCATTATCTTTTCAAAATCTTTCATTTGAAAACCTGCTTAAAATTTTCAGAAATCACACTTTTCCATCAAACCATAATCCTTTTCTCAAAATGATTTATGCAATCCTAGTGGGAATTCATTCCTCTATAATTCATGTCATTCTAATCTCATTGTCTAGACCCATGAAAATGGGATTAACAACATTCTAGAAATGTATTCAAAACACTTATGTACCCAACACCCTGATAACTTGAAGTTCAGCATAAACGGGTTAGCTACGTCCTTTTATGCTATACATTTCAAGTTCCGACAATCCTACTCTTGTTTAAGATGACCACCTAAAGAATAGACAAGAAGGAATTTCAACTCTAAGACCAAGAACATCGAAGACTACTTGTTAGGCAAGGACCGAAAAAGTTGATACCATTTGTAACACCCCGCGCCTACCTCATTGTCTTGGGAAGGCGATGAGGGTTACTTGGCCTTAAGCGACATCCCCAAGGCGCCATAGGCTGGCAATAAATGCTGAAGGGTTTCAAAATACATGGGGGATGATTTACCCTTTAAATGGAAACAACCAACAACCAAAGAAACCGAGATAATATCTCCAAGAAACCACTATATGATGCATGAATTAAAAACCAAAACAACCCAACCATTATTTTTAAAATAACCCAACCAAGTGCAACAACGGAGTACAAAACCAAATATGAGTAAACAGTGGAAAGACAACTACAAGAATTCAAGACAACAACCCAACTCCATACTTCACAAGCTCCAAGCTCCAACATCACAAACCAACCCAAGAGTCACGAAGTAGTGCTATAAACATGTGATACTTTACCTTTTCCAACATCACGGTATATGACATCTGCAAAAGCACCAACGTGCCAAAGCAGGGGGTGAGTAATGAAACTCAGTAGGTTTTCCCTGATGACTTCCCAACCCATGACTCTAAGAAAAAACATGTTATCACATTTATATAAAACAATTTATATTAAACAATTCCAAAACGGTTCACAATATAGCAAGTTCCATGTAAAATCCATTTTCCAACAAAACCCATTTTCCTACAAAAACAACCAAGCAAAGTTTCCCAATCAAATTCACATTTCTATTTTGGAACTTTCACTCCATTTCACAAATCCACAAAACCAACCATTTCACAACCCATGAAAATCCACTATACATGCATTATTATGACAGTTCCATACTCATGAGCTGTCTCTCGTCGATCTACCAAGTCGTCACAAGGTAATTATTCCCCATGTGCCATTACACTTTTGGCACCGAGTACAAGGTCATATTTCAACCAGGCCTCCTATAAGTAGTTAACATGTGCCGTTACACCTATGGCACTGAGCATAAGGTCATATTTCAACCAAGGATCGTATATGAAACATGAACACACACCAAATATTCCCAACAATCATGCCAAAACATCTCTTTCAATAAAAGCACACTTTTTATTGAAAACCATTTTCATCATAGTCATTTCAATACTAAACCATTTCAACAAAAACCCTTTTTATTGAAACCCCATTTTTCATCAAACCACTTACAATTTCAGCAAATCAATAATTTAAAATCATCATTTTAAATTCAAGAAGCCAAATCACTTTACACAAAAATTCACCAAGATTTCACAATTTCACTAAAACCATAAATCATCACTAAAGAAGATTTATTTCATTCTTTTCACAATCAATTTCCATTCAAATAAACCAATTTGAAACTAAGACAAAAAATTATAACAGGAGGATTCATGAGTGAAGCCACCTACCTCAACAAAAAGGTGAAACCAAGCAACGGACGAAGAATGCTCAAGAACACCGGGTCAAATCCCCAAAAACCCACCTTAGATATCTTATCCTAACACAAACAAGATCAAATCTCATCATATTTGGCATCCACACACTTAGATCTACCCATAACAGGAAAAGATCTAAGAAACTGAGAGAAGAAGAGAATTAGATCTAAGTAGATCTATGAAAACAATCAAGAACGATCACATACCTTAAGAAACCAGCTTCGATTCGCCAAGAGAAGCCTTCGGATCGCCTCCAGAATGCTTGGGAGAAGTCTTCCAACCTTCAAGGGAGAGTAATCCTAAGTTAGGGCCACTTAAGAGGTTTAAAAAAGCCAAAACGATTTAGATCCACAATTTTAGAATCTAACTTTAAGTGGATGCATGGTTAGTCCGCACGTTTGTCAAAATGTGCGCTATCTGGGCATTAGCTTCTATCTCGGCCAGCCTTCATGCACAGCCTCATCGCATAGTTTCCCTTAACCGTGCACCGACTGTGTAGAAGTCACTTCCTCCCCAGTCAGACACACACGGTTTGGCTGCACGGTTTGACAAACCATGCGCCTCCCGTGCGCCTTCCCCTTTGATTCAAACTTCACTCCAGGATCTCCCGAGTCTCCCAAACGTCACCCTTAACTTTTAAAACCAAGAAAAGCATTAAGTAAGGGTTACATACCAGAAACTGGGGGTAATAAAACAAATTTCATACTTATTAAAACCATGTATGTAAACTTTTTAAAATTAAATTCACAAAATCAGCAAAATTAATTTTAACACTAATCCTCCATATGTGTCGAGAAGGTAGTAAAAAAGAACATTTAAAAGTTAAATAAGTTTTTATATCTAATTTTTATATAAAATTGATTCCAATGACCAAAATTGGATTAATATATTTATAATTGAGCTATTTTGACTTTAAAATAAATTTAAAATATAATAATTATTTCAACAAAAAACATAATTTTTAACTACAATGCAGTATTTGTCACTATTCATCAAAAAATGAAACTTCTCACAAAAATACTAAACAGTCACCATAAGTTAATTATAATATTAAAAATTCAAAACTTATGTTTATTTTATCAATTTAAAAATTTAATATTGTCTAAGATTAATTTTATTATTGTTTATAGAAGGGCACAAAAGGTAATTCTTTTAAGAAAATAGTATTTTTAAACATATAAAGACTTTACCAAATATTATTATGGTTCCAATTATCAATATGTTTTATTTATAAATAAAATTGTTAAAAATATTTTAAAATTAGTTAATTATATTAATATTACTTAGTTTAAATAATACTCTATAACTACCTCATTTAAATAATTAAAATAAAAAAGTGTTGTTTCACAGAGACTCAGTGTTTCATCTAGTGCAAGACAAGTCGGTGTTGTGTGTAGTGCAAGAGTAACATGGTGCTATGTAAAGTGTAATCCAACCATATTACTATTATATAATACAAATATATATTTAGTGTTATGTGAAGAGAAAATATATCAATAAAAAATTAAAAAAAATTAAAAAAAATAATTCACAAATTTTCAGTGTGTAACATAGACCTTCGATTAGGATATCACTAATTAAGGGTGAAGAAGGATGATATTCCCAAAACTAGATTTTGAACGAGGTATGGAAAGTATGAGTTACTAGTGATGACTTTTAGACAAAATAATTCTCTAGAAATATTTATGGACTCGATTAATATATTTTTTAGATATCACCTCAAAAAAAATTATAGTCTTTATATATGATATTATGATTTACTGCAAAAGTAAGGAGGATCAAGAGGATAATTTGAATACTATGATAAAGACCTTTATAAAGGATAATTTATGTGAAAATTATATTAAATATGAATTTTGGATAAATGAGGTATCATTATTGGGACATATTATCACTATCAAATGGATATTTGTGGACCCTTATAAGAAAAGGTAGTCATGGAGAAGACTATACCACCATCTATATCAGTGATCTGAATTTATTTGGATTATCTGGTTATGACTGATGATTTTTGAAACAAAGTTCATGATTTCATAACAACTAACCAAGATATCATAAAAGAGAGTAATGTTATTTTGGATGAGTGAATGTATAGATATCTTTAAGGAATTAAAAAGAAGGATTATCACTGAACCCGTACTTACACTGCCTTCAGGCGAGAATTTTTTTGGGGATTATAGTGATACTTCAAAATAGGGTTTAGGATATGTAATAATGAAAATCATAAAGATCTATCCTATGACTCATGTAATTTTAACGTTAATGAGTAGAACTATCCCATGCATGTTTTGGAGTTGGATATAGTTATCTTTATATTGAAACTCTATAAACATTATCTCTATGAGGAGAAGTGTGAAATATATATAGATCAAAATATCCTAAAATATATATTCAAACATAAAGAGATTAATATGCACCATGGAAGATGTTTATATTTGTTCATGGACTATTATTTCTCAATCCATTACCATTCTAGGAAAGAAAACAAAGCTGAGAATGCTCTAAGTAGAAAGGATCCGTAAATTTTATTAATGATGGGAATTGATAAGGATCCAATATTCTTGGACCTAAAAAAATTATATATGAATTGTAAAAGGATATTTATCTAAAATTTCTCAAATAAATTCTTTCCCATATATTCTTGAGAGGGTCAAGGAGGACCATAAATATTCTAAGTTGCTCCATAAAAAGGTTTAAAATATTATTATGTTTAACTTTGATAGAGATGAGGTTATAAGGTTTGGAACCCAAATATGTGTCCCATTAAAACAAGAGCATGAGGGGGATATTATGGATTATGTTCACATATCACCCTTCTCTATTCACTTTAGAAGCACTAAGATATATGGAGATCTACAGAAAAATGTTTAGCAGGACAATATGAAGAGGGTGATTGTGGAATTAGTATCTCAATGCTTGGTATGCCAACAAGTCAAGGCTAAACAACATAATTATTAGGGTTTGATGAAACATTTTTTCCAAAATATTATGTAAATGTGAAAACATAACCATGGATTCTTTTGTAGGACTCCCTAGGGAACATAAATTAAATAACTCCATTTAGGATGTAGTCAATATCCTTATAATGTTTTCACATTTCATTGATATTAAGGAATATTAATCTCTTGACCATCTTGATAATATTTACATAAGGGAAGTGGTAATGTTGAATAGTTTTGTACTCTATATTATATCTGATTGAGATCC
Source organism: Viscum album (assembly GCA_963277665.1). Taxonomy (NCBI): domain Eukaryota; kingdom Viridiplantae; phylum Streptophyta; class Magnoliopsida; order Santalales; family Viscaceae; genus Viscum; species Viscum album. The sequence continues at coordinate 1,885,564,853 of OY728137.1, read as the reverse complement.
AAGGTTTATCTAATGGTTCTAGAGAATCCTTTAGTAAGCATTGGACACAAAACTTAATTTCAGTACTGCTTATCACCCTCAAACGAATGGTCAGTTTGAGAAAACTATACAACTCTATAGTATATTTTGTGGTCTTGTTAAATGAATTTATAAGGATGTTAGGATCAGTACATTCCCCTAGTAGAGTTCTCATATAAAAATAGTTTTCATTCTAGCATTCAAATTTTACCTTATGAGGCCCTATATGAGAACTATTATAGGACTTCAACAAGCTTGGATGATATAGTTATCCAATCCTATTACACATATTATTACATGATTTTAATCATAATTAATTATCAAATACAAAACAAGGATCATAAAGTCTTCTTTCTTTTAAGGACTAGGTACAAAATTATAAAACATGAATCCAAAATAAAAAATATATATAATCTTCATAATGTTCTCCTAACATCCTTTGAGCTCTAACATACTCATAAGATAAACTAGGGAATACATGAACAAAGGTATGAGCTAAAAATCCTAGTAAGGGAATAAAAATTGGAATAAATAATAGAACATGAATTAGAAGGCATAATATAATGACATAAAAAGTCATGGAACAAGATTGAACATGTATAATAATAATATATAGAACATGGGATTATGTAATCATGGATACATAGGAATGTTGTAGAAACATATAAAATGACATAAACATGAGTCAAGGATGACTACCAGGACTACATCACATGGTGGAAAAATTTTGTAGGATCGAAATAAGAATGTAGATGCTCAATACACAAGATGGGGGGTGAATTGTATACTTTAAAATTCCTTTGGAACCTTTAAAGTTAATTTTAACAAGGTTAAACAAACATTCACAAGACCTCTTAATGAAACCTTTTCTAATTTCTTAAAAGAGAGATTCTACCTTAAAGCATATAGAATCTGTAAAATAATCAGAGTAACGGAATTACAAAGTATAAAAAAGTTATACTTTCTAACTTTAACAAAGTTAAGATACAGCAATGGAATTAAACAACTTCTAAAAGAAAACAAGTAACAATGGGATTATTTTAACCCAAAGAGAAGGGTATCCAACAACCTTGGATAAAGGTTCCTTGATTTATACTTTCAAGAAAGTATGTCTTACCCAAACCCAGGTAAGCCCTCAATCTGAATATTGGTATATGTCTTGATATCCCTACAAGCCCTCGATTTAGAAGGAAATCAGAACCTCTATCTTCCAAACCAGGAAGCCCACAATCAGCATGATCAGAGTCTATACGAAGCAAGTCTGAACAAGTTGATCATGCATGAACAAGTTGTTCATGACATCCGCATGAAGCACTGAGAGTTATAAGAGCCTCCCTCTCTATAGGCAAATCTTCCCAACGGTCAGATCCTCTCTAACAGTCATACTTCCCTTAAATCTCAGAGGGACCTGGACATGTGGCAAACATACAATGGTTAGTTTGTAACAGATTGTATGACATTGTTTAAATTAACAGAAACGATGTTAAGTTAAAGATAAATGTTAAGTGTAAGAAGTCTTAGAATCTGATTTCATTGGAATGATACATTAGGCAACTCTAACATTATCAGAAAAATAGAATCTTAAGAAATTAGGAAAACAGATTCTTAGAAATAACATTATCAAGAAAAAGGAATCATAAAATTGGAGACACAAATGCACTGGATTCAGTATCATGAATATCGGCATCATATATACACTGAAATCAGTATTGAAAATTGACATCACATATACACCGGAATCAGAATCATAAAACTGAATCATATATACACCAGATTCGGAATCCTAAAACTGAATCATATATACATGAGATTCAGAATCATAAAACTGAATGAAAAAATCGAAATGATAGATCTTGTAAAAATAACTGAATGACAAAAATAGAAAAACAGATCTTGTAAAAATAACTGAATGGAAAAAAACATAATGATATATCTGTAAGCATAATGGAATGAAAATTCTGAATCTTAAGAAAAATACAAAACTTAGAAATATTCACAACTTAGAAAATGTGTTTGTGATTATCAAAACATAAAACCATAAGGAATGGAGAAGTCATAAGATATCCTTATTGACTCAACAATATCCCCCTTTTTGGAAAGCACAAACAACTTTACTAAGGAAGAATATACTGACTTAGATAAACAAGTAAGAAAAACTTATCTCCCCATTTGAATGAGATTATAAATGAATATGAATAACTCCTCCTTAGGTCATGTTTCCCAAGGATTGTATTCTTGATCTTTGAATTCAGGTTTTCTTAAGGGAATAACTTCCCCTTTGATAAATATCTCTTATTAAAAGAAAAATCCCCCTTACTTGGACATTTTCCTTTCTTGCAAAACTCCCCCTTAATAGATTCTACCACTCAGAGATTAAATTATTCCTTTAAATAAATTCTCCCCCTTTGTGTTTTTCAAAAAGAAGGAATGGAATGGAGAAGTATAAGATGTACCTGAAAGGTTAAGAAAGAATACATCCAAAAAAATAAAGAAATGCAAGAAATTTCCTAACAAAATTTTAGAAATAAGTTTTATATTACAAAAAAACATCAGAATGTAAATAAAAGACATCCATGTATCTTTTTCTCAGACAAAATCTTCTTTATCAGGGCTTTGAGATTCTTGACTTCATTATGATCATCTTGAAACTTCTTCAGCAAGATCTCCTGATCCTGGTTCTTATTTCATAATGTAAAAATCCTTTCTTCTCGAGCAGCAACCTTTTTCTCTAATTCAGATCTAACTTCCTTTTCACTGCTAACAGATTGGGCAATAGAATTTATTTGACTACCCTTCTCAAGTATTAAAGCCTTAACCTTATTGAATTCGGTTTACCAAGAATTAAAATCTCCCTTTGTTGAATCCATGAAACCACAAAACTGCCTAAGATCTTCATTGATGGTTTTGGTGCGGTTAAATACTTTCATACAAGTTACCTTCTAGGCTTTGTAATCAATCAAACGATTACTAAAATCTTCTTCTTTCTTGACAACCATTTCCATAAGAATATTGGTCGATTCCATCTTTCAGTTCAAGGTTTCTTGCATCATTTGACTCTGGGCATCATTTGACCCCATTTTCATCGCATTTATTTCTAAAAACCCATTTTAATCCAATAACAGAAGTTTACTTAAGTTTTTAAACCAGGGTCCAAAATAGATTCTTTACGAATTCATTGAGTTCATCTTGCATAGCCTTTATCCAATCTTCATCACCCAAGGATTCTTCAGGAGTCTATGGTTCAAATTGGGAAATAAATGCAAAATTTTCAACTTCATTCCTTAAAGAACTTCTAGTTCATACTGGTTGATTAACATTTCCAATGATATTATCACTAGGATGATTCCTAAGTATCAACTGACTTGGATTTTGAAAAACATGTTCATCAAAATAAGGTAGAAAATCTTCAGGAGTAAATGTTTCAAAAACATTTTCTTCAACATTAACTTTGTCTGAAAATTATTTTATCAAAGATTGGTGATCAATTTTAAAAAATACATCCGAAGATGTAGGTTTTTTGAAAACAAAAGGATCATTTTCATCAAAATTAACATGTACTATTTCTTCCATAGTGCAAGTGTTTTTATTAAAGACTCTATATGCCTTAGAGTTAGAAGAATAACCTAAGAAAATTCCTTCATCAGATTTGGGTGAAAATTTATGTAAGTTATCCTTGGTATTCAAGATAAATACTTTGCAACCAAAAACTTTGATGTAATAAACTTTTGTTTTTCAGCTAGTCCACAACTCATAAGGTGTTTTATTAAGAAATTGTCTTATTAAAACTCAATTTATAGTATAAAAAGCAGTACTTATAGCTTCAGCCCAAAAAAATTTAGCTATATAATACTCACTCAACAAGGTTCTTGTCATCTCTTGGATAATGAGATTTATTCTTTCAACAACACCATTTTTTTGAGGTGTTCTTGGAGCTGAGAAGTTGTGAGTAATACCTTTTTTACTATAAAAAGTTTCAAAATCAGAATTTTCAAATTCTCCACTGTGATCACTACGAATTGTTATAAAAGGTATGTTTTTCTCATTTTTAACATGAGCTCTAAAGATTTTGAAATAAGAAAAAGCTTCATATTTCTTTGCAAGAAAATAGACCCAACTAAATCTAGTGTAGTCATCAACTAGGAAAAACACATAGTATTTGCCACCAATACTTCTAGTTTTTTTTGGACCAAATAAGTTCATGTGTACTAACTATAATTCTTTAGAAGTTGTAACTTCACTTATAGGTTTAAATCTAGATTTATGTTTCTTTCCATATTGACAAGGATCACAGACTTTCTAAGAATCAAACTTATGGTCCGTTAGATCCTGAACAAGTTATTTCATAGAAATCTTACTTAGATTCCATAAATTACAGTGTCCTATTCTCCAATTCCAAAGTCATTATTGGTCTTCAAATTCACTAAGACAAGGTAGGTATTGACTTCTAAGGTCTTCCAGGTTTAAGTTGTATACATTCTCATACCGAAGGTGAGAGAAAATAAACTCATCCTTGGAATTTTGAACTAAGCATTTATCATTTCTAAAATTCACAAGGTAACCTTAATCACTTAATTAACTTATTCTTATGAGGTTATTCCTAAGGCCTTTTATGAAAAAGAACATTTGAAATAACAGATTTACCAAGAAGAATAATGTTACCAATACCGACAATTTCTCCTTGAGAGTTATCACCAAATGTTACCTTTCCACCTTTAGTTTTTAAAATCTTATTGAAATAGTATTTATTTCCAGTCATGTGCCGGGAAAATCCACTATCCATGTACCAAATGTTGTTGGTACTTCCTTAATTTTCTTGAAAAAGGAAGAGTTAGATCTTCTGAATCCAAACTTTCTTGGATCCGGAATTATTATATAATAAGATTTTGGGTAACCATATTTGTTTAGAAAAATAAGCTTTATGAAACCCAAGTGATTGAACTCTATTTAAAGAACAGTTTTCTTCCAATTCCCAACACTTTGGCATTTAGTAAAAAAAGGGGCTCTTGGAGGAAACAAATAATTGTTTCTAAAAATAGGTTTTTCATGAGAATAACCTAAACCCTAACTATTACTATGTGGTCGAATCAGGGAATACATCTTGTCAAAATTTTCCTTACCATAAGTGAATTTTTCAAGAAGATTCTTCAAGGAAAATATCTCAGATTTTAGTCTTAGGAATAAATTCTTATCCTCAAGAATAATATATTTAGAGTTAATTTTATCCTCTAAAACATATTTTTTTTAAAGCAGATTCTTAATATCCTCAAAAAGTTTATTCTTCTTAGAATTAACTTCCTCAGGTTTCTTAGAAAGATTTTTTAAAACAACATTTTTCTCATCAAGATATTTGGAAAGATCTAAAATTTATTTTGTTAAAATAGATTATCTAGAATTTCTTTTATCAAGTTCCTTAGAAACATTACAATTTATCTTTTCTAACATCTTAGAAAATCTAGAAACCTCCTCATAGGAAGGAAAATCATTATCATTATTTGATGAAGAAGATTCTTCATCTGAAGAAAAACCTCTATCAATAAATTTTTCATTTAAAGACATATTGGTTAAGGATTCCGTAGTTTGTACCTTATCTATAAGGCAATGATTTTGAAATGAAGCTATGGCTATTAGACCAATATTCTTTTGCCCAAAAGATTCATATTCTGAAGAATATTTAGATGAATCTCCACCACTGGCACTCCAAGTGTCATTGGCTTTCAATACATTCTTATGCATTGATCTATTGAACTTCTTCTTTTTTCTTTCAGAATTTCTTTCTTTCTTGTCTTTATTATTAAGCCAGCGACAATCAGGTCTGATATGACCAGTTCTTCTACATTCATAGCATGTCACTTCTCCATCTTTCTTATTTTTCCATCTTTCTTCTTGTATCTATATTGAATGTTCTTCTTACCAACAATACTATTCATCCTCCAAGAAATATTGGATAACTCATTTTCTGAAGCTTCACTTTCACTAGATTCAGATTGTATAACAACCTTATTTGCTTTTGATCTTGTAATTCTCTCAGGAGTCTTGGCTTTCATATGATTTTAAGTAGTTTTAAAAGCAACACTTTCATTTCCATTCTTCTTATTAATATTATTAGCATATCTCGTCATTCTGGATTCATATTAAAGAAGAGTTCCAAATAGTTCATCCAAAGAAATCTGGGTAACTTTCTTATTCTCATCTATAGCAGTTCTCTTGGATTCCCATTCGTTTGGCATGATGTCAATAATATTGTCTACAAGAGCTTCATCATCTAAACCTTTCTCACCCATGGATTGTAAGCTGTTTATGATAGTCATAAATCTTTGTTGTACCTTACATACAGGTTCTCCATAAGGAAATAAGAAACCATGATATTCAGCCCTGAGCATAGCTCTTCCAGTTTCAATAACTTTGGAAGTTCCAAAGTGAGTAACTTCAAGCTTCTTCCAAATAATATTTTCAACTTCACAAGATGAAATCTGGCTATATATGTTTCTAGTCATGGAATATAGCAAAGTATTACATACCTTAAAGTTCAGCTGATATTATACCTTTTCTGGATTAGTAAAGGTTCTAAGTTCCTTATCAAGAATCTTATAATCTCCAGTTAACATAATGTAGTTATCAACACCTATGTTGATCAAAAAGGTCATCATTTTGTCTCTCCAGAACTCATAGTCATTTCTATCAAAGATTGGTGGTCTAGTATGATTGAGATTGTATAAATATCCAACATGAATCCCTGCCATACTAAAAAGATATTTCCTTACACAAAACTTATTAGTAGTAAAAGTTTAAGAACAAATATGAAGAACTTCAGAAAAAGGAAAACATGAGCAAGAAATATTATATGTGAATATAAGTATTTTAGAGACCTTCCTTTGATACCAATTTTAGGATCAAAATAAGAATTTAGATGCTCAATGCACAAGAGGGGGTGAATTTTATACTTTAAAATTCCTCTAGAACCTTTAAAGTTAAGTTTAACAATGTTAAACAAACATTCCCAAGACCTCTTAAAGAGACCATTTCTAATTTCCTAAAAGATAGATTCTACCTTAAAGCGTGTAGAATCTATAATATAATCAGAGTAACAGAATTACGAAGTATAAGAAAGTTATACTTTCTAACTTTAACAAAGTTAAGATACATTAATGGAATTAAACAACTTGTAAAAGAAAACAAGTAACAATGGGATTCTTTTAACCCAAAGACAAGGGTATCCAACAACCTTGGATAAAGGTTCATTGATTTATACTTTCAATAAAGTATGTCTTACCCAAACCCAGTTAAACCCTCGATCTGAAGATCGGTATCTATCTTGATATCCCTGCAAGCCCTCGATTTAGAAGGAAATCAGAGCTTCTGTCTTCCAAACATGTAAGCCCACGATCAGCACGATCAAAGTCTGCATGAAGCAAGTCTGAACAAGTTGGTCACGCCTGAACAAGTTGTTCCCGACATCCTCATGAAGCACTGAGAGTTTTAAGATCCTCTCTCTCTAGAAATCACTTCACAATTATTTCACATGCATCAAGTTCATCCACTTTCTACAATGTACTTTTCTCATTCAAATGAGATTGTATTTATAGGCAAAACATCCCAATGGTCAGATCCTCTCTAACAGTCATATTTCCCTTAAATCTCAGAGGGACCTGGACATGTGGAAAACATACAATGGTTAGTTTGTAAAAAAATGTACGACGTTGTTTCAAGAAACAAAAATGGTGTTAAGTTAAAGGTAAATGTTAAGTGTAAGAATTCTTAGAATCTGATATCATTGGAATGATACATTAAGAAACTCTAACATTATTAAGAAAATGAAATCTAAATAAATCAGGAAAACAGACTCTTATAAATAACATTATCAAGAAAATGGAATCATAAAATTGGAGTCACAAATACACCGGATTCAGTATCATGAATATTGGCATCATATATACACCAGAATCGGTATTGAAAATAAGCATCACATATACACCGGAATCGGAATCATAAAACTAAATCATATATACACCGGATTCAGAATCATAAAACTGAATCATATTTACATCAGATTTGGAATCATAAAACTGAATGACAAAATCATAATGAAAGATCTTGTAAAAATAACTAAATGACAAAAACAGAAAATAAGATATTGTAAAAATAACTAAATGAAAAAAAATGTAATGATATATCTGTAAGCATAACGGAATGACAATTATGGATCTTAAGAAAAATACATAACTAAAAAATATTCAGATCTTAAAAAATGTGTTTGTGATTTTAAAAACATAAAACCATAAAGAATGGAAAAGTCATAAGATATCTTTATTGACTCAACAAAGTCCCATAACGGTATTAGATTTACTCCATATCAAAACATGAAATATCATGAGACTAAAAATCACCCAATTAATTGGATCACTATCTAAGAACACCCATCATAATATATACATTCATATTTATTCCACATGAAGAATCAAACATAAGGAATAAACATAAGGGTTACCCATTAAAGGAAATGGTTACCAAAACCATGTCATAAAGCATAACCAAATGGAATGTCATAATGCTGTTCATGAAAGAATGGATTTAAATCATACATGTACATTAATAAGGTAAAATAGTCATGTATAATGATAAATTATAACTAACTAAATTGAAAATATATAAAAATAGTGTTTAAGAAACTTTATAAATGATCCACTTTATGTGATTTAAGGGAAAATATTAAAGAGTCTTCAAAATAGATAAAGGAATAGTTATTTATATAAAACCATAAATGAACAAAGATAGTTCTTCATGACAAAAAAACTGATTTTAGAAAAATATTGGTGGCATAAAACATATTGTGGAGTACACTTGAAAATGGGTAAGAAATTGGGATGTTCCCTTTAACTGAGCTTTCTTATCAGGAGGAATTAAAAATTAAGTATTATAAAATATGTATTTTCTATTCAAAGAAAGAATAATTGAGCTAGGTAAATATTTTTGGAAGATACACATAGAATTTAATAAGATTAAATTAGAAGATTTAATAATTACATTGGTGTAAATAGAGAGAAATCATAACCTAAAGGAAAAATAAAGGTTTAAAGAGAATCCCTTACCATATGTCTGAAAGTGTTCTATACTTGCACTTAATATCCTGGATGATCAAATTAGATTCATTAATTAATTATTTATAAACAAATTAAAATTATATTTTATATATTTTAATTTCATTATGTTCATTTATGGTTTTTTAAGATTTGTAATGTTTAATTTTGTCGTTTTAGGAGCGTTCATTTCAAGATTTTATGAATGGTTCCCTTCAATTTAATTATCTAAGTTCTTATTAAATGGAATCAAAACTCAAGAAGTGTAATTATATGATATTTATGATCCTAACTAAATCATAATGATTCCATATATCATTTTTTTTATATACGAGAAATTTTCATTACGTGAAATGTTAATGAAAAAAAGATTCGTTTATTTTGGTGATTCGTCGTTCATCACGAACTAGTTTTTTTATTTAATATTGTGTGTATATGTTAGTTTATGAACATAATAAGATTTTTAGTTTAAATTTTAATTTTTTTTAACCATTATAATTATTTTATGACCATCCTTGAAGGAATTAATATAAAATGAAAAAATGTCATCCAAGATGGCGGTGAATAGACACATCAAGGATGATGTTTTAGTTTTAAATATAAATATAGAAGAGAATATATTTGATGACAGATATTCCATAAACATAATAAAATTTCAGTATATTTATGATACTGGAGTTATCATTTCACTTTCTATGGTGGAGAAAAGGATGATATAGAAGAAATAATTTAAAAGAGAAGGGTGGATGATTTTACCTCTTGAATATCGTCTCCTTGAGAACCTCCTTAAGGAACTTAGAAATGATCTTTTGGTGAGACTATGAAGACCAGTAACTGTGGAAGTGGTTTGGGAGAGGAATTATAGAGAATATAAAAGATATCTAAATCTTATAATGTGTGAGGATAATATGTGGTGAGTGGTGGTATTTATAGTGGGATGAGAGGGGTGTTTTTGATTATGTTATTCATTTGTTCATTATTTTGGCTAAAGTCTATTGATAGTGTTGATTATTATGACTAATATCAGTAAATAGTTTAAGGTATTTTTAACCATTGTGTTCTTACCTCATCCATACATCATCCATGACTCGATAATTCATGTATTTGTTAAATATCATAAATTACCGTATTCCACTATTCCCCAAAAATTCAGTTATTTAGAAAAATCCCCATAACCATTATTCTAGATTTAAAATTAGAAAATGGACTCCATTATAGGAAAATAATTTTATAAATATGAGAAATTTAGTTTTTAATTAAAATCATCATTTATTCAAAAAATGTTTATTTTAATATTATAACCGATTTTCTAACACTTTAAAATATTAATTACGGTCTCATAAAAATATCTTATAACTATAATAAAATAAAATATTAATTTTTGACTCTATTTTCTGAAAATAATTTTTCTTTGAAATCATTACATTAATTATAAAATTTTAAATAAATATTTATGTTTCACAAAAATACCAACACTCAATTTATCATTTTTAAAAAAATTATTTACTTATACCATAATATAATTATATTATATTTTCATTTAAAAGATGCCGAAATTTTATTTACACTTCCATTGGTGTGGTTATTATTTTATTGGCCATATTACTATTCCACGTGGTCACATTACTATTCCAATTAATAGGTTTCAATTTCATTTTTATATGTTTCTTAATTTCAATGAATATCACTTATTTAATTATTAATTTATGAGAATGATGTTTTTATTGGGTTATCTATGTAATATATGTTTTTTATACTATATAAGAAATTATAAGAAGGGAAATAACCTTGATAAAATTTTTAGTTGATAAATTCTTCCTCCCTTGTTAAATTTCTCCCTCAAAATTTTGTTTTACATTCTATGTTGAAAACATGTGAGGCTATCTCTCCTTCATCACATCATCTAGTTCCCATGTTACCTCTATAAGCCTATGGTTACACCAAATCACATTGACTAGGTGAGTAGTCTTATTGCATAGAAATTTATCTCTACAGTTCAAGATCATCACTGGATACTCTTTATAAGGCCCCAGCCTTAAACCATACTTAATATTGAATTAAATGAATAATTCACATTGAGGATCTTTTCAGGTTTAGAGTTTTAGAGAATTAGATCATAAATCATGAATTACATTCCAAATTTAAACAAAGTGGTTACATAAAAGATAGTACTCATTTTTCCCCATCAACGAAAACATATTTAAAATAAAACATGGATTCTTTCTTGACACATCCTTGACACTATCATCATATCATGTACCTTTCCCCTGACCTGTGAAAAACATTTCAAAAACTTGGGATGGGCATAAAAATCTCAGTAAGGGATATAAAAATATGGAAAGGAAACATGAGTACATGTATACATAAGAATGAAATCATACTTTACCCATAAACATAAGCACTTTAACATACCCCATAAAATCATGAATAAATCATAGAAATCATAAGACATAAAGGTAACTTGAGGCATTCATAACATTCTTACGTAGGGAGTAACCCTCTTGGTTACGTTTGGAATACCCATCATAGTATATTCCCTAAATCTCTTCGGAGAAACCTTAACACTTAACCCCTTTGCGTTACCCAATGCATTGTAGAGCTATATCGGGCTCAACCGCCCTTATTTTTTTGCAGAACCACCCGTCTTCATAATAATGCCCAAGAACCATAACATAATCGTATCACATAAAACATGCATAAAGGAAACATAACATTTCCACTTTTCAATCACAAGATATCAATACAACACATTGATATAAAAACATTATGAAAAACCATTTTCAATACCAAAATAAAATAAAAGAAAAACATGGTATTTATTTTTCTTTAAAAAAAGGTATGGCTTGTAGAGGAAGCTGAACCTCAAATAATGGTCACGGCGGCGGAGAAGTCGTTGTCGCCGCATACGTACGACAAAAACATTCCATTTTGTCTTTTAATAAAACGATTCGTATAAAAAATATTCCTTTTGGATAAATGTAAAAGTCAAAAGGGTTTATACACCGTATAAAATAAGGTTGTGTATAAAACAAATATGCCTCAATGAATGGAGATTGAGACAAAGTCCCTTACAAAGACGGTATCCTTGGATTAAGGATAAATCAATTACAAAATTTTGTGTGAAAAACTAATACACCAAATATAAGTGGATATTAAGTGTAAAACAATCAGAGGTTATTCACACATATTCATAGAACAACATATTCATGGAGTACAAGCTTATCCCAAAGAATCAAAATTGGGTTAAGAAGTTCCCTTGCAAAAATTTGACAGCCTAACGGCGTCACTACAAAATTCAGAAAATGAGTTGATGAGAGATAAAAAGGGTATCTCATCACTTGGATATAAAATTTAAATCAATAAGGATATATAAGAACATATCCCAAAATAATATTATATGAATTAAAAGACATAACAAAAGAATTATTTTAAAAAAAAGAGGAGGGTGAAAGGTTCCCTTACCGACATGGGTATCTTTCGAAACATACACCCCGCGAAAGAAGGACAATACAACATTGATGTAAATACTCATAAATGAAAGTATATTACACAATTACTAAAATAATGGTAAGTAATACACCAATCAAAGGAAATTGTGGCAAATGTAGCATAAATCTCACGGGAATAAAAGTGAGATGAAAAATCCCTTATGAAAACTCGGCAGCCTAACGGCACCACTTAAAACTTACAAAAATGGATTGATGAGATCAAATAGGTTCTCTCATCATATTAACATAAATTTTACAGCAATAGTAATATAAAAGAACATCCCCCAACATAACAAATGGGAGCTTAAAAGAAGTGACATAAAGGAGATTACTTAAAAAGAAAGAGAGAGGTTAGATCTCTTACACAAATTCGGCAGCCTAACGGCGCCACTCAAAACATCCAAAATGGATTGATGAAATAGAATAGGGTCTCTCATCATATGAACATAAAAATTAAAGTAAGATTAATATAAAATAACATCCCAATCACAAGAAATATGGGCTTAAAAGGAATGACATAAAAGAGTGTACTTAAAAAGAACGAGAGGAGTAGGATCCCTTACCTCAAGTCCGACTTGTCTTGTTCATTTCATTATATTCCTGAATAATAAACATTGGTCAATTTATAATTTCCTAAGGACCTCCTCTAAAGATTATTATTCATTTCATATCACATATTATAATGTTATAATAATTTTTTAATAATGTTAGTTCATATCAGATGTTTTTGCCGATGTTTGGTACATGAGTCAAAAATGAACTTGTTTGAAAAATGATTTCCCATGTAGTTATAAGTAAAAAATTTCCAGAATATTATTAATGATTAAAATATCATATATATCCATTAAATATTCATTTTATACTATTCCATATCATTTTTAGATAAAAAATGAAAAGCATCATTCATGGAGACGGTAGGCCGTACGTACGCATGAACGCTACTTTCATTTTTTTGTCATATTAATGAAACTAAAAATAAATGATATATATATATATATATTATAATTATAGTATAATATATATGTTATATAGGTCACATATTTTCATTTATTTCATTCTTTATACATTCCATGTATTGCATGTACGAGTCACATCACTTGAGGGGGCGGTAGTCCACACTTCCTCATATGAAATTATCACATTTTCACAACATGGAAAGAATAAAGGTATGTTTTAAATATAAAATACAGAAGAATATAGTAAACATAAATACCATATATATCATATATAAAATACAGTGACATCATAATGGACACCTTTAAAGGTGTTAAAAGAATATTGAACAATCATCACTTCGTGAGGCAAAAAGTCGCCAACCACAGAAACAGTATGTTCTTTAACCATTAGAAGAAGGTGTGTGTAAGTGTAGCACGAATACATCACATAACAACATCCTATTATATTTAAGATACTGTTGTTGTTACAAAAGAAAAGAATAAAAAGAGTTATGGGGTTGGAGAAACAAAATAAAACATAAGAACACAAGAGAAAACACTACCATTAAAACGGGTAACTCTCTTTGATTTAAGCTCAAAGGCTTCCTTGGAAAGGATTCTTCCCAAATTGAGGCTTAAATGATGAAGATAGGGATGTGGAGAGATGAAATGGGTAGGTTGTTTCTGAGCCAAAGGCTTTAGAGGTGTGTGTAAGGTGGTAGAGGTGGGGTCCTTTTATAAGAGAAGAGGAGGGGCACTCTTGGAAAGTAAAGAAATGTTACTTTATTTTAAAATGATTTTCTGATTTAAAAGGTCCCACATTGTTATAATTATAGGATAAGGTGATAAGGTTTCTAAATATACCCATCCAATAGGTTTTTTACAAGTTTAGGTCTTAGATTTTACATTATCTTTTCATTTTTTTTAAATCGTTAAATAATGAGGTAATCGCTGCATCATCATGATGTCATAAATAATTTAATTTATTTAATGTCTAAAAATTATAAAAAAATACTATGATGTAGGAAATCTTTTGATATTTCCAATGAATATTTATAGTCAAACATATGACTTGTATAATCCCATTTAAAAATTTTTATAGTAAAACAACTCATGTTTGTGTCATTTTTACTTTTACATTAAATAAAAAGATATTAATGTCATTTTCCTTCCAAAGTGGCTCCATGGGGTCCCCAAGTTGACCCATGAATTTTCTTGGTCGGCCATGACACATCCAATAAGGGTAGGACATTTTTCAATCTCATCTCATATTATTAAAACATTATTTTTACCATAAACTACACTAATTACCTCTAATCGCGATTAAAAACTTATATTCACCAAAAAAATATTTTAATCCCAATGAACCACATTTTACTTCTTAATGAAAACTATGTATGTCTTATTTTTGAAATTCAAAACACAGAGGTGGTAAAATTTCATTTAAACGAACAATCAGTATTTTAAGTACCACTTAGTGGTTTCACTATTCATCAAAAATTGATGTTTTTCAGAAAAATACCAAAACTTCACTCTAAGCTATATTTGATATTACGAATTCAAAAATAATATCTATTTTAAAAAATTCAAAAAATATAAGTTACATTAATTAATTTAATAATTAATTCCTGCTGTCAAAGCAAATAGCGTGTTTTTATGAAACAATAAGTATCAAAAGATTGACACTAGTTTAAATCCAATTTAAAAGTGAAATTAATTCCAACGACAACTATTGGATTAAATGGTAAAAATATATTATAATTTTAATTTAAAAAAAATTCAAAAGATAATCTAATCATATAAATAAATTAGATTAAAAAGAGGTTTTGAATTAAAATACAACAGTTTTCACTATTCATTAAAAATGAACTTTATCGGAAAGATACCAAAAATTTACACAAAGTATATTTTGATGTCCCGATTCTAAATAAGAATTATATTTCGTCAAATATAACACATAAAATTGTCAAAAAGTGGATTTAAAAGACGTTCACCATCAAAAGGCGGTTAATCAACCTTTTAAAGAATATTAGAATGTTTACGCTTAAAATTGGATTCATTCACATTTTTAATACTCTAACATTTATTGTAAAGAGTAAAAATATTTTACAAACATATATAATTATTTTGTAGTTATTTCTGTTCATTCCCACCATTACAACGGCTAGGCGTTAACTACCATTTAAAATAATATTATTTTATTATTAGAGTGCAACGTCAGATTCCTAAGAAACTCGTTGTTGTGTATTGGGTACGCCATCGAGCATAGCGTCCCCTTTAAAGTAATATTAATATTTTATTCACAAATATGGATAAATATAAAAATTTCATATTCTTTATTTACCTGTGATGTTACATCCTTCCACCCTTTTTGGGAATTGCATCCTCGTAATTTTAAAATTGGGCTTGGAAACATCCTTGAAAGTCCCACATCGGAACAAGAGTTGGTAAAACAATCATTTTAAAATAAAATAAGATAAGTACATAGGTCACCCGAGATAACCCATACTAGGATTCCATGTAGGAAATAATGGACATGGAGGAGAAAACATAGGGTCATGTTCTAATGGAGAGTGATAGAAAACATGTTTAGGAGAAAGTTAACCACAAGAAAATCACAAACTTGTAATGGGTTAAACGGTATTCAATTCCCCAGTAGGAAAAGTTAATATACAACATTTTTGTTTTAAGTTTCTTTTTATTGAGGAATTTATTCATAAGGAAACATAATCACTTATCATGTTGAC
The DNA here is from genome assembly GCA_963277665.1 of Viscum album. Lineage (NCBI taxonomy): Eukaryota > Viridiplantae > Streptophyta > Magnoliopsida > Santalales > Viscaceae > Viscum > Viscum album. The sequence continues at coordinate 1,885,548,591 of OY728137.1, read as the reverse complement.
TTTCAACTTTTATTAGATTTCTTACACAAACTCATATTTTCTCCAAAAGACGAGTATTTAGGAAGACTTGTTCGCATTAAGAGTACTATAATAAAATTCTAGAGAATCACCTAATCCAGAAAAGAGAACTATATAATTCCCATGTCTTTAGACTTTAACCAAAACCAAAACTAAAAAGGTTATTACAAGATCAGATAATCCAGAAAAGGATAACCCTTTATAAAAATAAAATATATTCTTAATCTCCAAAATTTGTCCAACAAAACCCAAAGTTCAATGAGGACCATTAGATAAACAATTTGTCCATAAAATTCTTCAAATTAAACTAAACTAAGATTGAAACCCAAATATTTGAAGTATTTAGTCACATAGTCTTCCAAGTTAAATCGTAAAATTTATCTCCAAACAACATCAGTTTCTCTTAAAGTCTCATATTGAAAAGTAATTAACCTAATCACATATCCGCCATGATAGGTTAATAAATATCCATAGATAACCCAAAATCAACTTACTATTAATTCATAAAATCATATAACTAAAAAGAATCTGACAAACTAACCAGGGACTTCACGTAGTCCAGTGGTAGGTGATAAATACAAGTTGCACTTTTGTTGTGGGTTTGATTCCCGCAGCTTTGTCCAACGCGGCGGGTTGTCACACGGTCTGCGTGTTGTCCTTTTTATAAAACTCCAAAAATAACCCTAACAAGTTTTAATCTCAATAGTTTCTTTATACCTCTCATTTTTATCCAAATTCATTACGATCTCAACATCTTAATTCTTGAAGTCTTATTTCACCACCATAAGATAAAATAAAATGATTCCCAAAATGAATAACATCATACCTTGATCATGGAGTCCACTTGGTTTCATCGTAATCTTGCTCACGTTGGTAGAAGTCCCATTCATTACAACAATGATTTAGAGATCCTTCAAAATCATTTGCTTCCTCCATCCAAATACACCTTGTACAACATGGGTCATATAGGTGTTCACAGAAAAATAGTTTTGGAAAATAATCATGTATGACATATAATTCCAAAACATCTGATAAAACATGATTTCTATAAAATAGTCGGACAGAATTTGAGTTGAAACTTTCTATTATTGGTCCTTTTAAAATACCATAGGTATGTGCTGAGAGACTATATTTTAAAATCAAATATAAATAGGTTTCGCAAGGGTCTCCTTCCTCATCACCATTTTTAAAATCATAATATTCTTCAAATTCTTGTGATAAGGTAAAATATTTGAAAATACCTTGATAATATTTACCTTTCTTGAAAATATGAGAATATTGTGAAAATAGTATTTGGTTAAATACGACCCATGATCCACGATGACAATGAGGTATAGTGGAGGTATTTAATATCTCAAACAACTACTTGAAAGTGAGTTGTATGCTAGAAAATGTTTCAAAATCATCCGAACATGACTTTGCAATAATTATTGAAAGCATGTCATCAGGAAGAGATAGGAATTTCGTTTGAGATCCTTCTACTTCCATTCGTAACTGACTTTACTTTACGTGAAAAAAGTTATAAAACAAGGATTTAACTGAAATAATAGATATAGGGACTAATCATGTGTCTAACAAAAACTCCTAATCCCTAAAGTTTTCTAAACCGACCTCTGATACCAACTATAAGGCCCCAGCCTTAAACCTTACTTAATATTGAATTAAATGAATAATTCACATTGAGGATCTTTTCAGGTTTAGAGTTTTAGAGAATTAGATCATAAATCATGAATTATATTCCACATTTAAACAAAGTGGTTACATAAAAGATAGTACTCATTTTCCCCCATCAACGGAAACATATTTAAAATAAAAAATGGATTGTTTCTTGACACTACCTTGACACTATCATCATATCATGTACCTTTCCCGTGACCTGTGAAAAACATTTCAAAAACTTGGGATGAGCATGAAAAGCATAGTAAGGGATATAAAAATATGGAAAGGAAACATGACTACATGTATACATAAGAATGAAATCATACTTTACCCATAAACATAATCACTTTAACATACCCCATAAAATCATGAATAAATCATAGAAATCATAAGACATAAAGGTAAATTGAGGCATTAATAACATTCTTACATAGAGAGTAACCATCTTGGTTACGTTTGGAATACCCATCATAGTATATTCCCTAAATCTCTTCGGAGAAACATTAACGTTTAACCCCTTCACATTACCCAATGCATTGGAGAGCTGTATCGGGCTAACCCGCCCTTAGTTTTTTACGGAACCACCTATCTTCATAATAATTCCCAAGAACCATAACATAATCGTATCACATAAAACATGCATAAAGGAAACATAACATTTCCACTTTTCAATCACAAGATATCAATACAACACATTGATATAAAAACATTATGAAAAACCATTTTCAATACCAAAATAAATGAAAAGTAAAACATGGTATTTATTTTTCTTTAAAAAAAGGTATGGCTTGTAGAGGAAGCCGAAACTCAAATAATGGTCACGGCGACGGATAAGTCGTTGTCGCCGCATACGTATGACAAAAACATTCCCTTTTGTCGTTTAGTAAAATGATTCGTATAAAAAAGATTTATTTTGGATAAACGTAAAAGTAAAAGGGGTTTATACACCGTATAAAATAAGGTTGTGTATAAAACAAAATATGCCTCAATGAATGGAGATTGAGACGAAGTCCCTTACAAAGACGGTATCCTTGGATTAAGGATAAATCATTTACATAATTATGTGTGACAAACTAATACACCAAATATAAGTGGATATTAAGTGTAAAACAATAATAGTTTATTCACACATATTCATAGAACGACATATTGAAGGAGTACAAGCTTATCCCAAAGAATCAAAATTGGGTTAAGAAGTTCCCTTGCAAAAATTTGACAGCCTAACGGTGTCACTACAAAATTCAGAAAATGAGTTAATGAGAGATAAAAAGGGTATCTCATCACTTAGAAATAAAATTTAAATCAATAAGGATATATAAGAACATATCCCAACATAATATTATGTGAATTAAAAGACATAACAAAATAAGTCTTTTAAAAAAAGAGGAGGGTGAAAGGTTCCCTTACCGACATGGGTATCTTTCAAAACATACACCCCGTGAAAGAATGACAATTCAAAATTGATGTAAATACTCATAAATGAAATTATATTACACAATGAATAAAATAATGGGTAGTACATACACCACTCAAAGTAAATTGTGGCAAATGTAGCATAAATCTCACGGGAATAAAAGTGAGATGAAAAATCCCTTAAAAAAACTCGGCATCCTAACGGTGCCACTTAAAACTTACAAAAATGGATTGATGAGATTAAATAGGGTCTCTCATCATATTTACATAAAGTTTACAGCAAGAGTAATATAAAATAACATCCCCCAACATAACAAAGAGGATCTTAAAAGAAGTGACATAAAGGAGAGTACTTAAAAAATAGAGAGAGGTTAGATCTCTTGCGCAAATTCGGCAGCCTAACAGCGCCACTCAAAACATCAAAAATAGATTGATGAGAGAGAATAGGGTCTCTCATCATATGAACATAAAAATTACAGTAAGATTAATATAAAAGAACATCCCAATCATAAAAAATATGGGCTTAAAAGGAATGACATAAAAGAGTGTACTTAAAAAGAACTAGAGGAGTAGGATCCCTTACCTCAAGTCTGACTTGTCTTGTTCGTTTCTTTAAATTCCTGAATAATAAACATTGGTCAATTTATAATTTCCTAAGTACCTCCTTTAAATATTATTATTCATTTCATAACACATATTATAATTTTATAATAATTGTTTAATAATGTTAGTTCATATCAGACGTTTTTGCCGATGTTTGGTACATGAGTCAGAAAGGAACTTGTTTGAAAAATGATTGCCCATGTAGTTATAAGTAAATAATTTCCAGAATAGTATTAATGATTAAAATATCATATATATCCAGTACATATTCATTTTATACTATTCCATATCATTTGGAGACAAAAAATGAAAAGCACCGTTCATGGAGATGGTAGGTCGTACGTACGCATGAATGCTACTTTCATTTTTTTGTCATATTAATGGAATTAAAAATAAATGATATATATATATATATATTATAATTACAGTGTAATATATATTATATATAGGTCACATATGTTCATTAATTTCATTCTTTATACATTCCATGTATTGCATGTACGAGTCACATCACTTGAGGGCGGTAGTTCACACTTCCTCATATGAAATTATCGCATTTTCACAACATGAAAAGAATAAAGGTATGTTTTAAATATAAAATACAGAAGCATATAGTAAACATAAATACCATATATATCATATATAAAATACAGTTACATCATAATGGCCACCTTTAAAGGTGTTAAAAGAATGTTGAACAATATCGTTTCCTGAGGCAGAAAATCGCCAACCGCAGAAACAGTATGTTCTTTAACCATTAGACGAAGGTGTGTGTAATTGTTGCTCTAATAATTCACATAAAACCATCCTAGTATATGAAAGATACTGTTGTTGTTACAAAAGAAAAGAATAAAAAGAGTTTATGGGGTTGGAGAAACAAAATAAAACATAAGAACACAAGAGAAAACACTACCTTTTAAATGGGTAACTCTCTTTGATTTAAGCTCAAAGGCTTCCTTGAAAAGGATTTTTTCCAAAGTGAGGCTTCAATGATGAATAGGGGGATGTGTAGAGACGAAATGGTCAGGGTTTGGCCGAGCAAAAGGCTTGAGAGGTGTGTGTAATGTGGTAGAGTTGGGGGCCTTTTATAAGAGGAGAGGAGGGGCACTCTTGGAAAGTAAAGAAATGTTACTTTATTTTAAAATGCGTTTTGGATTTAAAAGGTCCCACAATGTTATAATTCAAGGATAATGTGATAAGGGTTCTAAATATACTCATTCAATAGGTTTTTGACAAGTGTAGATATTATATTTTACATTATCTTTTCATTTTATTTAAATCGTTAAATAATGAGGTAATCGCTGCATCATCATGATTTCATAAATAATTTAATTTATTTAATGTCTAAAAATTATAAAACAAATACTATGATGTAGGAAATCTTTTTATATTTCTAGTTAATATTTATAGTCAAAAATATGACTTTTATAATCCCATTTAAAAATTGTTATAGTAAAACAACTCATGTTTGTGTCATTTTTACTTTTACGTTAAATAAAAAGATATTAATGTCATTTTCCTTACAAAGTGGCTCCATGGGGTCCCCAAGTTTACCCATGGATTTTCTTGGTCGGAAATGACACATACAATAAGGTTAGGACATGTTTCAAGCTCATCTCATATTATTAAAACATTATTTTTACCTTAAACTACACTAATTACCTCTAATCGCGATTAAAAACGTAAAAGTTAATATTCACCAAAAAATATTTTAATCCCATTGAACCACATTTTACTTCTTAATGACAACCATATATGTAGGATTTTTTAAATTCAAAACACAGAGGTGGTAAATTTTCATTTAAACAAAAAATCAGTATTTTAAGTACCACTTAGTGGTTTCACTATTCATCAAAAATTGAAGTTTTTCAGAAAAATACCAAAACTTCACTCTAAGCTATATTTGATATTTCGAATTCAAAAATGATGCCTATTTTAAAAAATTCAAAACATATAAGTTACATTAATTAATTTAATAATTAATTCCTTCTGTCAGAGAAAATAGCATGTTTTTATGAAACAATAAGTATCAAAAGATTGACACTAGTTTAAGTCCAATTTCAGAGTGAAATTAATTCCAACGGCCACTATTGGATTAAATGGTAAAAATATATTATAATTTTACTTTTAAAAAAATTCAAAATATAATCTAATCATATAAATAAATTAGATTAAAAAGAGGTTTTGAATTAAAATACAACATTTTTCACTATTCATTAAAAAATGAACTTTATCGGAAAGATTCCAAAAATTTACACAAAGTATATTTTGAAGTCCCGATTCTAAATTAGAATTTTATTTTTTCAAATATAACACATAAAATTGTCAAAAATTGGATTTAAAAGAGGTTCTCCATCAAAAGGCGGTTAATCGACCTTTTAAAGAATATTAGAATGTTTACGCTTAAAATTGGATTCATTCGCATTTTTAATCCTCTAAAATTCATTGTAAAGAGTAAAAATATTTGACAGACATATAGAATCATTTTGTAGTTAGTTCTGTTCATTCCCGCCATTACAACGGCTAGGAATTAACTACCATTTAAAATAATATTATTTTATTATTAGAGTGCAACGTAAGATTCCCAAGAAACTCGTTGTTCTGTATTGGGTACGCCATCGAGCATAGCGTCCCCTTTAAAGTAATATTAATATTTTATTCACAAATATGGATAAATATAAAAATGTCATATTCTTTATTTACCTGGGGTGTTACACTCTTCATATGAGAGTTCATTCTCTAGTTGTACCACCTATGGATTAAGTGCATATATGGGGCCAAGTATGTTCTCCCTCGAGTAAGATACATGGAAATAGTCATGAACTTGAGCCATATTTGGTGAAATTTCCAGCCTATGGGATATTACTCCTATGAAATCAAGGATATCAAAGGGGTCAATGCACCTTAGGCTAAGCTTCCCTTTCCTTCCAAACCACATGGCTCTCTTCGATGGTGATATTTGAAGGAACAATTTATCTCCAACTTCAAACTCTAAGTCCCTTCAACGATTGTCAGCATAGATCATTTGAAGACTCTAAAGATATTTTATATGTTTTTTAATGTCTTAATCCTTCTCTTTAATCTTTTTCTCAAGTTCAGGTCCAAGTAACCTTTCTCCCCAACTTCATCCCAACAGGTTGGAGTTCAACATCGATTCCCATATAGAGCTTCACATTGATGAATTTGAATACTCAAAATAAAATTTTTGTTGTATAAGAACTAAACCAATTAGAAATTATAATCGCATCCACCTTTAAATTTAATTGAGAAATCTCTCAGCATGTCCTTTAGTGTCTGAATAGTACTTTTCTATTGTCCATTTGTTTGGGGGTGATAAGTCATACTAAAATTCAATTCAATACTCAAAGCATGTTGAAAACATCTCCGTGATTTAGATGTTAACCTTATATCACAATCAGAGATAATCAAAATTACAAACCCATGTAGTCTCACCACTTCCCTCACATATATCTTAGAATGATTTTTAAGCAAGAGATATTCTCAAATAGAAATAAAGTGAGTAGTCTTGGTGATTTGATCTACCACAACCCAGATCGCATTATTTAATTTGGATGATTTTGGGAGATTAGTGAAAAAGTCTATAGTGACATTTTCCCATTTCAGTGTGGGTATAGGCAATAGTTGAATCATCCATTTGTACTTCGATCACTATTCTTTAACTTGTTGACATACCAAAAACCGTGAGACATTCTCACAAATCTCCTTTTTCATATTGTCCCACTAGAAGTGTTCTCAAAGATCACAATACATCTTAGTACTTCTAGGATGGATGGAGAAAGATGAGATATGTTCAATAACAAGTAGATCCCTATTTGTCTTAGGTGATGAAGGCACAAAAATCCTAGTTTCAAACTGAATATAACCATCATCATTGTTGTGGAACTCTTGTGGCTTCACTTCCTTTACTGATTTCACATTATTTTGTAGCTATATATCATCCCTTTATGTTTACTTGATCTTCTATAGGATAGATGGTTGGGAAATAAATTTGGAAATATAGGATGAATTTATTACTGTAATGATTTCCTAATATATCCTTTTCATTTCCATGAATATAGGGTCTTTCTCAATCTACATCATGGACATAGTAGTATGTTATTATTTGCAAAGACCATCAGCTACCTAGTTTTCCTTCCCCGGATGATAGTGAATACAGAAATCATAGTTCTTGATTAGCTGTAACCATATCCTTTGAGGCATGTTGGGTTCCTTATTCTTGAAAATATACTTTAGATCATTGTTATCAGTATATATGTCACACTTATCACTGTAGAGTTAGTGCTGCCCTATTTTCAAGGAAAAATCATATCCACTAGCTCCAGATCTCGTTTCAGTTGGCTCTTCTCATGGATATTCAACTTCCATGAGGCGTAGGATGTCACTTTATCATTCTTCATGAGTACACAACTAAATACATTGTTCAAAGAATCATTTTAGATCACAAAAGATTCTCCACTTATTGTTAGTGTGAGAATAATTGAAGTTGTTATCCTCTTATTAAGCTCTTTAAATATTTCCTCACATTCTTCCATCCCTAAATAATTTACCCTATTATATCTTAAAATAGTTAAGGGGTTATATAATCATGATAAACTCTTCACAAAACATTTTTAGTTCCCAGCTAAGAAAATAAAACTATAGATCTCTATTAAAGATGTTGTTATATACCAGTCCTCAATTTCCCTTATTTTAGAAGGGTCCGCAAATATCCATTTTATAGTGATAACATGCTCTGATAATGATACTTACGCCATCTGAAACTCACATTTACTATACTTTTCATATAGTTCCTCCCTTAACAAATTCATTAGCATAGTATTCAAATGCTCCTCTTATTCCTCCTTTCTCTTAGATTATATCATAATATCATTGATAAAGAATACCAAAACCATTTTGAGGTAATCTATAAAGACCCAATTCATCAATTACATCCAAACTGGTTGAGAATTTGTGAGTCTATAGGGAATCACTTTGAACTCATAATTTACATTACTCATTTGAAAATAATTATTGGGAATATCTTCCTTATTTACCATTAATTGGTGATATACTGACCAAAGGTCCACATTAGAGAAATAATTGGCCCCATGTTGCTGATTAAACAATTCATCTATTCATGGAAGGGGATAATTTTTCTTTATCGTGATTTTTTTGAGCTCACAATAACCAATTTAGAGGCACATTGAACCATATTTCTTCTTGATGAAGAGAATTTGTAACACCCTGAGATTTTGATAATTATTATTTTTTGAATTAATTTAACTTTTTGATATTATTCATTTCACATGACATTGGAAATAGTTCTATATATATATATATATATATATATATTTAAACACCAATTCAAACATTCCTTTCACATGCAATACCAACAGGGCTTGTGCTACATGAAACACCTACCTGGCGTACGACACACACAACATTGAGTTTCTATTAAACATCTATTTTTATTTCTTTTGTTATTTAATTTTGATAATTATAACCAATAAATTAAATTTATTAATAACTAATTTTAAATTATTTTTGTTTTATATAAATAAAACATATTGATAATGAAAGATAATATTTTTAGTAAAGTCATTTTATGTTAAAAAAATTTCTCTTTAATAAATCTATTTTATTAATAAAATTAATTTTAGACACATTACGAAATTTAATTGGATAAAATAAACCTCATTTTTTATGAATAGTGAAAAATACTGTGTTTTAGTTAAAAACCACCTTTTTTCTAAATAATTATTAATTAAAAATGATATTATAAATATATTTTAATTTCACATTAGATGAATATTACATATATTAATAAAATTTTATTCATTATAATAAAATTCTCTTTGAAAATGAATATAAAATCTTTACAAACTTTTGAATATTTTCCTACTTTAAAACCCTATTATTTCGTCCCATTTATGGGATTAGCACTAATATTAATTTTTTCACTTATGTGATTAGAATTTAAAATATTAAACATACATAATTTTATTAAGTTTTATGTTTATATTCTAATAAGATCATGTTAATTTTTGACCAAAATGGTTTGTAAAAATTATTAAAATTAATCACAATGGTTAAGACCAAATTAAGCTTAATTTGGGACTAAACCTTAAACTTTAGGGCCCAAATGACCTAGAAGATTTCCCAAAACCCATTCCCTATCCCTATTTAGGCCATTAACATTCCATTATTGTGTTTTTTTGGTTTTTTAATGGTTTTTTAGGTAAGAATATGTTCACACCTAGTTTGTTTCTAAAAATTCTATGTGAGTCCTTTTACTTCCCTATAAAAGGACACCACTTTTACCCATTACTCAAACCTCTAAAGACACTTAATTTTGGCCAATACCAGCCTGAATTTCCTCTGAACAATCTTCCCTTCAACTTTGAAGCCTTTTTTTGGAAGAAACCCTCTCAAGGAAACCTTTTGGCACAAACCAAAAAGAGTTACCCAATTTAAAGGTAACACCTTCTTTCAAGCTCCTTTCCTTTATTTTCTTTATTCATCCCCTCAACTCTCTTTATTATATTATTGTGGGAAAAACATTATCCTACATACACTATTTTTTTTTTTGAAATTTTCTTATCTACACTTACACACGCCTCTATCTAGTGTATTTTCAACATATTGTTTATATGTATGGTGAACTACTGCCTAATGAAACAATGATTGTTCATTTCTCCTTTACCATAAATCATGGTGGCCCTTATGATAGAAAATATATTTATATATGTAATATATTATATTTATTATGTATTTATTCTTCTTTATTCCTTTTACAACACACATCTTGTTACCTTCCATTTTTCGTTAATACGATAATCTTGTTTGGGGAAGTGTGGACTATTACCCCCCTCAAAGCGATGTGATTCGTTCACACACCACATATAAAGTATTAAGGATGGGTTTGATGAACTTATATGATATATTAATGATACTTTAATAAGGATATATATATATACATTCATATATATATAGATATTTCATTTACATACTTTCTTTCAATACGATAATAAAAACGGAAACTTCGTTCCTGCGTACGTACGTATTACTGTTTCTATGAACGGTGTATTCCATATCATACTCCTATATTATATATATTATTATAATAAATATATAATTTGTATACCTGATATTTATATCATGGTTTAAATTATGTAATTTTTATATATGTATAAATACCAAAGATGTAACAAATAAAGACACATGCAAAGAACTAACTGAACATTACCTGAAGTGAAACCTTAACATAATATCTCTAACAAGCAGGTAATATAAGGTTATAATCAAACCATATATGGTAATAGATATAAGAATATTATTTTTTAAGATATTTATAATAAACTTATATTTGTTTTACTTGAATCTTGTACAAGTACGGAGAGAGTCAATACACAAGGTAAGGTGATTTCATCTCACTATTAATTTCTGTGAGATACATGTAATGTTCACCATTATTTTATTTTTTGTGGTGTGTGTACTTATCATGATTGTATTATATTAATCATATTAAACAATTTATGGGTACTCCCATATCCATTTTTTACAATCCTTCTTTCATAGGGTTTAAGTTCCAAATGTTACCAAATCGATAAAACAGTTTTGTCTCAATTTTTCTTCTTTGAGACTCATGTTTTGTTATGCACAAAAACACTTTTCTGGAGGTCTATATACATAAATTTTACATTTGTTAACATGAATATACTTATCTTCATGATATATTAATTTTACTGAAATTTAAATTTCTTAAATGGAGAGTAATATCCCAAGTCACCAAGTTATAAAATTTTATTGAGACACTCTAATCAATTTTCCAAGTTATATATCTGTATGCTTCCATTCATGAAATATTATGATCCAACTCTCATGAAACTTCATGAGTTTCAATATCCAATTTTATTTTATTATATACTCATTTATTGGTACCATTTTTACTCTTTGGTACATAATATAGTTAATAAACTATTTTTAGGAAATCCTGACTTTACCCTCTCTTCAGTCGGAAATCTATGTTTTCTAAAAAGGTTTTAGAATAATATTATACCATTATCCTATAATATATAAAAGACATTTTTACCATTTTATCCTTCTACTAATCTCTTAAATGGAATATTCTTATCATTTTGTGAAAAAGGCACTTTTCTACCCTTTTATCATGCAAAGGGAATATTCTTTTGACCTCGTACGACATATATAGATTTACCCACCATCATTTCCTAGAAGGTACGATTTTCATTATTAAAAAGCTTAATATTTAAGATTTTTTTAAAGGTAATTTTCAAGGAAAATTGGATTTTAAAATGGTTTCCAAATTTTTTATATGTTTTCATGGAAAACTATATTCTATTTTTTCAAGACTTAATTACTAGTCTTAAAAGTGCTTTCAAAGAAATGGTTTTAAAAAAAAAATCTAGATTTTTTTTAAGTTTCCAAGAAAATTGACTGTTAAAACGTTTTCAATCTTCTTTATAAGTTTTTAAAATACTTTCAAAGAAATTATTTTCAAAACATTTTCAATATTTCTTTAAAAAATTTCATGTGTCTTCAAAGAAAAAAGTTTTTAGAATTTTTTGAAGCTTATTTTATTAGTTTTCAATGAAAAAGATTTTCAAAATGATTTCATTTATCCTTTATATGTTTTCAAGGTATTTTTAAGAAAATTATTTTCAAATAGTTTTATGTATTAAAAATCCTTTTTCAAACAATAAAGGATATTATCCTCAAGAAACATTTTTAGAGATTATTTCAAAATTATTTTCCATCTAAGATGAAATATTTTGATTTTACTAATATATTATAGGAAATGATCTAAAGGTTTCATTCATATACTTTCTATGAATTAGTTATTCTTAATGTCGTGGTCTTTATGAAACCCATTTCTTCTTCATGGATACTATGTTTATGAAACCCATTTCTCCTTCACAAGTTATATTCTTTTGAAACACACTTCTTTTCATGGGTTATATTTATAATGAAATTATTATGAAACCTATCTATTTCCACAGGTTATGATATGTTTACATGTTTATGTTACCCATTTAATTTAATGGGCTATGATACATGATATGTTTATTTATGATCTTGTGGCACCTGTATGTATGAATTCATTATGTGATGAGTGAGAAATATATCTCCCTCCAATGCATTGGGTAAAGATTTATATCTCATGAAATAATGATGGGAATCAAGTTGATGATATTGATATGTTACGGAAATATGGGGAAACTTGATCCCTTATAAAAAAAATTACTTCCACTAGGGATGGTGTTTTTTCCTGCCCAATAGGTGTAGTCACCATGATGATGAAATATGGGGAAGCCCAATCCATTACAGGAGGATGGGGAATCCCAATCAATTACAAGTAAAGAACTGTGATTGGGGATGGTGGTGTGTCCCGCCCAGTGGGTGCAATTCCCATAATGTACCCTTATAAGTTGTAGTAATGTGTCCTGACTTACAGGGAATGATATCATATGTTTATGTATGACACAATTACATGTATTATTCCTATGTTAATAGGTCATGTCCAATGCTCTTTATTTCATTATGATCCATGTCTTATTTCTATGCTATGATTTCATGGCTTATTCTCTTTATTTCATTATGATTCATGTCTCATGAGCTGCCAATATTTATTCCATGATCTTTGATATGCAGGGTATGATCTTATATATTCATGATCACATTCTCATACCCTTATTCTCATGTTTATACTTACTTGTCTCCCCTGTTTACCCTTTTTGAGTGTCTATGATCACCCCTTTTTTATGTTTTCCATTCCCTAGGTCATGAAGAAACATTTTAGGTAGAATTACTAAAGGTAGATATCTTCGTGGGAGATGATAAAGGACTTTCACTAGGATATAAGATTTTTCTTCCATGTTTATAAAGACACTAAAATATTACAGTCCTTTGGCATGTATTTCTTTTTAATGTACTGAATATTCATCAAAAAAGATGTAATATCCATGTATGATAATCCTGGTTCACTATAGTTGGTATCAAAGGAAAGGTTTAGTCAACCTTTGGAAACTAGGATGAGAAAAATTTAGTGATATCCCTAGGTATATTTCAGAGTATATTTATAGGTATTTCTATAAGGATAAGTATAAGAATGAGTTAACGTTTAAGAAAATGTTCTTGAATTTTGGTAAAGGATAAAGTAAGTGGTTTTCTAGACATACATACCTATCTAGATACTATAAGTGGATGTGGCTTTGTCACAGATGTACCTAAGGGTAAAAATTGTGGCAAGCTGTTCTAGGCTTGACGTATGGTAATCTGGTACATGACAGCGGGTCTTGCTACACACCGGGTTTGACACTCTTGAGTATTATTCTTTGGGAATTCACAAACTCTTCCCAAAACATGATGAATGATTTGGATATAATTTAGCTATGAATAACCTAGGATAAACCAAAGGTGTCATATATTATTTAATGTGTAGTGATTTATACATCCTATAAGTAATTCTTTTCATGACTATGTGGTTTTCTGCTATGAAAAGTAATGCTCACACAATGCTTTTAGTTTTAGTAAATGGTGGGAACCGGAAGGTTTTGGAATAATGTGGAATGTGATGGAATATATTCTGATGAGAAGTCAAGTGGGATGATCACTAGAGTTAAAGACATCTTGATCATGCCTAATCAATTTTCACATAACATGATTAACAATGTTTACATTAACCAACTCTCAGACTAACCAAGGATGATAAAGATGGAGTTCCCTGAGAGTTCAGGTAATAGAGACCATGGAGGAAATAATTTTTGGTTTCCTTTGTGTCAAGAATGTGAAAAGAATCACCTAATTGAATGACTTATTGGAACAAAAATATTTTTTATCTATTGGTAATAAGAACACAAATAAATTATCTATAAGGGAAAAAAGAAGAGTTCAGTAAATGAAGTGGATGGTAATTTTGGACTCCCTAAGGTAATATAAATTAATCATTTCATTAAATGTGAAATGTATGGGCATTAGGAAAATAAATTTCTTATGTGGAAGTATCATGAGGAGATTCAATAAAGTGGTGCATGTAATGTTTTTTCTACGGATGATAAAGAAAAAACGAATGATATTTGAAAGTTATGTTCTATTGTAGATAAGAATGATTAAATTTATTTTGATAAATGTTAAAACTTCATTATTATTTCATATTATTGGATTTTGGTAAGAAGGAATATGTTAATGAAGCATGAGTAATGTTTTATGAATAATGTTGTACAAATGAAGTGTTTATGTTTTGGAATTTGGAGACTATGTTATAGGAATCATGAAATATATAAGTATTTTTATTATATGTTTTCCTTATGGATTGGAAAGGACATTTTGAATGGTGATGAAGAAATAGAAAATTGATTTCATGGAAGGGTGATATTTTGATTATGGGAAGGTAATCTTTAATAAATTCCTAACACGAAGATAATGATATTTGGATAAAGATATACTAGATAAGAATAAGTAAATTGGACGGTACATATTTTCCTAAAACTTATTATTGACAAAGTGTTCTATGTAATCAAGGACAAAGTTTACAACTTCTTGGATTTAAAGAATGTATCCAATTATCAATGGAATAAATAAGTATGCATGTTTTCCAAAAGAATTTATGGTAATTCAGGTTATTACAATGTTTAAATAGAATGTATGATGAGGTTGTTTGCATGATTTGAATGTGACAACCAAGATCTACATTGGGACACATAAGGGAATCAATGTTAAGAAAATTTCATGACCTTATTTCTTAAGCCTTGAATTTATATATTTTATAGGGGTTATGAGGTTAACCATTTATGGAATGTTTAATTAAAACTTCATATTATTTTAGTAAGATTAAATTTTTATCTTCTATATAAGGATTTATGCATATTGGATAGCATGTTCAAACTACCTTGTGTGGATAGTAACTAGTAAGAATTAGGATGAAATATCATAGAACTCATCATCTTTTATTACTTCAAGAATGAAAATTAACCTTTTTTATATAAGGAGGTGAAGTGGATCAAAAAAAATAAAGGGTAACATTTTCTAGAAACCATTAAAGCGTATCTTTTAATGGAAACTCTCTAACGTTTCTTGAAACCAAAAATTTTTTAATATACATATGTTTTAGATGAATCAGGAGGTCCCTTAGTTCATTATAGGTTTATGGATTTATGGTTTTTAACTTTCTCTTAACCTCGTTCTCTATCACTCTCCATCAGAACTTAATGGTGTTCTTTTTCTTCCATATCCATGTTTTCACTTTCCACCTATGATCACCCATGTGGAAACATATTTATTTGTTAATTTGGGTAACCATTATGGTTCAAAATTAACCTTTTTAAGGGAATTTTTATTATTAATTTTTATGATTTGGGTTTATATGAATGAAACATTCATGTATTAAACCATAGATATCCTTGATGAATTTAAAGGGTGAAATTCATTTTAAGGGGGGTAGAATGTAACACCCCGAGATTTTGATAATTATTTTTTTATAAATAATTTAACTTTTCATTATTTTTCATATCACATGAAACTAGAAATAGTTCTATATATATATATATATATATATATATATTGAAACACTAATTCAAAAATTCCATTCACATGCAATACCAACTCAGCTTGTGCTACAAGAAACACCGGCCTAGCGCACGACGCATGAAACACTAAGTTTCTACGAAACATCTATTTTTAGTGTTTTAATTATATAAATAAGATGATTATAAAACATAAATTAAACTTATTAATAACTAATTTTCAAATATTTTTGTTTTACATAAACAAAACATATTGATAATGAAATATAATATTTTTGGTAAAGTCCTTTTATATTAAAAATTTTGTTTTCTTGAATGAATCACTTTTAATAATAAAAGAAATTTTATAAACATTTAAAAATTTAATTGGTTAAAATAAACTTCATTTTTGAATTCAAAATGTCGAAATTTTCCTACGGTGAATTTTTGAGATTTTTATGAGAAACTTCATTTTTGATTAATAGTGAAGAATACTGTTTTTTATTTAAAAACTACCTTTTTCCAAATTAAATATTAATTATAAATTAAATTATAAATATGTTTTATGGTCACATTAGATTAATATTACATATATTAATAAAATTTAATTCATTATAATAAATTTTACTTTGAAAGTGAATATAAAATCTTAACAAACTTTTGAACTCTTCCCCACTTTAAAACCCAGTTATTTCATCCCGGTTGTGGGATTATAACTAATATTAATTTTTCCACTTCTATGATTGGAATTTTAAAAAATAGAACATAAACGATTTTTTTGGTCTAATTTTTAAATTCTAATTATACCGTGTTAATTTTTTACAAAAAATATTTGTAAAATTGAATAAAATTAATCACAACAGTTAAGGACAAATTAAGCTTAATTGGGGACTAAATCTTAAAATTAAGGGCCCAAATAACCTAGATACTTTCCCAACACCCATTTTCTATCTATAGTTCGTCCATAAACCTTCCAATATTTATTTTTTTGGGTTTTATTAATTTTTTAGGTAATAACATGTGACAACTAATTTGTTTCTAAAACTTCCATTTGAGTCCTTTTTGTTCCCAATAAAAGGCCACCACCTTTACCCATTCCTCACACATCCCAAGCCAGTTAAGTTCAGCCAAGACCTATTAAAATTTCCTACCAAAAATCCTCACTTTTACCTTTAAGAATAATTTTGGGCAGAAACCCTCTCAATGAAACCTTTTGGCATAAACTAAAAGGAGTTACCCGATTTAGAGGTAACGTCTTCTTTTAAGTTCCTTTACTTTATTTAATTTCTACACCACCTAAAATAACTTTATTCCATTATTTTGTGACAAAACCAGTATCCTACATATAATAGGATGTTTTATGAAAATTTTCTAACCAAAACTTACACACACCTCCATCTAATGGATGTTGAACATGTTGTTTCTGTGTATGGCGGACTACTGCCTCACGAAACATTGATTCTTCATTTATCATTTACCACCAATATTGGTGGACATTATTATTGAAAATATATTTATATATGTAATATATTATATCTATCATGTCTTTAATCTTCTTTATTAATTTTAAAACACACAATATTTTACCTTTCATTTGGTGTTAATAAGATAATCTTGTTTGAGGAAGTGTGGACTACCACCCCCTCAAAGCGGTGTGATTCATTCACACACCACATAAAATGTATTAAGGATGAGTTTCATGAACTTATATGATATATATGATATATTAATTAAACCTTAATAATGATATATATATACATAAATATATATACATATGTCATTTACATACTTTCTTTCAATATGATAATAAAAATGGAAACAACGTTCATGCGTGTGTACGACTTACATCCTCCATGAACAGTGAATTAAATTTCATAATACTATATTATATAGATTATTATAATAAAAATATACTTTATATACCAGATATTTATATCATATTTTACATTCTAGAATCATGATAAAACTATAAGGACTAAATATGTAACGAATTAAGACACATGCGATGAACAAACTAAATATTACCGGAAGTCAAACATTAACATAAGATCATTAACAAGAAGTAATATAAGGTTATAACAAAACCATATATGGTAATATATATAAGAATATTATTTTTTATGATATTTATAATAAACTTATATTTATTATATGGAAATCTTGTACAAGTACGGAGTGATTCAAGACACAAGGTAAGGGGATTTCATCTCACTATTAATTTCCGTGAGATACATGTTATGTTCTCCATTATTTTCTTTTGTGTGGTGTATGTAATGACAATGATTTTATTCTTCTTATCCTATAATTAAATTTATGGGTATTCACATATCCATTTTTATAATCCTTCTTTCATGAGTTTTATGTTTGAAAAGTTACCAAATTGATAAAATAGTGTTGTCTCAATTTGCCTTCTTTGAGACTCATGTTTTGTTATAAACCTAAAATTTTATTTAGAGGTATATATACATTCATTTTACATTTTTTAACATGAATATACTTATTTTCATGGTATATTAATCTTCATTTAATTTTCATTTCTTACATGGAGAGTAATATCCCAAGTCACCAAGTTATAATATTTTATTGAGATACTCTAATTTATTTTCAAGATTGTATATATTTATGCTTCCATTGATGAAATATTATGATCCATATCTCAATAAAATTCATGAGTTTATTTATCCTCTATTATTTCATGATATACTCATTTATTGGTATAAATTTCTACTATTTGGTAGATAATATAGTTAAAAACGGGTTTTTAGGAAAGCCCGACTTTACCCTATCTTTAGTCGGAAATCTATGTTTTCTATAAAGGGTCTCCAAGAATATTATACCATTCACCTATAAGATCAAAAATAAATCTGTAACCCTTTTCATTTTCTAATCACTTTAAGGGAATATTCTTGTCATTTACTGAACAAGGCACCTTACTATCCTTTTTACCATGAAAAAGGAATGTTCTTTTGACATTGTATGACATATATGGATTTACCGACCGTCATTTCTTTGAATCTCCCTTATACATTATTAAAAATGTAAATATTTGAGAAAAAGAATTATAAGTAGTTTTCATTTGATTTTTATTTTCAAAATTCTTTCAAAATTCTTTTATATTTTTTCATGGAAAACAATTTTCAAAATGTTTTTTAAGTGTTAATTACAAGTTTTCAATGTGCTTTTAAAGACACTGTTTTGAAAAAAATTTCAAGATTCATTATAATTTTTCAAAGTATTATCAAAGAAATGGTTTTCAAAACATTTTCAAGCTTTATTTAAAAATTTTCAAGTGTTTTCAAAGAAAAAGGTTTTTAAAATGTTTTGAAGCTTATTTTAACAGTTTTCAACAAAAAAGATTTTCAAAATTAATTCATGTATCCTATATATGTATTCATGGTATTTTCTAGGAAAATTATTCTTCAAATGGTTTTGTGTATTAAAAATACTTTTTCAAACAAGAAATGATATTTTCCTCAAGAAAAATATTTAGGGGATATTTCAAAATTATTTTCCATCTAAGATGAAATCTATTGATGTTACTCATACCTTTTAGGAAATGATCTAAAGGTTCCATTAATATTATTTCTATGAATTAGTTATTCTTAATGTCATGGTCTTTATGAAACACATTTCTTCTTCATGGCTAATATGTTTATGAAACTTGTTTCTCTTTCACGGGTTATATTATTTTGAAACCCAATTCTTTTCACATGTTATTTTTTTGATGAAATGATTATGAAACCTATCACTCTCCACAGGTTATGATATTTTTACATGTTTATGTTACCCAATTAATTTTAAGGGTTATGATATGAGATATTTTTTTTATGATCTTGTGTCACATGTATGTATGATTTCATTATGTGAGGGGTGGGAACTATATCTCCCTCCAATGCATTGGGTAAAGATTTATATCTCATGAGATAATGATGTAAATAAAGTCAACGGGCTTGATCCATTGCTATAATATGGGTAATCCTAATCCCTTACAAAGAATGGAATTTTACAGGGGATGGTGGTTTGTCCCACCCAATAGGTGTAGTCACCATGATGATAGAATATGGGGAAACTCAGTCCATTATGGGAAGATGGGGAAACCCGGTCCCTTACAATGAAATAACTGCGACTCGAGATGGTGGTGTGTCCCGCCCAATGGGTTAAATTCCCTTGAAGTTCTCTAATAATATCTAGAGATGTGTCTTGATTTATAGGGAATGATATCACATGTTTATGTATGTCACAATTCCATGTCTATTTCCTATGCTATGCTTTCATAGACTATTCTCTATATTTCATTATGATCCATGTATTATTTATATGATATGATTTCATGGAATATGCTATTTATTTCATTATGATTCATGTATCATGAGATTTAAATCTTTATTCCATGATCATTGATATGCAGGGTATGATATTCTATTAGCGTGATCACCTTCTCATACCCTTTTGGTCATGTTTATACTTACATGTCTTTCTTAATAACCCTTACTAAGAATCTAATATCACCTCTTTATTATGTCTTCCTTTATCCAGGTTATGAATAAAGTGTTTATGTATAATTAATAAATGTGGATATCTTTAGGGTAGATTATGAAGATCTTTCACCAGGATAGAAGATTTAGTTTCCATGTTTCCAAAGAGACTAAACTATTACAGTTTTCTTTCATGTATTTTTGTAATGTACTAAATATTTATCTAAAAATATGTAATAACCATGTATGTTAGTCCTACTTAGCTATAGAACTGGCACACCCCATGGTGACAAACATAGATGTATGAAACCCTTTTCTAGATTCTATTGTAACTACCTCTTCAGCTCATTCAAATCAATGGTGTCAATTCTATAAGTTTCCTTCAATATGGTCAGTGATCCAAGAATGAGTTCAATTGTGAACTCAACCTCTCCGTCATGAGGAAGACCATGAAATTATTTGGGGAACACATCAGTGTAGTCCTTCATAATGGCCATGAATTTGAGAATGATTTTTTTCTTTGTCTATATCATTTGAGCAAGATATACTTACTCATAAAAAAATAATTTCCATAGTTGAGATGATGATTCTGAAGGAGATTCATCCTCCTCCTTTCACTTGTATAGAATTTGAGAATTTCACGAGATGTGAAGAGTGATCTGCCGTTCATGATAATTGGTGTTGGGTTTATATTAAGAAATCCAATACATGCCCAATAAAGCATCAAAATCCACCAAAAGAAGTATGAAAATATTTTCTTGGATGTTCAGTCCATAAACATTAACTGAGGAGGAGTTATATACTTCGGATGCAATAATTTCTCTATTTTTTGTTCTCATAGATAACTCAACCTCCATATTTTGATGTTGTTTTTGAATAGTTATACTAAACTTGAATGAATGTTTAGAACCAAAATAAAATAGTACATTTTCTATTATTTAATGAATAACCAACATACCTATCAGCAAATCATTTTTGGGCTCCACCTCAGCTGTAGTGATATTATATTCCCTTCTATATTTTCTTGGAGGTTTTTGTTGTTGATTTCCTCCAATAAACCTTGGATTAGGGAATTGGATCATATAATTCTCATGTTCTTTACAGTTGAAACACTCCACTGCATGATGAGTGTTGATATAAACCTTCCTTTCTTATTCTGCATTTGTGGAATTTTTTATATCACTTCAGTAATAATTATCCTAATGTTCATGCCTTCCACATTTTTAACATTTCCTAGTTCTCCTTCGGCAGTTCCCAGGACACTTCTTCCCAAACATTTGACTTGTGGGATGTTTTTTTTCTTTCCATCATGGGATTTATCTATTGATCCTCCTATATTAAATTTTATTTTCAGATTTTTTATCTTTGGTACCATGAGACCACTAAGAGTATCTTATCTCCATTTAAACCTTAAGTGAACAATGAACAACCTCCTCATAGCTATCAAAGTCTTTAATTGACCACACTTTTCAAAGATGTAGATTTAATCCACTAAAAAATTGATTCAATTCTATTTTGATGGTCATGATAAATACATAGGTGTATCTTTCATGTATTTTGAAGTATGATTCATATGCCCTGATAGAATCATTTACCTTTTTCTTTAGTCTAGGTGACTCTATTTCCAAATCAAGAAAATATTTTGAGGAAAATATTTATTGAAAAATATTTTCTTGAATGATTACCAATCCATGAATAAATTTCATCCTTAGACTTGGTGTTTTAGGTTAGTCTACACTACTGATCAGCTTCCCCATCAAAATTATAGACTGCTAGCATCACTTTCTCTTCCTATAATTACTATAGGACAGATAATATCTTTTCAATATAGTTAATTATTTATTTTAATATTAGGGGATTAGATGGTGCATTAATGATATGAGGCCTTTTTTCATAACGGATTCGACTATAACTTGCCCTTTCTTAAGAGAATGAGGTTGTTCTAGATGATTTAGGTTATTTTTCATCACTTGATCTAATTGAGAAAGTATGAAGTTTTGGGCTCCCATTCCCATATGATTTGGAATTTCATTAGGTAAATCATCAAATTTCGTATCACATTAATTATTGTCACATGTTCTCTTATTCCCCTCCATTAACAATGAAAAATAAAAAAAAAGATTTAAGGGGGCTTGAATACTTATCACATAGAAAGGAAACTTTGAACATATAAGGATAAACTTGTAAATGGAAGGTCAATCATAACATGTGATTTCCTATATTTCAATCTAGGTTATCCATAGTGATATAATTATCCTTAGGGTTTTTACTAACGTTCTCTTGTCCTAATATCCAAACATAACTAGATTATTCTCTAATACTGACTATAGTGACCCTATCCTTTTACACATATTATGACATGATTTGAAGCATAATTAACCATAAAATACAATCCAACGATCATTAAGTCTAGTGTATTTGGAGGACGAGGTACATAATTATTAAACATTAAACAAGAATAAAAATATATTTAATATCCATAATGAGCTCCTAAATTTCTTTGAGATCTAACATATTTATAGGATAACCTAGGGAATACATGAACAAAGGGATGAGATAAAAATTCTAGTAAAGGAATAAACATATGAATAAAGAATAGAACATGAGTTAGAAGGCATATCATGATGACATAAAAAGGCTTGGAACAATAATGAACATATGGAATCATAAAATATAGAACATGGGATCATGTATTCATGACTGCAAAGGAATTTTCCAGCAACGTATAACATGACACAAACATGAGTCAAGGATAACTTCCAATACTACATGACATGGTGGACAAAGTCTCATAATAGAATTAGGTTTACTCCCTATCCTAACATGATTTTTCATGAGACTAGACATTACCCAATCCATTGGATTTCTATCTAGGTGCACCCATAAAAACATGTTCATTAATATGTGTTCCAAATGAATAATAAAACATAATAAATAAACATAAGGGTTACCCATGGAAATAAATGAGTATTAAAACTATGTCATAAAGAATAACCAATGGGAATATCAAAATGGTGTCCATGAAAGAAAGTATTTAAATCATAAATGGAAATTTTTAATGGAAAATTTTTATATATAATGATAAATTATTTCTGAATAAATTGAAAATATGTAAAAATGAGTTTTTAAGAAACTTTATAAATGATCAACTCTAGTGTGGTTTAAGGGAAAATATTAAAGTGCCTTTAAAATAGTAAAAGGAATAATTTTTTATAAATAACAAAAAAAATTATTTTTTCATGATAAAAAAGTTATTTTATAAAAATATTTGTGGCTTAAAATATATTATGTATTGTATTTGAAAATGGGTACTAAATTAGAAAGTTCCCTTTAATCGAGCTTGCTTATCAGGAGGAATTGAAAAAGAAAACTTTATAAAACATGAATTTCCCAATTAAATAAATCAGAATTGAGATAGATAAATATGTTGTAAAAATACCCACATAATTTAGGATGAGTACATTATAATAATTAATAATTTCATTGGGATAAAGAGATAGAAAGAATATCCTGAAGGAAAAAATGGAGGTTCTGAGAGAATCCCTCACCTTATATCTAAAAGTGTTCTGTACTTGCACTTAATGTCCTAGATAATAAATTTAGATCTATTAATTATTTAATTAAGAACCTATTATACATGTATTTTATTTATGTTAATATAATTATGTTAATTTGTGGCTATTTTGAATATTTATAATGTTTAATTTTGTTATTCTTGGAGTGTTTGTTTCTTGATTTTATTTTTAGTTCTCTTCAGTCTAATTATTGGAGTTCTTTCGAAATAGAATAAAAACTAATAAAGTGGAATTATATGATATTTATGGACCTCCATAAATTTAAATGGTCCCATATATAGTTTTTTTATATATGAAAAAGATTAATTGGGTGAAATGTTAATGAAAAATGATTAGTTTATTTTGGAAGTTCTTTAATCATTATGAACTAGATCTGATTTATTATTTTATATTATGTATATATATAAGTTTTAGAATATAAAAAATGTTTTAATATAAATTTTGAAAAAAAATAACCATTTTAAGGGTTTTATAACCAGCCTTGAATTTGGTAATAGAAAACAAAAAATCATCATCCATGAAGGTGGTGAATCGACACATCAAGAAGGATGTTTTTTTTTATAAAAAGATAAGAGAAGAGATTTAGTGATGGATATTTCATTAACATAATAAAATTATAGTATATGTATGATACTAGAGTTATCATGTCACTTTTTATAGTTGATTAAAGGATGATTTAGAATAAATAATTTAAAAGAGAACGGTGGAGGATTTTACCTCTGGAATATTGTCTCCTTGAGAACTCCTTAAAGAACATGGAAATGGTCTTTTGGGGAGACTATAAATACCAAAAAAATGGAGAAGAGTTTTGGGTTATGAATTGGGAAGAATATAATCAATATAAAAATTATATAATATGTGATGAGAGAAGGTGGTGAGAGGTGGTATATATAGTGGGAGGAGAGGGTGTTTTGATTATTTTATTCATTTTTTTGTTATTTGGGATCAAGACTATCAATTTTGTTGATTACTGTGAATATGTGTAGTAAATATTTTATGATATTTTTATAAAATGGGTTATTCCCTCATCCATACATTATCCATGACTCAAAAATTCATGTATTTTTTAAATACCATAATTTACTGTATTTCACTACTCACCAAAAACACAACTATTTTAGAAAAATACAAAAAAAAATAAGACCAAAAATTTTTCAACATGTAGATTTAATAAAATGTACTCTATTTTAGGAAAATATTTCTATAAATATGAGAAATTAAATATTTTATTATAATCATCATTTATTCAAAAAAAATATTAATTTTAATATTATAAAAGATTTTATGACACTTTGAAAAATATATTGAGGTCTCATAAAATTAGTTTATAATTATAAAAAAACAATATTAATTTATGACTCTATTTTATGTAAATAAATTATCTTTAAAATTCTTACATTAATTATAAAATTGTAAATAAACATTTATGTTTCAAAAAAATACCAACACTTAATTTATCTTTTTTAAAATATTTATTTACTTATATCTTGATATAATTATATCATATTTTCATTTAGAAGATGAATAAATTTTATTTATTCATTCATAAATGAGGTTACTATTTTATTGGGAAAATTACTATTCCAGATGGTCACATTACTATTCCAACAGTTAGGTTACTATTCTATGTATAGGTTTATTAATTTCTATGAATACCAATTATTTGATTCTAAATTTATGATATTAATGTTTTTATTGGGTTCTATATGCGATTTATGTGTTTTATACTATATATAATTATTATAATAAGGGGAATTTCATTGATAATATTTTGGGTTTTTACAGATGAAGTTTGAGAGAGGAAGCTCATGGGGAAAGATCTTTCCCAAGAGATGACAGAGAAGGTCCAAACCATTTTGTGACACATGAAATCCCTATAAATTCATCAGATAGTCTATGAAGACAATAGTCAATGAGACCTGATGATTGAGGCTAGAGATAACGTGTTATAATTTATATCACCATGGATTAAATTTATGATGTTTGAGAAAAAGAGAAAGCTTATTCTAGGATACATCATCCCCATTTTAGATCCTTTATCTCGAAGGAGCAGTGACCTACTATCTAGCACTATAACCTAACTTATCCCAAGTACATTATATTTTCCATGTATCTCTCTTGAGAAAGTATATACCAAACCCCTCACATGCAATTAATCAAAATTTAATAGCATTTGAGAAATTTCTCTCACATTAGGAGTATCCATTGAAGATCTTAGATCATAGAGACAAAGTAATAAGAAACAAGGCAACTCAATTGGTAGAAGTAGTGTAGTAATATCCCAAGTTTAAGGAAAAAACATGGGAACTGAAAGAATAAGTACCCTAACATTTTTCATCATAGTATTTAATAAAAAAATTGAAGGAGAACTTATTAAAGGTGTGAATAATGTAACACCCTAAGTTTTTTAAGGGAAACTATATTTGATAGCATACTTGACACACAACACTGAACCTAAACAAACCATGATTATTTAAATACGATTGTTATAACCTAGGTGTCAAATTAGAATGTATGAATAGTATTAACTAATTTTTGAAATGTATATAAAGGTATTACCCAATATAAATGTATTTATCACTTAGGAATAAGCGCTCATTTTTTAATAAAAACATTTATTTCAAAAATGTTTTGTATTGATTTTTTTGAGAAAATTTTATAATTATTTTTTTAAAATTTTATAAATTTTATTTATAAAATTAAAATTATTTTTGAAATTATTATATCAATGTTAACTTAAGATAAAATTTTGGGATTTTTCAAAAAATATTAATTTGCAGTGAATAGTGAAAATAGCAATTGTTTATAAGAAATTCATTTATTTTTAAGAAAATAATTCCCAATATTATGTTAATTTGATTTAAAATGAGAATAATTATTATTTATTTATATTTAATCCAATTAATTTCATTTAAATCATCTTCATAATAGAATTTAGTATACCTTTATTTTTAGTCTTTATAACATTTTTTTATAAAAACTATATTAAACTGAATAACAACCCCTAATGAGGAATGATTTAAATGAAATTTATAGATTATAAATATAATTATTAATTTAAATTAAATTAATTTTGATTACTTTTCATATAGTTAATATGAGATCATATTTTTCTTAAAAAAAGCATTTCTTAAAAAACTGTTTTTTTCGACACATCTGTGGGTTTAATTTAAAATTAAATTCTTCCACTTATGTGAGTTGAATTTGGAAAAATAGATTCCATATTTTTAATCATAATAATTTTTATTATCAAATAAGTTCAACTTAATTTTTTGTAATAATAAATAGTGAAAACTGTATAAATTATTTACCATGATTAAGGAAAAAACATGTTTACTAGGGGTTTAAAATAAACAGATATGTTTTAAAATGACCATAAACTTGTATAATTCTTATTTTTTAGTCATATTTATACCTTATATATTCTAATGTATGAAAATGTTTCATTTTTGAGACTTTTTTCATGACACAAACACAGGTGGAATTCATTCTTTTTAAAAATTCCTAGTGTGTCCTCTCCCTCAATTGTAAAAGGTCACCCCTCTCCTCTTCTCTTAACACTTTCAAAACTAATCGATTCATTAAAAATTACCAAAATAAATTCTTTAATTCCCTCCCCTAATTCTATAATCCTTTTCTTTTTTCATAAATCCAACCTATAAATTCTTTTCCTACAAACCTAATAAAGTTGTCTAAAAAAAGATAACGCCTTTAACCAGAAATTTTATATTATTTTTTCCTCCACTTTATTCATATATTATTAAAATATTATGATATAATAAACTTATTATCTTAAATATACTTATTTGTTTTTATTTTACGTTCATTTCCTAAGACAATATCCTCCACCCTCAAATAGGAAACAAAACTGTTTATTGTGTTTACAGTGAACTACCGCCATGCAAACCGATGTATTTTATTTTCCATCACCTCTTCTCAAATATGGATATAATTATTTATATAATTTATATATAATAAATTTATTATATAATTGTACTTATATAATTATAATATCACATAAACCTTCTTACATTTTATTCTCTAGAGAATATGATAGCGTAGCTCATGTGTACGGTGAACTTCCACCTCATTAAGAAATGTGATTCATTTTTATATTACACTTTACAGGGAAGGTAATAAGGTTTAATTTAATGATATATTTGATAATGATGAAATATTAACCATTTTGTAAAAAGAATATTCCCTATGCTTTCTTACGTTACCATCCATTTAATAAATGATAACATTGTTCTTGTGTACAACAAACTACCACCCCACAAAGTGGTGTGATTGGTTTTTAGTACCAAATCACACGAATTGTATGTGTAAGGGTATTTAAATAAATAATATGATATTTATGATATAGTATTCATCCAATAATGATAAAATAACACATACCTATGTTCCATCATGATTGTCTTAAAATAGGAATGTTGCTCATGTGTATGTATGGCCTATCGTTGCTATGATTGTAACATAGTTAATTTTTCATAACCATATATCATGGTTGGTTTAAAAAGTATAATTTTTATATAAAAATTATATTTATTTCATGATTATAATTCTATATATTATTAAATAATGGTCACTTTGACCTTAGTCAGCTTACCAAAATGATTTTGGATATATGATTTGTTTGTCATTAAGACATCTGATATAAAATTAATTGATTAATTAATTGAATGTTAAATGGTAAAGAAAAAATAAAAGGAATAATACATTTGAAAACCTGAACTTGTCTCCACATAACGGTTCCCTGTATCAATTCATCACATGACCTTAGGAATGCCTCCAAATATTCCAGAGGCTGCCAACTAGCAGTGATGGTCTAATATGTAACATGGAGAGACTATACACTCTTTATCAAAACATCACAACAGTGGAAATAAATATGAAATATAACCACAATGACAAAATAACTAATAATTAACCAAATAACACCTAAATAAATACAAAAAAGGGTAAATTACCATAAACCAAAGCGGTAAATATGTTATAACATACAAGTGTAAAGTGTCTAATGAATACCCAAAATAAAGAAACGCTGAAAACTCCCAAGTATGTCTCAACATCATGTGTGGTTCCATAATCCATATTGGAGTTGGTGTCCTAGGACCAAATTTTTTTACTTTTATTACATGAATATTTAATGTATTTAATATTAATAAAACATATTATTACATATTGTTTGTCATTTTTCATGAATCTAATGTAATAATGTCTTAGAGTATACATCGCATTGATAAGGTTATAAAAGTTCCCTACTATTATGATAACCTTAATGTGATATGATGATATTCTCAAATAATTTTCTATACTTAGATAACATACAATGATGGGAAATATATTATATATAATCTCATGTGTGAGTACTCATAAGAATATGAGAGTTCTTCTCATGAATTTTTCACTTCGTAATCTCTAAGATGGGAGATTATGAGAATAGACCCTCCTGTAGGATTTCTTCTTGTTTTGGAGTCATCAAATATTCCTGAAAACAGGTGTGTATTATAGTCATTATACTTTAAGATTGTTATTATTTCTTGTTAAAACTCACATACTTATATGTATTTCGTAAACCATGACAATAATAGTTCACGGGGAAGTCGGATAAGTTGGGTGTGGCACGAGTGACATGTCTTTAATGAATAAGTCGAGGGAGGATTTCTCCCTTACATCTTTAATGAAGATTATATCTCAAACCTTTGATTGGAATAGAACTATCGCATTAAATTCCATTGGCATGGGGTAACACTGTGTTTATTTCAGATAGTCAAATAAATACATATCAAGCATATAGGTTGGTGACACGGTTGTACAAATTTCTTTATGAGATATTGTTATAGAGGTATTATATTACACACTGAGCATTTATTTGTGGTTTTCGACATTGTGACATTAATT
Organism: Viscum album; assembly: GCA_963277665.1. NCBI lineage: Eukaryota > Viridiplantae > Streptophyta > Magnoliopsida > Santalales > Viscaceae > Viscum > Viscum album. The sequence continues at coordinate 1,885,518,423 of OY728137.1, read as the reverse complement.
TATTTCTATTGGGTTCCTTGTCTCGTTTTTAGACAGTAATCTTAAACTTTAGGCAAGCCCACCTAAGGCTAACAAGAAAGAATCCTAGAGGGTCACACATTTTGTTTTTTTATTGATCTCAATTAAATTATATTTGAGTTTAATTAATGAAATAAATATTATTCTCAAGTCTGAGAAATAATTTTATTCAAGTTATACTGATCGCATAAATAAAATAAATATTTATTCACGGAAATTTGAAAAAATATATTTATTTTATTTATTGAATATTTTATTAAATTTTTATTCTCTGGATTGTGAATAAAATATTAATTAAGGAATAAAATATATATTTGGCTGTTCAATAAATTATAGAGTAGTTTGAATAGACAATGACCGAGTCGAGTGAAAAATATCAATTAACAAGATAGTTGCATAAGATTTGTTATTGCACAAGTTGGTGTGTGCCAAAAAATAATAATAATATAATTGTTATTATGTGGAATGTAGTTTATTAAAGGTAATAAATGTTATTTAATGGCTTGTATGAAATTAAATAATATTTTAACATAAATCCTAACTCTATAAATAGACATCTATGTCTATTGTGCAGAGTATCCAAAAATTGAGAATAGGGAATTCATGCGCATAATGAATTCTCTCTCAACTACTCCTTCTCTCACCCTTCTCTTGAAGGAGAAGTAAAAAAGAGAGATTTATTCGAGGCCAAATAATGAGTGCTCAAGAATGAAAAACAGAGGATATTTATCTCAATACACTAGCACCTAGTGATCAACTGGTTTTTCTTGGATATCATTTGAGAATGTGTGGATCATGGATATAGAGATTCTATCCTTGTATCCTTATAATGTAATAAAGGTAATATGAAAGGGTCTTTTCAGAAGATTAACATTCACCAAAAAAGAACATTCCTAAGCTTGGGTATTTATTTATTTAAATATTAAATAAATTAATTATAAATTTGATGTGTAGGATCCTCGCTCTTGGTTTTGGGAAATGATTATTAAAATAAATTTTATTATATCACCCACCTTTTTATGCTTCCACTACACCGGGAACCATAAAATGGTATTATAGAGGTCATATTTAAATTTGTAATTATTTATTTTTTTATTGATCTATACGCAATTGTGTTCATATTTTCATTTCATGTTGTTCTCTATTCAATCCTACTTTAATTTACATGTTATAGAAATATTAATCATATTCTTTTAGTGTTTAATTTTCTTATAAGTTTAATAAAAAATAAATAACGATTGGATATTTCATTAGTAAGTGCCAAGTCGTTGGCCGGTAAAACTAGGTTACATGTCGTGCGGCCAGAGCACACATCGTATACCCTGGAACATTGTATCTAGTTGTGCCAAGAAATTAATTAAATGTGGTGATTTTATTTCACAACACGTGTTGACCGATCCAACCTGGCACATGAAAATCATATACAAGGTGTGTGGCTGGCATGTACATGCTATCTAGTCTAGCTAAATTAATTTACTGAAGCCCCAAGAGTGTGACTTGGATATACGATAATTGAGGTATATTAAATGTATCTCCATATACATTCCATGTAGTCTCCCATTAATGGAAAAAATAAAAATTATATTAAATTTGAATATTACAACATTAAAACCTTTTTTTATTGTCTTGGACACTGTTGTTTGTTTGATAATTTAATAATGGTTTTAAAGAATTTTAAATGCTCAATTAATTTTTTGTAACTAATATTTCATTGTTGGTTCTGTATTTTATTTTCCATGAATTCCATTACTGATGGGTATCTCAAAATAATATCGAATGATCATTAATATTAAAGGTAACTAATTAATTAATTAATTAATATAAGTGTTTTTATCCTAAATAATAAAAGAAAGAATAAATAAATGAATTTTTGTCATTTACTTTTGCATATTCATTGCATGTTTGATTGTTCATGAGCTTGTCCAAGACCTGTAAATGTGTTGGATGTATTAATTTAATTTATTTCATGAGTTTGAAATTATTTAATATTTAATTAAATGATTTCCTATAAGTCATCCGTCCCTCCATTATTATGTAGGACCTACATGTCCAATGATATTTATGTAACCCCCTTTAACCAATCATTTGGTTCCCCTCACCTGTGTATGATTATTAGATATTTTTAATTAATGGATCATCTCAAGGTGCATAGAGGTAGTTCGAGACAAAACCATAATTATTCCAACCTAGCTGCTACATAGGTGGACAGCTGGGATGTTGTAACTCATTCCATGACTGGAAATATGAGTTATTTCCCCTATGTCAAAGGTTTATTTAATGTCCACTCATTAAATCAACAATTAAATAAAGCTCATGAATGGTTTATTTAATTATTTATTTATTTCTGTATGTGTAATTATTTATTTTAGGGATTCAAGGTCATTTTCACATATATAAATTAATTTATATGGAAATATGGATATTAAATAAATTAATTATGTGTAAATGTGTTATCCAATATGGTTAATTAATTAAGTAACATCCACTTAATATTAACATGATGTGTAAAGGATACCAAAAGATAAAATTTATGCATACTAAATTACAATCCCTCAATTAAATATTAAGGCAGACTAAGCCTTCCACTAATTGATTGGTAATGAAAAAATAGAACTAAGTGTAGTACATGGACAAAGTCTAGATTCTTACTTTTATTGGGGAGTTCTCATGAGATTTTTGGGTTGAATAAACTAAAATTTTATTGATTTTAATGTAAAAAGTTGGTTAAATAAAAATTTGGAGGCAATTTTTATGAAAATCCAAGTTAGGATTTCAGGATAGGGGAATCCACTCAACAAATCAAGGAGCTACAAGTGCGCAGTTAGAAAGACCACGTACCTAATTACATTATTATGGTCTTTATGGAAAAATTATCGATCATTAAAAAAGTGGTGGGGATCATTTAAACTAGAAATTTAAAGCAACTAGACATTATAAGTTTAGTGGTGAGGTATATTGAGACTTGATAAAATAGTGGGAGATTAATAAATAAATATATAAAAACAATTAATTTATTATTTCTCACTTATTTTGTAATCAAGAAAATTACTAATAATCTGAACCTTTTAATTGTATAAAAAAATGACATGTTCGTTGTTCACATTATCTCTATGATCAATACTAGAGAAAGGTAACCTCCTAACTCACAGTAAGTTCTAGGAGTGGTTTAGAAAACTTCGGGTTGTGTCACGTCAGGAATGGAAATCATGTGTTCTAAAATACTCAATGATTGAACCACCTAATAAAGAGGTGATTGATGAAGAGTTGATTATATATGAAAAAAATTTGATAGATGTGGTCTGTATTCAATGTTTGATGCTTTCATCGATTTCTAGTGAACTAATGAATTCTCATGAAAACATAGATATGTATAAAATGCTTGATAATATCTTTGGTATTTACCTGAATAATGCTAGATAGTAACAGTTTGATATTTCCAAGATGATCTTTTAGAGAAAGTATAGAGAGGGTGCCATAGCTAGACCTCACATAGTCAAGATCATTGGATACGTTAAGATCTTAGAGGTTCTAGGGTTTAAAATGCCAAAAAATAGGTCATCAACCTCATTCAAGAATCACTCCATCAGATCTTATCTAGTTTTTTTGTAAATTTTAATATAAACAACATTGAGAAGTCTCTTCGAGGTCTTCTTACTCTTCTTCTCCAAATAGATAAGGATACAAAGCATGAAAACCCTTCTATCCTTATTTTGAACAAACCAGAAGGGCATTTGAATATCTCTAAACCCAATGATTCTTAACGCCCTTCCAAGAAGAGGAAGATCAAGGGGCCTGAAAGGGAATAAGATGGTGTCTATTTTGCATGTGGAAATAAGGGACACTATAAGAAAAATTTCATCCAGCCAGAGAAGCAAGGGGAAGCTTTCAGTACATTTTTTGTCGAGTTCAATTTATCTTTTTCTACAAATTGGGTATTATATACAGCTAGTGGTTCTCACATATATATTATAATATAGAAACCATGTAGATTTAGAAATATTAACCGAGGAGAGGTAGATCTTCTATCAGCCAATGGATCTAAACTTGTTGTTGAAGCTATTGAGGACTACAACCTCAGGTTTCCGACCAGAATGATCTTAGTTTTAAAGGGTTGTTATTATGTGCCTTTAGTTACCAAAAACATTATTTCTGTATCCAAACTTGATATGGATGGATTTATTTTCAAATTTGTGAATAAATTTTTCTTCTATTATAATGATACCTTTTTATGGTAAGTAACATTTAAATAACGATATTTATGTGTTTGATTACATGAACCAAATAATGGAAATTGATAATGAAGTTACTTCACATTTCCCCATACAACACCCAACTATGGCATCACTGACTAGGTCATGTAAATTAATATCACTAGACTAAATTACATCAATATGAATATTCTGATTCTTTTTAACTAAAACGACTTGGAGTATATCATGCTTGTTTGTAAGGAAAAATGACTAAATATCTATTTAGTAGGAAAGGTGAAAGGGATAAAGAGATTCTTGAATTAGTTCATACTGATGTGTGTGGACCATTTTTTATTGAATCAAGGGGTGGGTACTCATACTTCATAACTTTTACTGATGATTTTAGTAGAAATTGATATGTATACATAATGAGGTATAAGTTCGATTCTTTTGACAAATTCAAGGAATAAAAGAATTAAGTTGAGAACCATCATGGTAAGAATATTAAGAAAATTTTTTCATACCATGGTGGAGAATATCTTAATCAATAATTCCTTGATTATCTATGGGAGTTTGTGATTTTATCTCAAATCACAACTCTTTATATGCCTCAGTGGAATGGTGTGATTGAAAGGAGTAACTAGACCTTTTTGGGTATGGTGAGATAAATCATGATTCATGTCAGTCTTATATTATCCTTTTAGGGATATGCATTATAAAACTCCTCATATGTACTAAATGAGTACCAATTAAAGAAATAGACGATATACCATACCAATTATGGAATGGAAAGAAACTCATGTTGTATTACATACATGTGTGGGGTTGTATAGAATTTGATAAGGCCTCTTCTGATAACAAGATTTCACCTTGAAGAATAAAGTGTATGTTTATAGGATATCCAAAAGAAACAAAGGGATAATACCTATAGAATTATTCGGACAAAAAGGTTGTGGTTGAAAGATATACCACATTTCTTGGGGAGGATATTATATCTAAAAGTGATAGTGTGAGAGAAATAGAATTTGATGTATTCTAGGCTCAAGATACACAATAGTTAGTATAGGAGAAAATTCTACAAATCCATGTTGAAGAAAAAAATTTCCAGATACACAATTACTATATAGAAGTACTAGAGAGGTCAGAGAACCGTAGTGGTTTTCTACTCACTGAGGATGGTGACTCATTATTAGTTGATAATAATGATCCTCTAACCTATAAGGATGTGGTAAGTGGAACATATGTTTCCAAGTGGAAAGAATCCAAGAATTCATAAATGGATTCCATACACCAAAACCAATTATGTATTTTGGTATACCCTCCAGTAGATGTAAATCCCACTGGTTGAAAATGTGTATTCAATAAGAAACTAGACATGGAATCACAAGTCAGTACCTACAAGGTGTGACTAGTTGCAAAAGGGTCTAAATGGTATCATGACATTAACTACGATGAAATTTTTTTACAAGTTACAATGATGAAATCCATCATAATTTTTCTTACCATTATGGCTTTCTAGGACTATGATATTTGAAAAATGGATGTCAAAACATCCTTCCTTAATGGGAACCTTCGGGAAGATGTCTATATGAAACATCCTGAAAGTTTTTTGATTACAAAGGATTCCAACAAGGTATGAAGGTTGAACAGATCGATTTATGGATTAAAGAAATCATCTAATTCATAAAACATTTATTTTTATGAGGCCAAAACAAAATCTGGTTTCATAAAGAATGGATGTGATCTGTGTGTATGTAATGGTTTATTGGGAATGTAGTCATTTTCTTGATAGTATATATTGATGACATATTACTCTTTGGAAATTAAATATTAGTCTTATAGTATGTTAAGGCATGGTTAAATAAATGATTCACTGTGAAAAAATTTAGTGAGGTAGCATATATTCTTGGGATCCATATCCATTATTATAGATCCAAGAGGTTGATCGACCTATGTAAAAGTTCGTACATTGAAAATATACTTAAGAGATTCAATATGGAACAATCCAAGAGGGTATTGTTACCAGCATCACATGGCATTCTTATTTTTAGGAAAATGTGTCTTTAGACACATGAGAAAAGACACATAATGGAAAGGATTCTATATGCATCAGTTATTGGGTCAGTTATATATGTTATTCTATGTACTAGGATAGAAGTCACATATGCATTAATTATGGTAGGAAGATATCAAGATGATCCAGGTGACCCCCATTTGATGGAATTCAAGACTATCCTTAATTATCTGAGGTGTACTAAGGATATGTTCCTAGTTTATGGAGGATATGAGGAACTAGTCATCAGAGTATATGAATATTCTATTTTTCAAACTGATAAATATGACATAAAGTCATAAATGGGATACATCTTCACAATGAATTGAGGTTTTTTGAGTTATAATATTTAAAAGTAGAATATGGTTGAATATTCTACCATAGAGTCTGAGTATATTTCAACTTTTGAGGTAGCTAAATATGTAGTATAGATGTCAAACTTCGTCAAAAATATTTATGTAGTACCTAGAAGTAAAGATAACATCACACTCTTTTGTGATAATACTGAAGTGGTAGATCTTACAAAAGATCCATGGTCACATCAGTCGAAGAAGTACATACTTTGAAAGTATCATCTCTTAAGGGAATTTTCTAAGAGAGGTGAATTTGTAGAGAGCATTATTTCCATGAGAGACAATGTGGGGGAACCCTTGACTAAAGCCTTGACTAAACTGAAACATGAATATCATGTGAGGTCTAGAGGAATGAATGTCATAGGTAGTTGGATCTAGTCCAAGTGCGTGTTTTTTGGATTTGGTGTCTTAGTTCCAACTATTTATACTTTTATTACAAGAATATTTTATGTATTGATTATTAATAAAACCTATTATTGCATTTTTTTTGTTATTCATGACTCTAATATAATAATTTCCTAGAGTATATTTCACATTGATAAGGTCATGGAAGTTCCCCGCTATGATGAGAACCTTAATGTGCTATGATGATATTCTCAAATAATTTTCTATGGTTAAATAACATACTGTAATGGGACACATAGTACATATACTATCAGGTGTGAGTACTCGTAAGTAGATGAGGATTATTCTCACGAATTTTGCACTTGGAAATCTCACACACATGAGATTATGAGAATAGACCCACCAGTAGGAATTCCACATGTGTTGGTGTCATCATATATTCCAATATATGAGAATGTGTGTTGGTACTTAGACATTAATATTATTATTAATGCATATTAAAACTCGTGTACTTATATATATTTCATAAACCATGACAGTAATAGTTCATGGAGAAGTAGTATACGTTTGGTGCATCATGAGTGACAAGTCATTAATGAATAAGTCAAGGAACTATTATTACCTTACATGTTTATGGAAGTTGATATCTCGTCCCTTTGATTAGAATAGAATCATCACATCAAATTCCACAGACATGGTGTAATGATATGTTTATTTCAGATAGTTAATAAAAGTCATATCAAGCATATAGGTTGGTGACATGGTTATGAAACCTACTAGATGAGATATTATCATAAAGGGAATATATGAAATAGTGAGTGCTTATATGTGGTTTTAGATGTTTCAACATTAAGTTATTTCCCTTGGTTGTCTTGACCCATTACTAGATATTAATCTTGGACTTAGCCCGTATAATTCCAAAGAGAAATAATCCTAGAGGATCACACAGAAAGTGTTTCTATTGATCTAGATTATATTTTATTTGAGTTTAGTTAATGTAATAAATATTATTCTCAAGTTTGAGGAATAATTTTATTCAGTTTATATTGATTACATAAATTAAAAAAATATTTATTCATCAGCATGTAAATAAAATATTTATTTAATTTATTGAATATTTTAATAAATATTTATTCCATGATTATGAATAAAATATTTATTTATTAATAAAATATTTATTTTGTTATTCAATCAATGATAGAGGAGTTTGAATGGAACAAGAAAAATTCTTGTGAAAATATTAATTAACAATATTGTTACATATTATTTGTTATTGCAGAAGTTGGAACGCACCAAAAAATAATAAAAATATAATTATTATTATGTGGCATGGGGTTTATTAAAGGTAATAATTGTTATTTTATGGACGGTATGAAATTAAATAATATTTTAACTTAAATCATAACTCTATAAATAAATGGATATATTTATTGTGTAGAGTTTCCCAAAATTAAGAATATATAATTTTTATGCATAATGAATTCTCTCACAAATCCTCTCTCTATATCAAGAAGGATACGTATAAGAGATATTTATTCAAGACTGAATAATGATTGATCAATAAAGAACAACAAAATACATTAGAATCGTCATGCTAGAAGTTGGAGATTGATTGGTGTTGGTCAGAGATCATAGAATCATGTGTGGATCACCACTAGAGGGATACTATACTTGGATCCTCATAGCGCAGTGAAGGTAATCTGAAAGGGTCTTTTTATATTATCAACATTCACCAATGAAGAAATTTCTTAACTTTAGGTATTAATTTATTCAAATAATAAATAAATTAATTATAAATTTGACATGCAAGATCCTCGCTCTTGGCCTTAGGAAATGATTATTAAAAAAATTAAAAAATTCCCCACCTTCGCACACTTTATCTACACTGAGTACCAAAAATACATGCTCCATACTAAATTCCAACACTTCTATATAATACATGGATATTTCTCTTATCCTGTCCTACAAACATGAAGTCTATTTGTGTAAGAACCCAGTTCTTATTCTTGAGGTACGGGTTTCTTCTTTTTCTCTTTCCTTAAGAGTTTTTGAGAAAATAAGGAAAATGGTGGAAAATCCCAAATATTTTGGGTACATGTCGTGTACTTTTCCACACGTCATGTAATTTGGCTGTGTGGGATGAGTACACGGGGCGTGTAGGCCTATCAGTGATGAAGGGTGTAAAAACCAACTACAGGCCATGTACTTGGTATTTACACGTCGTGTACTCAGTCGACAGGTGAACAGTAAGGTGGTGGGAGTAGCTGTCAGCTGAGAAATAGTACGCGCTGTGTATTCAGAAATACACGCCATGTACTCTTGTCAACAGATGAATAGTGTGGCGGTGAAAAGTAGTTGTGAGAGGAATAGTTAAAAAAAATGAAAAGTACACATCACGTACTTGATAGTACACACTATGTAGTTCAGTTTTTCACTTAAAATGGGTAGTAGCCTCCTCTTTCGATAGAGGAAGCATAGAATGTCAGAAGAGCCATGGGAGAGAAGGTTCGGACCTTGGAGGATCTCTGGACCACACACCGGGAATCGGATTCTTCCATCGTCAATCACGTTGGAACCGCACGGGTGAGTTCTTCCCTCTCCGTGAGTCTATCCTTCCAATTATTCATCTAAGGGAAGTAATTTGGGTTTGAATGAATTTTGATTTATCCCATATCTGTGTTATTCTCTGATGTTTCGGGAGGCATCTTTCATGTATATTGATCATTGTAGATCAAAGTAGGTGGTCTGATGTTTAATTCCAACTGTCGTGTGGTGTTTGGGTACCGTTGTGCTACGTGCCCATATTTGGGGTGTCTTATGGCTGAGGCCTTGACTAATTGAGATATTTATAATTGCATAGATAATATAGTGATAATTATAAACTGCTGTCTGGGATCATTGTTTGGATCTAGGGCCACCTCGTGGGTGTGTTTCCTTGGTTTAGCCATTTGGCCAGGATACCCGAGGGTATATCGTGATTTTCAGCATGCATGAAATTTCTTGAGAGAAAATATGTATATAATTGATTTCCTATGTGTTGGGATTGGCCCATTTTCTTGTTTATCCTAAGGTAAGTGTTTCTCATGCCTAAGGGAAAGTGTTTTGTTTAGCCTGAGGGCAAATTTTCTTATGCCCGTGGGCAATTTCTTCCAAGCCTGAGGGCATTATCTTGTACGCCTGAGGGAAATATTCGTTATGCATGTGGGAAATCACCTGAGGTTTTTTATTATGATTACCTAACGGTAAGGTTTGGCATGTATGATTACTCTATTTAGTCATATATTCACTGTGGTGATTTCACATGTTATACCTGCCAATATAAAGCACAGGCTTAGTATTGTTTTACCTATTACTTGTTAGTTAGCTCATTGTGGTTTTTGTTGCGGCACTGTATAAAATATTTTCAGCTGAGGATGAGTCTCAAGAACTTATAATTCAATTTTATTTAATTGTTAAATAATAATTAAATGGAAATGGAACTGGTAGGATTAGCTGCTTTTGAGTACTTCCTAGTTTACTACATTTCCATTACTGCACACTGTTGTTGCAAAAATTCACTGACAGTTGGGCACAGCCCTTTGGTGGTTGCCTACTGGGATTTATTTCTCACACCCTATTTGGGTTATATCTTGGTCCCAAACATATTATATTTATGTAGGTGTTGATAATGGAAATAGTCCCTATACATGCACTTGATTGTTACAGAATAGGAGAGTATAGGACCAAGCTTAGGCTTTCGATGCTGCTGAGTTTCTACTGTGTTATTTCTATTTTTTTTCTGTACTTATACCTTGTACTGTATTATTTTAGATTTCATTGTATCTTGTTTTGACTTCTTTCTTATAATTAGGGATATATTGCCTCATTATATATATTACTATTTTCATCTTTTACTTCTGTACTGTTGTTTATTTCAGCTTAGTATTGTTTACTACTTCTACTTTTATATGCTTGAATTTTTGTTCCACAGTGCTACACTTTGAAAAATGAGGGCATAGTTTTGCCACTATCAGACCCAGGCCCTAGCTACTAGTCAGCAGCCTCTAGCATTTGGGGAAATGCGCTTGAGGTCATGTGACCAACTGGGTTCTGGGCACTCGTTGTGTGGCACCCGAATTCAGGACGTTACAATGTGGTGTCAGAGGAGTTTATTTCTTTGACTTACTGTCTGGATCCTATAGTTAGGGGTAGGACAAAATTGGTATTTGGTAATAAGTTGTTCCCAGGAGTAGTTAACCCATGTACAGGGAAAATCCAATCTACCTCGTTTAATTGCAATTTTTCTGGTTTTTCAGTTTTACAGTTGATTTGATTTTCACCATTGGGTGGCACACTCATGGTGTTCTACTTATATTTTATACTTGTGTTCTATTTAGTTCAAACCTGATGAGATGATGGTATGTCATCACATGCATCATTTAGGCACATGTTAGAATCACATTTCATGCATAGTTTCCATGCCATGTAGGTACATTAGAAATTTCATGTTGTTGTGATAGATGTTGTTCTAGACAAATCATGTTGTTGTTATAGATACCTTGATAAAATTCCTTCTATTTGATAGGGTATTTTTATGTAAGGTTAGTGAATGAATGCCAAACTTTGGTTCTTGAGGAGTATGGGCCCTCATCAACCGTACATTGTTGGATCATCAACATGTTTACCTTGTTATAATATGTATAAGATGCTAAGTTTTGGTTTGAAGGGATTATGGGCCATCACGGATCAGAATTTGGCACTTTCGTGTTTGTTTAACTATTTTTTTGGGTTCTAGAGTGGTTTTTGAGGCTTAATATCCAGAAAAATCCAGAATACACACCATGTTGTTTTGACTACATTCCATGTACTCTTTTGTTCAGGAAGAAATGAAAAATTTTAAGTACATGTCGTGTTCCTTTTTTACAAGACATGTAGTCTCTAACCTTGTCATAGGCCACGTGGGTAGAGACACGGGATAGGGGAACTCTTGTAGGAACAATCCGTTTACCAGTTGTACATGTCGTGTCGTGTTTACCCTGTGTCCACCCGTGTGACTAACAACACGGATGGAGAAATATTAGCTGATACACGCCGGGTCAGTTATAAACACTTCGTGTAGCGTAATCTTGGTATCCGAACGTATAACTAACAACACGGATCGGTGTTACCTTTTCTCGTACAAACAGTTTCCATCTAGAACATGTTGTGTAGTGTGAGCCTTGTATCTGGTCATGTCACAAACAGCATGGGTCAATGAAGCTCGTCTAGTACACACCGTGTACCTGTGGGACATGTCATGTAGTTTTGACTGGTGAGAGATCATGTGGGTTTTTCCATGTGGATGGGAAAATAGGGTGGTGTACATGCCATGTGCGGGTGTAACACGTCGTGTAGTGTCAGCTGAGTAGTTGTCCATGTCACTAACAACATGGGTAGTTTTAAATTAATCCATACACATCGTGTCTATTTGGAACACACCATGTAGTCTGACCTATGTACCCAGCCGTGTAACAGATAAAATGATTCGGTGAAGCTCGTCTAGTACACACCATGTAGATGTTATACATGTCGTGTAGTCTAGTTTAAAAGAGAGTTGTGTTGCTAAGCCATGTAGAAGGACTCAGGTAGGGGAAAAATTACAGTACACACCGTGTGTGTGGACAACATGCTGTGTGTTTGGGGTGTTACACGGCTAGTTTTCGAAGAATTGCATGCCCATGTGAAGGACTTAATGGAACACATTGTGTAGTTATTATACACGCCGTGTAGTCTTTTTTTTTCAAACTTGAATATTTTCTTTTCCTTGTTCCCTTGTTACGTTTCTAGTTCTTAGTCCTTGATGATCTTAATCTAAGGCGTGTGTTTGACCTTGTAGAGTCAATCTGCCTAGACGACCACAAGTTTTTCTCCAAGAGAGCGGAAACGATTTTAATCCATAAATGGTAGGCCATGGGCTACCGATGGATCCTCCAGCAGAGCCATATGTGGTGCCAGCCGTTATACCGGACACAAGCGTGGAGGGGTAGTTTGGTGAAGGCTTTGTTCGGTTCATGCAGACCTTTCTGGAAGCACTGTCAGCTGCCACATCTATGGTAGAGCTGACTCGTATATTCCAGCAGCAGCATCCACCTACATTTTCAGGGGATGGTGGACCATAGGCTGTGGAGTCTTGGTTGGGTTCTATGCACACTATCTTCGAGCATCTGGAGACGCCTCTTGGGAGGAGGTTCAAGCTCACTACTTACATGCTGCATGATTCCACCAAGAGATGGTGGGATGCTACCACCCAGACAGAGCATCACTGAGTCATGGAATGGGAAGATTTTCAGAAAGTCTTCTATGAATTTTTCTTTCTAGAGACGCTAAGGGCAGATCGAGCTCAGAAGTTCATGAATCTGTAGCAGGGCGCCATGTCAGTGATGGACTATTCTTCCCACTTCACCCAGATACAGTGTTTTTCACCTGTTCTGGTGGGTGATGAGACGTTGAGGGCTAAATTCTTTTAGGATGGTCTTCAAAATGACATTCGAGCACTGGTGAATGTTTTCAGGTTGCCTACAATCCATGCTATTGTCAACCAAGCATTGATTACTGAGCAGAATCTGCGAGAATCTAGTGGAGCAGACCAAGGCGGTTCGACACCGGTCACTGGTACTATTTATACTGGTAAGAGGAAGAGGAAGATGTATTTCTCTCACAGCGGCAATACTAGTAAGAATAATTCTTTAGGTGTCCTGGTAATGTGCTAACAGTGTGGTAAAAAGGGGTACAAGAGACCTCAGTTTCCATGAGACCCAGTGGAGTGCCGATCTTGCTATAAGATGGGTTATCTTCTGTAGAGACCCGAAGGTTGACGTACATGAATATTACATTACTTTTGCGGAAAAATTAATACATAAGAAAAACAAACACACAAGGACCGTAATAGTTTAGTATCTTTGAAAACTCGGAATAAAATCTTCTAATCGTGGTGAAAGATCTTCAACATCTACCAATAAAGATCTTCCCTTTTTTTCTTACCTAAAACCTTTCTTTATATCCTGGGGAAAAGAAAACATAAAAGGGTGATCTCAAATTCTCAGTAAGGGTAAACAAAAGAAATATAAATCCCATCATATTCATAAGAACATATCTTTTGGAAATCTTAACCTGCAAAAGAGATCATGATTACATAACATGGAATAAATCGTAGTAGTGAAATGTAATCCCAATAATCATAATCTAAAACATGAAACTTTGTGGCATACACATATAATCATAGAGAATCATTTCTTATTAGTCAATACTCATTGCCAAGACTATCTTAGTGGACAAAGTCCCTTTCTGAACCGAGTTCACTCCTCGTTTCATTCCTGTTTCACTGAACCGGTATAACCTACCGCTCCAGCCATGTCTATCTAATGAGATATAAAATCTTTACCCAATGCATTGGAGGGAGATATAGGTCCCACCCATCTCATAATGATACCATTCTTATGTGTGCCACAAAATCATAAATCATACATCATTGCATAACCCATGTAGTAAAAATGGGATTCTTAAACAACATGACATCATAAAATAATTCATATAAGATAAAATAATTCATAAAAATATTTCCATCACAACATAATCAAATCCATGTAATAATAGGGATATAAACAGAACCCTATATTATCTTAGATGGAAAATAATTTTGATAAAACACTTGAACTCCATTCTTGAGGAAAATAAACTTTCTACTTCAAAAACACTTTTCCTTTTTTAACATGTCATAAAATTCTAAACTAAAAGAAGTTGATTAAAAATAAACTTTAAAACTTGTAAAGGAAGCTTCTTGGAAATAATGTTTTAAAAATCCATTCATGTCGTATAAGTTAAAAAAAACATTCTTCTCGTACTTTTGTCGGAAAAGTCAAAAAGTACCTCGTACGAAAAACGACAAAAGATTCCTTTCATATCTTTTACTAAAAACTCACATAATGGTAAAAATGGATTTAAACAATTTTAGGAGTGTGGAAATAATATTACATATTGAGTAAACATGGATTTGGATGATAAAATACACCCCAGTAAATACCAAAGTATAAACAATCTCGGATAAAAATGAGATTGCGATATTTCCCTTACCTTAGGTCTGATATGCTTTGTACGTGTCCAAACCTCCTGTATAATGATTTAAATAATGTTATTGACTTATTACAGAATCATACTCATTGTTATGATATCACATATGGTCATATTCTTAGCTTCTTATTAGTAATATTTCATTACAACTTGTTATTCGGGTGTTTATTACTTTTTGTTCTTATGCGTGTTTTGTCAAATAAATTCTTATTCTTCTGTTTAGGTTATAGATACCTCATTTCCAGAATGTTATTAGTGTAATATATATCATATTCATTCATTCAATTCATTTATATAATCATTATGCAATGAAGATCATGTAGAACGAGTCGCATCACATCGTGGAGACGGTATTCCGTACGTACGCACGAGCGATGATATCGTTCCCATGATCATGGAATTGTATTGGAGTGTATATATACTATTTCAGAATAAATATCACTTTACAATAATCATATATAGTCATTATTTACACCATTATACCCATCCAAGTAAGGTGGTGGTGGAAAATAGATTACACCACAGTGTGGAGACGGTATTCCGTACGTACGCATGCGCGGTGATTTCATTTTTCGTAGGATGGATAGATGGTGAAATAGGGTTGTTTCATACTTATAATAGCATATCAGTATATGAGTGATACTGATGTTATTACTTTATAATGAAACAACTAAAGAAGAAGAAGTGGAAGAAGAAATAAAGATGAAAGAATCGGTAACGGACATTACCTCTTCTTTGAAGTACTTCTTTGAGACCTTCTTTTAGAGTCCTAAAATTGGTCTTTGAAGAAGACCAGGACATCTAGGATGTCTTTAGGTAAGTGTATAGAATAAAGTTTCAGGGTTTGGCCGAGCTTGAAGGCTCAACGTGGTGTGAGGAAGAGAGGGAGGAGGTGCCCTTTTATAAGGGAGGAGAGGGGCACCATTGGAATAACTAAAACTGTTATTTTATTATAAAGTCAAATTCGGTTTTAAATAGCTTCAAATTGTTTTATTTCTAAGATAAGGTGGGGATGGGTCGAACTTCTCTCATACAATTGAATTTAGACTAGTTTAGGTTCCTATTTTAACCTTATCAATTAGATTTAACATTAAGTTAAATAATTTTACTTTTACTGTGTTTGCTTGTGTTCTTATACTATAAGGTTAATAAACTTACTATAAGAAGCCAAACGAACCCCAAGTTGTTTATTATTAATATATATAACCTTATCTAAGTCATTTTGCCGAACCTTATATTTTTAGGAATAAAATAACAATTAATAATATAATATTTGTTTTAAAAACTATTTTATTTCAATTTTGACACTATTTAGTAATTGATTTTTGTGAAAATCATAACAGAATAATTAGTTCGAAAAAAGTTAAATAAATCAATACTAAAATGTCATATTAACCTATAAAATTAGTGTAATTCATAAAAAGTTTAAATTACATTTATTTGGGTATTTATAACATCAATTATGTCAATATATCATTAATAAGATAATTACTGCATCATCGTTGTGTCATAAATAAATTAAATTATTTAATGTCTAAAAATTACAAATAAAATACTATTATGTAGTAAATCTCTTTAGCTTTCTAATTAATATTTATAGCCGAATTTATCTTATGTATAACCCTATATTAAAGATGATTTACTTATTAAACATTGATTTTAACTATTTTAACCCTTCTTTAAATAAATTAATAATAAATGTCCTAATCTAATCCAAGTGGGCCTAAATGGTCATATTTTATTCCTAAGGTTGTTTTTGGTCGAATTAAACTTATCTAATAGAATTAGGACATGTTTTAGGGTAATAATAATATCATTTTTACCCTTAATTACCCTATTTACTTTTAACCGTGGTAAAAAAAAGTAAAAAGTTACTATTCACCAAAAATTATTTTCATATCATTGAACCACATTTTAGTCCTTGATATTAACCGTGTGTCTCGGATTTTCGAAATTCCACTCACAGAAGTGGTAAAATTAAGTTTTAGGTAAAATTCTGTTTTTTAACTACCACTTAGTGGTTTCACTATTCATCAAAAAATGAAAGTTTCCAGAAAAATACCAAAAATTAGGCCTAAGCTATATTTGATATTAAGAATTAAAAAATGATGTCTATTTTACCAAAGTTAGAACATATCAGTTTCATTAATTAATTTAAAAATTAGTTCACATCGTCAAAACAAATAGCGTGTTTTTAAGAGATAATAACTATCAAAAGAGTGACACTTGTTTATAACTGGTTTAAATGTGAAATTACATCAAATGACCAACATTGTATTAAATTGTAAAACTATATTCTAAATATACTTTAATACCACTCAAATTAATAATTTATCACTATTAATTATTTCTATTAAAAAAGTTCTTTTTAATTAAAATTTAGTAATTTTCACTATTCATTATAATATGAAAGTTATCCGAAAAGTTCCAAAATTTCACCCTAAGCTAATTTCGATATTCCGAATCCAAAAATGAAGTCCATTTTGAAAAATAAAATTTACAAAATTTCAAAAATTGGTTATTACTATTCATAAGGGCTAGTTTTAATAATATTTTAATAGCATATCGTTGTTTAGTGAAACTCGGTATTGCGTACTACACACGCTATCGAGGAAGGTCGTGATTGCATGTAATGCAAGGCAAGTCAAGGATGCATGTTGTGAAAGCTCCTTTTGGTGTAGCGTACAACACAAGACATTAATGAAAAGAATATTTTTCATAAAATCTCAGAGTGTTACATTCTACCCCACTTAAAATGAATTTCGCCCTCGAAATTCGTCGGGGTTATAAATGGTTTACTACTTGAAAGTTTCTTTAATAGAAACCCACATCATAAAAAGGAATACCAAAACCATTCTTTAAAAACAAAAGTATGAAATGTAACGGTTACCCAAATAAACTAATCACTGGGTTTCCACATAGGTGAAAATATGGATATGGAAGAGAAATCTAACCATCATGTTCTGATAGAGAGTGGTAGAGAACATGGCTATGGAAAAGCCAGCAATCAAAAAGCCATAAATTTGTGACTATCTAAGGTACCATCTAATTCATCAGATATAAGAGCACTAGGACAACATTTTTGGTTTTCAAGATCATTTCCCTAAAGTTGATGAAATTGGAATTAGAAGAAATACTTTCGTGATTTTGGTATTGTGTCACCGTTGGTCATTCTTTGGACAATTTCCACTTTAACTCTTAAAGAAATGAATTTGTATTTGTCATTCGTGAAGTGTTAGCAGATCATGTGATAAAATGATGGGTCATTCCATCTGTCTCAAACAAAAGGTTACAAAAGTTATCAAAAATACATAAGACCATCTATGGTGAAGTTAATCGTATACGATTCCAAAAATGAACTTATACTTCATATATCATACCGCGTAATAAAATAAAACTAGTTTCTACTAAACAGGGACTTCATGTAGGCTAGTGGTAGGTGATAAAGGCCAGTCGCACTTCGGTTGTGGGTTCGATTCCCACAGCCTTGTCCGACGCGATGGGCTGTCACCCATCCTGCAGGTTGTCCTTTTTCTAAAACTACATTACTATAACATCCCATCAATAATAGCTAAAAAAATTTATCCTTAAACAATACTAACTTATGTCCAACATAGTCCATTCCAATATTTAGGCTTATCCAAAATACTACTGTCCAATCTCATATTATAGTGAAAACGATTACCAAAGAGTTCATATAACAAGCATGTTAATACCATCGTTGATCCCCATATATCATGAGATATGACTTGTTGGTCACATTACAAACATTCGAAGGCCTTAATCATGTACTCTCTTGAAAAATGAATACCCATTGAACCTTAGTGAAAACATTAATGCAGTTAAAAGTTAACACTTTCCATATACCAAAATCCTCAAAATTCTATATCCTCAAACCATGATATCACTTAGTCCTTATATCAATCATGAGCTCATGAATACTATCAAATATATTAGATTCTCTTTATCCCTTAATTATGTGCATATCAACTACTTTCCAAAAATATTTCAATCACTTTTCATGGTTATCGATGCCATAAAATTATTGAAAACCACAACAGACCAAAACATAAATATTCCAATATTCCATGATACTATATAAAACATTATTCTGGAATCCCATTACATAAACACTTAATCATTACACCACATCGATGTCATATTCAACATCGCCAATGGTGATCACATGTGACTTCCCTTTGTCCTTTTCCTTAAGTGGTTGCTCATGTCGATCATCACTAACCCTTGGATTAGGGCATTTATTAGCATAATGATGTATTTCCTTGCACTTGAAACATTGAAGTGTAGTAGGTTCATTCTGTGTATCCCTTCCTTTGTTTGCATCATTAGGCATCTTCTTCCCATCATTGCGGCATTCAAATGCCTGATGACCTTCCTTTCCACATTTGAAACATTTACTTGTCCCTTTAAGACAATCTCCACCATGCTTCTTTCCACACTTTGAGCATAAGGAAACATCCATCTTCTTTTCACCATTATTCTGAGATTTATCCTTGAACTCCATGTTTCGTTTCTTATCAATACTATGAGATGGATAAGTAACACAAACTTCCATTTCTACCTTGATAGCACAATGCACAATTTCTTCATAGCTACTGAAGTCTCTTATAGCTAATTCCCTTCGAATATTTGGTTTTAAGCCACTAAAGAATCGATCAAATTTACTTTCAGGTTGGATGATAAATCCAGATTCATACCTTGAAAGAATTGTAAAATTCACTTCGTATATACCAACAGATTCATCATCCTTTTTCTTTAGTTCAATAAACTCCTTCTCCATCTTTGTTCGAAAAATATGAGGGAAGTACTTATTGAAAAATAAGTTATTGAACTGGTCCCATTCCATGGACTCAATTTCATCTCTTTGCCTCGTATTCTTGATAAGATTCCACCATTGATCAGCTTCACCTTCCAAACGATATACTGCTAAGATGACTTTATCATGTTCAAAACATTAAAGAACTGAAAATATCTTTTCAGTGGTACTGATCCATTGTTCAGCAACAAGTGGATCAGAAGACCCACTAAAAGAAGGTGGACATTTCCTCATGAAGGAATCAATAGAATGTTGTTCCCTTCTCTGCTCATTTTGAAGTCCAGAATGATTCATAGCTTGTGTAAGTATAGCAATAAGATTTTTCACTCCATCTCCCATAACATTTGTTTGTTCAGGAGGACAATCATTGCATTGTCCATTACATTGATCAACACAGATCCTTCGGGTTTCAGCCATCGTCTAAAACCCAAAAAAAATAGTGTGAGAGGCAAAAATCATGCTAGGGAAAACAACATAATAAAGGGGGAGTATCCTCAATATCTAACATCTTAGGTTAAATTCTATGATCGTTACCGTAGTTCTAGGACTGTATCCATACGTATACTTATCCTTAGGGACATCCCTAGACATATCTTAGAAATATCTCTAGGGATCTCACTAACGTTTTCGCATCCTAGTTTCCAAAGGTTGACTAAACCTTTCCTCTAATACCAACTATAGAGACACGAAGCTTGACGTACATGAATATTACATTACTTTTTCGGAATACTTAATACATAAGAAAAACAAACACACAAGGACCGTAATAGTTTAGTGTCTTTGGAAACTCGGAATAAAATCTTCTAATCATGGTGAAAGATCTTCAACATCTCCCAATAAAGATCTTCCCTTTTTTTCTTACCTAAAACATTTCTTTATATCCTGGGGAAAAGAAAACATAAAAGGGTGAGCTCAAATTCTCAGTAAGGGTAAACAAAAGAAATATCAATCTCATCATATTCATAAGAACATATCTTTTGGAAATCTTAACCTGCAAAAGAGATCATGATTTCATAACATGGGATAAATCATAGTAGTGAAATGTAATCCCAATAATCATAAAATAAAACATGAAACTTTGTGGAATACACACATAATCATAGAGAATCATTTCTTATTAGTCAAGACTCATTTCCAAGACTATCTTAGTGGACAAAGTCCCTTTCTGAACGGAGTTCACTCCTCGTTTCATTCCTATTTCACTGAACCGGTATAACCTACCGTTCCAGTCATGTCTATCTCATGAGATATAAAATCTTTACCCAATTCATTGGAGGGAGATATAGGTCCCACCCATATCATAATGATACCATTCTTATTTGTGCCACAAAATCATAAATCATACATCATTGTATAACCCATGTAGTAAAAATGGGATTCTTAAACAATATGACATCATAAAACAATTCATATATGATAAAATAATTCATAAAAATATTTCCATCACAACATAATAAAATCCATGTAATAATAGGGATATAAGAAGATCCCTATATTATCTTAGATGGAAAATAAATTTGATAAAACACTTGAACACCATTCTTGAGGAAAAAATCATTTCTACTTCAAAAACACTTTTCCTTTCTTAACATGTCATAAATTCTAAACTAAAAGAAGTTGATTAAAAATAAACTTTAAAACTTGTAAAGTAATCTTCTTGGATATAATGTTTTAACAATCCATTCATGTCATATAAGTTAAAAAATATATTCTTCTCGTACTTTTGTCGGATAAGTCAAAAAGTACCTCGTACGAAAAACGACAAAAGATTCCTTTCATATCTTTCACTAAAAACTCACCAAAGGGTAAAAATGGATTTAAAAAATTGTAGGTGGATGGAAATAATATTACATATTGAGGAAACATGGATTTGGATGATAAAATACACGCCAGTAGATACCAAAGTATAAACAATCGCGGATAAAAATGAGATTGTGATATTTCCCTTACCTTAGGTCCGATATGCTTTGTACGTGT
Source organism: Viscum album (assembly GCA_963277665.1). Taxonomy (NCBI): domain Eukaryota; kingdom Viridiplantae; phylum Streptophyta; class Magnoliopsida; order Santalales; family Viscaceae; genus Viscum; species Viscum album. The sequence goes on along the minus strand of OY728137.1, from coordinate 1,885,496,565 downwards.
CCGAACCTCCTGTATAATGATTTAAATAATGTTATTGACTTATTCCAGAATCATACTCATTGTTATGATATCACATATGGTCATATTCTTAGATTCTTATTAGTAATATTTCATTACAACTTGTTGTTCGGGTGTTTATTACTTTTTGTTCTTATGCGTGTTTTGTCGAATAAATTCTTATTCTTCTCTTTAGGTTATAGATACCTCATTTCCAGAATTTTATTAGTGTAATATATATCATATTCATTCATTCAATTCATTTATATAATCATTATGCAATGAATATCATGTAGAATGAGTCGCATCACATCGTGGAGACGGTATTCCGTACGTACGCACGAGCGATGATATCGTTCCCATGATCATGGAATTGTATTGGAGTGTATTTATACTATTTAAGAATAAATATCAATTTAAAATAATCATATATAGTCATTATTTACACCATTATACTCATCCAAGTAAGGTGGTGGTGGAAAATAGATTACACCACGGCGTGGAGACGGTATTCCGTACGTACGCACGTGCGGTGATTTCATTTTCTATAGGATGGATAGATGGTGAAATAGGGTTGTTTCATAATTATAATAACATATCAGTATATTAGTGATACTGATGTTATTACTTTATAATGAAACAACTAATGAAGAAGAAGTGGAAGAAGAAATAAAGATGAAAGAATCAGTAACGGACATTACCTCTTCTTTGAAGTGCTTCTTTGAGACCTTCTTTTAGGGAACTAAAATTGGTCTTTGAAGAAGACCAGGACCTCTAGGATGTCTTTAGGGAAGTGTATAAGAGAATGTGGCAGGGTTTGGCTGAGCTTTAAGGCTCTAAGTGGTGTGAGGAAGAGAGGGAGGAGGTGCCCTTTTATAAGGGAGGAGAGGGGCACCTTTGGAATAACTAAAACTATTATTTTATTATAAAGTCAAATTCGGTTTTAAATAGCTCCAAATTGATTTATTTCAAAGCTAAGGTGGGTATGGGTCGAAATTCTCTCATCCAATAGAATTTAGTCAAGTTTAGGTTCCTATTTTAACCTTATCATTTAGATTTAACATTAAGTTAAATAATTTTACTTTTACCGTGTCTTCTTGTGTTCTTATACTATAAGGTTAATAAACTTACTATAAGAATCCAAACGAACCCCAAGTTGTTTATTATTAATATATATAACCGTATCCAAGTCATTTGGCCGAACCTTAGATTTTTATGATTAAAATAACAATTAATAATATAATATTTGTTTTAAAAACTATTTTATGTCAATTTTGACACTATTTAGTAATTGATTTTTGTGAAAATTATAACAGAATGATTAGTTAGAAAAAAGTTAATTAAATCAATACTAACATGTCATTTTAACATAGAAAATTTGTTTAATTCATAAAAAGTTTCAAATTACATTTATTTGGGTATTTATAACATCAATTATTTCAATATTTTATTAATAAGATAATTATTGCATCATCGTTGTGTCATAAATAAATTAAATTATTTAATGTCTAAAAATTACAAATAAAATACTATTATGTAGGAAATATATTTAGATTTCTAATGAATATTTATAGTCCAATTTATCTTATGTATAACCCTATATTAAAAATGATTTACTTATTAAACTTTGATTTTAACTATTTTAACCCTTCTTTAAATAAATTAATAATAAATGTCCTAATCTAATCCAAGTGGGCCTAAATGGTCATATTTTATTCCCAAGGTTGTTTGTGGTCGAATTAAACTTATCCAATAGAATTAGGACATGTGTTAGGGTAATAATAATATCATTTTTACCCTTAATTACCCTATTTACTTTTAACCGTGGTAAAAAAAGTAAAAAGTTACTATTCATCAAAAATTATTTTCATCTCATTGAACCACATTTTAGTCCTTGATATTAACTGTTTCTCTCGGATTTTTGAAATTCCACTCACAGAAGCGGTAAAATTAAGTTTTATGAAAAATTCAGTTTTTTAACTACCACTTAGTGGTTTAACTATTCATCAAAAAATGAAAGCCCCCAGAAAAATACCAAAAATTAGGCCTAAGCTATATTTGATATTAAGAATTTCAAAATGATGTCTATTTTAAAAAATTTAGAACACATCAGTTTCATTAATTAATTTAAAAGTTAGTTCTCGTCGTCAAAACAAATAGCGTGTTTTTAAGAGATAATAACTATCAAAAGATTGACACTTGTTTATAACTGGTTTAAATGTGAAATTACATCCAATGACCAAAATTGTATTAAATTGTAAAAATATATTCTAAATATACTTTAAAACCACTCAAATTAATAATTTATCACTATTAATTATTTCTATTAAAAAGGTTCTTTTTAATTAAAATTTAGTAATTTTCACTATTCATCAGAATATGAAAGTTATCCGAAAAGTTCCAAAATTTCACCCTAAGCTAATTTTGATATTCCTAATCCAAAACTGAAGTCCATTTTGAAAAATAAAATTTACAAAATTTCAAAAAGTGGTTATTACTATTCATAACGGCTAGTTTTGATAATATTTTCATAGCATATCGTTGTTTAGTGAAACTTGGTATTGCGTACTACACACGCTATCGAGAAAGGTCGCGATTGCATGTAATGCAAGGCATGTCAAGGATGTGTGTTGTGCAAGCTCCTTTTGGTGTAGCGTAAAACACAAGACATTAATGAAAAGAATAGTTTTCATAAAATCTCGGGGTGTTACATCTTCAGTGTTTTTGCAGGGCGTTTCCACCAGTGACTAGTGAGAGGAGTTCTATGCAGAATCCGTGTGCGAGAGTAGGGCCAAAAACTTCTTACCAGTCTAAAAATTGGAATACGTCAGGACGCTCAGGTCGAGGTGGTGGCCGTGGATGTGGTATCCAGACACCATAATCTCAGAGACAGAAGGGTGGGTCAGCTTAGGGTAGCAAGGCTGTGTCGTAGGGACATGGCATTGGCCAGAAAAATTCAGTGCAACAGACCCAATAAGAGAAGGATCTCGGACCTTCCACTGTCAGAGGTACTATTTTAGTTGCTTCTACTTTATCTTCTCCACTTTTAGATACTGGTGCTACACATAAATTTATATCTATTCCCATTGTGGAGAGATTTAAGATATGTGTTTCTTCTTCTTCAGATATCTTGATTCTAGACACTCCGTTTGGAATTGGAACTACAGGTGTGCATCAGTGCAAGGATTTCCCCCTAGAGGTTGGTGGGTGTCACTTTCTATGGGACCTCTATGTCTTAGAGATGACAACCTTTAACATCATTCTCGGGATGGACTGGTTGGTACCCTTTCGAGCCTTTTTTGATTTCTATTATCACAGGGTGAGTTTCACGTCACTCAAGGGAAGAGAGTTTCTATACAAGGGAGAATGGGATGTCCAAGCGTGCCGAGATGGACCCAAGCATTGCGGGTGAGGTGGAGTGATATCCCAGATTTCGATTTTATATCTGGATGACCAGGAAACTTGTCAGAAGGATTTCCCTCTAATGGTTGATCGTTTCAGGGATGTCTTCTCGGATGAATTTTGAAGTCTACCTTCGGAGAAAGAGGTGGAATTGTCTATTGATCTTATGCCAGGAGTGGCACCAGTGTCCATTCTTATTTATAGGATGGCTACGCCAGAATTACAGGAGCTCAAGAGGTAGTTAGAGGAGTTACAAGAAAATGGTTTCATCTGACCCAGTATTTCTCCCTGGGGTTTGCCTATCCTTTTTGCTAAGAAGGCAGATGGTACTCTCAGACTCTGCATGGATTATTGGAAACTGAACCAGTTGATGGTTAAGAACCGATATCCCTTACCGAGAATTGATGATATTTTTTATCAACTTTGAGGAGCATAAGTGTTATCGAATATTGAATTGAGATCTGGATATCATTAGTTGCACGTTAAACCATCAGACATACCACTTACAGCCTTTCGGAGCAGATCTGGTCTATATGAGTACTTGGTCATGCCATTCGGACTCAAAAATGCGCCAGCAGTCTTCATGGCTCTGATGAATTGTGTGTTCCCCCCATATCTAGATTCTTTTGTGGTAGTCTTTGTAGACGATGTCTTAGTGTACTCTCACACTCGACACGACCACGCCACCCATCTTGAGATCGTACTGAGTACACTGAGAGAGCATCAATTATATGTTATGAACTCATAGTGCCACTTTTGGATGGACCAGATTCACTTACTGGGCCATATTATCTTAGAATCAGGAGTAGTAGTAGACCCAGAGAAAGTGACAGTAGTAGTTTCCTAGGAGTAGCCTAAGAACGTGTTTAAAATACAGAGTTTCTTGGGGATGGTTGGTTACTACAGGTACTTTATACATGACTTCTCCCGCTTAGCAGTGCCCTTGACGGGTTTGACTAAGAAGGGTATGAAGTTTGTTTGGTCAGAAGCTTGCGAGACGGCCTTTCAGGAGCTGAAGGGAAGGTTGACATCAACACCAGTCCTGATACTTCCAGATTAAGGGAAGAGATATACAGTTTACTGTGATGCATTAGGTATTGGGATGGGAGCAGTGTTGATCTAGGGTGATTGAGAAGTTATGTATGGGTCTCGCCAGTTGAGGCCACATGAGAGGAATTACCCAACGCATGATCTCGAGTTGGCTACAGTTGTTCATTTGTTACGCTGTTGGAGACATTATCTCTTGGGAGAATATTTTGTGGTGTTTATAGATCAAAAAAGTCTTAAATATATCTTTACCCAGCGTGACTTGAATTAGAGACAACAAAGGTGGGTTGAATACCTTCATTCCTTCAACTTTGAGCCTTCCTATACACCCGGTAAGGGTAACACAGTTGCTGATGCACTGAGTAGGAGGACTCAGTTACAGGCAATGCAGGAGGCCAACGGTGAGTGGCAGCTCATGGATTTGTTCTTTGAGATGCATTTGTAGGTTCATGATAGTCAGGGGTGAGCCTATATTTCTTCCATAGTTGTGACTTCTACCCTCCTAGATAGAGTGAGGATGAGATATCTATCAGATTTTGAAGGCCTAGTTATATGGGAGTCAGTGACAAATGAGGACCCTCCTCCCAGTTGGACGATAGGTGATGATGAGGTACAACATGTCCATAGACGAGTGTGGGTTCCAGGGGATATACGTGAGGATTTGATGATGGAATTTGATGCTTTATATTGGGCAGTGCATCCTGGGGTTACCAAAATGTACTGTGACTTGAGACGTCAGTATTGGTGGTCGGGTATGAAGAGAGAGGTATCTGGTTTTGTTAGGAGATGTTCCACCTATTAGCAGGTGAAGGCGGAGCATCAGAGGCCAGTCAGACTGTTACAAAAGTTACCCATTCTGAAATGAAAATGGGATGATGTCATGATGGACTTCATGACCGGGTTGCCAAGGTCACCTCGAGGCAGTGATGTCGTGTGGGCTTTTGTGGATAGACTTACAAAGTTAGCTCACTTTTTGCCGATCCATGAGACCTTCGATGTTTACGAGATTAGAAAGTTGTATATCCGAGAGGTAGTACACCTTCTTGGGATTCCTTGTTCTATCATTTCAGATAGGGATGTCTTCTTTACATCTCATTTCTGGTAGAGTTTTCAGAGGGAACTGGGTACATATGTGCTTTTGAGCATAACTTACCAACCTTATACTGATGTCCCGTCCGAGCGTACAATACAGGTGCCAGAGGACATGATGTGTGCATGCGTCCTGGACTTTGGGGGCTTTTGGGAGAAGCACATACCCCTGGTTGAGTTTTCCTACAATAGCAGTTTTTAAGCAACCATTGAGATGGATCCTTACGAGGATTTATATGGTATTCCATGCTGATCACCTTTTTGATGGTTGGAAGCAGCTGAGGCAGCTTTACTGGGACCATGTCTTGTGCAGGAGACTTCAGAGCAGGTCCAGTTGATTCAAAAGAGGATGGCTACTACACAGTCTCGTTAAAAAGCTTATACTGATCACTGCAGATGACCATTGGAGTTCGTGGTCGAGGATTAGGTTTTCTTGCATGTTTTGCCGAGGATGGGACACAGGAAGATTAGAAGATAGGGTAAACTTTCACAAAGGTATGTAGGGCCAGTTGAGATTCTGGAGAGAGTCAGCCAGGTTTCCTATCGTTTGTAGTTACCATAGAGGTATCAGGTCATGCACGACGTCTTCCACGTATCTCAGCTGTGTCGTTATCACTCAGAACCATCTCACATTTTTCAGCCCGAGGAGATTGACCTTCTGGTCGATGCATCCTTTGAGGAGCATCTGATTCATATTGTTGATAAGAGAATGAAGGTTCTACGAGGCCGGTTAGTTCCTCCCATACAGGTGCTATGGTAGAATGGTCGAGTGCAGGATGAAACATGGGAGCGGGAGACCAACATACGTGCTCAGTGACCAGAGTTTTTCTGAGCTTTATCTTTACCACCCTTGGAAGGGCAATTCGGGGATGAATTTCTTTAAGGGGGAAGTTTGTAAGAACCCAGTTATTATTCTTGAGGTACAGGTTTTTTCTTTTCCTCTTTCCTTAAGAGTTTTTGAGAAAATGAGGAAAATGGTGGGAAATCCCAAATTTTGTGGGTACACGCTGTTTACTTTTCCACACATTGTGTACTTTGGACGTGTGGGATGAGTACATGGGGCGTGTAGTCCTGTCGGTGATGAAGGGTGTAAAAACTAACTACATGTCATGTACTTCGTATTTACACATCGTGTACTCAGTCGGCAGGTGAACAATAAGATGTTGGGAGTAGCCACCATCTAAGAGACAGTACATGACGTGTATTCAGAAATACACACTGTGTACTCATGTAGATAGATGAATAGTGTGGCAGTGAAAAGTAGATGCTAGAGGAACAGTTAAAAAAATGAAAAGTACACGTTGTGTACTTGAGAGTACACACCGTGTAGTTTTGTTTTTTCACTTAAAATGGGAATTAGCCTCCTCTTTAGACAGAGGATGATTAGAACATCAGAAGAGCCACAGGAGAGAAGGGCTTGACATTGGAGGAGCTTCCGACCACACACTAGGAATCAGATTCTTCCACCGTCGGTCAAGTTCAAACTGCGCGGGTGAGTTCTTCCCTCTCCGTGAGTCATTCCTTACAATTCTTCCTATAATGGAAGTTATTTGGGTTTGAATTTGTTTTGTTTTATCCCATATCTACATCATTCTCGTATGTTTTAGGAGGCTTCGTTCACGTATATTAATCAGAGGAGATCAAGGTAGGTGGTCTGATGTTTAATTCCAACTGTCGTGTGGTTTTTGTGTACTGTTGTGCTACGCACCCATGTTTAGGGTGTATTATAGCTGAGGCCTTGACTAATTGAGATACCTATAATTGAATAGATAATCTAATGATAATTATAAACTTTTTTTTGGGATCGTTGCTTGGATCCAGGGCCACCTCGTGGGTGTGTTTCTCCTGTTTAGCTGTTTGACCAGGATACCCGTGGGTATATCGTGATTTTTAGAATTCTTGAGTTTTCTTGAGAGAAAATGTGTATATAATTGCTTTCTTATGTATTGGGCTCCGCACGGTTTCTTGTTTAGAATGAAGGCAGTGTTTTTCATGCCTGAGGGCAAGTGTTTTGTTTAGCCTAAGGGAAACTTTTCTTATGCCCGAGGGTAGTTTCTATAAGGCCCCAGCCTTAAACCTTACTTAATCTTGAGTTATTACAAGATTAAACATTGAGTATCTTTTCAGGTTTAGAGTTTTAGAGAATTAGATCGTAAAACTTGCATTAAATTCCACATTTAAACAAAGTGGTTACATAAAAGATAGTATTCATTTTTCCGATTAACGGAAACATATTTAAAATAAAACATGGATTCTTTCTTTACACTTCCTTGACACTATCATCATATCATTTACCCTTCCCTTGACCTATGAAAAACATTTCAAAAACTTGGGATGAGCATAAAAAGCTCAGTAAGGGATATAAAAATATGGAAATGAAACATGAGTACATGTATACATAAGAATGAAATCATAATTTACCCATAAAACATAATCACTTTAACATACCTCAAAAATCATGAATAAATCATAGAAATCATAAGACATAAAGGTAACTTGAGGCATTCCTAACATTCTTATGTAGGGAGTAACCCTCTTGGTTAAGTTTGGAATACCCATCACAGTATATTCCCTAAATCTCTTCGGAGAAACCTTAACGTTTAACCCCTTCATGTTACCCAATACATTGGAGAGCTATATCGGGCTCAACCACCCTTAGTTTATCACGGAACCACCCGTCTTCATAATAATGCCCAAGAACCATAACATAATCGTATCACATAAAACATGCATAAAGGAAACATAACATTTCCATTTTTCAATCACAAGATATCAATACAACACATTGATATAAAAACATTATGAAAACCATTTTCAATACCAAAATAAAAGAAAATTAAAACATGGTATTTATTTTTCTTTTAAAAAAAGGTACGGCTTGTAGAGGAAGCTGAAACTCAAATAATGGTCACGGCGGCGGAGAAGTCGTTGTCACCGCATACGTACGACAAAAACATTCCCTTTTGTCATTTAGTAAAACGCTTTGTATAAAAAGGATTCCTTTCGGATAAACATAAAAGTCAAAGGAGTTTATACACCGTATAAATGAAGGTTGTGTATAAAACAAAATATTCCTCAATGAAAGGATATTGAGACGAAGTCCCATACAAAGACGGTATCCTTGGATTAAGGATAAATAAATTATATAATTATGTGTGAAAAACTAACACACCAATTATAAGTGAATATTAAGTGTAAAACAATCAGAGGTTATTCACACATATTCATAGAATGACATATTCAAGGAGTAAAAGCTCATCCCAAAGAATCAAAATTGGGTTAAGAAGTTCCCTTGAAAAAATTTGGCAGCCTAACGGCGTCACTACAAAATTCCGAAAATGAGTTGATAAGAGATAAAAAGGGTATCCCGTCACTTGGACATAAAATTTAAATAAATAAGGATATATAAGAACATATCCCAACATAATGTTATGTGAATTAAAAGACATAACAAAAAAAGTCTTTTAAAAAGAGGAGGGTGAAAGGTTCCCTTACCGACATGGGTAACTTTCGAAACATGCACCCCGTGACAGAAGGACAATACAACATTGATGTAAATACTCACAAATGAAAGTATATTAAATAATGAGTAAAATAATGGTCAGTATATACACCACTCAAAATAAATTGTGGAAAATTTAGCATAAATATCCCGGGAATAAAAGTGAGATGAAAAATCCCTTACGAAAACTCGGCAGCCTAACGGCGCCACTTAAAATTTCCAAAAATGGATTTATGAGATCAAATAGGGTCTCTCATCATATTAACATAAAGTTTACAGAAATATTAATATAAAATAACATCCCCCAACATAAAAAATATGAGCTTAAAAGAAGTGACATAAAGGAGATTACTTAAAAATAAAGAGAGAGGTTAGATCTCTTACGAAAATTCGGCAGCCTAACGACACCACTCAAAACTTCCATAATGGATTGATGAGAGAGAATAGGGTCTCTCATCATATGGAAATAAAAATTACAATAATATTAATATAAAAGAACATCCCAATAACAAGAAAGATGAGCTTTAAAAAGAATGACATAAAAGAGTGTACTTAAAAAGAAAGAGAGGAGTAGGATCCCTTACCTCGGGTCCGACTTGACTCGATCGTTCTTTAACATCCTGAATAATAAACTTCAGTTAATTTATACTTTCATAAGAACATTTTTCAAGTTCATTATTCCTTTTATAACACTTATTTCTATGTTATAAACATTATTTAATCATTTAAGTTAATAATGTTTGTTTTGTCGATATTTGGTTCTTAAGTCTAAAGTGGACTTCTTACAATTACATGTTGTTCGTGTGGTCAAAGGTTCATTATATCCATAATGATATTCATGATTTGGATATCATATATATCATATATATACATAATATACATGTATTTATAATATTACATAATCATTTAGAGGTAAGAAATGAAATGCACAGTTCATAGAGACGGTAAGTCGTACGTACGCATGAACACTACTTTCATTTCTATGTCATATTAATGGAATTAAAACTAAATGAGAGGTATGTATATTTTAATTCCAGAATTATATTCATCATTTATATGTAACATACATCATATATAATAACTTTAAATACATCCTTTATACATCCCATATATGGCATTAACGAATCAAATCAATTTGAGGGGGCGGTAGTCCGCACTTCCTAAAATGAAATTATCGTGTTTACCCATAATGGAAACCATAACGGTATGCCACAAAAGAAAAATAAAGATGATTAAGTAAAACATAAACATATTATATATGATATATAAATATAGTTACATCTTAATGGGCACCTTTGAAGGTGTTATATGAGTGTTGAACAATCATCGTTTCATGAGGCAGAAATTCACCATCCACAGAAACAGTATGTTATTTAACCAGTTGATGTAGTTGTGTGTACGTGTAGGTAGAATTATTCTTATAACAACATCATAGTATATTTAAGATACTGGAGTTGTTACAAAAGAAATTAATAAAAAGATTTTAGGGGGTTGGAGAAGCAAAATAAAACAAAAGAACACAAGTGAAGACATTACCTTAAAATCGGGTAACTCTTTTTGATTTGAGCTAAAAGGCTTCTTTGGGAAACCATATTCCCAAATTTAGGCTTCTAGGAGTAATAGAGGGATTTGGAGAGGCAAAATGAGCAGTGGTTGGCCGAGCAAAAGGCTTGAGAGTTGTGGGTAAGGTGGTAGAGGTGAGGGCCTTTTATAAGAGGAGAGGAGGGGAACTCTTGTAAAGTTACAAAATGTTACTTTATTTTCAAATGAGTTTCGGATTTTAAAGGTCCCACATTGATGTATTTAGAGTATAAGGTGGTAAGGGTTCGAAATATACTCATCCAATAGGTTTTTGACAAGTGTAAGTTATAGTTTTAACATTATCTTTTCATTTTATTTAAATCCTTTATTAATGAGGTTATCGCTTCATCATCATGATGTCATAAATAATTTAATTTATTTAATGTCTAAAAATTATAAAAAAATATCATGATGTAGGAAATCTTTTTATATTTCTAATGAATATTTATAGTCAAACATATGACTTGTATAACCCCATTTAAAAATTGTTTTAGTGAAACATCTCATGCTTGTGACATTTTTATTTTAACTTTAAATAAAAAGTTATTTATGTCATTTTCCAACCAAAGTGGCTCCATGGGGTCCCCAAGTTGACCCATGGATTGTCTTGGTCGTCCATGACACATAAAATGATGGTAGGACATGTGTCTAGGTCATTTCACATTATTAAAACATTATTTTTACCTTAAATTACACTAATTACCTCTAATCGCGATTAAGAACATAAAAGTTATTATTCACTAAAAATTTATTTTAATCCCATTGAATCACATTTTACTTCCTAATGACAACCATGTATGTTGGATTTTTGAAATTAAAAACACAGAGGTGGAAAATTTTCATTTAAATGAAAAATCAGTTTCTTTAACTACCACTTAGTAGTTTCATTATTCATTAAAAATTGAAGTTTTTCAAAAAAATACCAAAAATTCACCCTAAGCTATATTTGATATTACGAATTCAAAAATGAAGTCTATTTTAAAAAATTCAAAACATATAAGCTGAATTAATTAATTTAATAATTAATTCCCGTTGTCAAAACAAATAGCATGTTTTTAAGAAACAATAAGTATCAAAATATTGACTCTAGTTTAAGTCCAATTTCAAGATGAAATTAATTCCAATGAACACTATTAGATTAAATGGTAAAAATATATTCTAATTGAACTTTAAAACCAATTCAAAAAATAATCTAATCATATAAATAAATTAGATTAAAAAGTGGTTTTGAATTAAAATACAACATTTTACACTGTTCATTAAAAAAATGAACTTTATCGGAAAAATACCAAAAATTTACACAATGTAAATTTTGATGTCCCGATTCTAAAGAAGAATTTTATTTTGTCAAATATAACACATAAAATTGTCAAAAAGTGGATTTAAAAGAGGTTCGCCATCAAAAGGCGGTTAATTGACCTTTTAAGGAATATTATAATGTTTATGCTTAAAAATTGGATTCATTCACATTTTTAATCCTCTAACATTTATTGTAAAAAGTAAAAATATTTGAAAAACATATATAATAATTTTGTAGTTAGTTCTGTTCATTCCATCCATTACAACGGTTAGGCGTTAACTACCATTTAAGATAATGTTATTTTATTATTAGAGTGCGACGTAAGATTTCAAAGGAACTCGTTGTTGTGTATTGGGTAAGCCATCGAGCATATCGTTACCTTTAAATTAATATTGAAATTTTATTCAAAAATAGGGATAAATATAAAAATATCATATTCTTTATTTACCTGGGGTGTTACAATTGCTTTCGTGCCTGAGGGCATTATCTCGTATGCCTGAGGCAAATATTCATTATGCCTGTGGGAAATCACCTGAGGGTTTAGATTCTAATTACCTGAGGGTAAGTTTTTTCATGTCTGAGGACTCTGTTTACTCAAATATTCACTGTGGTGATTTCACATGTTATACCTACCAAGCTAAAGCACAGGCTTGGTATTGTTTTACCTTGTACCTGTTAGTTAGCTCGTTGTGGTTTTTACTGCGGCACTGTATATGAGATTGTCGGCTGAGGCTAAGTCATGGGGACATATAATTCAATTATATTGAAATGTTAAATAATAATTAAATATAAATGGAACTGGTAGGAGTAGCTACTTTTGAGTACTTCCTAGTTTACTGCATTTTCATTACTGCACATTGTTGTTGCACAAATTCACTAACCGTTGGGTACGGGCCCTTGGTGGTTTCCTACTATGATTTATTTCTCACACCTTGTTTGGGTCATGTCTTGGACCCAAAAAGATTATATTGTTGTAGGTGTAGATAAGGGAAAGAGTCTCTATACAGTCACTTCATTGTTGCAGAGCAGTTGGAGAGCACGGGACCAAGCTTAGGCTTGCGATGCTGCTGAGTTCATGTTGCATTGTTTCGGTTTTGCTTTTTTGTCCTTGTACCTTGTACTGTATTATTTTAGATTGCAATGTGTCATGTTTTGACTTCTTTCTTAGCCTTAGGGACATATTTCATCATTATATATATGACTATTGTCATCTTTTACTTCTGTATTGTTTTCCATTTCAGTTTAGTATTGTTTACTGCTTCTGCTTTTGTATGCTAGTATTTTTGTTCTGCTGCACTAAACTTTGACAAATGAGGGCACTGTTTCCCTACTATCAAACTTAGGCCCTCGCTGCTAGTCAGCAGCCTCTGGTGTTTGGAAAAATGTTCTTGAGGTTATGTGACCAACCGGGTTTGGGGCACCCATTGAGTGGCACCCAGATCCGGAACGTTACAATTGGGGTACCAATCAGGTGTTCTAAGTATGGTGTGAGTACAACTGAGTAGGCCACCGCCAATAACGCCTAAAAAATATCCAGTCTATAACAATGTATGAATTTGTATAAAGAATAAAGATCAAACGAAAAAAATAAATAGTTTTCATATTTATTATTCTTTAGTTAACCATATTATACCTTCGTTGACCAGTTCTGATGTTTGAACCATACACCATAAGGGTATTACATTTTACTCTTTTCATGGCCTTTAATTATTCAATTTAAATCCAATTTCTTTTAGTACCTTGAAGTTCTTTTCAAACTACCATTTCACAATGATACATCAAGGGCCTAGAGCAGCAGTCTAAAACTCCTGGGTACTTGGATCAGGAGTCCCTCACCCACAACTCATTTACCAATGACACATATCACCAATTCACATGCATGTAATGGGGGATAATATCGGCAATATAGTACCCCATGGGTACTTAGAGAATCAGTCCCCCACCCATAACTCATTGATCAAATTTAAATATACACATACCATGGTTCCACATTCATAACTCATTTATCAACCATTCTTAACATGTTTCACTATTTCATTTATTAAACATAACCAAGTTTATATAATTTAATCATAAGGAACAACATGAGAAATAACCCAATTGATTCATTTATCATAAATTAATAAATAACTCACGAACCCTTAAATATTAATATAATCAACCCTTTAAATCCCATTATCAAACATGCAATAAGTATTTAGTTCAATTTCATAAACCCAAAATTTCCCCTTAAAAATTATATTTATCATTATTTCAAGGTAATTGACACACCCTATGGGTTACCATAAAGCCTTGTCTCGTAATATTAAATGGATGAAATGGGAAATGAGAAGGGTCTCACAAAATCAAGGATTTAAATTTTACATTTTAATTTATATAAAATTTCACAACTTGGAAATGAAATGGAATAATTACATACACGAGATAATAATAAAGTCTATGGGAAACATAATTTAGACCACCTACCTTAGGATCTTTGACAAATGATCACCAAACCTTAGCCCTAAATTTGATGTAGAATGGTCAAATTCACAATGGTGGATGAGATCTAATATCAAAACCTTATATCAATATCCAATTAAATAAGATTCATTATGTGACATCCCAGACCCAGATCACTCCTCAGTAGCTGGACCTGGTAGACCACCTTGCCTCAAGCATGACTCCCTATACAATAGAGGCTATCGAATAGTAGGGGGGAACTAGGGTGTGAAAATGGGGATGCAATTCTCTCTGGTTATAGTGGAGCATAACAGTGATATAATATAAAAAAGTAGCAGAAGCATAATGATAAATAAGGAAGTAGAAGAAAGAATAGTCATCATGCGAAAAATAATCAACTCAAGGGTTTTGAATTGTATCATATAAAAAATGATGATTTCATGTGTCTAAAAAAAGGGAAGTTAGAATACATCGCAGTAGGTAGACAGTACAATACATGAAATAAAAAAGAATCAAAAACGGAAAAACTACCCATGCATCCCAAGAATTTCTCCAGTCATTCGCTACTAGGATCCCATTATAAATCAAGAATGTAAAGAGTATAAAGTGAGATGTTTCCCTTTTTTCCACACATGCAAATATATAATCTTTTTGGGTGTCAATGGTGGACCGAATAGGGTGCGAAATAAATCTCAGTAGGCCACCACCAATGTAATCTACACAAATCCAGTCTATGAATATAAATTTTATAGTGTGTAGGTATATAAGATTAAAGCAATGTAATATAAATAACCCATACCTACTTCAGCCTCAGGTGGAGAATCTGAAAACATATTCATTTAATTATTTAATCATGGTTAAGTTTATAATAAAGAGATCATGGTTAATTGTGTTAGCAGTAACATAAAAAAATAACTAAGGATCTAAGGTGAAACCAGGGTATCCTTAAACTTAGGGATCGATCCAACTCATAGCAGTAACTCATGAAGTCTAGAAATATGGGTCTAAGTGCAATACCAGGGGTAAACTAAAGCAATTCCACTGTGAAAGAGTATAACTGACTCTATAGAGCTCATCCCTAGTAGTCTTAGGTTAAGCATGATGGGGCCAAATATGGTGAATCCCTGGCATTGCATGTTTGAAGACATCGAGATGAATCCAAGTAGTGTGTTCAGAGCATTATAACATCTGCAAAACAATCAAGTTAGTCATTAGTACAAAATTGAGGCATTCAAGTAATAAGAAAAGAACCAGATTCTATACTGGGTATCTCCCATGGAAATTATCTCAATAAATTTGAATGGTGTCCTCTGAGTTCTCAAGTAATTCCCACTATAATTCAAGGCTGACTCAAGTCTGACCACTCCTATAAAGATGAAAATTCTCCAAAAGAAGTATACACCCTATACTCATTTCATTTATATATACATATATATATATAATCATATTCCATGAAACAATAATGCCAATTACATTCATTAGGTTCACTCCATTACAATTCATCATAAGTAACAAGGCCAATTAAGGTCTTGTAACCAATTATCAATCCAATTACATAATCAATTAATTGGTTCATTACATTAACTTTAATTAATAATGACAAGGTGAATTAAGTAAATGAAACTAAAATCAATTTGATTTTTAATTTAACTAGTTCAATTGATATATATAAATATATACATTCTATAACATGAATTTAATGATTTATTAATTATTAATAAACACTTTCCTTATCAAAGGTCATGTCAAACATACCCAAACGATGTCATAGATAAATCCAACATGGGACAAAAAGAAATAATAATGAACTCACCCTACTTAGGGATGTTAAAATTTATGTCACAACCATCAATAAAGTAAATATATTTCTATAGGTATTTTTAACACAATTTTGTAGAATGAATTAAAGGCAGATGCATTTAAGGGGAAACACTCAGTGAAACCAGTCTGTGCATAACAGGAACAATTTATAAATCGATAGAATGTAATGAATAAGTCTTAGGACACCTAATTTATTCTTTTAGTAGATCTCTTTCCCAGTATTGGATCATATTTTCACCTGGATCGAAAGAAAATGGAAGAACGAATGAACGCCCTAAAAATAGGGCATAAGACCTTGCACCAAAATAGTACAAAATCTAGAAAGATAAATAAAGAATGGAAGTAACTAGACTAGAGATCTTACCTAGAGGGATCCAATGCCATAAATGATCACTACTACAAAACATGCCTTTAGCAGTGCTAGAACAGGACTTTATCAGCGCTACAAAAGCATTGACAACCTCAACATAGTTAAAAGGACAAGCCTTGTATCAGTGCTAGAGAAATGCTAATAAATGTAATATTTTTTAGAGAAAATAAAAGCACTAATAAATCATACCTTTATCAACACTATTATATAGATTTGATAAAGATAACCTTTATTAGTGCTTTTAGAAGCACTATTAATGGATTTTTTTATCATCTCTTCTACAATCGCTGATAAAGTTTATCTTTATCAGTGCTTTTAGAAGTGCTAATAAAAATACCATTATAAGTTCATTAGAAAGCCCCGATAAAGGATACCTTTATCACCAATTTTAAATCTAATAATAAAATCTATCTTTATCGGTGCATTTAGAAGCACTGATAAAGCTGCAAACTATAGTGTCATGTTACAATATGCTACAACACCAAAAATAGGTATAGTGTACTGTAACAACACACTGCATCATAAAAAACAAAATAGAAATGACCAAAATGGGATAAAAATACAAAATTTAAATGAAATAAAATTTATAACACAAATACAAGAAAAAAACGCTATTATTGATTATGTTAGTTTTTTACTAAAATTAATGTGAATTTTGAATAAAAAGGAACATTTGGAGTCATATCGGTCACATCATAAGCCGAATTGAGGTGTGACTGATTGCTACATGTTAGAAATGACTTATGGATCATCTTCCTAAAGTAATAAAACAATACAAATGTTTTTTATTGATTTTGATTATGTGAGTTGTTTTTTTATTAAAATTAATGTCAATTTCGAGCTCTTATAGTCATACAGGTGACACCGTGCATTGGATTGAGGTGAGGCTAATTCCTACACATCACAGATGAATTAAGGATTCTTTTCCTAAAGTAAAAAAACAATCCAAATGTTTTTTCTTAGTTCTAAGTATGTTAATTTTTTTCACTAAAATTAAGGTCAATTTTAAATAAAAATATGCACTTGGAGTCATACCGGTGACACCGTGCATCATATTGAGGTGAGGCTAATTTCTACACATCTGGAATAAATCATAGATTTTTTAAATAAAGTATTTATACAATTAGAATGTGTTTCCTATTTTTTGAGTATGCCAGTTGTGTTTCTTTAATAAAATGTCATTTTAAACTTGAAACACAAACTTTGATCCATACAATTAGCATCGTACGTGGGATTGGCATGAGACTAATTCATACACATCACTAATGAATTTCAAATCATTTTCCTATTTTATTGAGACAATCTAAGCTCGATTTCTCATTTTCTCAAGGAGTGACACTTTTTGTAATAAAATGCCGATTTTAAACTGATAATGAACACTTGGAGTCATACCAATCACACTATGCAATAGATTAAAGTGAGGATGATTCCTACACATTACAAATGACTTATGGATCATTTTATTAATATACCAAAAAATATGAATGTTTTTTCTTAGTTCTAAGTATGTCAGATGTTTTTTTGACTAAATTTAAGGTCAATTTTGAATAAAAATACACCCTCGGAGTCATATCGATCACATCGTACATCAGATTTAGGTGAATATTATTTCTACATGTCCAAGATGAATCATGGATTATTTTACAAAAGTATTAAAACAAACATAATGTTTTTCATATGTTTTGATAATTCCACTTGTGTTTTTTTACTAAAATTTCATTCTAAACAAAAAATAGGCACTTTGAGATGTACAAGTGACATCGTTTGTTGGTTTGACAAGAGAATGATTCATACACATCAAAAATTAATTAAAAATAGCTTTTATAAATTATCGAGATAATCATATCATATTTTCTTTGTTTTTAGTGAGTAATGTTTTTTTGTATTAAAATGTCAATTTGAAACTCATAACGGACACTTGGAGTCATATTGGTCATACCATGCATCGGATTGAGGTAAGGTTAATTCCTACATGTCAAAAATTACTTATGGATCAATTTTATAAAGTACCAAAATAGTCAAAATTTGTTTTCCATTTTTTGAGTATGTTAGTTCTTTTTTCACTAAAATTAATATTAGTTTTAAATAAAAAGAGGAACTTTGAGTGTCATCAGTCACACTGTGCATCAGATTGTGGTGTGGATGATTTCTACATACCCCAAATTAATCATGGATCATTTTACAAAATTATTAAAAAACATAATGTGTTTCCTCTATTTTGAATATGCCACTTTTTTTACATAAATTTCCTTTTAAACTGGAAACATGCAATTTGAGCCATACAGGTGGCATCATGTGTGTGTTTGACATGAGACAATTCATACACTTAAAAATGAATTAATTATAATTAACTCAAATTGTCAAGAAAATCATAGCGTGTTTTCTCAGTTTTTAATGAGTGACACTTTTTTTATTAAAATGCCAATTTTAATGTGATAACGGACACTTGGAGTCATGTCGGTCATATCGTGCACCTGATTGAGGTTTAGATGATTCCTAATGGTCAAAAATGATGTATGGATAATTTTCCTAAAGTACCAAAAAAAATTGAAAGTTTTTTCTCTATTTTGAGTACGTTAGTTGTATTTTCACTAAAATTAATGTCAATTTTAAATAAAAAGATGCACTTTGAGTCATACTGGTCACACCTTGCATCAGATTGAGGTGAGACTGATTTATACATGTCCCAAATGACATATTTATAATTTTACTAAATTATCAAAAAAATAAGAATGTGTTTCCTCTATTTTAAGTATAACACCTGTGTTTTTTTTACAAAAATGTCATTTTAAACTAGAAACAAACACTTCAATCCATATAGGTGGCATAAAGTGTGGGTTTTATATGATATTAATTCATACACATCCCAAATTAATTAAAAATAATTATACCAAATTATCACTACAATATGAGTGTCTTTTCTTTGTTTTCAGTGAGTGATAATTTTTGTATTAAAATTCCAATTTTCAACTAATAAGGGACACTTGGAGTCATACTGATCACATCATTCATAGGATTTAGGTGTAGTTAATTCCAATACATAAAAATGACTTATTGATCATTTTTCTAATGTACCAAAAACAATCTAAATATGTTTTCTCAGTTTTGAGTATGTCAGTTGTTTTTTCACAAAAATTATTGTCAATTTTGAATAAAAAGACTCACTTGGAGTCATACCGGTCACACCTTATGTCGAATTGTGGTGAGACTGATTTTTAAACATCCTAAATGACACATGGGAAGTTTTCCTAAAGTATCAAAACAATAAAAGTGCATTTCCATTGTTTTGAGTATGTCACTTGTGTTTTTTTACTGAAATATAATTTTAAACTGGAAACACGCACTTTGATCCATACAGGTGGAATCGTGTAACAAAAAAAAATAACTTATAAATAAATTTAATATAGAATAAATGAAACACTAAGTCTCTACAAAAATCCACTTTTTTATAACATATCCAATAAACATAATTTTTTCACCTCTGTGTTTTGAATTTTGAAAAACTAACATACACGGTTTTGTTGAGTAAGATATTTAGAGTCTGATAAGACAAACTTAATTTTTTGGTTAATAGTAACATACCCTTATGAATAGTAATATGACCCTTATAAAGATTAAATCATATTATTATTTTATTGTCCTAAGGTTGTAAGATAATGAGATATTGATTAATTTTTCAAGGTGATATAAAAGGAATTATAGTTTTAAAATTGTTATTTCTCGATTAAATTATGATTTTATTTATAAATTAAATTAACAATATTTTGAAAATTATTTTCCAAAATTTTAGTTCATTTTTTGAATTATACACATCAAAAAACGGTTTTGATGAATTTTTGGTATTTTTTTGAAATACACAAATTTTTTATGAATTGTAAAATATGGTAATTTACCATATATATAAATTATCAGTAAAATTAATTATTCCTAGAATCATGGATTATTTAAGCACACATGGTTATAAATCACATAAACTAATCACTATTATGGGTCACATGAATCAACACTATTTGTTGTCTTGAAGGAAATAATAAAATAATGAAGAAGATATTTAAAAACACCCCTCTCCTCCACTATAAAAACCCACCTCACTCCATCTTCTCTTCCATCATCCCAAGCCATATTCCTTGCCTAAATTCAGATCAAATATCCTCCTAATATCCTCCCCCACTTCTATAATCTCTTTTTCTCTTAAAAGGACCAAAACCTCTCCCCTAAAGAGGCTCTCAAGGAAGATAACTTCAAGAGGTAAATTCTTCTTTTCATTTATTTTATTTCAAGTTCCTTTCTTTTCTTTTTCTTTCCTCACCTACTTTCATTAAAATGTTTTTATAACTCCATTAACATACATGTATTTTAATTTAGTTATGATAATGTAATAATTCATTATCATATCTCATTTCCCCTTCTTTTATACTAGAAATGAAAACACCATCCAATATGTGTTAATTTATTGCATTCAAGGACGATGCGTTTTCAATTTCTATTACTATTTTAAATTATGGTCACAAAACCATTTTGATGGTTGAAACAGACTATAATATATTTATTATAACTTATTTAAGGTTTTGGAATAATTTTTGTACACATTATATTAATTTATAAATCAAAATGATTTCATTGTGATAAAAAACTGCAAATTAACCCAAACAATTACCATTAATGTTTTATATAATGATTCATCTTCACTCCCAATAACCAAATGAATTAAACAAACTTTTAATCTTATTTATGTTAAAAAATAAAATAAAAAATCTATTTTATACAACCATTATTATCTTATATGTTTACCCTTTAATGTTTATAAGTAAATTGGCCATGAATACCAAGGAAGAAAATACTTCCAAACAATAAAATAGAACCTCTTAAACCCATCAATAAGGTTATGAATTTACTCAATAAGGATATAATAAATCAATTAAAAAAATAATATTTTATAAAAATATTAATTAATTAATTTAATTTGTTTATCCAAGACTCTAAGATCATGTTAAGAACACCATCAGACTTAAGGTAAGGGTTTTCTACCTGAACCACCATTTTCATCTGGGTTACTCTTATTCTCTACTTACCTAAATTGAATTTTTTTTATTCATATGTACTCATAATAAATTCAGTGTGAATTTTTTATATATGTGTACCAACTATAATCCGACATTCATTTATGGGTAGTTATATGTTTTAAAAGGATCATTCAAAAATTCTCCCCGAAATATAAGCCCAATTCAAAGGAATTTCAAAAATTCTTACCTATTTTCAAGGGAACTATATAATCTGTCTTTATAAAACATAATCTTTATAAAATTTCTCACTTTATTATGAAAATACTACCTTACTTCACTTCTTGTTTTATACAGAGACTTTTCCAAAATAACTCTTCTTTTCAAAGTAAAAGAGTATTTATCTCAAGAATTACTCGATGATTTTATAAGAGTATATTCATTTATTTCAACACTCTTGTTGATTATTTTGTATTATTAGGATTAATATTTTTTGATATCATATATAATATTTAATTTAATGGTTTAGGATTAGTTTGAATATTGATGTACTATCTTAAAATTGTTCACCAATTTACTCTAAATGTTTAGTGTTTACACGTAATATTCAGGGAAAGTTGTTTACATTTCATATGTTTGTTTCAATATGAATGTATATATTGATTAAGTTTTTCCCAATTCATGTGAGGAATGAATTTGACTTTGTAAGTTGTAGGTGGGGTCCTCTATGGACCCTCTAGCATTAGTAGGTCTCATGAGACAAACAACAGTTTTGGCACAAGGCCTTGAAAAAATGGTTATTTATGGTCTTGTGATGAGGCATTGACGGTATGGTTATGATGTTCGGTATTATGAATTCCCTAATTATGAAACTAGTAATTGAAAGTTAATGAGGTTATTTGACTACTTTAATACCCATGATTATGCTTTATTATGGTATTATTTATTCAACTCTTATTCTTTCCATAATTTGTTCAAGTTTATTTTTTAAAGGGATATGTTTTTATTTATTCAACATACTTAATGTCTATGTTTATGATATCTTTAGTTGTATTTCTTAACCTTATTGAGAATTTGATCTCACCCATTTATTCTGTTTCATTTTACCATGACATGAAGAGGTATATTATTAATGACATGCCGGGATAACCTAGGAGTTATGGATGTTTTCAAATGAATTTCTATATTGTTTTTTCTTTCAAGTTGTAATGTCGAACTTATGTATGTATCTGGTTTTCCAAAATTACTAAACAATCCATTCCTTTTGTATACGACTTTCTTGTAATCATTCCAATGTAATGAATTAATGCACCAGCTTTGGGAAACTAGTTTCGGGTCTTTATAGTTGGTATTAGAGGAAGTTCAGTAGAAAAAATGGAAACTAGATTTAAAAAATGTAGATTAGGGAACAAAACCCTAAGATAGACTTTGAGGATAAACATATAAGAAAGTCCTGTAATTTTTTTTAAGGAATAGATTATATGGATGTTTCTATAAAATACATCCCTTTATACATACTACAAGTGGATATGGTTCTAGAATAGATGTACCTAGGAGTAACAACTCTGGCAAGGAGTTCCGGTCTTCACCCGGGGTATCCTGGTACATGAAAATGGGCCTTACTGCGCAACTGGTTTGAAATTCCTAGTGGATATGCTTAGGATAATTCAAAATTTTTTTAAAACCCATTAAGAAGGATGAAAATGTTAATATTTCATCAAAGAAACTATGTTTATGATTATGAGATTAGCTATTTATAGGATTTGAATTTATGTTAAGTATATTTATATGTTGAGATTATACATTATGATTCATAACCTAATCAAGTGTATGCCATTATTTAGAAATGGTGCCTAGTTGAAGGAATGGAAACCACATGAACACACATGTGCCATGTAGGGATTTCCCTCTAATTCAAGATAACGATGTTGGATCTAGTTTTGCGACTAGTGCTGAGCAACTTATAACTATACTAGGACAACTAACTTAGGTTATGAACAATAACCTTACCCATAAAAAAAATCTAGATCTACAATGTCAAGGAGATATGTTAGACCACTTTATGAGACAACATCCTCCATCATTTAATTGGTCTAAAAACCTAATCATAGAGGAGTAGTGGATAATTTCATTAGAAAAGATATTTATTGCTTTGGGTTGTAAAGAAATAGAGAAGGTTATCATGGCGGTTTATCATCTATCGGGAGATGCGGATTAGTGGTGGTCTTTAATTCAAAACAAAAAGGAGGAGGAAGAAGTAGAAGAAATTGAATGGAGGTATTTTAAGGAAATATTATTAGAAAAATAATTCCCTTGTAAATATTTATCAGATATGGAAAGGTAGTTTTTGAATCTAAGGCAAAAAGAGGATGAAAATGTTGCAAAGTATGAAGCTAACCTCACAAGGTTAGCAAAACATGTTGTGGACTGCATATGTAATATAAGGAGAAAGATTGATATATTATTTAATGGTTTAAAACCATTCCTATGAATGGATCTAGTATCCCAAATTTCTCATCATATGAATATATAGTCTCAAGTGTTATCAAGATAGAAAATGAATTCTCAGAGTCTTATGATTTTAAGGAAAAGCAAGAGAGGGAGAGGGCTGCTGAAAACTCTAGAAAATGAAATAAGGAAATGGGGAAGAAGGGAAGAGTTTACCTTCCACCATGTGATAATTATGGGAAGAGACACCCTAGTACTTTCATTAATTTTTTGGGTGTTCGTTAAAAGTGTATATAAAAAGTCCACTTATCCCAAGATTGTAAGGGGAAGAAAGAAGTTACAAATTTTCAATGCTACAATTCCATGTAGAGGGTACATTATGCAATTGATTGTCCTGAGCATTAAAAAACATTCCCCAATGAAGGACAATGGAGAAAGGGAAATCTTATGCGATCACAACTACTAATATTAAAGTTCCTAATGATGTGGTGGAAGATACTTTAATTGTCTCATAAAACTTTGCCAATGCTTTATTTGATTTTGGATCATCGCATTCTATCATATCTTCCCAGTTTTCAAAGAAAATTAGATATTTCCGATTTGATTTAATAAGGGAGTTGTCATTCAAAACTCTTAATGGACATATCATTGCAAAAACATATGTGTCAAGAAGTCACCATTATGGCATATGCACGTGATTTATCTGTTGATTTTATCATCATATCCATGATTCAATTTTATATAATCCTAAGTATATATTGGATTTCAAATTAGGATTTGAAAATATATTTCATGAAGAATGAAGTTACAATTTTTTAGGATGATGTGGAATCACTCATCTTTAGGGAAGAAACACCACCATTTGATTCTCATCTAGATCCACCCACAGTAGCTCTAATGAATTCAATTATTGGGGAGGATGAGAACTTGATATCTATGAGTGATGAAATAAATATTAAAATAGAGGATGTATCTATTGTAAAAAAATATATTGATGTTTTTCTAGAGGATTTACCTGAACATCCTCTAGATCATGAAGTTGAGTTCTATATTGATTTAATTCATGGTTCAAAGCCTATATCAAAGACTCTTTATAGAATAGACACTGTGTAATTAGTATAACTGAAGAAATAATTAGAGGAGTTGAGTGATACAGGATTTATTATCCCTATATTTTATCCATGGGGAGCCCATATTCTTTTCATTAAAAAGAAATATGGATCTATGAGGTTTTTTATTGACTACAGGGAGATCAATGCTATAAAAATAAAGAACAAGTATCCCCTACCTCGCATTGATGATTTATTTGATCAACTTCATGGAGCCCATTATTTTTTCAAATATTAACCTTCGATATGGATATCATCAGTTGCATGTGAGGATGGAAGATATTATAAAGACACCATTTCGAACCAGGTCTGGGAATTATGAGTTTATAGTAATTCCTTTTGAACTGATGAATTAACCCTATGTTTTCATAGATCTAATGAATAGAGTTTTAAAAGAATATCATTTTGACTTTGTGGTGGTATTTATTGATGATATATTCATATACTCCAAAAGATACAAAGGTCACGAAAATCACATGTGTATTATTCTCAATACTCTTAGAAGAAATGAATTATATGGAAAGTATAGAAAGTGTGAATTTTGGGCTCAATAAGTTTTATTTATTGACCACATTATATCTAATAATGTAATATATGTTGATCTTATACTAATAAAGGTTTCTTAATAATGGCTTACTCCAAGGAACATAACTTAGGTATGTAGTTTTATTGGTTCAGTAGGTTATTATCGGTGTTTCATTTAGAATTTCACTCAGTTAGCCAAACCAATGACCAAGCTTACATGTAAAAGGGTTAAGTTTGTATGGACAAAAGAATGTGAGGAATGTTTCAAATAATTGAAGAGGAAATTATTGAATTCTTTGATCCTGACTCTACCATTGGGTAATGGTGGATTTGTGATCTATAGTGATGCATCAATGAAAGGACTTGGTTGTGTCCTTATGCATAATGATAGAGTCATTTCTTCTGCACCAAGGAAGTTAAAAATTCATGAAAAAAACTTTAATAATCATGATCTTGAGTTATCTACTGTGATCTATGCTCTAAAAAAATGGATAAACTATCTCTATGGTAAAATATGTGAGATATATATGGGTCACAAGAGTCTGAAGTATATATTCTCATAGAAAGAACTCATCATGAGGAAAAGGATGTGGCTCAAACTACTGAAGGATTATGATTGTTCTATACACTACCACCCAGGAATGGAAAATATGGTAGATAATACATGAACAGGAAGGATCATTGAGTTTTAAACAAAATGAGGATTTAAAGGGATCCTGTATTCATGGATCTAGTAAGGATAGACATGGGAATTATCAAATAAAGTGAAACATCGTTAATTTTTCAATTTTTTAACCAAACATCTTTATTGTAAATAATTAAAATTTCTCATCCTGATGATGAGAATCTAAAAAATAAAATTAATGTTGTGAAGGATGATAAGTTGGTTGACTTCGTGTGTGAAGATGAAATTAAGAAATTTGGGAAGAGGATATGTGTTCCCTCTATACCAGAACTAAAAAGGGAGTTATTTCATGATTATAAAAGCACTAATTTCTCTATAAACCCTGGTATTATTAATATGTATAGATATTTGAAGGAACATTTCTGGTGGGACAGCATGAAGTGGGAAATTGTTGATTATGTATCAAGATGTTTAGTCTATTAATGGGTGAAGGTTGAATGACAAAACCCTCAAAGAGTCATGAAACCGATAACTATTCCTACATGTAAATGGGATGACATCACCATGTATTTTGTCACTGGATTTCCCAATTTCAAAGAAATATTGATGCAATATGGGTAATTCTGGATCAACTTATGAAATTTGTACATTTTCTCGCTGTAAGGGAGGATTTTCCACTAGAGTGTCTTGAATGGTTCTATATTAATGAATTTTTAAGACTTCATTGAGAACATATTTCAATAGTATCAGATCATTATCCCCGATTTACATCGAAATTCTAGAAAAGTATTCATAAATCTTTGGAGATTGAGCTTTGTTTGAGTACTGCTTATCGCCCTCAAACTGGTGGGAAATCATAAAGGATGATCCAAACTTTAAAAGACATATTGAGATTATGATCACTTGATTTTCAAGGTATGTGGGATTATTATTTACCTTTGGTAAATTTTTCCTACAATAATAGTTTCAATTAAAGTATTCAGATGGCACAATATGAAGCATTGTATAGAAAGATATCTTATACACCAAAATGTTGGGATGACGTTGATCAAAGGAATATTATGGGTCCAGAGCTTGTGGAGTAAAAAACATCAAATGTAAAGACTATTCAAACCCATATCAAAGAAGATCAAATAATAGAAAAGAGTTATGCTGATAATAGAAGGAAGTATTTGTAATTTCAAGTGGGAGATCATGTTTTCTTAAAAGTATCTCCATGAAAGGGTGTTAAAAGATTTGGGAAGAAAGGGAAACTGGGCCCTAGGTACATTGGTACTTTTAAATACTAGAGAGAATTGGATTTGTTGCATATAATTTGGATATTCCACTTATCCTATCTAAATTGAAAAATGTGTTTCATGTATCATTTTGGAGAAATTACATGCCAGACCCAATGCATGTCCTCACTTCTAAAGGTATAGAATTGGTACCTAACTTACCTTATTATGAAGAGCTTATCCAAATTCTAGACACTAAGGAACAGGTGTTTAGGAATCAGATGACATGACTAGTAAATCTACTTTGGAAAAATCATATAATTTAAGAGGCAATATGGGAGCATGAGGAGCTTATGATGAAGAACTACCCAAATTTTTTTGTGAGGTAACATTATGGTAATTTTGAGGATGATATTTTTTTTAAGGGGGATGTAACACCCCAAGGATTTATAAATAAATTTAATAATGAATTTATGAAACACTGAGTCTCTCAAAAACACCACTTTGTTATAAAATAGCTAGTAAAAATAATATATTGACCTCTGTGATTTTAATTTTCAAAAACTAACAAATATTTTTGTGTTTAGTAAGATATTTAGAGTCTGATAAGACAAACTGAATTTTTAGGGGAATAGTAACATACCCTTATGAATAGTAATATGAATAGAAATATGACCCTTATGAATATTGAATCACATTATTATTTTATTCTCTTAAGGTTATAAGATAATGAGATCTTGATTAATATTTCAAGGTGATTTAAAATGAATTATATTTTCAAAATTGATATTTTTAGAATAAATTATGATTTTATTTAAAAATTAAATTAATAATATTTATAAAAAAGTCAAAAAATGGAGTTTATTTTTCACTTCTACACATCAAAAAATGGTTTGGGTAAATTTTTGGGATTTTTCTGAAATAATGGAATTTTTTATGAATAGTTTAATAGTGTAATTTACCGTATATATACATTATAAGTTAAATTCACTATTAATATCATCATGGATTATTTAATCACACTTCACTCTAAGTAAAATTTACTTATTTATATTATGGGTCACATTAATCAACATTATTGGTTTTCTTGAGGTAAATAATAAAATAATGAATAAGATATTCAAAAATCACCCCTCTCCTCCACTATATAAACCCCCTCACTCCCTCTTCTCTTCACTCCTCCCAAGACATGTACCTTGTATAAATTCTAGTAAAATCTTGTCTCAAGCTCATCCCCCATGTCCAGAATCCCTTGGTCTCATAAAAATACCAAAACCTCTCCCCTAAAGAGGCTCTCAAGGAAGATAACTTCACGAGGTAAATTCCTCTTTTCATTTCATTTATTTCGAGTTCCTTTATTTTATTTTTATTTCCTCACATCCTTTCATCCAAATGTTCTGATAACTCCAATACCTTAAAAGTACTTTAATATCTTTATTATAGTGTAATAATTCATTATAATCTCTCTTTTCCACTTCTTTTATACTAGAAATGAAAACTCCATTCGAGATGTGTTAATTTATCACATTCAAGGACGATGAGTTTTAAATTTCTATTACCATATTCAATTATGGTCATAAAACCATTTTGATGGATAACCGAACTATAATACATGTATTATAACTTATTTAAGGATTTGTAATCCTTTTTTATAGATGATATTAGTTTATAAATCAAAATGACTTCATAGTGATCAAAAGCTACTATTAACCCAAACAATTACCATTTTATATAATGTTTCATCTTCACTCCAAATAACCAAATGAATTACATGAAATGTAATATTTTAGATTTTAGAAAATAAAATACAACTACTATTCTGGAAAACCATTCTCATCTTACATGTTTATCCTTACATGTATATAAGTAAACCGGTCATGAATACCAAGGAAAAAAATGCTTCCAAACAAAAAAATGAACCTCTTAAACCCATCAAGAAGACCATGAATGGACTTAATATGGCTATAATAAATAAATTAAATAAATAATAGGTTCTTTAAATATTAATTAATGAATTTAATTTGGTTGTCCAAGACACTAAGATCAAGTGAAAAACACCATCTAACTTAGGGAAAGTGTTTTCTACCCGAACCTCCATTTTCATTCAGGTTACTCTTATTCTCTAATTACCTAAATTAAATTATTATTTATTCATATTTAATCCTCATAAATTATTTTTAAATTTTCTATATATGTGTACCAACTATAATTTTATTTTAATTTATACGGAGTTATATGTTTTAAAAGGATCTTTCAAAACAATTTCCCGAAATACAAGCCCGATTCAAGGGAATTTCTCAAATTCTTACCAATTTTCAAAGGATGTATATAATATATTTTTAAAACCCATTATATTTATAAAATCAATAATTTTATTATGAAAATATTATTTTAATTAAATCTTAGTTTTATATAAAAAAAATTCAAAAATAACTCTTCTTTTCAAAGTAAATGAGTATTTATCTCAAGAATTACTCGATGATTTTATAAGAGTATATTCATCTATTTTAACTATCTTTTTTATTATTATGTATTATTTGGATTAATATTTTAGATATAAATTACCATATTTAATTGAATGTTTTATGATTAGTTTTACTATGGATGTTCTTTCTTAAAACCATAAAGCAATTTACTCTGAATGGTTAGTTATTATGCTTAATGTTTGGGAAAAGTTATTTTCATTTCATATGTTACATTAAATATGAATGTTTATGTTGTTTATGTTTATACTAATTCATATTAGGAATTCATTGGACTTAATAAGTGATGGGAAGGGCCCACTATAGCCTCATTATGCATCGGTAGGTCTCATGAGACAAACTACGGTCTTGGAACAAGGACTTGACAAAAATGGTTATTTAGGGTCTTAGAACGAGGCCTTGATGGTATGGTTATGATATCAGAAATTATGTATTCCCTAATTACGAAACTAGTAATTAAAATTTCATGAGTTTATTCAACTATTATAATACCCATGATTATGCTTTATTATGTCATTATTTATTCTTCTCTTATTCCTGCCATAATGTGTTCAAATATATTTTTTAAAGGCATGTGTTTCTAGTTATTCACCATGACTAATATCTACGTTTATGATATCTTATGATATTTTTCTTACCCTTACAGAGAATTTATGCCCATACATTTCTTATGATTCATTTTCCCATGACTTGAAGAGGTATATTATGAATGACATGCATGGATAACCTTGGAGTTATAGATGTTGTCAAAGGAATTTCTATATTTTTTCCTTTAAAGTTGTAATGTTGAACTTATGTATGTATCAGGTGTTTCAAAACTACTAAAATATTCATTCCTTTGGGATAAGACATTATTTTAATCAAGGCAATGTAATGAATCAATGCACCAGCTCTAGGAAATTGGGGTTGGTTCTTTAAAAATCATGTGTGGTTTTAACATGA
Source organism: Viscum album (assembly GCA_963277665.1). Taxonomy (NCBI): domain Eukaryota; kingdom Viridiplantae; phylum Streptophyta; class Magnoliopsida; order Santalales; family Viscaceae; genus Viscum; species Viscum album. The sequence continues at coordinate 1,885,465,665 of OY728137.1, read as the reverse complement.
GACTGATTCATAAACATCAAAAATTAATTACAAATCATTGTCCCAAATTTTAAAGACAATCCGAGTGTGTTTTCTTAGTTTTCAGTGAGTGACACTTTTTGTATTAACATGTCAATTTTAAACTGATATAACATACTTGAAGTAATATCGGACACACCGTACATCGGATTGAGATGTGGATGATTCCTACATATCACATATGACTTATGAATCATTTACCAAAATTAGAAAAACAATCCGAATGAGTTTTCTCAGTTTTGAGTATGTTAGTTGTTTTTTCACTGAAATTAATATCCATTTTAAATAAAAAGATGCACATTGAGTCATATCAGTCACACCATGCATCTTATTCTAGTGAGGATGATTTCTACACATTATAAATGACTCATGGAACGTTGTCCTAAAGTATCAGAACAATAATAATGTGTTCCCTCTATTTTGAGTATGCCACTTGTGTTTTTTCACTAAAATGTTTTTTTAAATGGTAAAAAAGCACTTTGAGACATACTGGTGGCATCGTGTGTGGTTATGACATGAGCCTAATTCATATATATCAAAAATTAATTAGGAATCAATTTACCAACTCATAAGACAATCTGAGCATGTTTTCTTTGTTTTTAGTGGGTGATACTTTTTTGTATTAAAATGTCAATTTTAAACTGATAACAAACACTTTGAGTCATACCAGTCACCCCTTACATCATATTAAGGTTTGGATGATTCATAAATGTCAAAAATGACTTATGTATCATTTTTTGAAAGTACTAAAACAATCCAAATGCTTTTTATCAGTTTTTAGTATGTCAGTTGTTTTTTTCACTAAAATTAATGTCAATTTTGAATAAAAAGATGCACATAGAGTCATATCTATAACACTATATGTTCAATTGAGGTGTGTTTGATTTAAACATGTCCCAAATGACTCATGTATAATTTTAATATAGTATCAAAAAAATCATAATTGTTTCCTCTTTCTTGGAGTACGCCACTTGTGTTTTTACAAAAATGTCATTTTAAATGGGAAACATGCACTTTCATCCATATAGGTGGCATAGTGTGTGGGTTCGACAAGAGGTTGATTCATAAACGTCACAAATTAATTACAAATAATTGTTAAAAATTATCAATACAATCCAAGAATGTGTTCTTTGTTTTTAATGAGTTACATGTTTTGTATTAAAATGTCAATTTTAAACTGATAATGGACACTTTGAGTCTTATCAGTCGCATCATGCATCAGATTGATGTGCAGCTGATTCCAACCCATCACAAATGACTTATGGATAATTTTACCAAAGTACCAAAACAATATGAATTAATTTTCCTAGTTTTGAGTTTGTTAGTTGTTTTTTCACTAAAATTGATGTCAATTTTAAATAAAAAGACACTTGGAGTCATATCGGTCACACCGTGCAATGTATTGAGGTGAGACTGATTTCTATACAACCCGAATGACTCGTGGATTATTTTACTAATGTATAAAAACAATAATAATGTGTTCCATATATTTGGAGTATGCCACTTGTGTTTTCTTATTAAAATATCATTTTAAACTGGAAACACACACTTTGATCCATACAGGTGGCATTGTGTATGGGTTTGACATGAGACTAATTCATACACATCAAAAATGAATTAGGAATCATTTTCCCAAATTATCAAGAAAATATGAGCATAATTTATCATTTTTTAGTCAGTGACACTTTTTTTTATTAAAATGTCAATTTTAAACTGGTAGCAGACACTTGTAGTCATATCGCTCACACTATGTGATGGATTGAGGTTCAGTTGATTTCTACACATCAAAATGACTTATGAAATTTTTTTCCTAAAGAACCAAAACAATGTGAATGTGTTTTCTCAGTTTTGAGTATGTCAGTTGTTTTTTTAAATAAAATTAATGTAAATTTTAAATTAAATGGTGCACTTAGATTCCTACCAGTCATAATAGGCATTGGATTATGGTGAAGCTTATTTCTACATGTCACAAATGAATCATGGATATTTTTTCTAAAGTATCAAAACAATCAAGAAGTGTTTCCTCTATTTTGAGTATTCCACTTGTGTTCTTTTACAAAAATGTCATTTTAAACTAAAAACATGCACTTTGATCCACAAAGGTGGAATCGTCTGTGGTTTTGACATGAGACTTATTCATACACATTAAAAAATTATTATGAATCATTATCTAAATTATCAAGATAGGTGGTGAAAAATATTATTTCAACAAGTCACCTGAAACACATCCACAATGGCTCTTATCTTCAGTGAAAAGTGTTTTGTGCACTTTTAAACAGTTTTTCTCAAACACAATCATGGTATGATCTTCATTATACTTCAATTCACAACAATTTTATTGTTTATAAGAGAATAATTTTTATCCTACTCTGCCTCAATATCCACCTCGGTCTTCACCTCTGCCTCCTCCACCATGTCAGTCTCTGCCTCCAACTCTGCCTCCACCTTCGCCTCCACCTCCAACACCACCTACGTCTTCAAAATTTCACAAAAATTTTATTGTTTTACGTTTAATTCTTCTAAACAAATTTATTTCCTCAATTCTTATTATCCTTGAAAAAGGGATCAAAAATAATATTTAAGAATTCCGACTCTAATGCTTCACTCCCCAAATATCTTTCGAAGTTCATAACTCATACTAGATCACAAAAATAGAAGTTAATCACCTAAATTTGTTGTTGGTATACATTCTGATAGTAAATTACACTACCCACTAATCTCTAAACAAATTTATTTCTTCTTTTGAGTAAATAGGTTTTTGACAATATTTATAGTAGAGAGAAAATATTGACAAAATTGATTATGAAATATATTTAATGAAAATTTAATTAACTTACTAAATTACCTATTGGGGGTGTTGATATTCTCATATTTTATGATTTATCTCATAAACTTTCATACATAATATCAATAATTGGTGTCATTATCTTGTTTTGGAAACTATTGAAACATTAAACAAAATAAGAAAATTGATTGAAATGTTCTGACAGTTAAATATTTCTATATATACCTTAATTTGTTTCCATTTGTAGTATTCCAGAGGCTTTATCTCTTCAGACACCAACTTCATTCCATAATCTATCTTGTATTGAGATATCACACTATCATAACAAAATTATTGTTAAAATAAAGACTGAATATATAACTCAAATTTTATCTATAAAATATTTATTGCAGTGTATTACATATTCACAATACACATCATGTGTAGTTTTTTTGTTTCATATCCATTCAATGGATTCTATAAATAAATATTTAGAGTATCCATATTGACTACTATCATCATCTAGTGCATCCTAAAAAACAAAAACAATTAAGGAAAAAAATTAAAAATATAATTTATGTGATTAGATTGTAGAGATTTTTCTTTTCATTATGCGCATCAAAAAGATTATATCACATGATGTTTTTTTATTAAACGCTTTAAGTAACTAAAATTTTTTCTTATTAATTTCTTCCTCAATCAAATTAATTTTTTATGTACAAATAATACAGGGATTAATGAATCCAAATTTTGCTTCACATGTTCTTCCATTTATATAGTTGTGATATAAATTTATATACAAAATAATAAAATTTATTAACTTTAATAAACAAATTAGAAGACTATTTGCATATATATATTATTAAAATGTACCTTATATATGTATTAAAAACTAAGATGTCTAGCCATTCATGCTTTAGAATCTCATTTTAAGTCTCGAGACCAATTTAATCTGTTAAGTAATCTCCATATATTTCTTCTCTATATTCAAGTTATGACGTAGTTTTATCTTTAAATATGGTTTCTTTATGAAGTTGTAATGATAATAAATATTTTTTGGACTGGCAGGGAGAAGATACTCTTAGAAGGTTGTTTTTTTTTCTTGGTCAATTCACTATATTTTCTTAATTTGACCTTCCTTTTCCCCATTTCTTTATCCATTTTTAATATCATACCTCACTTCAGTACTTTTATCATAAATTGTTAAATGTTTTCCATATGAATTTTTTTAAAGATGTACCACATGTATCTTTATAAGATTATATGGCCATGTAATAAAATATCAAATAACAGCTTCGACCATTGTAAAATCTGAACCATAAAGTGGAACAGTAAAATTAATAGTCAGCTAATAAGCTACATCAATCCCTACTCTCATGTAATATTTTTGGAGGTCTTGATTGTGTAGCTGGTCTCTTGGGATATTATACACTATACCCATCATAACACGGCAGTACATGGGTGTTGATAGATCCAAATCACACACAATTTTACCTAGTAGAATTATAGTAATATCAAGTTATCGAAGTTATTTGATTCACATTTATGAGAAAGAGTAATGAAAAAATTGATTACCCCAAGTAAGGTATGAGTTTGGGTGGGATTAATAGACTCAAAGATAGTGGGATCATTTGGTTCATGTGAATATCTTTGCTCCACCGCCAGTTCACTTTGATCATTTCTTATACATCGGTCTGCCAAAGCAGACTGAAAAATCATATCTTACAGTGAGTCTATTTGTGCAGGAAATCATCTCGTCATAATATATGTATCTTCATGTGGTCTTATCTTCTCAAAATATATTCAAGTAGAGACTCAAAAACCAAATTCTAAAACGCAACCATATTGTTCATCCTTCTTCAAAGATACTAAAAGTAGCTTTTCTTATGGTATGGGTGTTGCTTCTTCTTGTGTCTAAACCATATAAAAAATATAAAAAATAATACATATTTTAATATAATATTTTTATAAATATTAATGAATTATAATTATGTCATACTTATCCATGATTCCCATACATTTTTTGTGTTTTCATCAAATAATTTACCCTATTTATTACATGATCCTACTTCCATAGAACATGACGTGGGATGCAAGTGACTTTAGGTTTTGAATCATCAATCTTCTTATAAAAAAATGAACATATGTTTTTTTATGTCACTTAAATAAACATTTATTATTGAATTAAAATATATAACAATTTATTCTCTAATGAAGTGTACCCCATCCTTTCATTCTGATAGGGGTACATTGGTTTTGATGCTGGTTATTTATTTTGAGAACTCCTTTTCTATTACATAAATTAACAATTTTAAATCACGTTGAATAAAATAAATAATTTCAATTAATATATTATAGAATGTAATGAACATGAAAGGATTTCTCATTACGATTATTGATGAAAGAAATCTGTGTTTATTTCTTTATAATGTGTGCATAAATAAGTGGTGGGTGGGGCTTTATTTTCCCTTAGAATCCCTAAGATGTTACTTTGTGAGAAGAGTGTGGAAGTATCTATGAGATTTTCCAGTGGCCATTAAAAAAATATTATTATAGAAATATTCTAAAATAAATTATTTCTGCAAGGAATAATGAAAATTAAATCAACGTTTCATTATATAATTTTTTATTAAAATAGGTAAAGTATATTTTAACATTACCATTATATCTTTCCAAATGATTTCCTTAATTTCAGGTTCGACAAGGTTCTATGAATCGATATGAATCGACACATTAATCTTTATTTTGACCCCAAGATAACTAATGAACATTGAATTTTTCGGATCAATAGGTTGGTCGTGTTGATTCCAAACAACCTCAAATTTTATAACATGAACTCGTTCCTTGATAATTTTATTCAGTACTATGATGTTGCATCGTTGTTGTTTTTTATCAACATGTTATTGATCCCCTAATAATTATACAGTTTCATCATCAACAGTCTGTTCTTCCTCATGATTGGTAACATCATGATGTGCAGAAGACATTGTCTACATGAGTAATCAAACATTTAATTTGTCTTTAATAACAACAATACAATACACTCTGTGCATAAAAGTCCACAATTTCAGGCGTCTTGCATGAAAATTGTTATTGTCTTGAACAGAGATATAATAATTCAATACTAGAGTATAACTAAACTTCACTTCCTTTGTTTAATCTATCCTTATACATTGATTTTCAAACATCTATTGATGATTTATTGGACTCCCACTTTCAAACTATCCTTCCTCCTGTCATGGTGGTTCCAAAGTTCCTTGATGACTTACCTCATGAATAGTTATTATTGAATTTTGTTATTAGATATTTATCTCCCATATTTTGTGGATATCCCCCTTGTCTTTTTGAACTACTATAATCAAAAGTCATAACTTGGTCATTTTGGATGACTACTACTTAGAGTAGTTCAAGCAATATATATGATATGAGGGATGAGTATCAATCTACAAAATGAAATAGATATTCAAGAGATGAAAGTCAAGTTTCCATTGAGGATAAAAAAATTACTTAAATTCAATTTTAATTATGACTTCTAACATATTAAATTACATAAATTAAGGAATGAACATTCAAATCCAAATTACTTCAACTTGTAGTCATTTACTTCCGCACACAAACATTTATTGTTTTCTACTTCTTATGAAATGTTTCTTTTTTGGTAGGGCTTAAAGGAGATGAAAAATTATTGTGGTATTGATGTGAGGTGGATGGGAGAGCATGAAAACCATCTATTTCTAAAATCTTCTAAGAGAAAGTATCTTGAAGATGAATCTGAAAATAGGGTCGAAGATATCTACTCATTGTGGGAGGAATAACTTCAAGAGTTAGATTAGATGACTCATTGTAGTATTGTTCTCATCCATGAATTCTTAACTATGGAGTTCTAATAGAATCCAATGTGACCACACTAAAAATAAAAGTAAATGTTTATGAAGTTTTTTCAAAAGTAACTGAGTGAGTCGTATAAGAAAAATACATATCAAGAAACCAAAAAAATCATTCATTATGTTTTGATTAATTTTTCGGTGTCATTATTTTGTTTTCGAGAAGTAGTAAATGAGTAGTATCAAAGGCATAAAGAGTTGATGAATTATTTAGGACATGTGTTATTCAGATCTATATAAATGACTTTGATGAAGATTAATGAATACAATATGAATGGGAGGTATGTCATTAAGGAACATTGGAACCACATTAATGGTAGGAAGCGTAGTTTGAAAGAGGGATTCCAATCCATCATCAAGAGAAATAAGACAATAAATCATCTCTGGATGAATTAAATAAAGTTAGTAAAGGTTAGTTGTACTATAGTTTTTAATTAATATATCTTTGTTCAAAACAGTAACAATTTTCTTGCAAGATGTATATAATTGTGTACTTTTATGCATGTAGTGTATTATATTTTATATATACCTTATTAAAATGAATCCTTATTTACACAAACTTATTTGTGAAAATCATGGTCCCTTTTTATGAAAATTCATTTATGTTTCTCATGAATATTATGTTTTGTATGCTTCTTTCACAACAACATATGGAGTTGCAGTTTTCAGTAGTCTAGTATGAAGATATAATGTGTTTACAAAGAAGGGGTGGCATTGTGTAGGTATAGGTATGGGAGAGATATAGAGAGATAAGATAATCATAAATAAAATTGACACTGATTACTCTTTTTTCATATGTTTACTTATATAGAATATTGATCTTAATAACATTATGAATAATTTTTAATCGTATTCCCAAATGAAATATAAGATACTCATAAATAAAGAATAGGAATATTTGGTGTCCTAATACCATATACATGAGTATAATATACTAGGATTGTACATATCACTATAGAATAACACTGTATAGAATCATCCATTGACTAATCAGCCATAAATAATCTACTAACCATATGTAATGACCCTACCTAGAAGGAATATCTCAAAATGACCATTGGAGATTCCTTAACTAACCACATTTATAGAAATGTTTCACATCAGAGAGGAAATAACGATTAAAGTATCCTATAAACCTACACTGATGTAATCACTCAAAAGTCTCCTCAATTGAAGATTAATTGGAATACCTCCACTCTAATGGTCTTGAACAAATGAATATCACCACACTTATATTATACATCACTTGTGTCTTCTTAAGGATTACTCACCTTCTAGTTTTGGATATTTTTTTAATCCAACAGTCCCAAAAATTAGTAAAAATAGTCCTGTTGTTCCTGCATTCACATCCCAATTCCCTTTAAAGTGATTTTCAACACCATCTAAATATTTGAAACTAAATTATTGGGTATAACAATTGATGAAAATATTGAAGGATGTTAATCAATGCATTCCCAAAATGATGTCCAAGATCTCCATATCTAGAAAAAATAAATCCAAGAAAACTTTAGCCTCAATGAAAATTATAGAACATGTTTCACAATTAAATTATAGAAATTTTTTTTCCAAGAGGTGTTCAAAGATTTAACACATGAGGCTTTATTTCAACATGTAATCCCATATGATCCACAACACGATGTAAGAACCTAGTTTTCAATTCGGTATGGATTCTTTAAATTTAGTTCTAAATCTTTAATTTTGACCCAATATGCATTTATAATGAGTTATAAAAGGTCTTAGGGGTTTACATGGATCTTTAGGAGCCTAGAACCCTTCTTTTGGGGAAAACAGGACATGTCTCATGGTTATCACATAGTTGGCACACGGTTTGGCTAACTGTGTAGATTGAAATTTCTAGACATAACCAAATTTCATAGATGGTGCATGGACTTGTAGCCTAATCATGCAAGAACACATTATACCCAGGTAACCATGCACAATTTTTGCATGATTTGTTAAATCGTGTGTACAAACCATGCACATTCCATTTTTCTAGGTAATTTTACAAATTTTCACTTAATGATTTAATTATCCACCTCCATCTTCCCAAATCTGAGAACCAGTGGGATTAAACTATTTTTCTCACATTTTTTATATTTTTGAAGGCCAAATCTAGGGATTGAAATATATCCTTCATTCGGGATCCTATCGAGCTTATTTTTATAACGTTATATGTGTAACAGTAAGTACTTAAGTCTATCTAAGCCTTTCATCTTCTCTCTTTCTCTCGACCTAGTTATCAGGGTCTGATTGTTTTTATCCTTTTTTTAGATCTACTTTGATTTGAGCCAAATCAAGGGAAAATAATAGAGTAGGAGAGTCAGACAAGACCAAGGTGGGTGGTCTATAACTCATCCCCCAAGTTCGTTTATTTTGGAATTGTCGTGTAGGGACCACAGATTTCATCAGTTTCCATTTATAGAATTTATATGCCATGATTATAATCATTAAAACTGTATGGTTATTCTCTTTCAAAATATGTGATTAATTGTCAGGGGTTAATCCCAAAACTCCATCCATACCATGTAGGATGTCATGCCATAATTGGATTTTTAGTATTTGACATTTTTGATCCAACGTTCAGGTGTGACTATGCTTAAGACTTCTTAGGGTAAGCTTTTTGACATTGAATGGATTGATTTATATTTTGAATTTCATAATGAAAAGTACCGTGTATACTCACCAATTGTGTCACCTAAGGTATGTGATTCAATTGATAATTAAATGTGAAATGGAAATTCACAAGTATACTAAGTATATGACTTGGCCGGATTAATTGTGAATGATTAATAGGTTTCATGTCCATATCACCTCTTACCAAATTAATGGAAGGTAGAAGAATGAACCTTAATTGTTGAATATGCTTTAGATATAATTAATATATCTTGTATGATACTTGGCCTTGTCACACTAATGAAAAGAAAGGCTTGGACCAAATGGACTTTTTGATTAATAAAGGTTGTATGCTACTTGACATTATCACACTAATGAAAGGAAAGTCTTGAACAAAATGAAATATTACATGACTTCATAATAAAATAGGAATGGCATGACTCGATCTTACCTTGGATTCTGATTGGAGAATTTCATGAGCACTCAGGAACCCCATTCTGATTCAAGGATATGGCTTTCTTAGGTTGAGACCCACCGAGATCTAGATCCTTGTCTGTTCTTTGGATGCACAGTATGACACCGTAGGATCCCTTAAATATCATTACATGATTCCTTGAATACGCTCCTTGGATCCAGCATTGATAATAAGGTTCCATGGTTAATTCCCATCAGGCCCAGTCATAGATTATCCCTATTTTACCTTGGATGAGATCCTTGGACTCGGTAGGAATCTCACTGTGGAATGCCTTGTACTATGCTCCTTGGATTAAACTCTTACCCCATGTCAGGCTATAGTTATTACTGAGTTGAAGAATCTTGAGGTCTATGTTGCCTTGGTTATTACCTTAGGACTTCAGTCTTAAATATCATTATAGGTTTCTTTGTTAAAACTTGGAACCTTAAATATTATTAACATGTGATATGTTGTAAATTGGTAATAATAAAATAATAGCATGGTTAAACACCAGTCGAGGGATGAAGAAAGTACTTGGGTATCTGGTTACATTTCACTTATTTACTTTATATATTCATGCTTTCACACTGCTACATTTCCATTACATGGTCCAGATGTAATAGACACCATTGGTGGTGGCCCACTAAGATTTATCTCACACCATCTCTGGGCATCATTTAGAACCCAAATAAGATTAAATGGTTACAAGTGTTGACAAAGGGAATCATACAACTTCCAACAATTGATTGCTTGCAGATTAGGAAGAAACTTGATAGCAGATGACTAAGCTGAAGCTTGGTATTCTTGGGATAGTCTTTTTATTTCCTTTATAATTTTATGGAACATGTTATACTTAATATCGTGTATGCATGTTTTCTAATTTTCTAGTGACATGACACATCATTAGTTGTTTAATGTTATTCCAGTTTCTTCAGTTATTATTATTGTTTTCTCTATTTTCTATTGTGCCTTCTATTTACTTATATTAATTCCTCTATTTACCATGTTTATAATCATCTGTTGTGCTACGCTTTGGTAATGAGGTAATAGTATCCCCATGAACACAACATAGGCCCTCGCTGCTAGTCGGCAACCTTTGGCGTTTGGGGAGATGCACTTGAGGCCATGTGGACCACCAGACTTGGGGAACCCATTAAGTGGCATTTGGGTCTTGGACATCACACAAGATAAGAAATAAAATAGTCAGATGTTTTAGCATCGAACAAAGATTTCATGAGATTAGAATTTAAGGGGATCATATCAGGTACTATCGAAGGACCATATTTATCCTTTGAGTGCATTGGCTCGGCACTATACGATTTTTTAATCATTGTGAAATACAATTATATATTGGTTTATTTTGGTTGTAATGACTATTGGGGTATCAGTGTAACATGAGAGTCACCTTATGTCACTCATTTTATTTCAGTTGTGAGTAGATGAGGTGTAGGGTTCGTCATGGTAAATAACAGTACAAAAATGAAAAACGCAGAACAAAAAAAATCAAACAACGGTAGAGGAAAAGTAAAAAATAACATACGTTGGATTCTAGCCTTGATTTGTCTAAGAGAATGCAGAGGAGTCACACCAGTAGTAGAGGAGTTTCGTGAGAGATTGACAATCGGGAGTGACTGAGTCTTGGTTAGGGTTCTTTTAAATAGATTGGAGACACTTCTAATAGTGCATTCATAAAAGAACTGATAACGATCATTTTAATTAGTTCTTAAATGATAAGTACTGATAAAAAACATATGTATCAATGCTAAAATTTTAGAAATAATAAAGATATATTTTAACATCACTTTTTCAACGCTGATAAAGATTGATCTTCATTAGTACTAAAAAAAGAAATGATAAATATTCATTTTATTAGCGCAAAAATTTGAGTGCTGTTAAATGATTTATAATTATAATTATTTAAATAAATTTATTATAATTTTATAGTTATTTAAATATTTATATTTATTTTTTTATAATTTTATAAATACTAAATTAAAAAAATAATTATTCATTTATAATAATTATAAATTTATAAACTTATAAATATATTTAGTAAATATAATTTTTTAAATATATTTATTTATAAATATTTATTTAAAAATATATTTTTAACAATATTAGTTGATATATAATCTTAAATACATGCATTTTAAAAATTATTTCAATTTAATAATTCAAAATGATTGCACTTTGAAAACATTTAAAAAATGTAAAAGTTTTATTAATTAAATATAAATTATTAAAAAATATGGATAAATATATATTGAAAATATAAAACATAGTAAATAAATATATATAAATAAATAGCTAAAAATGATCAAATTAAAATATTAAAAAATATTACAAATGAATACCTTCATTGTAATAATATTGAAAATAAATAAATAAAATTGACCGATTAAAAACATAATATATCATGTTATAATGAAAATTTTAAAATATACTAGAATTTGAATAAATTACATAAATATTAGCTGTATGTATTTCTATATGTTGCATAAATATATTTATGTGTTTTTTTGTATATAAAAATACATTAATTACATATATATATACATGGAATCAATGTAACACACGATATTTGATATGTGTTAAATTGAAAAATCCAACAACATTAAAAATGAATAAGTCATTAATATGTTTTTAATTAACTTTTTATTCATTATATATATAATATATTATTTATTACTATTTACAATTAATATATAAATATATATATTATACTTATTCATTTTTATCAATAATTGTATCATTAATAAATTTGTAAATAATTTTGTAATTTATTCCTATTTAATTTATTCGTTTATTTATTATAATCTCTTCATTTTATATATCTATATTCAATATATACTATTTATTAATATTTATAATCCATATATATGTACATTAAATTTATTAATTTTTATCAATAATTATTTATTTAATAAAATGTTTAATATATTTCTTAATTTAATTATTTTAAATTTTTATTTATTTAATTATTTTATTTTATTCATTTTACATATATATATATTTTATATATACTATTTATTAATTTTTAAAATTTATATATATGTATATTCAAATTATTCATTTTTAACAATAATTATTTGATTAATGAAATTGGTAAAAACTTATTTTTATTTTTTTAGTTATTTAATTTTATTATGGACCTTTATCAGTGCTAAAATAAAGCACTGATAAAGATTTCATTTTATCATCTCTTTTTTTAGCACTAATAAAGGTCTACCTTTATTAGTGCATATTTTAGCGCTGATAAAGATAGACTTTATCAGTGCATTATTCAAGGGCTAATAAATGCCAGTGTTGTTTAAGGCCTATTTTGTAGTAAAAGATGTTTCTGTTGGACACTAGAATAAATATATCATCAAGAACCTAGGTTAGAAGGATTGCGGTTGTTTTAATAGGAGAAAAGGGAGAAGTGATATCCTCTTAAGGAAGTAAAAAAAAGAGGGATTAATATTATAAGAATTTTAATGTAAAATTGCTAAATTGACCCAAAAATTAAAGGGGTTTCAAGATTTGGCCACACGGTTGGCCAAACCCATCCCCAACAATGTGTGAATTACTTTCCAAGGAGGGGACTCACACGGTTCATGCTTATGTTTTGAGAAACCTTATGCAAAGTGTTCCATTTTCCTCTGCCAAAAACTAAAGCTTCTCCACATAGTCAAGTGGCCTAGATCATATGATTAGGGAAAACTATGTGGTCCCTAATAGAGCATTGGACCACCCTACAGAGTTTCATCAAACCATACAGACTGGGCTGTATGGTTTCTATAAACCATGTAGCCCATCTGTATCCTTCAAAAGATGGGGATCCAGGATCTGAACAAGCCCCCATACACCCTTATTTCCAACGTAACCTTATTAAGTATTAACATTAGGTAAAACCAAGCAATTAGAACAAAAAAATAAATTATTTTTACCACAAATAAAAACTAGGATCTTACATTTTTCCCCCTTAAAAGAACTTATCCTCAGGTTACCCTTCCAAGGGTGTTAAAGAATCATCTAAGAATAACTTCATCCACTGAGCATATATTTCAGCCAACCACTCCCTAGTCTTATCCTATACTTGTTTCTTCTTCCATTATACCCATACTAAATGGATATACTAGCCTCATAGATCCTTCATGCTCTAATCAATGATGTGCATAAGATACTCTTTAAAAGAATCATGGGCATCCAATTCAACATCATTAGGATCAAAAGTATGAGATAGGTTAAAATGGTAATGGAGAATATATGAAACATAGAAGATGTCATTAATGGAATGATACCTATAAGGTAATAACAACTTATTGGATACTTTATCGAATCTATCTAAGATCTCAAAATGATCGAAAAAATAATGTTACATCTTTCCTTGCCTCTATATGTATCTATGTCCATGTCGGGGTGATACCTGCAAGAAAACACAATCCCTAACCTCAAACTCTTGTAGTCATTAATGAATATTGGATTAAGATTTATATCTAGACTAAGCAGTAGACATACATTTTCTGATCAAATACACCTACTTTGAAGTCTCCTATATGATATTAAGACCTAGTAGCAATGCCTCCCCTGCCTCTAGCTAGCACATAGTTGAATGGAATTATCTACGATATAATGCCTCATATAGATCCATATAAATTGTTTCCTAAAATCTATTATTTTATGAAAAAATTGATGTGAGGGATATTATTCTCCTAAGAACCTATGAAAAAATGACCCATGATCAGAGCATATCCTCCAACACATGCATATTCTATTCTGATGGTCCATCAATCTATGGGTGAAAATTTGTGCTTAGAAGAACTTGTATACCCATAGCCTTCAATAACTCTTGTTATAACCTCGATGTTATACAAGAATACCTATCTGAAATGATAGAATGAGAGAACCCATGTTGGAATATAATCTCACATTCATATATTCTTCCCAGATCATCAACTAAGAAAGTCTCCTGAAAAATAAGTAAGTGGGATACCTTCATCAGTCGATACACAACTACCCAAATCATATCACAACCTCGAGACAACCTTGGTAAACTAGTCAAAAAATCCATCACAACATGATCTTATTTCCATTCTAAGATAGTTAAGGGATATAGCAAGCCAGCTATCCACTGGTGTTCCACCATCACCTTCGGAAAAGTGGAACACCTAGTGATAAAAATCTATAATATTATGTTTCATCCAAGACCATAAATGTTGATAGCACATATCACAGTACATCTTGGAGATACCTGGGTGCACTACCCACTAAGAAGAATGAGATTCTAACATCAGCTCCTCTAAAATGTCATTTGGAACCCATAAATTCCCATGAATATAGAGGATGTTGTCTCCATCAACAAACCAATCTGAAGGTGGGTCAACAACATAAATACTTTCTTGTATGACCAACCCTTCGGGATATGAAACTATCTTTTCTTCACCTTGTCCAGGAGTGAAGTGGTAACTTATAATTATATAAGAAAATTCTTATCATGAATTTCCTAAAACACTAGATGTATCTTTGAAAATAAGTCTATAATCTTTCATTCATCACAGGATTCTAAAACATATTTCTTTTGAGTTTTTTGGAAAAGAATATCAATGATAGCATTCCCCATTATCGGTGTATAAGTAAGATCAAATTCAAAATAATGAATGTATCTAACCAATATTTTTTGTTTGATATTCACTTTCCCCTATGTAAAAATATATGTGAGGATTTTTCGGTCCATATTCACCACAAATCACTCTCCCAATAGATAGTGTCTCCATCAACATAAGGCATGAAAAACTATTTCTACATCAAGGTTGTGTGTCAGATAATTATGACAGTGAAGCTTGAACTAGAAAGACTTTCATGAAATTAATTAATCCTAATATGTCAATACTACTCCCATACCATTGAATGATGTATCATATAACATTCTATAGCCTCTTCCAGGCTCCGGAAGAGTCAAGATAGGTGCGGATGTAAGTCTTCTTTTCAGCTCTGGAATGGATTTCTCCCACACTTCATACCACAAGATCTTCACAAAATAATTAGTCAGGCAGTAATAGGAATGTTAAGGAATGATAAGTCATGTATGAAACACCAATAATATCCATCCATCCCTAAGAAAATTTGAATATGAAATATGTTATTTGGATTCTCCCAAGAAAAAATAGCACTCTCCTTCTATAGGTCAACTGAAACATCTAATTCTGAGATAATATAACCTAAGAAGTGAACCTCCTCAATCCATAAGTGGAACTTTTTGAGATTAACATATAAATGATTCTCTCTTAGTTTACTCAATATGATCACAAGATGTTTGGCATGGTCAGTTCAAGTATAACAATATGCCAAGATGTCTTCCAAAAAAACCATGAAAAAGGAATCCATTTAGGGGTGTAAACCCCTATTCATCAAGTCCATGAATATGGTTGGTGAATTCGTAAAAACAAAAAGAATAAATAGATAATCATATAAACCAATCCATCTTCAAAAAGACATATGTGGTATGTCTGAAGTCCTAACTCACACATGATGATTACCCAATATCATGTCGATCTTTGATAACACTCTATCTCCTTAGAGCTGGTTAAAGAGATCATCTATTTGAGGAAAATGATATAGGTTCTTAACCACAATCTGGTTTAACCATTATTGATCCATGAAAATTATGAGGGTTCTATCTGCCTTCATCGAGAAAAGGATTGTAGAAAACCAAGGAGAAGTATTGGTTTAGATAAAAACTTTAGATTCCAGATCCTCCAACTTCCTATTGAGCTCTTAGAGATTATTAGGTTCCATCTTGTATGGAGTAATAGAAACCAGAGATTCTCCTGGAATGAGATCAATTATAAACTCTACCTATCTAATGGGAGGAATTCCATATAATTATTCCAATAAAACATCCCCTAAATGATCCACCACTGAATGAAAATCTCTTAGACATATCATTCTATCATCCAAAAAATATATTCTCAATCTAGGTAGTCACTCCTCCCGGTCCACAATTTTATGGTCTAACAAGACCATCCTTTACATCTGACTCACCCATGTGAGGATAACTATTTTCTTTTAGTGGTATAAACAATACCCTACAGTGATAGTAGTTCACATAGGTATGATAGTGAACCAATCATTCCATCCTAAGAATGACATCAACTCTCCATCTTTATGATAAAGAGCTCCCATAAGAAATGATAATTTCCTACCTTAATATGAAATTCCCTTCATTGGTGTATACCTTATGATCATACACCCAGTGGTGTGTCCTGGGTCATCACCCCAAAAAATTATAGAAATTCAAGCCCAAGGACTTCCAAGATCGATACTAAGAAAAAGGAGAGCAAGGAAGCTATATCAAATAAATCAGATATGATATTAGAGGCTACAATAATAGTTCCTAATATAGTATATGTTCATGTAGTCTAATCCTTAGGTATCTGTTGTAATGAATGAAACTATCATGTTCTACATCCCTAATCTAAAATTGGACTACCCTAAATAGTTCTTCCCTATTAGTGATGAAAATTAGAAGTCTAGCTACCCTGGTCATGACCTCCTCCTTAACCTTCTCAGATGTTGCTACTCCATCTTCCTATCTAATGTGGATTCACTGATCCTTCACTTCAATGTTGATCTAGTGTGGGTCCTCCTCCTCTATAAATAGGCAGAAATGTCTAATAAAATTTCTAAATATGTCACATCCGACCTTAGCTATGGTGTTCAAGTGGGTCTCGATCACACTAAGGCTTCACATGACCATTTTGTCCACACTGATGGTATATAATGAAGCTTCATGTGAGGATAGTCATTCCACCACTACTCTTACAAGAAACCTCATGGAAAAAATTCTTAATACTGGAAGAACTACCACCCAATCTCACCACTGACCCTATGTTCCCCACATTATCTCCTTCTCTAATGTTGTGCTCGATGATAAGATATTGGCTCACGATCTCAGAAAAGGTAGATAGATAAAATAAATTCACTTGAGAGTGGATGGAATAATGGATCCCATCCTTAAATCATCTCACTCGTGAAAGATCATAACCGGTAAGAAATGGTGTAAATATTTGAATCTCCATGAAATGCATTGAATAGTATATGATGAACATAGCACCCTACTCCATGATCATAAACTCTCCATCTTGGTCAAATATCAGCATATGAGGGAAAAACTAATAATATAAGAAAGTCTAGAAGTCTGTGTAGACCATTCCCTGATGATCATCAGCATGTGCATTCAAATCCCACAAGTGTTTTCTAGAGTCACACAACATATATGTATCTATCTTGACCCTTATCTCAAGAGGAATCTTCATATGCTCGAAGATAAATAAGTTTCCTTCTAGCCAGGACATAGCATCCTAAGGACTTCCATCCCCTAAGAATATTGGTGGATGTGGCTACTGGAACTCAGAAGTCAATTTATAATTTTTAGGTTCAGGTCATGGATCACCCATGATAGACTACATAAAGTATAGGAAACTCTCTCAAAGCTGAGCATCGGTGTCCAAATCTGGAATAGCTATTGTTGTCATAAGTGGAACTCTTGGAGGTAAAATTGGTGGCTCAAGGCCCAACTTTTTTAGATCAGGGTCATCACCACCCTCTCGATGCATGACCTGAGGATTCCATGGTTTAATAGATCTACAAATTCTAGGCACATGCCTCTAAACAATATTTTAAATAAGATAGGATCTCTAATGTAAATTCAACAAAATAAAAGTTCCCACTACCAAAAAACTACCCCCAATTAACCCTATAGAAGATATGGGTATTGGTATGTGTTCATTTTTTTATCTAAAGGGGATCTAGTATATGGAGGTTCAATTATAGTTTAAGGATAAAAAAACTCTTTAAATCTCACTTGGCCTCTCTGTTTTCTATATACCATTTCATTTATTAATTAGAATTTATATTTTAATTTCATATATGATTCTATACATAACACAAGTTTCAATTAAATGGATTTTCATTCCCAATCTATAAAAGACCATACACTTTATAAATTGAAATTGGCACTCATTTAATTACAACCAACCCCTTACATTTGGTCTCATAATGTAATGGGTAAGATATGATGGCATGATTTAAATTATTTACCCTTTCCAATTTATAAGGTCGTATACACCTTATAAATTGAAATTGGTATTCAATAAATCATACCCAAATCCTAACTCATGTAACTTGGATTACATAGCTTACATGGGTGAAAAGAGGCTATTTAAGATTCCACCATAAATCTATATGGGAAAACACCATTTAGGATGATTATTACACTTTAATAAACCAATTTTCCTTCCCTAAAATAGTGGTTAGTGGAACAATAATATATCCGGACCGAGGAACACTCGATGATCACAAGAAAAATAGGAAATTCAGTAGTAAAATTCACCTATATGGCATGGAATATATATGGAATGTGAATATTAAGTGCCTTCAATGATGCATGTAACAATTCTCCTTACCATAATGGGCCAAGATAATATATATATATATATATATAAATAATACATACCACACCTCATGTACATCACCCAACCACGAAAGTGTATCAACTATAATAGGTGAGATATAGAAAAATAATTTCTTATTCTGAAGAAACTTGGACTTTACCACAACATGGGTTAGCTACTCACAGGCATGACTTATGACCAAGTTCCAACATGTTTCTAATAACTTATCTTGGTTTACCAAATAATAATATAAGAAAATAAACTCTTTTATTTCAATTTTTGATATCTCATACCTGTCACTCATGAGTATCCAAACCCAATTAGCCACATGGACTCAAGAGTGCCTTCTTATAAACCAGAGGCTACCGACTATCAATGAGGACCTTGGTTGTGATAGTGGGGAGATTATTCCCTCTAGTTATATTGGATCACAATAGTGATATAACATAATCATGTAACAAAGTAAGAATAATAAATAAGATATCTTTAGAAAGGATAAGTATCATGCAATAAATAATCAACTCAACGGCTTTAAATTGTATCATATACAAAATGATGATGTCATGTCACTATAAAAAAGAAATCATGCATGCTTAGAAGCATGAAGAGAGTAAAATAAAGTATATAAATTGAATCAAAAATGGAATAATGATCCATTTATCCTAATCAATGGCATTGTCATCTACTACCAATATCTCATCCTAAATCTGGAAAGTCTGGTGTCCAAAGTAGGACACTTCCCTTTGTAAATTCCTATGAACATATAATCTGCCTATGTTCCAACCTAATATTAAATAGGGTGTGAGATAAATCTTAGATTCCCACCACCAATGACATCTATAAAAATCCAATCTATGAATATAAACTGTATAGTGTGCATATATATTAAATTTAAGCGGTATAATATAAATAACCCATATCTACTTCAACCTCAAATAGTGTATCTAAAAAATTATTCATTTAATTAGTTAATCATGGTTTAGTTTATATTAAGGTGATCATAGGTAATGGATTCTATAGTACTATGAAATAAAATAATAATAATCATTGATCCAAGGTGAAACTATGGAATCCTTGACCTCAGGGGTCAATATATCTCATATTAGTAATTATTGGGGTATGGTAATATAGGTATGAGTTCAATACAAGGGACTATGAAAGAGTCAAACTAAGTCCATGGAGCTTATCCATAGTAATATCGAGTTATGCATGATGGGGATCAATGGGGTGAATCCATGGCGTCGTGTGTACGAAGACATCAAGATGAATCCAAAGATTATATCAAATGCATTCTAATATCTGGAATAGATTAGGATAATTGTTGGTATAACACCAAGGCATTCATATAATAAGATAAGGAACAAAGTCCATAGTTGTTATCTCCCGTGATAATCGGCTCAATGACTCAGTATGGAATCTTCTGAGTTCTCAATTCATTCCATTAAGAATTCAAGGTTAGCTCATGTTTTACCCCTCCTATAAATATGAAAAAGGTCCAAAAGAAATAGTAAAGTTATACTCATTTCATTTATATACATATGTAATCATAGTCCAAGTAATAATCATGCTAATTATATTAATTAGGTTCACTTCATTAACTTTCATCATAAGTGATAGGGTGGATTAAGGTCATTCAACCAATTATCAATTCCATTACATAATAATTTAATACGTTAATTCCATAGCCTTTTATTAAACATGGAAAGGTGAATTAAGGAAATGAAATGAAAATAAATTTGAATTATAATTTATCTAGGTCAAGTGATATCTATAAATATATGCTTTCAATAACATGTATTTAAATATTTATTAATTTTTAATAAATATTTACCTTAGCAAGGATCAAGTCAAACACACCTGAACAGTGTTGTGGATAAACCCAACAGGGGTCTCTAAGGAATAATAAAGAATGAACCCTCCATGGGGTGGTCAAAATTGAGGTCAAACCCTTCAATAAATTAAAGATGTGTCAATAAAGACTTATAACATAATTTAGTAGATTGTATTTAAGTAAGTCTCATTTAAGTGGAAACGCTGGTGGAAATCAGTGTGCACACAATAGGAAAAAAATTTAAATGGTGATACTTCTATGGATAATTCATGGACCACCTACCTTATTCCTATAGTAGATAAATCGTCTAATATCGTCCCTTAGATTTTCTAGGGTCATAAGAAAATAGGATAACAGAAAAACACCCTAAAAATTGGGCATAAGATCTCATACCAAAATAGTTCAAAAGTTGGAAAGATAAATGAAGAAAATAATGTAATATAGTAGATCACTTACTAAGATGGATCCAATTTGATGAACGGTCCATCAATAGGACACTAGAAAATATAGATCACTAATAACCAAGGATATAAGGATTATGAATACTTCAAAGGGAGAAATGGGTGAGGTTTTTTCCACTAGATGAAGGAATAAAATAAGGGTTAACATTATAAGTATTTAATGGGAAATTGTAAAATATACCAAAAAATAAAGGGTTCATGTGGTTTGGCTACATTTTTATTCAAGACATACAAAATTCGTGTTTGTGTTACTATCCAAGGAGGGGGATCACTTGGTTCATGCACTCAATTTGAGAAACTATATGAAAAATGTTCCATTTTACTTTGCTAAAAATTATATCTTCTTCTCATGTTCGTGCAGCTTAGGTCACATGGTTAGCACAAATCCTACAGTTCCTGATAGATCACTGGACCACCCCACATAGTTTCATCAAACAGTAAAGACTGGTTGAAATTGTTTCTAATAATTGTGCAGCCCATAAATTTCTTCCAAAATATGGGGTTTAGGCTCTAAAAAAGCCCTGAAAACCCTCATTTCCTCCATAAACATACTAGGAATTAATATTAGGTAAAAAAGTAATTAAACAAAAAATTAAAGGATATTTACCTTAAAGAAAAACTATGTTCTTACATATTAAAACCAGGTTCTTACTTACCAAAGTGGTGGTTATTTTTCTATGAGATCTTCAATTTGCAAATAAAGTCATTTCAGGAGCCTAGGATTCCTCTCAGAAACCACCAAGAGAAAAGGAAATTGTGTTAGGTTTATCAGGGGTGATTATAGATATAAAATAATGATCTATGAATTTTTTATTTAATACTATGGGTTTTAAAATCTCACGTGAATAGTTTCCTAGATGGGTTTCATGGTTAGAAAAACCGTGCACCCTAACTATGTTCCCCTATAGTTTGAGATACATGGTTTCTCTTGGGTGGGAACACAGTTTGAGAAATCTTTTTCCAACTGTGTGAACCCCCTCTTTCCAAGGGTAAAAGGTTTGGGGGTTTAGTCACCCTATTTAGTCAAACTATGAATCCCCTTCTTGTGGCTCAAAATAGGGTGCATGGTTTCTTGGGGAAAACCGCATGGTTTTCCCTAACCATAACATAACCGTGCAAAGCCCCATGGACTTCCAAAGTTCACTAAATTCACCTAAAACGACCCCAAAGCAAGATCAAACCAACGAATGACTAGAAAATGGTAAAATAATATCCTAAAAGGAGTAAAAGACATATCTATAAGTTTAGGATCTTAAAATATACACACTATATAATAGATCATCCTCAAGCTATACTCTAAAGAATAATTAAGCCTCAATGGTGAAAGATTGGGCCACTGGGCCTACATATCTACTTCTTTCTCCCATTTTTCCTCCTAAACATGTCTATTCTTCCATAGCACTCGGACCATAAGCACATTCATTCCCCTGAAAACATTCTCACTAAAATCCACAACACAAATCAAATGAACCTTAAATAACACATCATCCTTAAGCTAAACATCATCAACATAGATCACAAGAGAAGGGTCAGGCTGACACTATCGAAGTTGTGACACATGAAAAACATTATTTATAGCACTATACCTCTATGGAAGATTCAATCGATAAGCCACCAGTATGATTTTCTGCGTAACCTCAAAAGGTCTGAAAAACATGGGCACTAACTTTTCTTACTTATGAATCTAATGGTTACCCAATCTCGGTGACACCCAATGGAATGCATGATCACCCACTATAAAATCAATAGGTCGATAATGTTGATCATCATAAGACTTATGACAACTTTTTTCTATATCCGTATGTTTACAAATCAACTTAACATGATCTGATGTCTCCTTTTTTAGGCTCATTACTAATAGCTCTGACCCACCTTCCTCCATCTAGTATATGGGTGATCTTCATGAATTACCATAAATTTCCTCATATAGTTCTATTTGAATAGTAATATGATAACTATTTTTATAGGTGAAATCAATGAAAACTAAGTGTTTCACCCAAGACCCACCAGGATCTAGGACACATGCCCTCAGTATGTCCTCTATCACCTGAATACTACACTCTGATTTCCTATATCATTGTGGGTGAAAATCCATACTCAAAAACATCTGGGTTCCCAACACCTTCTACAAGAATTTCCATAAGCACAAAGTAAAATAAGAATCATGATCTAAAAATATACTCTAGGGAACCTCATTCAAAAAAACCTATCTCTCAAACATACATATCAACCAACTAATCTACCATTAAGGTTTCCCAAATAGGAAAGAAATGGGCTAATTTTTTAAATCATTCCAAAATCACCCATATTGTATAATTATTCTAAGGTGTCCTCGAAAGACCTACTAAAAAGTCCATAGAGAAAATTTCCACTTTTTACTCCAGAATGGTAAATAGTTGTAACAAACCATAAGGTCATTAATGCTCAGCATTCACTTGCAGACAGGTATAACATCATTCCATGAAACTTGCATTCTCCTTTTTCATTCCAGGCCACCAATATTTCATAAAAAGGTCATGGTACATTTTTCTCAATCCATTATGTACTTTCCACTTCGAGGAATGTAACTCATGCATAAACTCCTATAACATACATTTAGGAATAATAACATAGTCATGAACATTGATGACCTCATCCTGATCTATAATCCCATTGAAATGTGACTCCCCCACCTTCAATGATTTCCCTCAAGTCCAAACACTCTGAATCCTCATACTGGATCTCCTTGATCTGTCTTGGAAGTTTGGACTCAACTAATAAAGATATGAGGGTCATATACTCCTAGACCTCTAGATCCTCCATATATAACTCATCCAGAAAATCTAGTATGTTCCACTTAGAACTAGACTCTTGAACTTCCTGAGTCTGTGTATTTTGGCTCAAAGCATCACCAACATTATTTACCTTCCCTAGAATATAGGTTAGCTCAAAATCAAACAACTACATATACTCAACCCATATCTACTGCCAAAGATTCAAATATTTCTTTGAAAATATATACTTTAAGATTTTGTGGTTAGTATACACAAAAAACCTTTTTCCCAACAGGTAATGTTTCGAACACTTCAAGTCATAAACCACCATGGAAAAATCAAGATCATATGTTGAATAATTTCATTCAAGTGGACTCAACTATAATAACCCATAGGCCACAACCCAATCTCCCTACATCAACACTACTCCAGGTCTGATTCTAGATTCATCATACAATAGAGTATAATCCTCACCTGGCTTGGTAAGGATCAGAATCGGTGTAGTGGTCAAATGCTTCTTTAACTCCTAAAAATAATTCGCACCTAAACCAGACCATTAAAATTTTACACCCTTCTTGGAAAATCTTAAAATTTTCTCTAAGTGAGAAAATTATTTGATGAATCTATATTAATATCTTGCTAAACCAAAAACGATTCAGATATCAAAAACATTCTTGGGCTACTACAAAGAAAGAACTACTTGAAATTTCTCTAATTCCACTAACAGACCTTCCTCAAAGATTATCTGACCTAAGAAATGTACCTTGTCAATCTAAAAATAACACTTTGATATCTTGGAGTATAGCTGAGGCTATCTCAGGGTACTCTAGAAAATTTCAAGATGTTGGGCCTAGTAATTATGAGTCTTTGAGTACATCATCAATTATTCCACAAAAATAACCACAAACTTATGTAGGTGTGGGTGAAAGATTTGGTTCATCAAGGACATAAACATAGCATGATCACTTTTCAGACCAAATGGAATTACAATGAATTCATACAAGTCATACCTACTTCTGAAAGAAGTCTGTGGTATATAAGAAGGTATCACTCTCAATCGATGATACCCTAACCCCAAATTGATCTTAGAGAACACATAATCACCCCTTAGTTGTTCAAAAATATCATCAACACACAGAAGGGGATATCAATTCTTTACTACCGTTTGGTTCAATGTCTGATAATTGACACACAAGCATAATGTTCCAACACCCTTATTAAGAAAAAATATTGTAGAACCCCAAGGAGACATAATTGGATGGATAAATCCCTTATAAATTAATTCTTCTTTCAAATTATTCAACTCTGGAATCTCAATTGGTACCATCCGGTAAGGTGGAATGGAAACCGGTTCAGCTCCAGTCATTAGCTTTATTTTCAACTAAACATCTTTCTCTGGTGGAATTCCTGAGAAGTCTTCGAGAAACACATCCTGAAATTGATCCACTATGGGTGGAAAGCACAAGTATTCACATCCTCATAGTCTAAAAAAGACTCACAACCTTGGTAGTGAGATCCCCCATTTACTGATGAATTGGCCCTTCACAGCCTTCCTGGATATCCTATTCTCCCTAATCAACATAACTATTAACCTCAAGAGATATAATGGTTACTCACCTATAGTAACAATAGATGTGGTCTCGGTATGATACTAGCCATTCCATATCCAAATTAATGTCAAAACCTAAAATTTTATGTATTTAAAGACCCCAAATGAAATGATACCTACCAACCTCAAGGGAATGTCCCTTTCATATATATATTTCCTTTGAAAATACACCCACCGGTGGGTCGATTATCATAACCCCACTCGAAACCTCTATCATAAAAATGAAACCATTCACAAGTTGTGTAGATATAAAAGGATGTGAGTCTTATATATCAAATAAAGTGCTAGAAATCATAAAAGTTACAATAATTTTACCTCTGATTATACACATCCATTCCTCATTATCCTCAAAATCATGATGAATTGCACAAAAATAACATGCCCTTATATCCTATTACCTAGTCTCAGTCCCCTATACTGTTTTTCTCTTCTGATACTTGTTATATTACCCTTAATTAGCATGTCTTTCACCTTAATCAGCATGACTAGTTGAACTTCAACTTCCTAATAGCTACGTGGTAGAAGATCCCCTTTTAGTATTCTAGTTTAGAATTACTCCTCCATTAATACCCATTAATGAAGGGTTTATGTAGTACCTATATAAGTTCCCTATCCAAAATTATGATAATCTCTCCACTGGTGGTCATGGTCATTAACCACAAATGTGACCCTTCCTACCACACTGATGGAAGAACACTCGATTAATGCCCTGGGTAATAGATCATTCTCCCTAGATACTTTGGTTTCTGTTACTTTGGTGAATGTTATCATAATGATACTTCATACCCTTAGAATATCTAACTCCTGGTCATCCAACAGAACACACTTTTCTTCCACTAGAATCCTCCTTCAGGTTCCCCTCAGAAATGAAAGCCTAATTCACTACCTCAGAAAACTAATTAAAATGGATGATATTAACCTAGAACTTAATCTCACATTTAAGTACATTCTAAAAACATATCACCAAATTTGCCTCATATCCTACCACTTCTTAGAAAAAGTGCTGAAAATCATTAAATTGATTATCATAGTCCATCACTGACATTCTTCCCTAGGTCAACTATATAAACTATGTCTCCCTCTCTTACTTGAGAATCTCTAGGTAAAAGTGTTCCTGAAACTTCTCCTCAAAGTCCTTCAATATCATTCCCTCCAACTAATCATTCTTATACTAAATTTTCCACTTGTTCTTTGATAATACTTTTAACAAATAAGTATTAAACTTGACACTTTTTTTCCAAATGATTCTCTAAATTTTCAAGAATTTTCTACATAGACTCTATCCAAAAACATGCTACCTTAGGTCCACCCTCTCTAGTTAATGTAAGAAGGGGATGAAACTAGAACTCTTGGGTCAAATCATACATATTTCACATTGACTTCCTTGTGTATCTATCCATGTACTACATAAATTAAGAAAAGTCCTCCTGAAAATAATCTCCCTCTCCTTCACCCAGAACTATAGGGGACTCTTATCACACAATTGGAGGATCATTCTTAGTAATTTCCTCCTATCATCCAACAAAGAAATGTCATCATGGAGGCATGTATCTACAATTCCAAACACATTTCTTATGACACATAACACATCACTAAAACATTTAAACAATATATATTCACATAATTCCATAACAAATTATCCCCCATATATACCACCCCATGGTAAAAATTGTGGCACTAGCACTACTCATAACCTTCCCTAACCTAGGTCAGGGCTAACACAAGGTAACAACTCATCATTTAATAAATCTCTCATTAGAAACCCATTTATAAACCATTTAAAGATACCATTTTTAGCATCATTTACAATTATAAATTCCTTATTATGCCCCATTTCATTTTAAATTACTCAAATAAAGAAAATTGTTTTCATTTCTCAACACCCACTCATAACATGATTTTTCGTGCATATCAAAAATGATGCATGTCACATAAAATCGTTAGTTCCTAGAATCATTTATACTCAACTATCATTCCATAACAGTCCATGACTAAAATATCATAAAAAATAACATCACACAACAAGTAAAACACCAAAGGTGATATAACATTCAAGTATAACAATAAGCATCAAGAACAACAATCCCTCCCTGTGAACTTGGATTTCCCCCCAAATATAAGTTATCTACTCCCATGAATGGTCTCGTGATCAAGACTTCACTCATACTAGTATCATCACTACCTTCTCCAAATTTTAATACAGATTAAAAGAAAATAAAACCCCTCTGATACCACTATGTTATGTCACGACCCAGGAGGCATATACAGGTCCCTGAGCTGGTTCATTACATGACATCAGGCGCTCCTTCCTGTATTATAGAGGCTGCTGACTAGTAGATAGGGTCTAATATGTAATGTGGGGAAACTATAACCTCTTTATAAAAGTACCAAAATAGTAGAAATAAATATGAAATATAACCAAGATACTACAGTAATGCATAATTTTCCAAAAAACACATTAATAAATCCAAAATAGGGAAAATTACTATAAACTAATGTAGTAAATATGTTATTCCATACAAGTTTAAAGTGTATAATGAAAACCCAAAATAAATACACAATTAAAACTCCCAATAGGGTCCTGACATCATGATTGGTTCCCTCACACATGCTCCATCCTGAATCAAAACTCATCCATCTAACATAGGTATCTTTCCCTTATCTTGTCCGGAGAACATGTAGTATATTCTTATACCAATCAGGAAGCTTAGGTAGGGTTTTATTACAACTCAGTAGGCCACCACCAATAGAATCTAAAGAAATATCATATCTATAATTGTTTATGCAGTTGTATAAAAAATAAATATCAAAAGAATAAATTAAATAGGTTTCACATTTATTATTCTTTAGTCACCCATATCATACCTGCATCGGCCTATTCTAGATTCTGAACCACACACCATAGAGATTTTATGTTTTAATCTTTTCATGGTCTTGAATTATTCAATTTAATTCCAATTTTATTTGGTGCTTGGGATTGGAAGTCCAAGTACCATTTCACACACTTGCATCAGGGGCCTAGAGTAGTAATCCAGCACCCCATGGGTACTTGGAGTAGCAGTCCCTCACCCACAACTCACTGATCAATCACATATATCACCAATTAAAATGCATTCAATGGGTCCTATAGAGAATGTATGGCACCCCATGGGTACTTGGAGCATCAGTCCCTCACCCACAACTAAATGTTCATATTTATATATACACATATCATGGTTCCACATTTATAAATCATTTATAAACCACTATCAACATGGTTCACCATTTTATTTATTAATCATAGCCAAGGTTCTTTACTTTAATAATAATGAATAACATGAACAATTCCCCCATTAATCCATTTCTCACCAATTAATACACAACTCATTAACCCTTCAAGGTTAATCCAATCAACCATTTAAATACCATTATCATACATGCAATAAGGATCTAGTTAAATTTCATAAACACATAAGTTCCCTGTAATGTCCCATATATTCCATTGTATTATTATATGGGAATTTTTTTGAGACCAGGGTCTGAGATGGCGTGCAGTTCCGAGGCCCGGTGAGCCCAGAATAAATGTTTGAATTTTATTTAATAATTAAATAATGTGCGCATATGGTTTTATTAAAAATTGGAATAAATCCTAAACAGGTACTCGAATTAGAAATCTGAGGGCATCGTTGCGTTTGGAACAACGATTTTACCTTAGGTGAGGCCTAACATCGGCCGGTGCAGGTCGGTGGTGAAATCCAGTTTTTGGACGTAACCATAATAAAATATTTAATTAAAATATTTTATGAAATTTTTTGCGGTGGATATCTTTTATCCTTTTTAAATAATGTCTAGAATAGGGGTCCAAGGTTACAAACCTCATAAACCTGAAACCCTTGGTAGCTCTGGAGGCTCTAGAGAAAACCTCCCAACGCGGCGACGATCTTCTTGACGATTTTCTCCGGTGACAACGACGCGGTGACCGGATCTTCGCCAACGAACACCGCGGATCCAGGTAGGATGTTTGATCTTGATTACTTTTCCCCATTCTTGATTCTTATGATGAACGCGGACTAATACACGAACATATTAGCCCATGGATCGGTCGTTTTTGTGGGATGGGATTTTTGCGGGAATCATGGGGATTTGATTCTTGAGATTAATTTTGTTTTCGTTCAACCTTCTAACGGGGACGAACCAAGATCGACATAAACATTGATTGAGGTTTGTCCTTCTCGATTATTGTGTTTTTCTCACCCAGTTTCTATGCGTTCTTTGGAGCGTTCTCCGTGTTCTTGGAGGAAATCAATCGTTGCACGTTCTTTTATTGGCGCAATGATCCGAGATTGTGGATCCAACCCCAGAGTGGTGCCACGGACGTGCGACGATGGTTTTGGTGGATGATTTGGAGCGGATCGAGAGATATGCATTTTTGGTTTTTTTTCTTCGAAAGGATCATTCGAGGTTTATGATCCAATTTAAGGACCGAAACCACCCATTTCGGTGTTCGTATGATGAAATTAACCATACCATAGAGTATCGGGATGAACGGACGAGAAACCGTGGATCCGTAGGATCAGCCGCGGCACGAGGAGGAAGACGATGCTTCTGTAAAAATCATGACTACACACCGTGTAGTATGGGCTACACGGCGTGTGTTTGTCGGCAGGATTACCTGATGTGTACTCCGAGAGTACAAGGACACGGGAAGGGTATATGGCCAGGGACATGCCGTGTATACCCCTCCCCGTCCAAACCCAGCCAGATACACGGGACACCCCGTGTACTGGCACATGGGTAGGTGACACAGGTAGAGGTCGTGTATGGGCACATGGCCAGCGTACACGAAGCGAGCCCCAGGTTCTCGGACACGGCATGTGTTTCTTCTACATGCCATGTAGTTACTTTCTATCTGACAAGTCAAATGACACAGGCCATTTACACGGGCAGTACCCGGAGTAAGGAACATGACGTGTACTTTTTATACACACCGTGTAGATGAGTTTTACACAGCTTGAATGGACGAAACGAGCCGTTTACACGGGCAGTACCCAGGGTCAAGGAACACGACGTGTAACCATACAACACTTCGTGTGCCAAACTTACATGGCATGATCTAGTTGCCTTCTGTGACTTGGACTAGTTTCCTTAGGGTTCATCCCCTTGTTCTTTCTCCTGAAGGTTTCCAGTATCATTTCATACATACAGGACTATGATTCCATTAGCAGGACTTCCTGAATAGAGTTATTGGAATCCCCTCTATGAGACTAGGAGTTGGATCCTCTATTCATTCCTGTAACCCTAGGTAGAGTTCTTGGTATCGATGTGACCAACTTTACCCGAGCGTCCATCCTTTGCTTAGAGGATTAGCTCAGAATGAGTTGTCGGAATCACCCCATGACTTGGTTGTGATCCTCATCTGGGCATCATGTTCTCAAATTAATTGTGGAGTGTGTTCTCCCAGAACGAGTACTTTGTATCTCTCTCTATTCAGACCTAGGAGTGTGTTCTCCTTGTTACATGCTTAGTGGAATCTTTGAGCTGGATCTTAGTGGTGGTTTCACTATGGTCATTTGTGTATGAGTACATCTAGATATTCTAGTTATATGTTCTATAAACATATATTTTGTAGAGCTGACTGTACTTTTCTTATGTAGTATTTCCCTTGTTGTATTTCTTTTGTGGTTTCGGGGTGTCCTATTGGTTATTGTTATACTCACCCCTGCACGGGCTTTGCCCACACGTGTCATGTCTTATTCAGACGAGCGGTCCTTTGATATGATTCTAGGCGGACCAGGACCGGACGGTACTCAGTGAGATCAGATAGGCCGAGGTGTGTTCCTATGGCTACAGACTGCAGTCCCAGCACCTTTCTTTATTGGTTGGACTTTGTTATGGACTCTCTTTTAGTGGGCTTGTACTTTTGGCCCAGGGTTTTACTTTCTTTTACTTTACCTTTCTGTCATACTCTGTTGGTTGGGTTTTAGCGTATGCATGCATATTTTCCTTTTAGTAGTTTTTACTTTTCATCTTTGTGGGATTGGAGATGTGTGTGCATGTGTACGGGTTTATAGGCAATTCCTCCCATGTTAGTAGCATGCCTACTCGGTGCTAGTCACCATCCCCTGGACTATTGGAGGTGGGCTTGGGGAGTTGCAGGTTGGGCCCCACTAGTACGGGTCGTGACAGAGTGGTATCAGAGCTGGTCGGTTCTACCTTAGGACTGAGATTCTGTCAGTTGGTTTGGGGCAACAGTGTTAAGTGTTTTGAGTTCGGCTTTTAGGCCAGGGACCCCAGTGTTGGTGCGGGCGGCCGACGTATCCATACACCAGGACTCTGATAACTTTATTTTCGACATGGATCATGAGAAAAATAGTAGCAAGCGGGAAAATAATGGTACATGCATCATGTAGGAATGGGTTGTGGTTTCCATTTCCTTCTTGAGTCAGCTCTCTAGATATACTCATTGACTGAGATACATCTTGTTTCTTTACAGGATGCCTCTGTGACATGCACCCGCTAGGATCTAGTAGCTCGACCATGAGGATGACCCCCTCAGTGATGAATCTTCGATTTAGGGACCAAATCCCCCAATTTTACCATTGGGTGGTGTGCTAGTTATCCCGCCACCTGTGGAGCAGTGTTTAGTTCCTGTTTTACCAGCGGAGGAGGAGCACAGGCGGAGTGCACTCCATGAGTTTCAGAGACAGAGACCCATCTGGTTTCAAGGTGAGCCTGAACCTCAGGCAGCAGAGGACTGGCTTGAGGCAGTGGCCAGAGTCTTCCATTTGGTCAGGACACCAGCAGACCAGATGGTGATCCTCACAACGAGCCTTCTGCAGGGCTCGGCAGGACGATGGTGGAGTTTGGTTATCCAGACTGACGATGAGGAGACACTTTCATGGTTGGATTTTGATCATCTCTTCATAGAGGAGTTATCACCGGTTACCTTGAGAGCAGTACGTATATAGGAGCTTCTTCAGCTCCAGCAGGGGACCATGACGGTGGATGACTATTCATCGAGGTTTACCGACCTCTTGCGGTACTCGATGGATATGGTCAGAGATCAGTACTTCAGAGCATGGACTTTTGAGTGAGGCTTGCACAGAGATATCCCAGCTAGCATCATCCCTATGAGCATTCCTACTTATGCTGGGGTGATCAAGCGGGATTTGGTGGTCGAGATCCTCTTGTTAGAGCAGAGACAACCAGTAGTTGTCAGTAGTGGGCGAGTTGTAGCAGAGACCTCAGCAGTAGGAAGCAGACGCCAGGTACCCAGGCGTGGGAGACGTTTTCAGAGGAGATCCCAGGATATGGGATCTTCCGTACAGGGTTCTCAAGGTTCATCCAACTAGCCTCGATAGAGGCGATGCTACTCATGTGAGGTAAATCTCTCTTGAGATTGTCCTACTCATCGTACTACTGACACGGGAGCAGTGGATGGACCACCGAGGTAGAGGCAACGTGTGGAGAAAACAGAACTGCGGGGTGGCGGACACGGTAGAGGAGCTGGGAGAGAAGCTGGAGGTGGTCTTCATTTTGACCCTTTACCACCACCACCCCTAGGAGGTCCACCCCAGGCTTAGGGAGCTGGTGGACAGAGGTAGGGACAGCTGCAGGCGGTAGAGGCTTATGACCCAAGTACTCCCAGCATGATTAGAGGTACAATCTCTGTATTTTCTACTTTGGTTGTCATACTGATAGACACAGGTGCTAGTTATTCCTTTCTAGATTCTTATCTTGTTCGAGACCTTGAGATTCCAGTTGAGCCGTTGACTCGAACCTTACGCTTAGAAACACCGACTGGAGATGATTCATATATCACACACCTCTGTAGATAGTGTGACCTGACCCTTGGGGGCGAGAGTTTTGGTTGGAACCTCTTGGTGGTAGCGTTGAGGCCTTACGATGTCATTCTTGGTATGGATTGTCTATCCACAGTTCATGCCCAGATCGAATGTTTTAGGCAAAGGGTGTGGTGTTTCCGCAGTGATGGAATGAGGTTCTCATTTGTCGGTGAAAGAGAGACCAAGGTAGCACATGATGGACTCATGCATAGGAAGGCAAAACCAATTTTACATCAGTTGGCTAGCCTAGCCCTTGGTGCAGCAGATGTTACGAGTTTCTAGTTCCCATCAGTAGTGGCTGAGTATGAGGACTTCTTTCCGAAGGATGTCCCCAGACTACCTCCCCATCGAGAGATAGATTTCTGCATTGAGTTGCAACCCAGGAAGACACTGATATCAGCATCAGCATATCGGATGGCTCCTGTAGAGCTTCGTGAGCTGAGGGTGCAGCTGGAAGACTTACAGAAGAAGAGCTTTGTAAGGATCAGCGTTTCACCCAGGGCGGCCCCAGTACTGTTTTCTAAGAAGGCAGACGGGAGCTTGAGGCTATGTGTGGATTACTGTTGCTTGAATCAGGTGAATGTGAAGAACAGGTATCCACTACTGAGGATCGATGACCTATTATACTAGTTGAGAGGGGCACGATGGTTCTCGAAGGTTTATCTTCGATCAGTCTATCATCAGTTGCGATTATGGGGTGAGGATATACCGAAGAAGGCTTTCAGATGTTCCTATGGTCACTATGAGTACTTGGTGATGCCCTTCGACATGACGAACGCCCCGGCAGTGTTCATGGGACTTATGAACCGGATCTTTCAGCCCTATCTAGATCGGTTCGTAGTGGTCTTCATCGATGATATCCTTGTGTACGCTGCGTCCGAGGAGGAGCACGCGGGACACCTAAGAATGGTTCTGGACACACTTCGAGAGCACCGGTTGTATGGGAAACTCTTGAAGTGCCAGTTCTGGATACAGGAGGTCCAATTTCTGGGATACGTTATCTCGTCAGATAGTGTAGCGGTGGACCCATCCAAGGTGGAGGCAGTGCTAGCATGGGAGCCACCCCGGAGCATGATGGAGGTGCAGAGTTTCCTTGGGTTGGAAAGCTACTATCAGATATTCATTCTTGATTTCTCCCAGATTTCAGCTCCCATGATAGCTTTGACCCGAAAGGGGCAACCTTTTGTGTGGACCGAGAGATTCCATCAGGCTTTCCAGTAGTTGAGACAGAGTTTGACAGGCGCCCCGATCTTGAGATTACCGGAGGAGGGTGTCAATTACGTAGTGTTCTGTGACACATCAGGAACTGGGCTTGGTTGTGTCCTGATGCAGATGTAAGTAGTGATTGCCTATGGATCGTGTCAGTTGAGGCCACACGAGTAGAACTACGCAACCCATGATCTTGAGTTGGCAGTGGTAGTCTTCGCAGTGAATATACGACGGCACTACCTAATGGGAGAGCGGTTTACCGTCTACTATGATCAAAAGAGTCTCAGATATATCTTTTCTCAGAAGGATCTGAATTTGAGACAGAGACGTTGGCTTGAGTTCCTCCAGGATTATGACTTTGAGATCGTTTACACACCTGGGAAGGGGAACGTTGTGGAAGACGCTCTCAGCAGTAAATCCAGTTCGCAGTTTTTGGATTAGGCGATGAGGAAGTTTTCCTCCTTAAAGTTATCCTCCATGGATAGAGATGAGGGAGCTTACCTTCAGTCGATAGTTGTTACCCCTCCAATCTTACAGCGAGTCAGGGAAGCACAGCTCGAGGATGCTAGCTGTGAGACTCTACATGATCAGATATCCATAAATGATGCTGCCGATGGATATTAAAAAGGAGGGGAGCACGTTGTTCTTTTCAGAGGGCGTACAGTAGTACCGGTGATGTTGGGGGGGAGGTTCTGAGGGAGTTCCATACATCCCCTTTGGCGGTTCATCCAGGCATGGAAAAGATGTATCAGGACCTCCGAAGTCAGTTATAGTGTCCAGGAATGAAGAAGAGTGTGGAAGAGTTTGTTTCTTAGTGCCTTACTTTTCATCCAATAAAGGCTGAGCACCAGGTGACAGCAGGTTTGACTCAGCCCCTTGAGGTTCCAGAGTGGAAGTGGGACGGGATATCCATGGACTTCAGGACCGGTTTACCATGTACGTCCAGGGGACACGATGCCATATGGGTGATCATTGATCGACTCACCAAGTCGGACCACTTCCTAGCCATATGGGAGCAGAGTTCGGTAGAGAGCTTGGGACGCCTCTTCATGTAGGAGATAGTTCGACTTCATGGAGTTCCATCCATGATCATCTCAGATCGTGATTCTCATTTCACATCCCGGTTGTAGAAGGGATTTCAGGAAGCATTTGAGATTCAGTTACGCTTGAGCACAACATTTCATCCCCAGACTGATGGTCAGATAGAGCAGACCATTCAGGTCCTGGAGGATATGCTTCGAGCTTGCGTACTTGACTTCGGTCATAGCTGGGAGGATCACCTACCACTGGTGGAATTTTTTTATAACAATAGTTATCACTCCACTATTGGTATGGCACCATTCGAGGCTCTGTATGGGCGACCTTGTAGGTCACCACTTTGCTGGACTGACCCAAGAGAGTCAGCACTCAGGGGACCAGAGATGGTGAGTCTACTACAGAGATGGTGCAGGTCATCCAGGAGCATATGAAGACTGCATAGAGTCGAGATAAGTCATATTCCGATAGGAGGTAGAGGCCCTTGGAGTTTGAGGAATGAGACCATGTGTTCCTTCGGGTCTCACCTTGATGGGGATTGTGGAGATTCGGTCGAGGCGGAAAACTATCTCTGAGGTTCATCGGCCCTTTTCAGATTCTGAGTAGAGTTGGAGAGTTGGCGTATCGCTTGGCTCTACCTCCTCAAATGTACCGGGTACACAACGTCTTCCATGTGTTGCAGCTACAGAGGTACGTGCATGATCCATTGCACGTCATCGACTGGGGAGAACTGGACATCGATGATGGAGTGACCTTTGCTGAGTACCCAGTGGAGATCGAGGATCGGTAGGAGAAGATCTTTCTTCGGAGACCTATTCCCTTGGTGTGTGTCTGGTGGCAGCACGAGAATCTCCAGGAGAGCACGTGGGAGCGGGAGGCTCAGTTTCGCGTGCAGTACCCACATCTTTTTTAGTATCCCTTTTTTTGGATTTTTGGGGACGTAAAATCCCTAAGGTGGGTGTGATTTAATGTCCTGAATTTTCCCTTGTATTATTATATGGGAATTGTTTCAAGACCAGGCTCTGAGACAGCGTGCAGTTCTGAGGCCCGGTGAGCCCAGATAAAATGTTTTAATTTAATTGAATAATTAAATAACGTGTACATGTGATTTTCTTGAAAAAGTGGAATAACTCCTAAACGGGTGCTCAGATCAGAAATCTGAGGGTGCTATTGCATTTGGAACATAGATTTTACCTTAGGAGAGGCCAAACATTGGTCAGCGTAGGTCGGTGGTGAAATCTAGTTTTTGGATGTAATCGTAATAAAATATTTAATTAAAATATTTTATGAAATCTGTTGCAGCAGATATCTTTTATCCTTTTTAAATAAAGGCTAGCACAGGGGTCCTGGGTTACAAACCTCATAACCCTGAAACTCTTGGCGGCTCGGGAGGCTCTGGAGAAAACCATCCACCACGGTGACGACGTTCTTGATGATTTTCGCCGACGATGACGACACGGTGATCGGATCTTCACCAACGAATGTCGTGAATCCAAGTAGAATTTTTGATCTTGATTCCTTTTCCCTGATCTTGATTCTTATGACGAACATGGACTAATCCACAAATACATTAGCCCGTGGATCTGTCATTTTTGTGGGATGGGCTTTTTGCGGGAATTGTGGGGATTTGATTCTAGAGATTAATTTTGTTTTCGTTCAACCTTCTAACGGTGATGAACCAAGATCGACACGAACATCAATTGAGGTACATCCCTCTCGATTGTTGTGTTTTTCTCTCCCGGTTTCTATGCGTTCTTTCTTGCATTCTACACGTTCTTGGAGGAAATCGATCGTTGCGCGTTCATTTGTTGGAGCAGCGATCTGAGATTGTGGATCCAACCCCGGAGCGGTGCCACATAGGTGTGATGACAGTTTCAGCTGACGATTTAGAGCGGATCGAGAGATATGTGTTTTCGGGAATTTTTCTTCATATGGATCGTTCGAGGTTTACGATCTGATTTAAGGACCGAAACCACCCTTTTCGGTGTTCGTATGATGAAACGAACCAACCCCTGGAGTATCGGGATGAACGAATAAGAAATCATGGATCCATAGGATCAGCCGCGGTGTGAGGAGGAAGACGACGCTTCTGGAAAAATCCCGACTACATGTCGTGTAGTATGGGCTACAAGGCGTGTGTTCGTTGGCGGGATTACCTGGAATGTACTCCGGGAGTACGGGGACATGGTAAGGGTACACGTCCAGGGACACTCTGTGTATACCCCTCCCCGGCCAGACTAGGCCAGATACACGGGATACCCCGTGTACTGGCACACGGGCAGGAGACACGGGCATAGGCCATGTACGGGCACATGGCTAGCATACACGGAGTGAGCCCCAGGTGCTTGTATATGGCGTGTGTTTCTTCTACACGCTATTTAGTTACTTTCTATCCGACAAGCCAAATGACACGGTCCATTTACATGGGCAGTACCCGGAGTCAGGAACACGGTGTGTACTTTTTCTACATGCCGTGTAGTTGAGTTTTACAGAGCCTGAATGGATGACATGGTCCGTTTACACAGGCAGACCCCAGGGTCAAGGAACACGGCGTGTAACCATACTACTCGACGTGTAACCAATCTTACATGGCATGATCCAGTTGCCTTCTGTGACTTGGACTAGTTTCCTTAGGGTTCATCCCCTTGGTCTTTCTCCTGAAGGTTTCCGGTATCATTTCCTACATACAAGAGTATGATCCCTTCACCAGGACTTCCTGAATAGAGTTGTTGGAATCCCATCTGTGAGACTAGGATTCGGATCCTCTATTCATTCGCGGAACCCTAGGTAGAGTTCTTGGTATCGACGTGACCAACTTTACCCGGGCGCCGATCCTCTGCTTAGCGGTTTAGCTCATATTGAGTTGTTGGAATCACCCCATGACTTGGTTGTGATCCTCATCTGGGCATCATGTTCTCAAAGTACTTGTGGAGTGTGTTCTACCAGAACAAGTACTTTGTATCTCTCTCTCTTCAGACCTTGGAGTGTATTCTCCTTGTCACATTCTTAGTGGAATCTTCAAGGTGGATCTTAGTGGTGGTTTCACAATGGTTGTTTGTGTATGAGTATATCTGGATATTCTTGTTATATGTTCCGTAAACATATACTTTGTAGAGGTGACTGTAACTTTATTTTTTGGTATTTCCCTTGTTGTATTTCCTTTGTGGTTTCGGGGTGTCCTACTGGGTATTGTTATAATCACCCCTGCACAGGCTTTTCCCACACGTGTCATGTCTTGTGTAGACGAGCGAGCCTTTGATAGGATTATAGGCGGACCAGGACCGGAAGGTACTCAGAGAGATCAGATAGGCCGAGGTGTGTTCCTATGGCTACAGACTGTAGTCTCAGCACCTTTCATTATAGGTTGGACTTTGTTACATACTCCCTTTTGGTGGGATTTTACTTTTGGCCCAGGGTTTTACTTTATTGTACTTTACCTTCCTGTCGTACTCTATTGGTTGGGTTTTAGCGTATGCATGCATATTTTCCTTTTAGTAGTTTTTACTTTTTAGCTTTGTGGGATTGGATATGTGTGTGAATGTGTATAGGTTTATTGGCAATGCCTCCCATGTTAATAGCATGCCTACTCGGTGCTAGTCATCAGCCCCTGGCCTATTGGAGGAAGGCTTGGAGAGTTGGGGCTCGGGCCCCACTGGGACGGGTCGTGACATTCCCCACATACATTAAATTTATCATCATTTCAATGTAATTGGAACACCCCATGGGTTGACATCAATCCTGGTCTCATAATCTCCAATGGATCCAAAGGGATCTAAGAAGGGTCTCAAAAAATCATTTATTTAAATTCACCTTTTAAATTTAAATGTAATTTCACAACATGGAAACACAATTAGACTATTAGATACAAGAGATCATAATCCATACTATAAAAATCAAATTTATACCACCTACCTTAGGATTCTTGATTAACACTCACTAAAACTTAGCCCTCGATTCAATATAGAATGATCTAATTCACAATGTCAGAGGATATATTGGATCAAAACCTAGTATCAACATCTAAAAATACAATTTCCACTAATACCTAGATCTAAAACATCAAGAATAGATAAATGTATCCCTCTCCAAAGGGGAATAATGATGAGAGGGAGAGAGGGAGAGAAACATAATCATGGAAGATATCAATTACCAAATAGGATTCAATTTCTTCCATTAGATCTCCAATTCGCAAAGAAAGATGTTCAAGGAGATTAATAGTCCTCTCAGAAGACTCCAAGAGTAGATGAAATAATATTAGGTATAAGGGTTATTAGGGATATAAATTGAGAGTCTGGTAATTTTAAATTTACTTTTTCAGGGATTAAAATCATGCTTGCATGGTTTCCTAGATGAGTTGCATTTTTAGAACAAATATGCACCCCTACTATCTGGGGTGTAAGATTTCTCTTGGGTGGGTTCAATGTTTGACAAAAAATTCACAAATTGTGAAAACACCCACTGTATAAAGTTTCATGGTTTGGGGGTGGGTAGCCTCATGATTTGGTCGAATCGTGAACCCCCTTCTAACAGCTCAAAACATGGCACATAGTTTCCTGGGGAAAACCTCATGGTTTTCCACAACCATGTGCCAACCATGAACAGCCAAATGGGCTTCCAAAATTCCCCAAATTAACTTAAAATGGATTTGAAGAAATTTCCAACCAAGGTATGATCAAAACAAGGGTAAAATAATACCTAAAAACATGTACAATAAATATCTAGAAGGTAAGGATCATATATAAACTTGAAAAGGTTTATTAATAAAGTAAACACCTAACATAATTTAACTATTTAGGAAGATAAAGAACACATGTGACAAACCAAGCTCTAGGTAAGGGATTTCTCTAAACCACCCTTTCCTTCAGGTTATGAACTTCCTCTCTCTAACTCACTTTATCTCTCACTTTAATGTTATGAAATGATTATAAATTATATATATATATATATGTATTTATCTCACATATATACCTAGATTATTATCCATTCCTCTAATGGGTTAATACATTCCTTATGATCATTTCTCAAATTCCTCTATTAAATTTTCTTTTGATTGTGATATAAAGAAATATTATGAAAACCATTTTATTTTGTTGGTTAATTCTTAGGTTATGTATTAGGATTGATTCCTTTATATGGAACACATAGATCATGAACATATTATGATGGGTGCACCCAGATATCACACAAATTCATTGGTCAAATATTTAGTCTCATGATGCATCATGTATTGGATTAGGGAGTAAACCTGATCCATTTTGGAACTTCGTCCACCATGTGACATTGTTTAGGAAGTTATCCTTGACTCATGTTTATGTCATGTTATATATTGTTTCCACATTTCTTATAATTTTATGATCTTATGATATAAATTTATTTATTTTTTCATTCCATGTGATTACTCATCAACCTTCTCTTTTATTATATCTTGTTATACCTTGGACTCACATATTATGTTTTATTATCATTTTTTTCTTTGGCTGGGATTTTTAGCTGACCTTTTTCTTTATTTATTCTCCAGGTTATCCCATAAAAAATTAAAAGATTAAATGTATTTTAGGACCTATATATGTATAATAAAATAAATATTCCATGTTTAAGTTCCTTTTGATTTAATATGAACCTAATCTTCTAAATACACTGTACATTATGATCTTTGGTATTGTACTTGTTGTATTTTTATGTTTTAAAATAATATAATGATATGTATAATGTTATTTGGTTACTATAATTAGTCCCCACACCCTATAGTTTAAGGGGGTAACCTCCCTCCTTTATCCTCTTATAGTGCATGCAATAGGATTTTCTCTCCCACTCTTGACCCCTTCAATCACTCTAAAGGGAGGGGTTTTTAGTGCTTTTAAATGTCGATCCTATGTAAAATCCAAACTCCAGTAACTCATAGCTAGTGGTTATATTTTTAAATTGTTACAATATAAAATATATTTCATCCCAAATGATCTAATAGTTTTTCAGACTTCATATAATAGATACATACATGACTCTCATATTAAATTTGAAAACATTAAATACAACCTAAAATTCTAGTGAGAAATTTATTAATTCTTCTAGTATATCTATAGAATCATTCATAGATCATTTATTGATATCCAAGGGAAATAAAAATAATAATAAATGGTTAAATTATATTCTAAGTAAGGTAAATTGTATAATGGAATCAATCTTAAAATAAATAAACCATAAATAATAAGGCAGAGACTAACAAAAATAAAATATGGCATATAAATAATACCATAAAACAGAGTATATCCATGGATGAAATTGAAACATATATAATAACATAGATTACAATAAATAGTTTTATCGTGATATAATTCATATGTCATACATCATAAATAAACCATCAATTCCTTGTGTCGCAACATCATAAACATATTGTCAAGGCATAATGCCAAGACATACTAAATAATTGGGAAACTATACAAAAATACTTAGGATAATTTTTTTCATGATACCTACTGATGCATAGAGGGTCTATAATGGTACTCTAACATAGTTTACTAATTATAATTAATTCATAATAAGA
Source organism: Viscum album (assembly GCA_963277665.1). Classification (NCBI taxonomy): domain Eukaryota; kingdom Viridiplantae; phylum Streptophyta; class Magnoliopsida; order Santalales; family Viscaceae; genus Viscum; species Viscum album. Next base: position 1,885,423,233 of record OY728137.1, on the reverse strand, counting down.
AATAGGTTAACAATCAACATAATACATAATCACTATGAATATTCGTAATAGAAAACTATTAAATGGAAGGTCAATATTTTTCACCAGTAAAAAAAATAGAACATAATGGTTATAAGTAATTAAGATTAATATAGTGAATGGTATTATTAGATTATATCCCCTGTAAAAAAATTTCATTAAAGTATGTTTACATAAATTAAAATACTTTTAAAATAACATTTTAACCTTTCTTTGAAAATGTACAAAAAACATCCAATTATTTTGATCATATTTTAAATAAAAATTTCCAAAACATTAAAAAAATGAATTTATTTGAAATAACCATTGAAAATTATAATTTATTCTTCAAAGAAAATAATTTTAATGATGGAGGGAAAATAAATTCACGTGGTAAACATTAAAATAAATATTTCATTCACACCTTTGTTAAAAAAGTAACTCGTTTAGAAAATTACAAGAAGATTCCTTTTAAAAAATTTTATAGTAAGTAAAATATGGTTAAAAATAAATTTAATAAAATATCATATAATATTAAAAAATTTATTTAAAAACACTTTAAAGAAAATATATACATTGAAGAAAAATATTCCCAGCTAAATAGAAAAAAAAAGTTGGTTTTCCTAAAATATTGTTTTCCAATTTTAAGTACATAGAGAGAGGAAAATGAGAGGAAACATTTTAGTTTATATAACCAAAATAAGGATATTAAAATAGATTTTGTTTAATTTATAAATATCATGTAATTACCCCAACAATAACTAAAACAAAAACAATCTTGGATAAGGATGATATTGTGAAATAAACTCTTACAATTGTGGTAACTTTTGAATCAACACCGCTATGAAATAGATGACTTCAAATGAAAATTTAAAAAACATGAATATAAAGTGATTTATGATATAACCTATAAAATGGTAATTATATACACCACAAAATATAATCAATTATTGAATATGGAATTTTTTTCACAAAAATAAAAGTAAGACAAGAAACTCTAACAAATATCATAATATTGAAGTGAGAATTAGTAAATAAATTGATTATGTGTATCAAATTTAACTCCAAATAAAACAAGTGTAAATGCAATATAAAATAATATTATATCATTACACATATAATATTATCATAACATATACATTGAATAAGTTATATATCCTAATGAAAAGAAATTGAGTTAAAAAATCCCTTGATGGGTCTGAATTGCTTCATAAGTACTTTTAACCACATGTATAATAAATTTAAATTTATCATAATTATATTCCATAAACATATTCATAATTATAAGACCATACATGGTTTAATTATAACATATTATCATCCATTCATTGTGAATAATTCATTATCATCAACATTTGTGGTGTCAAATGCTTCATTTTTCATGTATGATTCGATTTGGTGGTTATGGTCGTCACATCTAGGTCATGGTTCCGTAATATAAAAAATTATAATCATAATATAAATATTATATATATTCATTATATAAATATTTAAAATAATCCATGAAAGTTGGGAATAAAAACTGAATCATATCACTTCATGGTGGTGGTGGTCCACGGGTACGCACGACCGTCGTTATAATTTTTAATGGGTGGATGGGTAAGAAGGTAAATGATATATTATTTTTTGAAAATTATATTTATTCAATAAATATCATATATATTCATTATTTTAATACTTATAACTATCCATGTAAATTTGTGATGAAAAATGAATTACACCGCTACGTAGAGATGATAGGTCGTACGTACACACAAACAATGATTTATTTTTCCATTTTATAAAGAAAGAAATAACTAAATATTGATACACAAACTTAATAACGTATTATTATATTTAATATTCTTATGTTGTTATATTATAATGTTTTGGATATAATTTAGGGAGATATATGAAGAAGTAAAATGAAAATGATAAGTTAAGATGATTACCTCCTCTTTGAAAAATCTCATTTCACTTACACCTTAAGACTTTTAGGTTAGTATTTTAATGAGGAAAGGATCCCTAGGAATTTTGGTGTAATTTTTTAACTTATTTGGGTAGATATTAGTCATGATAAATGTCTAAATAAGTGTTTTGGAATAGATGAGGGGTGGTTCCCTTATATAAGAGAGGAGAGAGGTACCCTTGGAATTACCTAAAGTATTAAATTAATAAAAATTAATTTTCTTATTAAAGTGGAACTAAATTAATATATTTGAAATATAGGTTGAATATAAGTTGAAATAATCTTTTACAATAAAATTAATACATGTTAATGAAATTTTTTGACCCTTATCTCTCGGTTTTAACCACCTATTAACCCATTTGACAATTACTGTGATATCACAATTATTTAATATTTAGGGATCAAAAAAGCTAATATAAAAGGAAAAGTGACCCATAAGTGGAAAATGGCTGATATTTTATACCATATCTCATTAACGTATCCAAATATATTATTTTTATGAATTTTTAGTCATTTAATAAAATATTATTTAACATAAAATATCATTTAAGTCATTTTTGGGACTATTCACATAATTTGATTTTTAAAAAATATCAAGAAATTAATTTATTTAAAATAAAAAAATTTAACACATCAAAAATTTAATATATTTATCTAAAAAATTATTTTAATATGATAAATCACACAAAAAAATATTATTTTTTTTAATCATTTGCTTGATTTTTCTATTGCATGAACAAGCACAATGTTGGTGTTGCGTAAAAATTTAAGATAAATATTTCATCACATTAAATTAAAAAAACCCCATAATAAAAAAAAATATTCCTATTAAAAATAACCATTTTGAACTATTCAAAACTTTTTTTAGCCTTGTGAAATCATATTAGAGATATTCAAATCAAGAAAATTTTATTTTGGAATTATTCTATTCTTAAAATAGTATAAAGGTCTTTATAAAAGAAAAATGGTACCAAAATTACTTATTTTAGAATAGTGTATAGTGTTGGTAGAATTAAACTCATTAAATAGATTAAATACAAGGGTATAACTTATTTTAAAGTCTGTTAACATTATTTTTAACCCTAGTTAACCCAATTTACCCTTTACTGTGTTGATAAATTTTAACATTATTATTATTCATAATCACTAAAAAAGAAAATTATTTACCAAATTTGAACCTCCTTATGAAAAATATGGAATCAATTTTATTAAATTAAATTCCTATAAGTGATAAAAATACTTTTAAAGTAAACCTGAAAAATACAACGAACATCGGTTTTTTGGAAAAATGCATTTTAAGTATAAAAGTGTTTTTATACAAAAATTAAGCATAATATTGATTTCAATAAAATTAATTGAATTATATATAATCAAAATTAATTAATTAATTTAATTTTAAAACTAATTCAAAATAAAATGGGTATTTTAAAATAATTGAAAATAAAAGACATTCTTCTATAAAATCGTTATTTTTCACTATTTAGTGAAAAATAAATCTTTTCTGAAAAATCCCAAAATTTCAACCTATAAAAATTTTGGTATGATGAATTCAAAATGATATCCTTTTTTATTAAATACATCTTCTAAAATTATATTAAATTAATTATATTATTCAATCCTAAAAAAATAACAACCATTTTTGAAGAAAATGTATTTTTGAATCATAAAATGACAATACTAAAAATTGAGTGCCTATTTCCTAATCTTTAATCAACAAATTTTTATAGATTAGTAACTTTGTATGTATATATATATATATAATATAATTTATTTATTCTAATTTATACCTCCAATTTAATAAAAAATTTATAAGAGTCATATTTAAATAATAATATTTTTATAGTATATCAATGTTTTCTTGATGCTCGGTGTAACTTGTTAATAAAACTATAAAGAATAGTATTATTTTAAACTACATTTTCAAGGTTCTAAATTATCCCCCTTAAATAAATTGAATATTTTTAATTTTTAATCTCAGTAATCAAGGGTTAAATATTTAAAAATAATTTTTTTGAAAACCCACATAGTACAAAGGGATAATAAAACGTTTTTTGAAAAGGAGAAGTGGGAAGTATAAATGTTTCATGAAATAAAAAATAATCAAGTTCTCATATTAGGAAAACATTAGGGAGAAGTAAAAAAATAGATATAGAGGATAAATATGATATCCAATGAATAATAGAGATTGATAGAGAACAAGGTCATGATAAAGTTAATGAACACAAAATCATAAATAGGTAAGGGATAAAAAATTCCATAAATTCATCATAAATGAATGTGATAGGATAATATTTTTATTTCATGACCCTTTTCCTATAGTTTAGGTATTTTTTACCATCATGATAAATTACACAATAAAATATAATTAATTTATTTATTTCCATTTCATAAGAATAATTTCATCTTTTGGTTGGGATCTGATCAATTTTCACTTCTATCTCATATGTTATTCCATGAAATGAATATTCAAGATGAATTTTTAATTCTTGATTCACTAAAAATTACTTTTAGGGAATAATAATATCCATTAAAGGATAAAAATTTATTCCCACTATCTCTAGAAAAAACCAAAATGGATTGAACAAGTTGAGAAAATATCCTATACGAATAGTCCATTATATAGAGAAATTCTACATTAATCACTAATTCTTCAACAACAACACCAAAAGTTTATCTTAAATCATCTCATGAATAAATAACCTTAAAAATATTCAAAATATGTCAGAATAATTTGAAACCCAAAGATTAGAATGATTTGATCACATACAATTCCAAGATCAAGTTAACATTTATCTCCAAAAAACATTAATCACATACCAAAATTTATATTCCCTAACCATATATTCTCCAAAATATGTTAATATTATCCATAAATAACTTGAATCACCATAAAACCACTACAAAATCATATATTCTTCCCCATGTAAACTCAATATTTATTACTAAAATGATATATCATCCTAGAAAATAATATTTTGTTTACATTAATAATATAATGTTCCCCAAACATAGAGTGAAATTATTCTAAAATAAATTTAATCACATAGTCACCAAATGACTTTTTAATCACATGGTTATCTATAAAATAAAATATATGTTCCCAAAATTTAATTAATCTTTTATCCGAATTATTCATAATTACAACAACATCTAAGATCAAATTAACTATAAAGGTTACAAATGCTTTCACCTTATGTCCACAAAATAAATAAAAAATCATTTTTCCTCAATTAACCTTTTCACTAAAGAACATACTAAAACCTAAGGTTTTATTCCCATAAATGTCTCCCAAAATATCCATAACCATATTAAACTCTAATCATATAAAACCTCAAAAGGGTTACCTATGCCTTTAAACTTATGTTCAACCTTAGACTTATCAACCAATGACACTTTATATTCATCCCATATCATTAAATAATATCATAGGTTGTTATAGGTTTTTTCCACTAATCCATCACAATGGTTTATATACAAGGTTATCGAACTCACGATTCTACCTTGTGGGTCTAATAATGCATTTGGTGAGTTTAAACCGAGTCTATAATTTTACCCATGAGTTTACCCTCAGTCCACATAGTTTTTTACCGATCCATAATTGTAAAATCATGAGTTTTACTACCATTTTCATAAATAAAATATGAATCAACCATATAATATCACCCATGAGTGTCTAGATTTTGGTACAGTCTTAGTCCCACTCATCGCATAATGGTGATGATCAAAGTTACACACAATCCACCCCTTTCAGAGTTATTACTGCTAGGTGCATCTATGTCACAGCCGCATCCACTTACCAATATATAGATAGGGATGTGTTTTCTAGGAAAACCACATCGTGTCAAATTTACCATATCTTCATGATATTAACCTATTATTAAAATTATCCCTATAATCTATTATAGGGTTTTGTTCTCAAATCTAGGTTTTCCTAAATCCATTTCCTAAGGGTCCTACTAAACTATTTTTCATACCAACTATAATTGATCAACTCTGGTAACCAGAAACCTGTGGGTATATTTCTATATTGGCACAATATAAAAGAGATTTTATAGTCAAGGATCAAATAGTCTATCATTCTTGAGAGATAATATACATACATGATTCTCATATTTCTTTCAAAATAATGAAATACAACTTAAAATTTGAGTGATAACTTTAATTATTATTATAGTATATCATTATAATCATTCATAGATCCATTGTTTTTATCTTGGGGAATGGAAAACATAGTAGAGGGTGATATCGAATGCTCAGTTGGTGAAAAAAATAGAATCTATTATAAAATAAAGAATAAATAATATGGTAGAGATAAACAATGATCAAATATTCTATATAACTAATATCCTAAAAGGGGAATATATCCATGGATGAAATATAAACATAAATAATCAAATATATTATAATAAATATTTTTATAATAATGGAATTAATATTTTATAAATCATTATAATACTATAAAGGCCTTATTCCATGACATTATAGACATACCGTCTAGGGCTCTTACTAAGACTTCATATATAATTAGGTAGTTAGACACTAAATACCCAGTCTATTTTGTCTCATGAGACCTTTTGATGCATTAATGGATTGTAACAGGACTTGAACTTCACTTACTAAGTCCAATGTAATATTTATATAAAATGGGTTAATAATCAATATAATAAAAAAATCAATATAAATATACATATTTGAAAACTATCATATGGAATGACAAAATTTTTCCCCAGTCAAAAATTGAACATTATGATAATAATCCATTCAGAGTAATATGGTGGATAGTATCATTTTATTATATCTTTGTTAAAGTAAAATATTTATTAAATTGTGTTGAAATAGTTGAAAATAATTTTAAAATAACTTTCAAAAACTTCTCTGAAAATGTGAGAAAAATATCCTCTCTTTTTTTATAATATTTCAAATAAAAATTTCTTTAATATTCAGAAAATTCATTTATTTTTAAATAATCATGGAAACTTGTAAATAAATATTAAAAAAAACAATAGTTATGATTGGGGTAAAATCATTTCATGTTGTAAATGTTAAGATTTTGTTCACACCTTTGGTAAAAAGTATGCCATTCCAAAAATTAAAAAAAGAATACTTTTAAACATTTTTATAGAAAGAAAAAAATATGAAAAAATTACTTTAATAAATAATTGGAGAATAGTAAAAAAATTCTCGAAAAAAAACTTAATTAAAATATATACATGTAAGAAAAATATTACTATTTTAATAGAAAAAACAAATTTGGTTTTCCTTAAAAACATTCGTTTAGACTTTTGAGTACTTATATAGAGGAAAATGAAAGGAAAACTTGTAATTTTCAAAAATAGTGATAGAAGAAGAAAATAAATGGGTTTTATTATGGAAATATTATATAATTCCTCTAGTTTAAACTTAAACATAAATAGTCTATAATGATGATGATATTGTGAAATAAACCCTTGATGTTGTGGTAACTTCGAAATCATAACCCCCATGAAACAAATAACTTCAAATGAAGTTTTAAATTCCATGAATATAAAAAGATTCATTGTAGCACCCTCAGTTTAAGGTATTAAACCTATAATTTATTTATTTTAATTATATATAATTATTGGGTTATGTTTTGGTAGTTTCATAGGGTTTTTGGCTTGTTTTAGATGATTTTATAGAGTTATATGGTTTGTGAATGGTTAATAGAAATTATGTAACATATTAAGGAAACCGTGAAAGAAAAAATAGTGGGCACTGGGCAGGTGCATAGTTAGAGAATGGTTTTTCTAAACCGTGTGGATGACCAAGAGAAACTATACATCATGAAACAAAGGGGAAAGCACATTTGGCACATATTTTTGTTAACGATGATATCCAACCATGCAAGTTGTGGCCTTAAGACAACAGCATTACATGGTTTGAAAACCATTTATCATAACCATGATTTGTATATTTGGTCCTCCTTAAAAATTGGATCTAATCTGAATTATCCCCTTAAGATATTTTTTTCCCATATTCCTCCCATAACTCGAATTATTTTTTCTCCCAAGGTGTGAGAGATGATCCCCTTTGATCTGGGAGTGATCCTTAGGCAAATTAAAGTGTGTTGGAATCTAGGATTTGTCAATAAGTGCCTTTTATTTATTCTCTATTCTTATTATTTTCATGGATATTCTCTCTATAAAACCCATATATCTATCCTATTATGGATAGATATATGTGTTTTGGATTGTTTTTTCATGATTTCTTATTGAATCTAGTGAAGGGAACTTGATTTGTGATCAGATCTTGAATTTTTTTTCATTACCCATTTTTTCCAATGTTTGATTGGTAGTTGGATTCTCTCTTTACACTTCTTAATTTAAAACATTAAGTATTGGTTTTCAAAAAAATAAGTACTTGAAATTTTTGTGAAACCTTTTGTAAAAGTGGGTTCCCTAGAGCCAACTTTATCAGTAATTTTGATTATCATACCATGTGCATAATGCGTTATCCATGATGCACACTTACCATTGTAGTGTAGATATTTTTGGGTCCACTATTTGATGGTAATTTCCATATATTATTTTCATATAAAAAGGTTATATAATACACCAGGATATACTAAGAACCTTGATAAAGTAGAACATTAATATTAAATATATGTCATATGTTCTAGTTACATCATACTCACTAGACACATTTGATGTCTAAGTATAAGGTGATAACGGTTCATAAGTAATGAGACTTCTTCCCATGAATTTTTCGCATGGTAATATCTAGTAGTGAGATCATGAGGATAGACCCACTAATGAAAACACCACATCTTTTGGGTGGCATTGGTTGTTCTTATCTATGGACATGTTTATTGGTATGCTGACTTGAGATCATTATCAATGTATTCCATTTGATTGCATACTTTGATACAATGAGAAAACCATGACAGTGAGGTCATGGAGAGGTAGCTTTTATTTTGTGCATCGTTGGTGGTATAGAATTTGATGAACGATCAAGATATGATTTGTCACTTCTGATTTGAGGAAGTGATATTTTGGACCTAGTTGATCAGGCTGCTAGTACCATTATTAAATCCTTCTCCATGGTATTTGAAGGTATTTTACTCCAATTAGATCAAAAAATAATAAATCATGGATATGATGATAACATAAGTGTGTCTCCTTATTTTTGATATATTGAATGATAAAGAGATTATATTACACAATCCATGTAAGTAGGTTGGATATTGATTCTATAACTTCTCTTTTTTCTCTTTAGGGGCCATTATGGGTTTCTGGATTTTGTTAGTGGTTTTTGAATATCAATCACTACTATTGAGATAAGGTCTTAGAGGGTCACACACAATATAACATTAAATATTCTTCCCTATTCTACTAAATATCTATATTGGACATGGTGGGTTGAGACACAGGGTCTGAGAGTTTTCGAAGATTTATCAATCACTGATAAACAAATAAACTCATTATTATTCAAGTACGAAATAATTTTATTGAATTTATTTAATAAAAGTATTTACAAGTTTTTAATTAAATACATGGAATAATATTATATGAAAAATATCAATTTAATATTCAAGGTTTGTTTAATATTAGTGTAAATTATGAGTCGAGTTAATGAATTAGGTATATCACATAATATATTAAATATATATTTAAAGTATGTGATAAAATATAAATAATATAAATGATGCAGTTAGTTTATCATGATTATTTATTCATTATTTATTTATGTGTATAATAGATATACGGGGGATAGGAACCCAAACTGGATATTTTTCACTACCACTATAAAAGTATATGAGGAGCACATTTCAGGTGTGAAAGGTAAGAAAATCATTCCAATGGATTGAGAGCTCCTCTCTCCTCCTCTCGCGTCCTTTAGATAAAAATACGTAGACTAACTAATCAATCTGGGTACACCTTCATGGATCATAGTAATTGAGTTAAGGTTATCTTTGTGTCATAAAAGGAATCATTGGATCTCCATGTTATCACCCAAAATTCAATGATCGACATTCTTGTAATTTCTTGATGCATGTGTGGGAGATCTAGAGGGCTTCGGCTTCAGATCCTTCAAGAAACAATCACTAACAATAATATGAAGTTGATCGCATTGTTGAATCAAAAAAATTATATTTTTGTTTATTTATTTTTGTGCTCATTTAATTCACACAAGATCTTTAGACCTCTACCGAGGCTCAGATAACTAGAGACGATGAAGTCATGTCATTTTGGTGATGAAAATTTTTAAATCCCCGGCCAAACGGCTTCTACTATATTCCCTGGTACCGTCAATTGCTTTCATAGGGATTCTGTGGATTTTCTAAGTCGAATAAAATTAATTTTCATTAAATTAATTAGAATTATTTAATTCAGTATGAACAGAATAGACCGTGAATCGATCCAATTTCGAATGACCAAGTTATGGCCATTTGAAATTTTTGGTATGGATCAAAAATTCGATTGTTTCATTTTAAAAAATAAAGAATAGTATAATTAAATATTTTTTCATGTTTTATTTTTTAGATAGTCCAGTTTCGACCAGGTTCTAATCAGAACATTTTTCTAGCAACAAAATTGAAATCTCCTTTAAAATATTTTTGAATAAAATTTAATTTATAAAAAAAGGATGGGTGAAAATAGTTGATTCCAAAATAATCATGGGTGTGTTAATGTGATTAATTCCCATGTAAGCTTGATAACAAAAATAAAAAATGATAATATTTTTGTTAAAGGCTATGTAGTACCATTTTTGACATATGTGTGTTTACTTTAAACAAAATATTGAAAAAAAATTATAAACTATACATCTTTTAGACTTTTTTAAAAAATATTCACACAAACAAAATGATAAATGGATTTCAAGTAGTTATGGAAGATAATTAGAAAAAAATGGGGAATAAGAAAAGTGGTGGCTTCCCGTCAAATCCACATATGGGTCGTCTTCCCCACACCTAGACTGACCAATCACCAAGAGTTTCCACTTTCATGAAGCCTCCACTAAGATTCATCCTCCCTTTGCTCGAGCTAGTCGTTATGACGTGCTTAGCCCATTGTCATCATCCACTCCCCCATTGAGTTGAGGCTGACACCACATGGTGCTTCACCTGGTCAGTAACATTTGAAACACCGTGGATTCTCTCCACCCTCCTCTACCTCGAGTCTAGGCCAACCTCTTACCAAATTCATTGATCATCCTTATTGAGGTTTCCTGTTGTCATCTCAAGGTCCTATAACCTCTTTGTCGATGTCATCCCTCGCATAAATTTTCCCTCCTGTGTGAAGATATATCACCCTTCACAACTCTAACTATACAATTATACACCGCATGGAACATACGTATCCCCTTCACCATCCACTGGTTGAGACTGGTGAGCATTGTGGCCTCCTGTTCTAAGGAACCCCTCCAACGGTCGCCCGCCCCACCGTGAGCTTGTCATCTAGGACAGGTCTCAGCCTATAATGACCCAAAATTTTATGAATGAAATTTAAATTTTTATATTTTTGTATATTTTATGAAACACATTCATCACATATAGAACCTAATAAAAAAATTATTAAGAATGAAATAATTTCCATTCATAGAAATTAAGGAACCTTTAATAATGGAATAATAACCTAACCGTGAGAATAGTAATATGACCATTAGGAATAGTAATCTGAACAATGGAATAGTAACCTCACCTATGAAATTATAAATAAAATTTAAGTATCTTATAGATAAAAATAGGATATATTTACATCTTGGGATAAGTGAATAAATTTTTTAAAAAAGATAAAGTAAGTGTTGGTATTTTTGTGGAACATAAATGTTTATTTAAAATTTTAAAAATAATGTAATGATTTAAAAGAAAAATTATTTTTTTTAAAATAGGGTAATAAATTAATATTTTTTTTATTTTAATTATCAGATAATTTTATGATATCTTAATTAATTTTTCAAAGTTCTATAAAATCAGTTATAATATTAAAATCGATATTTTTCAAATAAATGATGGTTTTAATTAAAAATTAAATTTATATTATTTAGAAAATCATTTTCATAAAATTGAGTCTAGTTTTTAATTCTACACCTCTAAAAATGGTTTCGGTTAATTTTTCGTATTTTTCTAAAATTGTTGAATTTTTGTGAATAATGAAATACGGTAATTTGCAGTATTTAACAAATACATAAAATATTACGTCATTACTGATGTATTGATTATGTAAGAACCCATTGGTTAGAATCATATTAAACCTTTTATTATATTTAGTCAAAATAATCAACACTATTGATACTCTTGAGCCAAAATAATAAACAAATGGATAAAATAATAAAAAAAACCTCTCCTCCCACTATAAATACCACCCCTCACCACTTCTTCTCCTAACGCCTACAAAGACTTGAATATAGTATTAATTCTACCAAATTATATTTCGATTCCCCTTCCCCATGTCTAGGAGATTCTCGTCTCAGTAAAAGACAAAACCCTAGTTTATTAAGGATGCTCTTAATGAGATGATATACAAGAGGTAAAATCCTTGAGCCTTCTCTTTTAAACTCTTTCTTTATCCTACCTCATTCTTTATTATACAATACAAAGTTATATGATAACTACAATTTCATATATATATATTGAAATTTTATTTTATTTATTTAATTTAAATCATTAAATCCCTTCTCTTATTTAATTATTCTAAAAATGAAAACATCATCTGTGAGGTGTTGATTCACTGCCTTCATGGAAAATGAGTTTTCTTTTATCATTACTACCTTCAAAGATAGTCATAAAACCATTATTATGGTTAAAAATTATTTAAACATGTATATTATATCTTATTTCACGTTTTTAACTAATATATATATATATATATATAATATTAAATAATAAAACAAAACTAATTCGTGTTCATCAAAAAACCACCAAAATAAATTAATCATTTTTTCATTAAAATTTTATCTAATGAGTCAATTTCATATCTTAAAAAAAATGATATATAGTACTATATAAATTTATGGAATTATATTAATATCATATCATTAAACTTCTAGATTTTTTCTTCCATTTGATAAGATCTCCCATAATTAAACTCAAGGGAACTGATTATAAAATCATGAAACAAATGCACTCAGAACAACAAAATTCAATCTTATAATTGATAAAAAAGGCCATAAATGAACTTAATAAAATTATAATAAATAAAATAAATGTGTAATTTGTTCTTAATAAATTAATTAATTTATCTAATTTGATAATATGTGACATTAAGTGAAAATGCATAAAACATTTGGACATAAGGGGAGAGATTCTCTCTGAACCTCCATTTTTTCTTCCAGTTACATTTTATCTCTATTTTCGCAATGTAATTCTTAATTATTATTATTTAATCTTTCTAAATTCTTTTTTTATGTTCCAAAAAAATGTACCTATATCAATTTTTCCTTAATTGATGCAGGAAATACATGTTTTATAAGGCTTCATTCTCAATTCCTCTCTATAAGTAAGCCCCATTAAAGGGAACTTCTCGATTTCTTAGTCATTTTCAAGTACCATCCATAATATGTTTTAAACCATTATTATTTTTCTAAATAAACTCATTTTATTATGAAAAACTATATTTTTTCATTTTTGGTTTTATACAAACAATTATTATTTTTTCCTATTTAAAGACTCTTTTATATTTTCCCTTAAGTTGCACTAAAGTTTCTCATTTCTAAAGTTTCTTAAACGTAGTTTTTTCATGTTTTTACTTATGTTGGACATAATTTATCATGATATATGAATATTTTCTTTTATTAATTTAAAATTATGATTTAACCACATTCTTTCTTGTACACCATTATGATACGCCCTTTAGTTATGCCTTATGACATGTTTATGATACTCATTTACTTCCATGGGTAACCCTTATACTAAATTCTTCATGTGGAAGACATATGCATGAACATGTTATGACGGGTGCACCTAGATAGAACTATAATGCATTGGGAGATGTTTTAGTCTCGTGAGACTTCATTTTGGGATAGGGATTAAACCTGATTACTTTATGGGACTTTGTACACCATGTTATATAGTCTTGGAAGTTATCCTTGAATCGTGTTTATGTCATGTTATATGTTTCTGCAATATTCCTATGTTTCCATGATTTCATTATCTCATGTTATACATATTATTATTCCCTATGTTTATTCTTGTTCCATACCTTTTTAATTTCATCATTTTTTTCCTTATAACCTTTGTGTTATGATTTATTCCTTTATTTATTCCCTTACTGGGATTTTTAGCTCATCCCTTTGTTCATGTATTCCCAAGGTTATCCTATGAAAATTTAAGAGCTAAAAGGAATTTAAGACTCATTATGTAAATTAAATAAAATAAGGTTTTTTTGTTTCCTTTTTTCTAATTATGTACTTAATCTTCCAAATATATTATACTTCATAATCCTTGGTTTGTATTTGATTGTTAATTATGATTTAAATCATGTAATAATATGTGTAAAGGACTAGGGCCACAATATGAACCAACTGCCCATCATGGATTCCTCTAACCATGAGGTATTTCCCTTCCATTGACTCCATGGGTACCATTGGATCAGACCCACTTCGTAATTGGTTCGTACTAATATGAAAGAGGTCAAAACAGGTCTGCCTCACCAAAAATCACTCAGTACAGGGTTTTATTAACCGGAAAAGGCCTCGGGTGGATTATTACCTACCCTAAATTGGCCTACGTGGGTTTATACCAACCCACAATGGGTATGGGTGGGAATTTTGGGCACGGGAAAATTTCATTTAATCTAAATTAACCTAGTGATTTAATTTAATTTAAGCATTAAATTAAATTAATTGAAAATTAATTTATTATTTCAAAATAATAATAGTTTTTTATTTAGAATAATTAATTTAAATATTGTATTAAATTAAATTAGTATATTAATTTAATTGATGAATAGAAATTAAATTAATGGTAGGACCAAGATATATAAATTAATTGAATTAGTTAATTCATTTAATTTATATTTAATAACTCTTAACTTTAAATTTATTTCAATTTAATTTTATCATGCATTTACTTTTCATACCAAATATTCTTAAGAAACTGACCAAACCCATTTATGTTTGATTAATTTCATTTTATTATTTATTAATATGTGTGATGTTTATGAAAGTAGTTAATTTTAAGATGGTCTTTGCATCTTCATTTTTTCAATATGTATAAGGGCATGCGTGTCCAATTTATCTATTCTATATTTTTTCCCGAGACCCCATCATTTATACGTGAGTATATGTTTTAACATTTTATGATGATGTTATAAGGCACAAACCCTACAAAGATGTGATGATACCTAAAACAAATAGTAGACATACTGAAAGGGGGTTAGCTACATCATGAGTTAATCTTTGATATTGGTATGATAGCCCTAGGCCCTGGATGATCCATTATGTTTAAATGGATCGACCAATATTAGATTCTAAAGACATTTGAGAAATTATTTCCTTTATTCCTTTTTTATTATTTTATGTATGTGTATTTTTTCTATGAAAACACATAGAATAATAAACAAGAAAATACATAAAGATGCAATGAATTATTTTTTGTTAATTTTTTATTGTGGGTGAGACAACATAGTATGAAGAAATTAATATAAATTTATTACATTAATAAAAAATATACAAACCCCTCAAATAAATATTAATTATAAAATGTATTACATCATTTGAATTTGAAAAAAACTCGGTATGTGAGGGCTCGTCAGCCAAAGTTGAGGCTGCCTCCTACTATTGGGGAGTTCTTATGATATTGATGGGTTTATTTAACTAATGTTGGAAGAAAATAATTATCAAAATATAGCTTTCCTCAAGTTAATTTCAAGCATTGAGTAAATTATATTTATGATTTTAGAAGTTGGTACATCACTCAATAGATCAAGGAGTCATGAGTTGATATGGCTGGCTAGTCAAACGCCTTCCTTGAACTCTTCGAGTGGTAGAATATCTAATTCTTTTATTCTATGTGTGTAATTTCAGGGATCTGTGTAATTAAAATAATCAAGTGATAGAGTATTCTAATTCTAGTACAGTGGGTTTCTAGAGTTTCATAAAATGGTGGGATATATTTGATAATTTGATTATTCAATAATGACTAAATCAGTAATCAAGATAAAATTATTAGTCTAATAGATTTTAATTTATTAGAAAAATGGAAAATAATACCACAAAAATATACTAAAATGTCTATTGGGAAATGAAAATTTCCAAACTAACATGATTTTCTATCAATTATAGAAGGTCCTTGTGCAAAAACATTATGATGTCGAAAATTCAAGATGTTTGTGTCCCTAATAGCTGTCAAGCCACCTCATGAAATGAAGTTGTTAAAAATGATTACTGGAGACTCGTGTATTATGCATATATTGGTTTTTAATAGTTCTATCATCAATATCCAATGTGAGTTTTGGATACTAAGTCAGGAAAAAGATGATATTACATGTAGTCTTATCTCTAAGAATTTTGTGATGAGAAAGAGAATAAAGATAGGAATGAGGTTGTGATTACACCGAATAGATGTAAATTAAAAGAGGATAAACAATATTTTCAATACATCCCATTCTTATATCATTTTCACCCACCTAATCCATATCTGTATAAGATTACAAAATAAAAAATATAGAGAAAATTCTTTATTTCCTTCTAGGTAAGGTTCTCCAAGTAAATATAAACTTAAATAAAGTATAATATTTAATTATTATAGAAAATGAGTAGAAAGACAAACTAAAAAGGCCAATTGAAAGAGCTATGCCAAAGGAACCTTCATAATGTTCATTAAATAAAATAGGTTGGTTATTAAAGAGGTTATTATTTTCTTCATATATCATGAAATAATATCAATGGAATTATAAATGAAATGAACTGAATTTAATAAACTAGCACTTTCTTCTTCTTTAGTGGATATTCATCAATTTTAAGTAATATTTCTATCATACTTATTAGGTATTAAATACAATTTCCTTATCAAATACGTCTATCAAAATATATTAATCAAGTAAGTATATAAATTTTATTATAGGTAAGGAGTGTTCTCTAAGTGGTTGAAAAGGGGTGGTTCCTAAGTTAGGGGTGAGAAGCACATGACATCTAATTTCTAAGTTTAATGATTCTAGATGAACTATTGTTAAGTATTTCCAAAACATTTATCTCACATGTCCTTTGGAAACAAGGAGACACTATTAAAAGTTCTAGAATGAATGTTTTATGTGGGTTTTAATAATCAACCAATAGTTTAGTAATGGTTGAATCATAGGCAATACTTGATGAATATAAAAAATGTTGGACTTATATACCCAGTTGTGGAAAGTTAATACTTTGTTAAGTAAAAACTAAGTAGTTTCCAAGGATATACCTAGTATGGTTATAGACTCTATGGAGTCCAAGACCATAGGTATTATCAACATACTTATGAACTTAGTTTTGTACAAAGAAAACTTTAGAAATAAAGGTAAGACACAAAGATTTTGGAATTAGTTCAACTAGAGATCATAAAATCATATAAGGTTAAGATGGTGGTAATTATACTTCATAAGATTCCTTTAAGTGTTTAAAGAATATTTAATTGAAGTGTGAAATATGAAAGGTAAGAATATATATGTTGATTAGGGGTGGTTTGTTGAAGAATATCTTGACCAAGCACTCATCAATCAAATAATGTTTCATGGAGTAATTCCTAAATGAACGTTACCTTATGCACATCATGACATTGATGAAAATAATGAGGATCGATGATCAGTTTTACATGTCAATATAGATCAATATAATGTAACATGTAGTTAATTCCTAAATACACGTTACCTTATCCACATCATGAAATTGATGCGAATAATTAGGATTGATGATGATTATTATGTATTAACAATGATCAATAAAATGAAACATGGAGAAATTCTTGAATGAACATTTCCATATACAAATCAGATTCATGAAGTAAGTAAAAGGAGAATGAATGTTAAAACTCATACATTAGAGATACTTCCATTATTTTTTATACATGCACTATAAATAATGGTATTTTCCCATAATAACATGCCAATTATAATGAAAAATGGATGTCATATGAGTCATAGTATGTTATAAATTCATTATGTCATAAGAAAATTGAGTTTGGATGTAAATATTTTGTTATGAAAATAAACGAACTTCCATCATGAAAAACACAATGTGCATCTCAATTTATATCCTAAAGTTTATATTGGATGTTATTTAAATTTTTATCATAGATTGGTTATAGACAAGTGTTAGACTATATTTCAATAAAAGGGTGAAAATCTCTATTCAACATAGTGGGAGAAAGATTGACTTAGATATAGTCGATGCTAGAGATGCATAAATAGTTGGCATAGGAATGAGTTCCACAAGAACCCATGGAAAAGGATTGTTCCAGAGACACATAATCTGTAGGTAGGATAAAACCATGGTTTTGATTTTGTATTCACCACAACAAGTGATACCTTATTCATTGAGAATAATAAATCCTACAAGTAGTATATATTAATTATCTATAATTTATGAGATCAATTAAAATTCAATGAATGGATTTCATATTTCAGAGTACAAGGGGCTTATTATTTTGAATACTATGGTGGTTATTCAAGTGAAACTATACATTAATGGTACAAGACTAGTACTAATAAGGATTTATTGGTTATACCAAGTATTTATTCCTGAATCCATTGGAATTACACTTCTCATAGCTAATTTCAATGATCATTTTATTGATCATTGGATGTCAAGACCAATTTTCATGGAAGGTGTCTATTAAATTCAATGAGAAAGGGATGGTGACATCATGGAATTCTAATAAAAGTTATAATTTACTGAAATCTAGTTTAGTATTGAATTAATCAATGCTATCATAGAATATTCATTTAGAATGAATCCCAACCATGTTTTTAACAAAAGTTTAGTGGGAGGACCAATGTTTTCCTAGTGAAATTTGTTCTATAATATATGAAAAATAGCTATTGGTATTACAGTTAGTTAAGACAAAGATTAAACTATCTCTCCAAATATTGACTTAAAGTAGTAACCTAAGTTCTAGGGAACTAGATCCAATGAGTTAGATATTTCAGTTTCTTGAACCAAGATAATTTTACATATACTAATAATGTATTAAAAATACAAGCTGTAAAAAATCAAGAGATAATTTTTCCACTTTGACATGGCATAAATCTCTCCAACAATACATGTGTGGAACATAGGAAGAGATTAATTTGGTAATTTTAATTCCATACACTTCTTCAATAGATCAATCACATATTCCATGATGTTTTCAAAAAATTATATTTATAACATATTCTTTATGTTAGAAAAATATTAGTTATAAATAGGATTACTACACTGGAAGTAGTCAAAACTTTCTGATTGTGCTTGAGGAGGTATAAAGGATATGTACCTAGTAGGAGGATAGGAAGGGATTCTATTTTAAGGGGACAAAAAATACTATTCTATGGATCAATGTGATCTAATATAATAGTTAGACTATGTTGATAAGCAAGACAAGCTCATACAATCTAGTGGTAACCATAGCTATAAATACTGAGTACGTTACAACTTCATTGGTAACTATAGAAGAAATATATAATACACAATTAATTGTTCCAGCTCTTGGAATTTTACCTGGTGAATAATGATTTATCATAATATAAATTATGATAATTATACAACTAATACTATCCAAGATTTGAGGTTTTGATAGTGGACTAAAAGACACGTACTTGGGGATAACATCTATTAAGAAGTTTGAGTCAAGGACGTGAGGTTGAATAAAGAAAAATTGACATGAAACAGATATGTGGAAGACCTAGAAACTAAAGTTGTGACTCAGTAGAAACATGATATTAATCATGTGAGAGATAACAAGTATGGTGAGAAAGTTGGTTCTAGTGAAAGTGGGAGAGTTGTAAAAGTTGGTGCCCTAGACCCAACATTATTAGTACTTTTGATTACCATACCATGTGTACAGTGATTTATTCATGATGAACACTTACCGTTGTAGTGTAGATATTTATATTTACACTATTTTTTGGTAATTTACATAGATTATTTTTCATATAAAAAGGTTATAGAAGATCCCTGACTATGATGAGAACCATGAGATACTATGATATTAATCATAAATATATGTCTCATTTTCTAGATACATCATACTTATTGAACATGGTTTATGTCTGACTATTAAGTGATAAGGGATTATAAGCATTGACACATATCATGAGTTTCACACTTCATGATCTCTATAAGTGATATCATGAAGAAAGACCTTCCAATATAAACAGCACATATTTTGGGTTCCACTAATCATTCCTATCTATGGACATGTGTATTGGTCTCCTTTGGAGATAATTATCAATGTGTTCCATTTGATCATGTTCTTTTATTACAGGTGAAAACCATGACAATTAAGTAATGGTGAGGTATTTTGTGTTGTGTGCATTATTGGTGGTACGAAATTGGTTGAATGATCAAGATATAATTTGTCACTTTTGAGTTGAGGAAGTGATATCTTTGGTCTGGTTGATTAGGATAGTAGCACCTTAATTAAATTCATGGACATGGTAGTCAAAGGTAAGTTCCTCTAGTTATATCAATAAATAATAAATAAAGGATATCATGATGACACAGGTGTGTGTCCTACTTTATGATATATCCAATGACATAGAGATTATATTACACAGTGTATGTACATAGGTTGGTTTTCGTTATTACGAAAACTCCTTATCTATTTGAGGGCCATGATGGGTTGGTATATTCAACTCTTGATCTGTGAATATTATTTACTACTATATAGATAAGGGCCTAGAGGGTCACACACAATATCACATTCAATATTCTTCCATATTCTACTAAATAGCTATATTGGACATGGTGGGTCCCACCATAGGGTCTGAGAGTTGTCCAAGATTTATTGATCAATGATAAATAAATAAATTCATTATTATTCAAGTACATAATACTTGGATTGAATTTATTTAATAAAATTATTTACAAGTGTTTAAGTAAATACATGGAATAATATTATATGAATGAGTATTATTTTAATATTTGAGGTTTGCTTAATATTAGCAGGAATTATGAGTTGAATTAATGACTCAGGTTAATCACATAATATATTTAATATATATTATAAGTATGTGATAAAATATAAATAATATAAATAATTTATTTAATTTTTCATGATTATATAGTCATTACTTATTTAAGTGGATCATAGATATACAGGGATTGGGAACCCTAACTAGGGGTTTTTCACATCCACTATATAAGTAGATGAGGATAAATTTTCTAATGTGAAAGGTAAGAAAAACATTCTAATGGATTGAGGGATCCTCTATCCTCCTCCCACATCCTTGAGAGAGAAATACATGTTCTTAAAAATAGATCCATGGATTTCTTCGTAGATCATAGGAACGGAGTTGAGGTGATCATCGTGGTGTCGACGGAATTGTCAGAGCTCTGTACTAGCACTTGAAATTTTATGATCAGGGATCACATAGTTTCATGATGCTGTGTGAATGACCTAGAGGTTTTTGGATTTTGATCCTTTAATCAATGATCACTGATGATAATTTACAATTTATTGTGATGTCAAATCAAATAAGGTATATGTTTGTTTATTTTTTTTAATATTTAATTCAAATGAGATCCTTGGAACTCTACCAGGGATCGGATCACCAGATACGATGAAGTCACATAGTTCCAATGATGAAAATTTTAAAATCCTCAGTCCACCATCTTCTGATGTGCACCTTTCTACCTTCAAAACCTTTATGTGATTCTTAATGGAGACCTCTTTAATGATGGTTTTGAAGATTTTGTAAGTTGGATGGTTTTGCAAAATTTTCTTGAATGATAATTTTAAAATTATTATTTTAAAATCATGGAGTTTGTTTGAGTCATGGAAAATATTTTTTGAAATATTTTAAAGAAAGAAAGGATCTATATAGAATGGTTTATGTTGTAATTTATCATACATGGTTGGTGTATGTTTATTTTCATTAGATGTGACCCTATGGAAGTGGTGTGTTCCACTAGAGCACCAATTATTGTTCAACTTATGATGGCTTGATGGATCAATAAGATACTAATCATGAGTATGGAAGTGTCACCTGGGAAAGTATGGTGTGAGTGTGAGTGTGTGGAGATGTAGTTATGGGTATGATTAATTAATAGATAATTTCTTTAAAATATTTTTTTTATTGATTTCCATGAAAACATATTTTGGATTTGATATAAACTATTTAAAATTAATTTTAAACTATTTTATATGAATTTTCTAACATGCTTATTCATGGTGGCATGAGTTGGTAATGCATTAAGTAAGTCCTAATAAGTTTAAACTCACACATTGTTTTGGTGTTGTTGTGTGTTTTCTTATGTAATCTATCAAGACATGAGTAAATAAAAGGTATATCTATTATTTAGTGATGATTATTGATACCATGGGAATTGCTTGTCAAGTTGGAGCTTGGAGCGGTTTGGGAGTTGTTAGGTTGATGTCGCTTTGGTGTCTTTGAGTTTTATTGGTCCTTTTCGTTTCTTTAATGTTTTTCATTCCATTTCTACTTATACTCTAGTGTGGTTATTGTTTTGGTTATGTTTTTTTTATTCTATACCTATTCATCATAAATATTTTTGGTTGTTGTTGCTTTTTTAGTTTTTATGTTTTATCTTTAACAGGAAAATTGTCCACCAAATGTTATGGAGGCCCTTGGTATTTATTTCTAGCCATTGGTGTCTTGAAGATGTCACCTAAGTCCTATTAACACCATTTCCAATTCCCAGGACAATGTTTTATGGGTGGGATGTTACAAATGGTATAAGTCTTGGTTGGTCCAAATATACTTTTGAGACAAATGATATTAGTTTGTATGAGGACATAACAAATGGTATCACCATTATTTTGTCCTTGTCAAAGAAAATGGTATCGGTTTTTTTAAAATAGAGTTAAAATTTGAATCAGCCTATTTCTTGTGGTGGTTGTAAGGAGTATGATTTTCATAAATTGAAATATAGAGAATAAAAAGGTGTAGTTAACCTCTTTATTCTGAACTTCAAGTTACCAGGGTGTTTGGGTACATAAGTGTTTTAAGACACTTTTAGGTGAGTTTTCACCTCATATTCATCGATGTATCCAACTATATTTTCATGAAATACACTTATAATAAGAGTTTTTAATTGGAATTTATTATTAATCTTGAAATAAATAGTTAATGAAATGGAAAAAAGTGTTGATTTCTTAAAATAGAGAAAATTGTTATTTTGAAAAACATGGTTTCAATGTTTTCAAAAACGGTTGAAATATTGAAAATGGTTAAATTAAGGAAATATATTTTGTAAAATTTTTCAATGTTATAAATGGGAATTACTAACACTTCAGTTGATAATGAGTGATATTAAATAGATTTTTCTTCTTGTTATAGTGAAGGGAATAGAGTAGGCATCATAGAAACCAATCAGAAGAGGCTACTTAAAATGTGTTTGTAACTGAGATATAGGTGAACTTAAATCTAGTTTAAATAATTTTCTAGGACTTAAAAACCATGTATAAGGGTAATAGGATAATAAAATGTGGAAATTGTACCATTTGGTTTAGTTCAAAAATGAGAATCCACCCATCTTTTGGGGGGGATTTTGAGCCAAAAAAAGAAGAATCTAGGTTGAGTATGATGATTCGAATCATCAATTTCCTTGGAACACTAATAGATTTAAATGTAAAGTTGTAAATTTATATGATGGAGGATTTCCCATTACAATAGTGGGAATTATAATTTTAGTAAAAAATGGACCAATATATGTAAAGAGAGTATTTTGAAGAATTTGTTAACAAACAATTCTATCATCACACATTAATAATTGTTAAAATGATAAACTTATTCAGTTTGGAGCCGAATAATATCTCAGTAATAGAGTATTAATCTAAATTTATGAATCTATTTCACATTACATTGAAATTTTCTGGAAGTGCTTCCTTAAAGGAACAAATTTTTGAGTTGAGGAAAAAACCATAAATTAACTCAAAGATTTTCATGCTTTGTATATCTGATTAGACAGAGATGGTCAATAGAGTGACTATAGTATAAAGGGATTTCTCTGGAAACAAATTTGAGGAAGCATGTTTGTTTCTATAAGAAAATGTGGTAAATCTAATGTTGTGAACATGTTAAGGATGTATACCTATTCCCAAGGGGGTTTTATATCTCAGAATCAAACCATGGGATCGGTCAACATTCCTCCTTGACTGAAGAATAGTTTTTAGGGGTGTATCCTAGTCATTTATTTATTATTGTTTTGTTGATAATATGGGTTTTTCTATTGACATGATTCCTTCTCTTTAAAAACTATAAACTCATCTATCCAAAGAGACTTTCAAGCCTTTTTGTGTTAAGCTTGTTCCATAACTATCGATAAGGATGAATATATTAAGTATGTATCTATACTTGAGATGGATATCTATGACTTGATTTTGGGTATGGATTGGTTGGTATAACTCTAGGCCCACATCAACTGTTATGTTCGAAATCATAGTTTCACGTATTCGGATGTCATCAAGCATGTCTTTAGAAGAGATTGGGGTGTAAAGGCTAGTAAAGAAGAACTTTAGGCACTAATGATTGGAACCAGGTCTTTTTTTGGAAGTTCGTACCTTTTAATCTATAGATGATATTAAGAATGGATTTTTTTAGCTATTGTTGTTTAGTTTCTGGACATTTTTCCTGATAATTTATTAGGTTTTCTACCCAAAAGAGAAGTGGAGATTATGATTCATCTCTTACTAGTGACCAGTACTATCTCACTAACATATTATCATATGGTACTAATAGAATTAAAGTAATTGAATGTTCAGTTGGAAGAGTTGGAAAGAAAAGGTTTTATTCAACTGAGTATGTCTCCATGGGTAGCATCAATTCTATTTGTAAAGAAGTCAGGTGGAACTTTTAAGCTATATGTGGATTATCATAAACTTAACCAAGTCACAATAAATAATTAGTATCATATTCCATGAATTGGTGATCAGTTTGATCAATTGAGGTGAGCCCAGTGGTTCTTAGAAATTGACGTACATTTGGGATATCACTAATTTCAAGTTAAGAAGGATCATATTTGGAAGATAGATTCTAGAAGAAGATATGTCCATTATGAATATAATTTTATTACTTTTGGTCTTACGAATTCACTAGTTTTCCTTATGGAATTGATGAATAAAATATTTTATAGATATCTAGATTCTTTTATAGTGGTTTTTTTTATGATATATTGATGTATTCTAGGAAAAAATTGGATCATAAAAAATAATTGACAATAGTGTCGGTTATCTTATGAGAACATCATTTGTAAGAAAATTTATCAAAGTGTTATTTATGGATACAATAGGCATATTTCCTTGGCCATTTCATTTCTAAAAAAAGAATCTTTTATATTTCGAAAAGATATAACAAGGTATCTCTTGAAAATCATCGAATAATGTCATTGAGATATATAGTTTTCTTGTATTAGTGAGATACTAAAGAAACTTTTTATATGATTTCTCATGCTTGGAATCACTGATGGTATCTTTTATGAGTAAAAGAGTTACTTTCCAATGGAACAAGGAATGTTATAAATCTATTCATGAACTTGTTGTTAGACTTACATCAATACCTATCCTCATGTTTCTAGAGTCTGGATAGGGATATGTAGTCAATTTTGATGTATCAATATCTACGTTTGGATGTGTTAACATGTAGGGAGATCTTTTTTTTCTTCATGATAGTTATAGTTTCATGGGAAAAACTACCCAACTCATGATATTGAATTATATTATGTGGTCTATGATTTGAATAATTAGCATCATTACCTATTTGGTGAGAAATTTATAGTGTTTACAGATCCTAAGAGTCTAAAACACATTTTACCACAAAAAAAAATTTGAATTTAAGAAAGTGTGGATGGATGGTGTATCTATAGATGTTTAACTTCAACATAGTGTGCACATCAGGTATAGGTAAATCTATGGAATATTCATTGAGCATAAATTCATATTCACAATTGGAAAAACAGGAATTAGACTAGTAGAAACTAATATTAGTCATAGAAAATATTCATCTAAAATGATCATACCAAGGAAGTGTTGCAGTTTTTTTTCCTATTTTTTTTTCCTAATTTTGTTGAGCAATTTAGAAAGGCTTAAACATATGATTCATAATATTTTGATATAAAGTCAAAACTCAATATTATGGAGACAATTTAGTGATGGAAGATAGATAGAAGTTCAGTGTTTCGGTTTATATATTGGATGGTCACACCTTTGTATTGTTAGGA
The DNA here is from genome assembly GCA_963277665.1 of Viscum album. NCBI lineage: Eukaryota > Viridiplantae > Streptophyta > Magnoliopsida > Santalales > Viscaceae > Viscum > Viscum album. The sequence goes on along the minus strand of OY728137.1, from coordinate 1,885,396,982 downwards.
ACAAATTATTAGTTCTTACCACCATTTTATATGGGTTGTTTACCCAGGGATTAAAAAAATGTATAAATCATTGAAAGAATCGTTCTAGTGGGTTATTAGGAAAATATATATAGTGTAGTATGTTTCGATATTCCTTACATGTTAGTAGGTAAATGCGGAGCTCAAACGACCAAAAGGTTTGTTGTGGTCGTTACCAATTCCTGTGTAGAAAATGGGAGCATATAAACAAGGATTTTTTTAACAAGTATATCATGGATGGTTTGTAACATGATTCCATATTCGTGATATTGGATCATCTCAATATTCTAGAAATTGTAAAGATGCATGGAGTTCTAGTATCGATTGTATCAGAAAGAGACCCCAAGTTTACATCTCTTTTTTAGAGAACCTTATAAAAATAACTTGGGACACAGTTGACTATGACTAAAACTTATCATCATTAAATGGATAGAAAAACTGAAAGAACAATCAAAAAATTTTATCACGTGTTAAGGGATTGCGTAATGGATTTTGGAGGCTCATGGGAAAAGTAGTTACCATTATTAGATTAATCATACAATAATAGTTACTAGTACTTGATACATATGGATAATTTTGAAGCATTCTATGGGAATCCTTGTCATTCTCAACTTTGTTGGGTGAAAATTGGTGAGAATTCATTAATTATACCAATCCTTATGTAAGAGACAAAAAAGAAGATTCAGTTGATTAGAAAGAGAATTGATATTTGTTAGAGTAGTCAAAAATCATATGTGGATAATCATTGATGAACATTTTCATTTTAGGTGAGTGATCATGTGTTTTATATAATCTCTTCAAGGCTTGGGAATCATCATTTTTGTGAGTAGTTCAATTTATCTCCTCAATACATAGGACCTTATGAGATACTTGAATGATTTGGTTAGGTGTCATATCAGTTATCTTTTTTATCAAGGTTTGGTTCAATGCAAAATGTGTTTAATTTATCTTATTTGAAGAAGTACCAATCTAATCCTGACCATGTGATTATATAGGGTCATTTTGACCTAGAGTTGGATGCTATTTTGATTCATGTGTTGTTAAGGATTGTGGATAGGAAGGATAATATCTTTAATTGTAAAATAATTGGTCCAATGTGGGATTTATGGAAGCATGGTTGGATTAAATAATAAAATTGGGAGTATTAAAAATAAATGGTGGAGTATTGGCCCAAAATATTCCTAGGCAACTAGGGTTTTCTACTTTCCATGGAATAAAAGACCAATGGTGGGGAGAGTGTAGCACCCCCTGATTTGAGTCCATTGACTCTTTATTTATGTATTTTAATTATATAAAATTATTGGGTTATGTTTCCAGAGTTTCTTTGGGGTTTTATAATTTTTTATAGGATTTTAGAGAGGTGCACAGTTTGTGAATGGTTAGTAGAAATCATATAGTATCTTCAAGAAACCATTAAATGGAAAAAAAAATGGGAACTAGGCAGGTACATGGTTGGTGTCCAGTTTGGCCAAACTATACAGATTCCCAAGAGAAACCATGCATCTAGAAATAGACGTAAAATCATGGTTGGAACAATGTTTGTCTAATTGTGTGAGACAACAAAGTAAGTTGTGTATTTAAGAAGATATCACCTCATGGTTGGAATACTATTTTCCAAAATGTGTGTCAGAACCATGCAGTGCATAGTTTCAAATCCTTAAAAAGTGGATCTAATCCATATTATACCCTTAAGACCTCATTATTCCTAATCCTCTAATAACTTGAATTTGTTTTTCCCCCAAGGCATCAAATACAATCCCCTTCAATCTTGAAGCAATCCTTAAGCAAATTAGAGTGTTTTCGAGGCTTGAATTCATCATTAAGTGCCCATTCTTCATCATTCTTCTTCATTATTATTAGATCTAAGTTTCTTCTCTCTCTCTCTCTCTTGGAACCATATATATAGACTTTTATGGATATATCTATGTATTTTGTATTGTTTTATGATGATTTATTATTAGATCTAATGAAGGGAACATGAGTTGTGATCATATCTTAATGTTTTGTTATATCTTTCATTTCTTTCACCAATGTTTTAGAGGTAGGTGGCTTTACTATCAACTACTAATAAATTAGAACTTGAGTTATTAGTTTTCATTAAATGAATTTATTGAAATGATTGTGAAACCATTGTGTGATTCTTTATAGAAACCTCTTCAGGGATGGTTTTGGAATTTTCTCAAAGTTGATGGTTTTTGAAAATGTTCTTTAATGATTATTCTAAAATGATGATTTTAAAATAATGGATTTTTTTTATTCATGGAAAATATTTTTTTGAATTTTTTTAAAGAATAATAAGTTTTATGTGGAATGTTTTGTCTTGGAATTGGGAATACATGTTTGGTATGGGTTCATTTTCATTATATGTAACACTATAAAAGAGTAATGTTCCATTGGGGAACCTGGTATTAGTCACCTTGTGAGGACTTAGTGGATCAATGAGAGACCACTCATGAGTATAGAACTGTCACCTGGGCATGCATGGTGTGTGAATGTAGACATCATTATGGGTATGTTAAAAGAATGAAGAATTGGTTTAAAGGATATGTTTTTATTTATTTACATGGAAACTTATTTTATATTTGAAATAAAATATTTTAAATTTCATTTAAATTTTTATATATAAATGTACTAACGAGTTTTTTCCACATTTCATAAGTTGCAAAGTCATTAGAGAAATCTTACTAAATTTAGACCCACCCCTTGCTTGGGAACTATTGTGAATTTTCTGATGTCATCTATAGAGACCCAGGTAATGTCAATGTATCTCATTTCATTAGTGATGCTTCTTGATATAATTGGAATGGATTTTTTTGTTGTATTTTAGAGTGGTTTCAAATTTTTTGTATTGATGTGACTTTGGTGTCTTTGAGTTTTATTGGTCCTTTTAGTTTCCTTTGAGTTTGTATTTATGTTTCAACTTGTACTCTGATATGGTTATTTTTTTGTTATCTAGATTTTTATTATATATTCATACATTATATATAGATTATGTTGTTATTTTTTGTTTAGTTTGGATGTTTTATCTTTAAATGGAATATAATCCCCCAAATTTTTTTGAGGCCCTTGGCATTTATTTCTATCCTTTGGTGTCTTGGGGATGTCACATAAGGCCTAGTAACACCATCGCCTCTTCCCAATATAATGGCTGAGGGGTGGGATGTTACATTCATGATATAACATTTCAAAGGGGTAATGTATTCACCACACAAAATAAAAAAGTGGTCAATATGGTATATGTCTCATAGAAATAAAGTAGAGATGATAAACCCTTATAAAGATCATAACATTGAAGTTAGAATTAATCAATTAAGTGATTATGCGTAAAAAATCTAAATCTACATAATACTAGGGGAAATAAAACATAAATTAATTATAGGTCATTTCTCATATAATTTTATCATAACATAGATAATTAATAAGTAAAATAACCCAATAAAAAGAAATTAAGTTATGGAATCCCTTACCTCATGTCTGAATTGATTCATAAGTGACCTTAAAATTCTGTATAATCAATTTAAAAATTTTATAGTTCTATACTAGGAATATATTTATACTTATAATAAAAAAAATGGTTTTTTATAACGTCTTATCACCTAGTCATTAATAATCATTTATTATCATCTTCTTTTGGGGTGTTAACTGCTATGTTTTCATGTATGTTTTGATTTGGTAGTTATAGTTCTTGCATCATTATCAGGGTTATATATTCTCCATAATTTTAATCATGATATAAATGTCATATATATTGGTTATATACCTATTTTTAATCATCTACTAATGTCATAAATGGAAAATGAATCACATCACTTCGTGGTGGTGGTAGTTCACATGTACTCATTGGCAACGTTTCCATTTTATAATGAGTGTAAGGGTAAGAAGTTAAACGAAATATTACATTTATGGAATAATTATCATTTCATAAATATCACATATATTAATTATTTCCTTATTTATTACCATCCATGTAAAGTGATGATAAAAAATGAAGTACACCATTACGTAGAGACGATAGGCCATACGTATATATGAATTATGGTTTTGTTTCCCATTTTATAGAGAAGGGGTTGAATAAAGGTTTTTTACATAAACATAATAACATATCAATATATGGAAGATATTTATGTTATTATATTATAATGTTTGGGACATAATTGATGGATGTAGAAGAGTATGTAAAATGAAAACGCTTAGTTACCTACAATTTGAAGAACCTCATTTAACTAACACATTAAGACTTGTAGGTTGGTATTTTGGTGAGACTAGAACCTATAGAAAGTGTGTAAGAATGTTTTAAATTAATTTTTATAGTTTTTTGTTGATCTAAATGGCCCAATAACTTTTATTATGAAAGGATGGGTGGTTTCCTTATATAAGAGAGAATAGGAGCACCCATAGAATTACATAAAGTATTAAATTAATTGAAATTAATTCTCATTTTGAATTTGGACCAAATTTACATATTTAAAATATATGGTGAATATAATTTTAAATTTTCTTATAAAATAAAATTTAGTCAAGTTTATGTGAATTTTTACCATTATCTCCTAGCTTTAACCCCTTCATTGACCCTTTTGATGATTACGATGATATCAATTTTTTTACACTTTATGGGTTTAGAAAATTACTATAAAAGGAAAAGTGGCCCATAAGTAGAAAATTGTTTATATTATTGAATATATCCATTTAATATAACTAAATATAAAATTTTATGAATTTTAAATAATTTTATAAAATATTTTTTTATATAAAATACCATTAAAGTCATTTTTTAGACTATTCACTTAATTTTAATTTTAAAAAATATCAATACAGTGATTTATTTTGAATATAAATTATTAACACATAAATAATACATTATATTTATCTAAAAAGGTATAAAACTATGAATCACCTTAAAAATATTACTTTTTATGTTTTTAAAATCATTTACTTGATTTTTTACTACTTTCCCAAGTACAATGTCAGTGTTGAGTAAGCATTTAAGGTAATTATTTCATTATAAAAATTTAAAAAAAACCCATCCTAAAAAATATTCATATTAAAAATAATCTTATGTAACCATTCATTACTTGTTTTTATCCTTGTGAAATCTGTTTGTAGATATTAAAATTGAGACACTAACATTTTGAAATTATTCTTTACTTAAAATAATATGAAGATCTTTATCAAAATAAAATGGAATCAAAATTCAATAATTTTGACTATTATATGGGGATAGTAGAATCTAAATCATCTAATAGATTAAATACAAGTTTATGGATGGTTTTTAATCATTTTTACATTAGTTTTAACCCTAGTTAACCTAATTTAACTTTTGTTGTACTAATAAATTTTATCATGGTTACTACTCATAATGAGAAAAATGGAACATTTTATAAAATCTGAACATTTTTATTCTAAATATTGAATCCATTTTATCAAATACAATTCCTATAAGTGGAAAATTTGATTTTAAATTAAACTTGCAAAACATGATATAATGGTTTTCCAGAAAAATACATTTTAAGTATAAAAATGTTTTTATATCAAAATTAAGAATAATATTGATTTTAATAAAATTAATTATATTATTTTTAATAAAAAATAATTAATTAAATTTTAAAATAAATCAAAACAAAAAGTTTCTTTATATCTACTTGAAAAGAAAATACAGTTTCATATAAAATCGGTATTATTCACTATTCACTAAAAACCAATATTTTATAAAAATCCCAAAATTTCACTCTAACATAATTTTTATATGTCTATTTCAAAAATTATATCTATTTTATCGAATAAAATTTTAAAAATTTGTCGAAATTAAATATAATATTCACTCATAAAACACGGTACAAATAATTTTTGAAGAAAACATATTTAGAATCATAAAATGAATTCAATAAAAATTGAGTTCTTATTTCCTAAAAATTAATCATTACATTTCAATTGATTATGAAATTTATATATATATATATATATCATAATGTGGTCATTACTATTCATACATATAATTTAATGGAATGGTTTTATAGCCATATTTAAATAATAATATATTTATAGTATATCAAGATTCACTTAAAGAATGGTGTTTCCTATTAATAATTTTCTTAAAATTAGTATTCTCTTAAACTATGTTTTTTGGGTGATACATCATAGGTACATCTGGGCCACTTTCTTCTTCTATTTTTCTTTCATCGTTACCTCCCTTGTACTCTAATTTTTTCCTCCAGTTACGTATATGGTTTACAATCCACTACAGCATGGTAGATTCAGATGAATGTGATGGGGATTTCACTCTAACTAGGAAGAGGGTGACTCGAGAATTTTTCTACATGTGGTGGCCTATTTTTTTGAGGTACGTTACATTGAAAATTTATCTTTTTTTTGGTAAAAAAATAAATTGGAATGCCAATTGATTTTGTGGTGTTTTGGGGGATTCCACTCGAAGTAGGGATGGGTATGTAAGACGTACCCTTAGGGTGTCTTGGGGTATGGTTCCATCATAGAGATAGAGTTAAATGACGAATTATTCTTTATTCATTTTTTACTAAATTATATAATTAATTATAAATGATTATATTTGATTATGTTTGGTTCACTAGAATTATATAGGTTTCCGATGTGTGGGTGGTGAATAGTTGATCTTATATGATCTTGGGAAAGATTGGGTAGTATTTTTCGTGTTGAGAGTTAAATGGAAAAGACTTATAAAAGTTAAGAGGTCCTTATGCATCAACCCTATGGTATTTTTATTTTATTTATATTCATGTGGTATGGATGGACCTTCCACTTTAAGTGGTGGGAATGTTTAAATTGTTTAAGTATTTTAATAAATAATTAAACAATGTGATTGAATTGCATAAGGAGCTAAGAGCCCCAATGGACCTTTATGTCTTGGATAGACATCTCAGTCACTGATGGTCAAGGATATAAATTGGATCATGTTCCTTGGAATACTAGAACCTCTTAAAATTTATGGGTTAATTAAATTAAAATTGAAAGGGTTTGGTAACCATATTGGAAACTAACCTAGTGACCATTACGTGAGGAGGGATGACTCAAGATGTATATCCAAGGTGCTATCCAAGATAGGTACCCTAGATCAGTCATTCTCATTGATATAACTATGGAGTGAGTGTTCCTACCCTTCTAGGATATTTTTACTTGGGAGGTTAGACCCTGTGAGGAAGGGATGACGGGTCGGGTGTTTGGGGCAACCTATTATGCCTGGGAAGCATATGGGCTTAAGGCCATCTCCCTAGTGTGAAATACCTAGGAGTCCAAAGAGACCAAGATGATATCTAAGGGACCCTCATGGGTTCCCCTATGACTTGAGACCTCAATGAGAGTGTGTAAAAAGGAATAGGTAGAGATGGTAGTGGGAATCACCTTAGAACCCATACTAATGATGTAATCCTGAGGAGATTTGGATAGTGGTTATGGGTTTATCCATTCAAAAAGGACCTATATTATAATTATTCTTTCACCAATTTTATTTTGATGTGGTTATGGGTTCCTATATGTGTTTCCTAGGACCTATATTATGGGCCTTATGATATGGGATGGTGACTTTGGGGATACCCAGAGGTAATTAATGAGATCTGACCATTGAGACTTGCATGGCATGATTGGGGTACCATGGACTAGAGCTGATAATGCAGATGGTTAAGATTCCATATATTTAGAGCTTGGTTTGGATCTATTATAGACTTGGATCTTGGATGTTGTATTTTTTAAGATGGGTCCCCATAATCATGACAATACAAATGGTTAAGCTACCATGGATTTTGAGATCGGTGTTAATCTTCCATGGATTTGGAGCTCGGTGTTGGAGCTTCCATGGATGTGGATATCAGATGTTAGAATTTCATGGGATTGGTACTCATAGTAAGGAGGATACAGATGTTTTAGTTTATAAGTATTTTTAGATTGGTGTTATATATGTCATGGATTTTTAGATTGGTGTTGGAATTTCCATGGATTTGGATCTCAGATGTTGGACTACCATGGGATGTGTCCCTAGTGTTGTAACGATACGGTTGGGGATTTCATGGATTTATAGACCACATGTTACTGGGTTATCAAAGGAACCATAATGTTCTCTTTGACACCCTGGTATTATCCTGAGTAGGGATGGTTGATTGGGGTCTTTAACCTAAGTATCAATGATGTTTATTTATTTACTTATTCATTAATTTATTTTCTATGGTAATTTATTATTTCCAGCTAAGCATTCCACATGCACATATAAATGTATTGTTGGTTATGTATGGTACCTATTTTTTGGTTACTTGAAGAGTTTTGTAATCACACCCTACTAAAGCGGCCATGGAACTTAGGTACCTAAGAAGACCTATCAACTATCACAAGCATAGGTTTGGAAGAGACCTGGTATGATGTTGATGAACAAGGTGAGAAACTCGAGCAGGATTAGAGACTGGGATTTAGGAGAGTCTCATGGTTATAGTGGTGCCTCTGGTACTTTTATTTTATTATGTCTAATTTGTATGTGTTATCGGCCCCGTGAGAAATCATCTTTAAATGACGGTACTTCTTCTGTGTGTCATATTATTGTGGTTTGGGTGTTCCATATATCTTGTGTACTCAGATTTTCATTGTTGATGTATGTTATTTGCATATTTACCCATGATTGTTCACTCTGATATAGGGGTTATAGCCTCCCTATGATACCTCCCAGTATCCCCAATGATATTCAGAAGCCTTTGGCATTTTGGGGATGCGCTTGAGGTCATATGGTTAATCTGTCTAGTTATAGCTTATAGATTGATCCATGTTAATATATTACCAAGTTATATCATAGGGGATTTGTAACATCCCTGACCCATGTTCCACTAAGTTGGTGCCCCGATCTGGGTCGTTACATGACCTCAAGCGCACCTCCATGTATGACAGTGGTTACTGACTAGAAGCAAGTATCTAATAGGTCACATGGGGAGACTATACCCTCTTTACCAAAGTAACCCATAGTATATCACAATATAAATAGTAGAAACAATAGGAAACAACCAATAACATGCATATCCAAACATCTCCCAAACTGGGTAAAATCATAAGCAATAGAAAATATGTCATGTAATTCTACAATTCCAAGTGAACAAAATCAAAAATAAAGAAAAAAAATCAAAATCTCCAAAATAGCCCTGAAATCAAGTTTGGAACCTCATCCATGCATTTCCTGTGTCCAACTCAACTCCATAGCATAGGTCCATTGCCCTTGTCTTGACCTGCAAGCATGAAATCTGCTTGGGTACCCAATGGAGGTCGAAGGAGGGTGTGAGTAAAACTCAGTAGGCCACCACCAATGGTGTCTACAAATATCCAGTCTAACAGATCATGCAAGCAAGTATTAAATAAATAAAAATAAAAGGAAAAACAAAACAAAGACCACTAGTTAACAATATCTACTTAGATAAACAAACCAAGGTGCCAATTCAATGTCTCTATTGTCACTATTTCATCATCAATCACACATGGTTCATGGAATATGAAATTTTAATAAGAGAATAAATAGGTTCCTAACTCACTAGGGATAACATAACACAACATCATAATATCCTCACCTTGAAGCCTTAGTTTGGGTATAATGAAACTGTTATAGGAATAGATCTATGTCCCCTTCCCTAACTCGTGCATTGTGGGTGGAGTTAGAGCATCAGTCCAACTCAACCCATCAGAGGAGCCTCAGTCCTTCATCCCACACCTCATGCCATGTGCACATGCTTATCCATCCATTCACTATACACAACCATGTCACAACCAAACACAACCAATACATACAACATTCATAATCCATAACAATCAACACGGTCAATCATATTGTTCCATAACCCATTAACACGTTTTCTATTTACATCACTTAGCACATTTAGCCCAAATCCCAATCTGAATACCATTATGAAATTTATCATATTCATCATTTCACATGCACTAACTCGTTTAGGCATATCTAAAATATTTCATAAGCCTCTTACCTCAACCCCAATTAACCAATACCTCATTTAGAATTCAATAAGATTATAAACATACTAAACATGGGCTTTACAAGATCACACATCAACCTAGATCTTACTTATCTAATTCTAAGTATGAAAGTATCAGTGCACCCCATGGGTTGCCCTTTAGAGGTCAATTCATCCTCTATATGTCCCATTGGGACCATAAGGGTTTCCACTCACTATTTAGGCATTCATTATACCAAATCACATCAAAGGATCAAAAGAACAACAAGGGGTAACCATGAAATAAATAAACGCATCCCCAAATCTAAAACAAAACTATGAGATATAACTTGTAGACCACCTACCTTGAATCTGTTGATAAGATTACCCTTAATCGAAGCCTTAGATCCCGATTTAACCAACCCTTGGAGCCTCAACCAAGATCTCTCCAGAAAAAAAGGGTTTTAGAGATTCGGAAGGAGATGAGAGAAATATGTGAACCCTAATTGAAAAAAGGAAGCAAGGATGAGATTAGACTTACCTGGATCATTGATTCACAACTGAAGCCACTCTAAGCAACCGAGGAATGAAGGAGGATCACCATTAGGAGATCTTGGATGATTTGGTTCATCACTGGGGTTTAGGGGAGATGAAAGGAGGAAAGTCATGAGTTAGCCTAAAAATCATGGAGTTGCAATTTTTTAAATTTCCCAACTTTAATAGATTTCATAGTTTACCCACACGGTTTTCCAAAACATGAAGAAACCATGAAAGAGATACTTTCCCAAAATCCTTCTATCACACAGTTTCCTGGGAATTTTGCACTGTAAGCTTAACCGTGCGGTAACCGTGTGAAATCCTATGTCCAAGGTTGCACGATTATCTAGGATGCTCCGCATAGTTTTCACTAACTGTGAGAAAACTATGCAACATGAAAATAAATTCATTTTTCCTCATGTTTCATTCCCCAAACCCCTAGAATTGCCCCAATCCTTCACATAATATTTTGGAAACACTTATTTGACCAAAATAAAGTACATATACTAAAACATAAACAAAAACATACCTTATAAAAAATCATGGATCTTACAACCTCCCCACCTTAGGAAAGATCATCCTCAAGATGCTCTTCCCGAGCATCATTGAGATTCAGAAGAAAATAGATTGAGACACTAGGCCCGTATATCTGATTCCCACTCCCAAGTTTCTTTTTGAACTTTTCCATGCTACCATAAATCTCGAACCAAAGAAAAAAAAAATCCCCAAAATACCTTCTCACTATGGTCCATAATACAAACCGCATTACCCTCAAAGGACCATTAGGCTCAATCTCAATATCATCAGTTTTTATCACATGAGATGGATTATGTTGATACTGTTGGAGTTGCGAGACATGAAAAACATCATTCATTCCACTATACCACTATGGAAGATCCAATCGGTGTGCCACCGGTCCAATCCTCTCCACAATCTCAAAAGGCCCCACATACTTGGGCACTGACTTGCCTTGATTCCAAATTCAATGGGGACCCAACCTTGGCAACCCCAGAAGAAACACATTATCACCCACCATGAACTATAGAAGTCTATGACATCGATATGCATACAAATTCTACCTACTCTGAACTGTTTCCATCTTCTTTTGAATCAACTGAACCTTCTTAAACTTCTCTTGCATGAGACTCAGTCCCAACAGCTCAGACTCCCCAGCTTCTAACCAACACAATGGACATCTACATGGCCTCCCATAGAGTTCCTCAAAATGAACCATCTAAATTATATCCTGAAAAATATTGTTTTAAGCAAACTCAACAAATGGAAAGTTCTTTTCCCATGAACCACAGAAATCTAGGACGCAAGCTCTCAACATGTTATCCAATACCTGAATCGTATACCTAGATTGCTCATCTATCTATGGGTGATAATCCATACTCAACAACACCTCATTACCAAGATCCTACTGTATAAATATTATAATATTATATACAATTAATATATAATAATTATTATATGGAATACAATTTATACAAATATTTATATTATATATAATTGATATTTTATGAAATACATTTTATACAAATATTTATAAAATGTTATATGAAATACAATTTTATATTATATGTAATTAATATGTGTATTATATATAATCAATGTTATATGAAATATAATTTATACACATTTAAACTAAATATTATATAAAATACAATTTATAAAAATAAATAAATATTAATGGACATAATATTATACATATTTATGTATAAGTATAAATACGATTAAATAAAATCATATAAATATTTTATATAATATGTTCGTATAATGTATTTAAACACATTTATATATTGTGTTTTAATTATATATATATATATATATATGTATGTACATATATGTATATGTATATATATACATATATGTATATATATATACATATATGTATATATATATACATATATGTATATATATATATATATATGTATATATATGTATATATATCTATATGTATATATATGTATATATATGTATATATATATATACGTATATGTATATATATATTATGGAAGTTGATTTTTTTTTTAAAATAATGGGGGCTCACAACCCCATGTAATCTATTAAATTAGAGGGGGTTTTGAACCCCATCTAATTTAAGACATTAGAAGGGGTTTTCAACCCCCTCTCTTTTAAAGACATTAGAGGGGGTTTTGAACCCCCTCTAATTTAAGACATTAGAAGGGGTTTTCAACCCCCTCCAATTTAAGATATAAGAGGGGGTTTCGAACCACCGATAAAATCCAACTAGATATTAAAAAAACAATGCTAAAAAATTTATAGGGGGTTCAATTAGAGGGTGTCCATAACCCCCACCAAATTCAATGATTAATGAGGGTTGTATATAATTTCCCCTCTAATTTTTATAGAAAATGAATTTAGAGGGGGTTCATAACCAACCCCCTATAAATTCAATGATTAGAAGGGGTTGTGAAGAACCCACTCTAATGTTACAGAAACTGAATTTAGAGGGGGTTGTTCATAACCCCCTCTAAATAACCCCTCTAATGTGTTGTTTTTTTTGTTGTGCATCCTAAAGCAAGAATGTTAGGTGTCGAAAGTGGGATGCTTCCCTTTATCCACACCTAATATCATATAATCTTCCCAAGTACCAATGGATGCCTAGAGAGGGTGTGATAAAAATATCATTATGCCACCACCATCAATGTCTATACAAATCCATTATGTGAATATAAATTGTATAGTGTTTAGGTATATAAAATTAAAGAAGAGAAATATAAATAACTCATACCTCCTTCATCCTCAACTGGTGTCTCTGAACATGTATTCATTTAATTAGTTAATCATGTCATATTCTATAATAAGAAGATATTATGTAATGGTTTAGGTAGTACTATAATAGGAATTAATAATAATTGAGTATACATGGTGATACTAAGGAATCCTTAACCTCAAGGGTCATGCCAACTCAAAGTAGAACTCGTGCAGTCTATCTATATAGGATTTAAGTGTAATATAAGGGTACAGTCAATGAATTCCACTATAAAATATTCTAACTTATTCTATATAGCTCATCCATTATAATACTAGGATAAGAATGACTGATCCTAATGGGGTGAATCCATTTCACCACATATACAAATACATTAAGATGATTCCAAGGAGTGTGCACAAGGCATTAAAATAATTCATAAATGATATTAGGTAAATATTTGATACATAATTGAGTCATTCACATACTAAGACAGATACCAAGTTCCAATATGGGTATATCCCTTGGAAACTAGCTCAATAAATCATAATGGTGTCCTATAAGTACTCAAGTCATTCCCTTAGGAACCCATGGATAGCTCAAGTCTGACCACTCTTATAAAGATGAAAAAGTTCTAAAAGAAGCAGGAACCTTATACTCAATTAATTTATCTATATATGTAATCATGGGCCATGTAATACTCAAAAAAATTACATTCATTAAGGTCACTCCATTACCTTTAATCATAAGTGATAATGTGAATTAAAAATGTGCATCTGATTTTCAATTCAATTACATACCCATTTAACATGTTCATTCCATTAGCTTTCATTAACCATGATAAGGTGAATTAAGGACATGCAGAAAATTATCAATTCAATTTATAATTTTACTTGGCTAAGTGGTAAATATAAATATATACTTTACATAACATGCACTTAAAAATTTATTATTTATGAATAAACACTTACCATATCAAAGGTAATGTCAAACTCACCCGAACGGATTTACAAATAAACCCAACATTGATCTCCAAGGCATAATAAATAACTAACCCAACATGGGGTGGTTGAAATTGATTGTAAAACCTCTAATGAAGTCAATATGTGTCAATAGGGATTTTGAACACAACATAGAATTTTTAATTTAAGGAAGATACATTTAAGGGGAAACACCCAGTAAAACTGGAATGCACACAATAGGAACAATTTATAAATAGAAAGACTTTGAGGGATAATTTATAGAACACGTTACTTTTGCCAATAGTATATTCCTCATCCCATATCTTCCCTTAGTTTGTCCTATATTAAAAGAAAATAGAATAATATACAAATTACATAAAAATAGGGTATATGATATCACACCAAAATAGAATCTTTGGTATGAAGAATAATGAATAAATGCTCAAGTGGAATGAATCAATTAGTTAGAGGAATAAAATGAGACAAATAGAAGTCAAATTGAAGGTTAGATGGAAGATTAATCAATGAAACTACATGGATATAATGGAAGGATCTTTCCAATGTGAGAAAAAAAGGGTGTTGTTATCCGCTAGAGTGATAAAGAAAAGGAGGTGAGGTTATAAGAATTTAAGGGGAAATAGTAATTTTACCCATATTTAAATGGCTCACACGGTTTGGCATCATGTTTGACCAAAGTGTGCACCAACTGTGCATAGATTACTATCCAAGGTGGGAATCATATATTTTATGTATATTATTTGAGAAACCATGTGAAAAATATACCATTTTCCATTGTTAAAAACCGAAACATTTTCAAATGGCAATGCACCCAATGTTGCAAAGTTTCATCAAGCTCTACGGTCCCAGAAATAGTTCTTGACCACACCGCATGGTTTCATCAAATCATGCAAACTGGAATGGAATGTAAGGTTTTTTCTAACTATGTGGCCTAGTTGTTTCCTCCAAAAGATGGGGCTTCAGGCTCTGAAAAAACCTTAGGAACCATTATTTCCTCCATAACATTACTAGGCAGTCATATTAGGTCAAAAACAAGGAATTAAACCAAAATTAAAAGGTTATATTCCTTAAAGAGAAGCTAGGTTCTTATAGTATTCCCCCTTAATGGATCTCGTCCCCATGTTTCCCTTCCAAGGGTGGTGAAATTTCTTCTGAGAATAAATCTTTCCACTGAGAACATATGTTGGCCTCCCACTCCCAATTCTCTTCCTACACATGGACATGTTTCCATAGAACCCATACTAAAGGGACAAAACATCCTCAAAGAGAATTCAATGCTATGGTCAATTAATTGTATAGGATAATCCTCAAAAGAATCATCAACATCAAATTCAATATCTACATGATAAAAAATATAAGAGAGGTCAACATGGTAATGGAAAAGCTGTGAAATGTGGAAGACATTGTTCTTTGAATGGTACCTCTGATGGAATATCAACTAATACTACAATGTCCTAACTCTCTAAAAGATCTCAAAAGGCCTAACAAAACATGGTGAAAGATTTCCTTTCCTCAGTATCTGTATATTCCCATGTATGGGTGATACCTACAGGAAAGTACAGTCCCCTAACTAGAACTCTAAAGGTTCTTGATGGTGACAAATATAAGATCTATATCTAGATTGATCAGTAGAAAAATGTTTTTGATCAAATTCACCTATTCAAAAGTATCATGAAAAAGATGAGGAACTAGTAGCACTGCCTCCCATACCTCTATCCAGCATAGAGATGAACAACATGTCCTACCATATAAGGCCTCATACATAGCCATATAAATTTTTTCTGGAAATCTATTATTGTGGGAAAAATCAATGAGAGGGATATTCTTCTCCCAAGAACCTCTGAAATCAAGGAATAATTCTCAAAGAATTTCCTCCAATGCTTGTATAGTTTATTCCAACTAGCTATTGGTCTGAGGGTGAAAGTTGTGCTCAGAAGAACCTACATACCCATAGCCTTCTATAACACTTTTCAGAACCTTGATGTGAAATGAGAATCCCTGTGTAAAATTATAGAATGAGGAACCACATGTAGTGGTATAATATCATGGAAATGAAGTCTTCCTATGTAACGCCCCGACCCTAGTACCCAGGAGCCGATGCATTATTTTAATACATTGGAAAGATTATAAGTAATCAAATCCTAAAGGACTTAGCAGTTTAGTAGTTTTGGAAAGCCAAATACATACATAATTTCAACATTACAACTTGAAAATAAATACAACATATAAGTTTTATTGGGAACATTCACCACTCTAAGATTATCTGTGTTGGTCAATCATAAAAAAATTCTTCATGTCCTGAGAAAATGAAACATAAAAAAGGGGTGATCTCAAAAGCTCAATAAGGGTAATAAAAATAGTGGAATATATCATAAACATCAACAATAGGCATGGTTAATTATTTAAAATATATTCCTCTACAAATAATAAATTTGAACACATTAAGGAAGGAAAATTATCTACATAAATAATGCCATAATAAAACATAACCATAGGTATTCTACTAGTCAAATAACCACATGAACTTTTAATTACTAGATTCAAAATTAGAGAAATTCATATACCGAAAATTCTAAAATATACCATCAAGGCCTCGGCCAAGACATCTAAAAATTATTAAGTCCTCGGCCAAAACCATAAATATTCATTTTGTCAAGGGCTCGTGCCAAGGTCATAGTTTGTCTCATGAGACCTACCGATGCACTGAGGGGTTATAACGGGCCCCACTCAACACTTACTAAGTCCAATGAATTTCTCATATGAATGGGGATAAACATAAATAACATATAAATTCATATTGAAACTAATATATGAAATGTAAATAACTTTCCCCAAACAATAATCATAAACACTAACCATTTAGAGGAAATAGGTGAATGGTTTTAAGATAGCACATCCACAGTCAAGATAATCATAAACCATTAAATTAAATATGGTAGATGATATCATAAGATATGAACCTCAAGGAAGTACAAGATTCAACAAGTATGTTGACATAGATATGATACTTTTAAATGATACCATTGAAATTTTCTTGAGGAAATAATCCTTAAACATTACAAAGTGTCCCATACCAGCTTGAAATATTATAATCATAATCACATAGAATATCTTGAGAGTAAGGAGACTCTTGATATTATATACCAAAGTCAATTATATACACAACATGGAAGTAATAATTAGTGAACAAGGAGTATATCTCATAAAAGTTAAAGTGAGATGAGAAAAAACCATTTTACTTTACAAAGAAGAGTTCTTTTGGAAAATCATTTTTATTTTTCATAAACCTAGTTTTAAACATTTATATCCCAGAAAAGAAAAGTTAAGGGAATTGATATTACATATGAGTCACAAGTGATGTCCCAATGAATTGAAATCGTGTAAAAAGTGTTCTTAAAGAAGCTTTATAATTAAAACATTTTAGTGCAGTTTAAGAAATTCATTAATGAGATTTTAAAGCGCAAAGGCATGTTCGCTTTCATAAAACCATAAATGAACCAAAATATTTTTTTTACTATAAAATTTTTAACTTTATAAAGATAAATATTTATTAAAACATATTATAGGGTGAACTTCAAAAAAGGTAAGAATCTGAAAATTTCTTTGAATCGAGCTTATATTTCAGGAAGAATTTTTGAAAGATTCGTTTAAAACATATAACACCCCATAAATAAAAGTAGGATTCTTATTTTTACACATATATAGAACATTTACATATAATTTATGATAATTACATAAGAATAAAAAGAATATTATTGAGGTGAGTAGAGAATAAGAGCACCCTGAATGACAATGGAGGTTCGGGTAGAAAATATATGTAACTGTGTAATCAATGGAATCATATTCCCCAAAATTAATAATCATTAAATGATAAATTGAAAATATTTAAAATAAATTTAATCATGATATAAAACATAAATTTCAATTATAAATACACCATAATCAAGTAATATTATTGAATATGAAATATCTCAAAAAAAATAGAAGTGAGACAAAGAAACCATTTCCTTAACTCTGATGGTGTTCTTCACTTGGACTTATGGTCCTGGATAACCAAATTAAATTTATTACTTAAGATTTAAAGAACATATTGTAAATTTTATTAATTTATTATGACCTTATTAAGTTCATTCTTGGCCTTTTTTATGGGTTAAGAGGTTCAATTTCATTGTTCGGGTCCGTGTGTTTCATGATCGGTATACTTATATACATGAACAGAGAATCATGTAAAATGAGTATTGTTTTCCATAATTGAAGTTATATGATAGTAGTGAAAATCCAGAATGGTTCATGGTTGTAAATTTTATTTGGTTACTTGGAGTGAGGATGAATCATTATATAAATTATTTAATGATAACAGTTTGGGTTAACTGGTGGTTTTCGAACACCATGAACTCAGTTTTATTTAGAAGTCAAAACCATGTGTAAAAAAAGATCCCAGAACCTTTAATGATACATAATACATAAATTATAGTATGTTTCAGCCATATTAATTGTTTCATGTCCAGAATTGAAGATAATAAAAGAAATTGAAAACCCATCATCCTTGAATTTGGTAAATTAGCACATCTCAGTTGGTGTTTTCATTTTTAGTATAAAACAATGGGAAAGGAGAGATGATAAAGAATTATTACTTTATCATGAAAAATTCCATTAAATTTAAGATACTGGATTCATCACAACATTTGGAATAAATTAAGAGTGGAAATAAAAATAATGGAACTGAAAATAAAATAAAAGTTGAGTAATACCTTATGAACATTCGGCACCCCAACGGCATCGCTTAAAACTTCATAAAATATTTTGATGAGAGAAAAAGTATATCTCATAATTATTATATAATATAGAAAATAATGGTGATATTTAAATACATATCCCAAAATAATTCAATTTAAATGAAAATACAATAACATAATAAGAGTGCTTGAAAAGGAGAGAGATTTTGAGACGAAAATTCTGCAGCGTAACGGCTATGCAACATGGTTTTCGAAAACATTAAAAAGAAAGGGGACAGAGGAAACCATTCATAAAATACTCATAAAAATATTATAGGGACAGAATAATAAGGAAATAATAACATAGTATAAAAACTTGAAATACATACCACCTAAAAGAGAACATAAATGGAAAGAAATGAAAAGAGGTGTTTACCTCTTGAAGTAATCTTCCTTGAGAGCCTCTTTAGGGGAGAGTTTTTTCATATTTTGGCAATACCAAGAGCTATTTGACATGTGTAGTGACCAAGGAAGGGTATTTTGGAAGATCTTAGACAAGTCACAAAGATTTTTAGGAGTGAAAAGAAGAGGAAGTAAGGGGGGTTTTATATTGGAGGAGAGGAGTGAATTTTGAATATTTTATTCATTATCTTATTAATTCCCTCAAGACAACCAATAGTTTTGTTTCATGTGACCCCTAATAGTAATAATTTCATGTGAGTTCGAACCTAGTGGGTTTACATCATCCTTACATCACTTATGACCGAAAAAATCATGTATTTTGCATTTATTGTAAATTATAGTATTTTACTTTTTACCCAAAATTTATGTATTTTATAAGAATCCCAAAAAATCACCCTAACCATTTTTTGACGTGTATAATTCAAAAATGTAGTCCAATTTTATAAAGTAATTTTATAAATATTTTTTATTTTAATTTTTAAATAAAATCATAATTTATTCCAAAAAAACAACATAAAAACTATTACTCGCTTTATAACGCCTTAAAATTTTAATCAAGGTCCCATAAAATTATCTTATAACCATAATAAAAAAATAACGATTTATGATTACATTTTATGAAAATAAATTTCCATTTTAAATTATTAAATTAATCATAAAATTGCAATTAAAATATTTATGACATACAAAATACGAATACTTATACTCTGATCATTTTTTCACTTTTAAGATATCTAAATTGTATTTTTACATTCATGGGTGAACTTTCTATTTTTTTGGCCAATTTACTATTCATTACTATTCATATGGGTATGTTACTATTCATAAGGGTATGTTACTATTCAGAAAAAAATATTTTTTTCTTATCAAACTCTAAATATCATACTGAACGCAATGATGTATGTTATTTTTTCGAAATACAAAACACAGAGGTGGAAAAATTATGATTTCTTGGCTAAGTTATAATGAAGTGGTGTTTTGTAGAGACTCATTGTTTCATGCATTATATATTGAATTTATTTGTAAATTCTTGGGGTGTTATATTAACCCCTCCTTAAAAAATTCATCCTAAAATTTTCAAATTGAACTTCTAAAGTTAATGGTTGGTACTTGAAAATTATCTTATTGGAAACCCACATCAAGAATATGGTTAAAACATCCTATTAATAAGAGTAAATGGAAATGTATTAGTTACTACAAAACAATTCATTCAAATTAGACAACAAAGTCAAGGAAGAATAATCAAACCATCTTGTAGTGACATTAAAATATAAATCCCTATAAAATGATCAGATTAAACCATTTCGTAGATGGTTAAAATTTTAAAAATATAATGATTCAACACATTATAGTGAAGGTCTCTAAATTACCAAGATGAACTTATCATTAACCATTAATCAACAAGAATAAACTCTAAAATTCACATTCCAAACATGTGAGTAACTTCATCATGTATCCTATTGAAATATGGTAATAACTTGAATTACCATAAAAACCATATTGGAAACCTGAATTCTTCTGTATTCCTTAAGTAAGATACATGCTATTGGATATATTCCTTAAATACAAAAGTGATGTAAACTCCACAGATGATATCATAGCCACTTCTTGACAAGTAAATAATTAGTTCCAAGGTAATCATTACATATCTGAATCAATCATTTCTTTATCATTATCTCAGCATGAGATATATATCAAAGGTTGTCTTTCTCTAAATAATTTTTTCCTAAAAAGTTAATCTTTCTACTGAATCACTTTTCCTTTGTATCATTCATCACACGACCTCAAATCCTTAATGAAATAGTACTATAGTACAATCCTTATATATCTCATAATTCTTACAACAAGTACATTACTGACAAAATATTCAAATGACATGATTCATGACTAGGCATATTAATCATTATACCTCATCTGTGGTAGCATCACAACTTGATCACTATCCAAAATCATGATTTGGGGTATATTCCTTTAATTCTTGGGAAATTTATTCACATAGACCCCATATCCTTGTAGTTGAAGCATTGAATATAGGAAAATTATTTCCTTGTCTTGCAATTATGTGCATGGTGGCCTTTTTCTCTACACTTGAATCAAACTCCTTTTCCTCTCAAGCATATACCAAGGTGTTTCCTTCCACAATTATCTCATGTTGGAAAATAGATCATTCCCTTCTTCCCTTTCTCTATGTTTTTTCCTGTCATCCTCTTCTGTTTTTGCTTCCCTTCAAATCCATAGGACTCATAGAAGTCTTTACATACCTTTTCAACACATGATATTATTTCCTCCTATGATGAGGATACTTGGGAGACAATATTCCATTAAAATGATGGATTAATTCCATCATAGATATGATCCTTCTTACTCTTCTCATCTCAGGAATTGGTGAAGTTATCATTCCTTCTAATAGTTTCCATTTCTAATCAATTCCATATTATATATTAGATCATAAAATTATGAACTCTCTATATCTCTAAACGTGGTATAACACACATCATAAATCCTAGAACCATATACTTTGGTTACTATGGGGGAATAATTCTTTCATAATTGTTTTTAATAAGATTATGAATTTATCAAAGCATATCCCCTAGAAGTGTCTAACCAAGAGTGCAGCAAGGCCCTTTGTCGGGAATCAGTTCTCATTCAAGTTTAGCTCAAAGCGTGTTTTCGGGTTTTACCCCTACATATATTTATTCCAAATCTACCTCTACTTATTCGTATCTAGAAAGGGGTGTATTTTTTTGATAAACCACATAATCTATTCTTTAAAAAATTCTAGGACTTCCTTTTATTCTTATCCCCAAATTAGGGTTTTGTTCACTAATATACTTTTTCTATATCTAGTTTCCAAGATTTCTACTAAAATTTCTTTGATACAAACTATAATGCCATGACCCCAATATCCTAGATCCAGTGAAATACTTTAATACATTAACATGATTACAAGGAATCAAATACTAAAGGACCGAGTAGTTTAGTAGTTTTGGAAATCCAGACACATACATAAGTTCAGAATTACAACTTGAAAATAAATACAACATATAAGTTTTATTTGGAACATCAACCACTCTAATATTATCCTTATTGATCAATCCTAAAAAATATTTGTGACCTGAGAAAATGAAACATAATAAATGGGTAAGCTCAAATTCTCAGTAAGGGTAAAAATAATAGTTGAAGATATCATAGACATCAACAATAGGCATGGTGAATTATTGAAAACACATGCCTCTACAAACAATAAACTTGAACACATTAAGGAAGGAAAATTATCTGACTAAATAATGCCATAATAAAACATAACCATGGGTATTATACTAGTTGAATAACTACATGAACTTTCAACTAATAGCTTCATAATTAGAGAAATTCATATGTCGGACATTCTATAATATACTATCAAGTCCTCATCCAAGATGTTTAAAAATGATTAATCCCTCAGTCAAAACCATAAATAATCATTTTGTCAATGACTCGTTCCAAGACCCTAGTTTGTCTCATTAGACCAACCGAGGCACTGAGGGGCTATAAAGGGCCCCACCCGACACTTACCAAGTCCAATTAATTCCTCATATGAATGGGGATAAACATAAATAACATATACATTCATATTGAAACTAACATATGATATGTAAATAACTTTCCCCGAACAATAATCATAAACACTAACCATTCTGAGTAAATTGGTGAATGGTTTTAAGATAGCACATCCATAGTCAAACTAATCATAAACCGTTAAATTAAATATGGTAGATTATATCATAAGATATAAACCTCAATTAAGTACAAGATTCAACAAGTATGTTGACAAAGATAAGATACTTTAAAATGATACCATTGAAAATTTCTTGAAGAAATAATCCTTAAAGATTACAAAGTGTCCCATACCACCTTTAAATATTCAAATAATAATCCCTTATAATATCATCATAATAAGGATACTCTTTATATGATATATAAAAGGGTAGTACACACACCACGTGCAAGTAATAAGTAGTGAAAAAGGTATATATCGCATAAAAGTTAAATTGAGATGAGATAAATCCATTTTACTTTGGAAAGAAGAGTCCTTTTGGAAAATAATTTGTATTTTTCATAAACCTATTTTTATAAATTTATATCCTAGAAAAGAACAGGAAATGAAATTTATATTATATTTGAGGCACAATTGATGTCCCACTGATGTGAAATCCTGTAAAAAGTGTTCTTAAAGAGGCTTTATAATTAAAACATTTTAGTGTGGTTTAAGAAATTCATTAATCATATTTTAAAGTGAAAAGGCATGTTGGCTTTCATAAAACAATAAATTAACAATAATATATTTTACATTGTAAAATTTGTGACTTTATAAAGATAAATATGTCTGAAAACAAATTATAGGGTGAACTTAAAAATAGGTAAGAATCCGAGAAGTTCCTTATATGGAGCTTGTATTTTGGGAAGAATTTTTTAAAGATACATTTAAAACATGCCACTCCCCATAAATTAAATTAGGATTATTATTTGTACACATATATAGAACATTTAAATATAATTTATGAGGATTACATAAGAATAAAAATAAAATCATTGAGGTGAGTAGAGAATAAGAGCAACCCAATTGACAATGGAGGTTCAGGTAGAAAAGACATGTAACTCTGTAATAAATGGAATCGTACTCCACAAAATTAATAATATTTAAATGATAAATTGAATATCATGAAAATAAATTGAATCATGATATGAAATATCAATTTGAAGTATACATAGACAATACACAAGTAATAGTAGTGAATACGGAATATCTCGCAAAAATGGAAGTGAGATGAAGAAACCCTTACCTTAAGTCTGATGGTGTTCTTCACTTGGTCTTAGTTTCTTGGATAAAAAAATTAAATTAATTAATTAAAATTTTAAAAAACCTCTTATACATGTAATTAATTTATTATAACCTTATTAAGTTCATTCATGTCCTTTTTTATGGGTAAAGGGATTCAATTTCATTGTTCGGGTCCGAGTGTTTCATGATCAGTATACTTATATACATGAACGAAAGATCATGTAAAATGGGTATCACTGTCTAGAATTAAAGTTTTATGTTATTATTGAACATAAAAAATTTTACATGGTTTTAAAATTCATTTGGTTACTTGGAGTATGGATGAATAATTATATAAATTATTTAATGATAACTGTTTGGGTTAATTGGCAGTTTTTGAACACCATGAACTCATTTTTATTTACAAATAAAAACCATGTGTAAAAAAATATTCCAGAACCATAGATGATAAATAATACATAAACTATAGTATAGTTCAACCATATTAATGGTTTCATTATCATAATTGAATACAATAATATAAATTCAAAACCCATCATCCTTGAATGTGGTAAACTAGCACATCTCAGGTGGTGTTTTATTTTTTAGTATAAAAAAATGGGAAAGGAGAGATGATGATGAATTATTACTTTATCACAGAAAAATTATATTACATGTAAGATACTGGAGTCATCACAACATTTTTAATAAATTAGGAGAGGAAAAAAATAATGGAACTCAAAATAAAAGAAAATTTGAGAAATCCCTTACGAAAATTCGACAGCCTAACGTCGCTGCTTAAAATTTCATAAAATATTTTGATGAGGGAAAAATGGTATCTCATAATTATTAAATAATATAGAAATTAAGGGATATATTTAATGATATATACCAACATAATCCAATTTAATGAAAAGACAATAACATAATAATAGTGCTTGAAAAAAAGAGATATTTTGAGATGGAAATTTTGCAGCATAATGGCTATGCAACATCGTTTTAGAAAACATTCAAAAGAGTGGGGACAGAGGAACCCATTCATAAAAGAAAAATAAAAATATTATAGAGACAAAATAATATGTAAATAAGAACATGGTATGAAAATATGAAATACATACCACATAAAAGAGAACATGAATGGAAAGAAATGAAAAGAGGCGTTTACCTCTTAAAGTAATCTTCCTTGAGAGCCTCTTTAAGGGATAGGTTTTGGTCTTTTGGAAAGACCAAGTTCTCTTGGACGTGGGGAGTGACTAAGGAAGGGTATTTTTTTAGAGCTTATATAAGGTACAAGGATTGGGAGGAGTGAAGAGAAGAGGAATTTGGGGTTACAATGGAGGAGAGGAGTGAATTTTGAATATTTTATTCATTATTTTATTAATTCCCTCAAGACAACCAATAGTGTTGTTTCATGTGACCCATAATAGTAATAAGTGTATGTTAGTTAGAACCTATTGGGATTACATCATACTTACATCACTTATCACCCAAAAAATTATGTATTTAGCATTTATCGTAAATTATCATATTTTACTATTCACCCAAAATTTATGTATTTTAGAAAAATCCAAAAAAATTACCCCAACAATTTTTTGACTTGTACAATTCCAAAATGAATTACAATTTTTTAAAATAATTTTCTAAATATTTTTAATTGAATTTTTAAATAAAATCCTAATTTATTCCAAAAAACGACATTAAAACTATAATTCTTTTTATAACGCATTCAAAAATTAATTAAGGTCCCATAAAATTATCTTATAACCATAAGAAAAAAATAACAATTTATGGTTACATTTTATGAAAATAAATATCTATTTAAAATTATTAAATTAATCAGAAAATTTTAATTAAAATATTTATGACATACAAAAATACCAATACTTATACTATGATCGTCTTTTCACTTTTAAGATCTCTAAATTGTATTTATACATTCATGGGTGAAGTTTCTTTTTTTTGGAAAATTTACTATTAATTACTATTCATTAATATTCATATGGGTATGTTAATATTCACCAAAAATTTTGTTTGTCTTATCAAACTCTAAATATCATGCCGAATGCAACCGTGTATGTCAGTTTTTTGAAAGTCAAAACCCAGAGGTTAAAAAATTATGTTTACTTGCCAAGGTTATAAAGAAGTGGTGTTTTGTAGAGACTCAGTGTTTCATGCATTCTATATTAAATTTATTTGTAAATTATTGGGGCCTTACATCCTATCTCATCAACTAAGAAACTCTATCGGATATGAAGGAAGTGGGATACCTTCATCAGTTGATCCATGACTACCCAAACCATGTCTCTACCTTGAGACAACCTTGGTAAACCAATAAAAAAAATCCATTACAATGACATCCCATTTACATTCCAAGACTGTTGATGATTGTGAAATCCAGCAGATAGATGGTGTTCTACCTTTACCTACTGAAAGGTGGAACACCTAGTGATAAAACATGTGATCTGAAATTTCATCCCAAGCCATTAATACTGAGGGTGCATATCATGATACATCTTAGAGATTACTTGGTTCAATTCCCATAGAAAAGCATGATATTATAACATCTAATCCTCTAACATATCAATAAGAACCCAGATATGACCATGTATATGCAGGATTATATCACTATCAACAGAACAATCTAGAGACAGGTCCTGACCTGAAATACTTTCCTATAGGACCAAACCTTCATGATATAAAAATTTCCTTCTCTTAACCCTATCCAATAGTGATTAGTTAACTAATATGTCTATATGAAAAGGCTACTTATGAATCTTTGGAAACTCCATATGTATGTCTATCATATTTCATTCATCACTTTCTTCCTAAATGGATTTTTTCTGAGTTTTCCATCTCAGCGCATCAGCTATAACATCGCATTTACTAGGAACATGGGCAAGCTTGCAGTTAAAAGATAAAATTTATTCGACCCATATTCACTCTCTGATATTCAAGTCACACTAAATAAAGATATATTTGAGGATTTTTTCCCATACAAACTAAAAAGAACTCTCCCATCAAATAGTGTCTCCCAAAAAATAAGGCATGGAAAACTACTACTAACTCGAGGTTGTGCATCAAATAATTACACTTGTGAGGCTTCAATTGGAGAGAGTTGTATATAACAACTTGATCTTTCTACATCAATAATACACCCAACTTGATGCATGATGCATCACAGAACACTATATAGTCTCTACTGGGATCTAGTAGAATCAATATTAGTGTTGAAGTAAGTCTTCCTTTTATCTCTTGAAATGATTCCTCATACGCTTCAGACCAAAAGAACTCATCACCCTTCGTAGTCAAAACAATAAGTGGTTCTTCAAGGTGTTATAAGTATTGTATGAAATACCATTAATATCTATCTAACCCCATGAAACTTCATATATCATACACATTCTTGATCTGATCCTAGGAAACTATGGAACTCACCTTCTCTATGTCAACTGATACTCCTGATTCTGAGATAATATGACCCAAGAATTCTAACTTATAAATCCATAAGTTTCACTTTTTGAGATTATCACATAATATATTATCTATTAGTTAACAAAATATAATCTCAATATGTTTATCATAGTCACTTTGAGCATGATAGTACACCAAGATATCATCCAGAAAATTGTGAAAAAGGAATCCAAATAGGGGTGGAATGTAGAGACCCGTATCCTGACGTACATGGACATTACATTACATTTGCGGAATACTTAATACATAACAAAAACACACACTAAAGGATCGTAATAGTTTAGTGTCTTTGGAAACTCGGAACATAATCTTCTAATCCTGGTGAAAGATCTTCAATATCTCCCGTAAAGATCTTCCATTTTTTTTTTACCTAAAACCTTTCTTTATATCCTGGGGAAAAGAAAACATAAAAGGGTGAGCTCAAATGCTCAGTAAGGGTATACAAAAGAAATAAAAATCATATCATATCTTTTTGAAAATCACAACCTGCAAAAGAGATCATAATATCTTAACATGGAACAAATCATAGAAGTGAAAATGAGATCCCCATAATCATAACATAAGACTTGAAACTTTGTGGCATGCACACATAATCATGGAAAATCATTTCTTGTTAGTCATGACTCATTGCCAAGACTATCTTAGTGGACAAAGTCCCTTTCTGAATCGAGTTCACTCCTCGTTTCAGTCCTGTATCACTGAACCGAAATAACCTTCCGTTCCAGCCATGTCTATCTCATGAGATATAAAATCTTTACCCAATGCATTGGAGGGAGATATAGGTCCCACCCATCTTATAATGAATCCTTTCTTATGTGTGCCACATAATCATAAAACATACATCATCGCATAACACATGTAACAAAAATGGGATTCTTGAAACATCATGACATCATAAATCAATTCATATAAGATAAAGGAATTCATAAACATAATTCCATCACAACATAGTCAAATCAATGTAAAAATATGGATAGAAACAGAACTCTTTATTATCTTAGATGGAAAATAATTTTGATAAAACACTTGAATTGAATTCTTGAGGAAAATATCCTTTCTTTTTCAAAATCAATTTCTTTTCACAAAACATCATGCAACTTTAAAAGAAAGAGATTTTATTGAAAATAGTCATGAAATCTTTTAGAGGAAGCTTCATGAAAATAAGGCTTTATAAAACAGTAGAAATCCGTTCGTGCCGTATAAGTTAAAAAAAAACATTCTTCGTACTTTTGTCGGAAAAGTCAAAAAGTACCTCGTACGGAAAAACGACAAAAGATTCCTTTCATATTCTTTACTGAAAACTCACCTAAGGGTAAAATTGGATTTAAACTATTGCAAGTGGATGGAAACAATATTTCATATTGAGGGAACATGGATGTGGATGATAAAATACACCCCAGTAAATACTTACGAATAAACAATCTCGGATAAAAATGAGATTGTGATATTTCCCTTACCTTAGGTCCGATTAGCTTTGTACGTGTCCGAAGCTCCTGTATAATGGTTTAAATAATGTTATTGACTTATTCCAGAATCATACATATTTATATGATATCATATATGGTCGTATTATTAGCTTCTTGTTAGTAATATTTCATTGTTACTTGTTACTCGGGTCTTTATAACTTTTTGTTCTTATGCGTGTTTTGTCGAATAAATTCTTATTCTTATCTTTAGGTTATAGATAATTCATTTCCAGAATGGTATTAGTGTATTATATACCATATTCATTCATTCAATTCATTTATATAATCATTATGAAATGAAGATCATGTAGAACGAGTCGCATCACATCGTGGAGACGGTATTCCGTACGTACGCACGAGTGATGATATCATTCCTATGATCGTGGAATTGTATTGGAGTATATATATATTATTTCAGTATCAATATTACTTCATAATAATCATATTTAGTTACTCATTACACCATTATAACCATCCTTGTAAGGTGATGGTGGAAAATAGATTACACCACGGCGTGGAGACGGTATTCCGTACGTACGCACGCGCGGTGATTTCATTTTTCCGTAGGATGGATAGAAGGTGAATTAGGGTTGTTTCATATTTATAATAACATATCAGTATGTAAGTAATACTTATGTTATTACTTTATCATGAAACAACTAAAGAAGAAGAAGTTGAAGAAGAAAGAAATTGAAAAGATCGGTAATGGATATTACCTCTTATTTGGAACGCCTCTTTGAATCCTCCACTTAAGGAACTAAGATTGGTCTTTGGAGAAGACCAGGACCTCTAGGATTATTATAGGGAAGTGGAGAAGGGAAAATGGCAGGGGTTGGCCGAGCTTGAGTGCTCAAATTGGTGTGAGGAGGAGGGGGAGGAGGTGCCCTTTTATAAGGGAGGAGAGGGGCACCTTAGGAATTCTTAAAAATATTAATTTATAATAAATCTAACCCCACTTAAAAACCTCCAAAAATGACTCATATTCGAAGATTAGATGAGATAGGGTTGTAATCTCATCAACCAATCAAATTTAGACATGTTTGGATATTATTTTAAACCTTATCAATTATATTTAACTCCAAGTTAAATAATTTAACTTTTACCGTGTCTTTTTGTTTTCTTTCACTATATGGTTAATAAACTTACTATAACATGCCAAAAGAACCACAAATTGTTTATTATTAATATATATATCCTTATCTAAGTCATTTGGCCGAACCTTAGATTTTTAGGAATAAAATAACAATTAATAATATAATATTTGATTTAAAAACTATTTTGTGTCAATTTTGACACTATTTGATATATGATTTTTGTGAAAGTCATAACAGAATTATATGTTCGAACCAAGTTGATTAAATCAACATTAATATATCATAGTAACCTAGAAAATTAGTGGAATTCATAAAAAATCTCAAATTACATTTATTTTGGTGTTTATAACATCAATTATGTCAATATTTCATTAATAAGATAATTACTGCATCATCGTTGTGTCATAAATAAATTAAATTATTTGATGTCTAAAAATTACAAATAAAATACCATAATGTAGGAAATCTTTTTAGCTTTCTAATGAATATTTACAATCGAATTTATCTTATGTATAACCCCATATTAAAAATGATTTACTTATTAAACTTTGATTTTAACTATTTTAACCCTTCTTTAAATAAATTCATAATAAATGTCCTAATCTAATCCAAGTGGGCCTAAATGGTCATATTTTATTCCTAAGTTTGTTTTTGGTCGAATTAAACTTGTCCAATAGAATTAGGACATGTGTTAGGGTAATAGTAATATCATATTTACCCTTAGTTACCCTATTTACTATTAACCGCGGTAAAAAAAAGTAAAAAGTTACTATTCACCAAAAATTATTTTCATCTCATTGAACCACATTTTAGTCCTTGATATTAACCGTGTCTCTCGGATTTTCGAAATTCCATTCACAGAAGTGGTAAAATTAAGTTTTATGCAAAATTCAGTTTTTAACCTACCACTTAGTGGTTTCACTATTCATCAAAAATTGAAAGTTTTCAGAAAAATGCCAAAATTTCATCCTAAGCTATATTTCATATTCCGAATTCAAAAATGAAGTCTATTTTACCAAATTCATAACATAGAAGTTGAATTAATTAATTTTATAATTAAATCCCGCTATTAAAACAAATAGCGTGTTTTTACGAAACAATATCTATCAAAAGATTGACACTTGTTTATGTCAGGTTTAAATGTGAAATTACGTCCAATGACCAACATTGTATTAAATTGTAAAAATATATTCTAAATATACTTTAAAACCACTCAAATTAATGATTTATCACTATTAATTATTTCGATTAAAAAAGTTGTTTTTAATTATAATTTAGTAATTTTCACTATTCATCAGAATATGAAAGTTATCCGAAAAGTACCAAAATTTCACCTTAGGCTAAATTCGATACTCCGAATCCAAAAATGAAATCCATTTTGAAAAATAAAATTTACAAAATTTCAAAAAGTGGTTATTACTATTCATAACGGCTAGTTTTAATAGCATATCGCTGTTTAGTGAAACTCGTTATTGCGTACTACACACACTATCGAGGAAGGTTGCGATTGCGTGTAATGCAAGGCAATTCAAGGATGCGTGTTGTGCAACCTCCTTTTGGTGTAGCGTACAACACAAGACATTAATAAAATTAAAAAGAATATTTTTCATAAAATCTTGGGCTGTTACATTCTACCCCCCTTAAAATGAATTTCGCCCTCGAAATTCGTCGGGGTTATAAATGGTTTTCTATTCGAAAGTTTCCCACATCGTAAAAAGGAATACCAAAACATGGCTTTAAAAACTAAAGTATGAAATGTAACGATTACCCAAATAAACTAATTGTTGGGTTTCCACATAGGTAAAAATATGGATATGGAAGAAAAATCTAACCATCATGTTCTGATGGAGAGTGGTAGAGAACATGGCTATGGAAAAGCCAAAAATCACAAATCCATAAATTTGTGATGATATAAGGTACCATCTGATTCCTCAGGTATAAGATCACTAGGACAACATTTTTGGTTTTCAAGATCATTTCCCTATAGTTGAAAATTTGAATTAGAATAAATACTTACTTTATTTTGGTACAATCTCACTGTTGTTCGTGCCTTGAACAATTTCCACTTCATCTCTTAAATAAATGAAGTTGAATTTGTTATTCGTGAAGTGTTAGCAGATAATGTGATAGAATGACGGGTCATTCCATCTGTCTCAAACAAAAGGTTAGCAAAAATTATATGCATAAATCGATCTATAGTGAGATTAATCATATATGGTTCCTAAAATAGACTTATACTTCATATATCATACTGCTTAATATAATAAAACTAGTTTCTACTAAATAGGGACTTCCTGTAGGTCAGTGGTAGGCGATAAAGGCCAGTCGCACTTCGGTTGTGGGTTCGATTCCTATAGCCTTGTCCGAAGCGATGGGCTGTCGCCCGTCCTGCAGGTTGTCCTTTTTCTAAAACTATATTACTATAACATCCCATCAATAATATCGAGAAAACTTCGATCCTTAAACAATACTCACTTATGTCCAACATAATCCATTTCAATCTTTAGGCTTATCCATAATACTGCAGTCCACTCTCATAATATAGTGACAACGATTACCAGAGATTTAATACTGTCGTTGGTCCCCACATATCATAAGATATGTTTTGTTGGTCACATTCTAAACATTCAAAGTCCTTAATCATGTATTCTCTTGAATACCTTAGTGAAAACATGAATGCAGTTAAAAGTTAACACTTTCCACATACCAAAATCCTCAAAATTCTATATACTCAATCCATGATATCACTTAGTCCTTATATCAATCATGAGCTCATGAATATTGTTAAACATTTCATTTTCTTATTTTCCCTTCATTATGCGCATATCATCTTATTTCCAAAAATATCTCAATCACTTTGAATACCACATTAAACCAATACATAAATATTCCAATACTCCATGATACAACATTATTTTGGAATCCCATTACATAAACACTTAATCATTCCACCACATCGTTATCATATTCAACATTGCCAATAGTGATCGCATGTGATTTCCCTTTGTCCTTTGCCTTCAGTGGTTGCTCATGTTGATCATCACTAACCCTTGGATTAGGGCAATTATTAGCATAATGCCCTATTTCCTTGCACTTGAAGCATTGAAGTGTTGGCGGTGCGTTCTCTGCAGTGTTTGCTTTATTCACATCATTAGAAACCCTTTTTCCATTACTTCGACACTCAGCTGCTCGATGACCTTCTTTTCCACACTTAAAACATTTTCTAGTTCCTTTAAGACAATCTCCACCATGCTTCTTTCCACACTTTGTGCATAAGGAAACATTCATCTTCTTTTCACCATTATTATGAGATTTCTCCTTGAACTCCATCTTTCGTTTCTTGTCAAAACCATGAGATGGATATGTAACACCAACTTCCATTTCTACCTTGATAGCACAACGCACAATTTCTTCATAGCTACTGAAGTCTCTTATAGCTAATGCCCTTCGAAGACTTGGTTTTAAGCCACTGAAAAATCGATCAACTTTACTTTCAGGTTGGATGATAATTCCAGAAGCGTACCTTGCAAGTCTTGTAAAATTTGCTTCATAGGTACCAACAGATTCATCATCCCTTTGCTTCAGTTCAAGAAACTCTTTCTCTATCTTTGTTCGAAGAATACGAGGGAAGTACTTACTGAAAAACAAGTTCTTGAACTCGTCCCATTCCATGGACTCAATTTCATCCCTTGGCCTTGTATTCTTGATAAGATTCCACCATTGATCAGCTTCACCTTCTAAACGATATACTGCTAAGATGACTTTATCATGTTCAGAACATTGAAGAACTGAAAATATCTTTTCAGTGGTACTGATCCATTGTTCAGCAACAAGTGGATTGGAAGTCCCACTGAAAGAAGGTGGACGTTGCCTCATGAAGGACTCAATAGAATATTGTTCCCTTCTCTGCTCATTTGGAAGTCCAGAATGATTCATAGCTTGTGTAAGTATATCAATAAGATTTTGCACTCCATCTCCCATAACATTTGTTTGTTCAGGAGGGCAATCATTGCATTGTCCATTGCATTGATCAACACGGTTCCTTCGGGTTCCAGCCATCGTCTAAAACCCAAAAAGAATAGTGTGAGAGGCAAAAATCATGCTAGGGAAAACAACATAATAAAGGGGGAGTACCTTCAATATCCAACATCTTAGGTTTAATTCTATGATCGTTAGCGTAATTCTATTACTATAACCTATACGTATACTTATCCCTAGGGACATCCCTAGACATACCTTAGAAATATCTCTAGGGATCTCACTAACGTTTTCGCATCCTAGTTTCCAAAGGTTGACTAAACCTTTCCTCTGATACCAACTGTAGAGACCCGTATCCTGACGTACATGGACATTACATTACATTTGCGGAATACTTAATACATAACAAAAACACACACTAAAGGATCGTAATAGTTTAGTGTCTTTGGAAACTCGGAACATAATCTTCTAATCCTGGTGAAAGATCTTCAATATCTCCCGTAAAGATCTTCCATTTTTTTTTACCTAAAACCTTTCTTTATATCCTGGGGAAAAGAAAACATAAAAGGGTGAGCTCAAATGCTCAGTAAGGGTATACAAAAGAAATAAAAATCATATCATATCTTTTTGAAAATCACAACCTGCAAAAGAGATCATAATATCTTAACATGGAACAAATCATAGAAGTGAAAATGAGATCCCCATAATCATAACATAAGACTTGAAACTTTGTGGCATGCACACATAATCATGGAAAATCATTTCTTGTTAGTCATGACTCATTGCCAAGACTATCTTAGTGGACAAAGTCCCTTTCTGAATCGAGTTCACTCCTCGTTTCAGTCCTGTATCACTGAACCGAAATAACCTTCCGTTCCAGCCATGTCTATCTCATGAGATATAAAATCTTTACCCAATGCATTGGAGGGAGATATAGGTCCCACCCATCTTATAATGAATCCTTTCTTATGTGTGCCACATAATCATAAAACATACATCATCGCATAACACATGTAACAAAAATGGGATTCTTGAAACATCATGACATTATAAATCAATTCATATAAGATAAAGGAATTCATAAACATAATTCCATCACAACATAGTCAAATCAATGTAAAAATATGGATAGAAACAGAACTCTTTATTATCTTAGATGGAAAATAATTTTGATAAAACACTTGAATTGAATTCTTGAGGAAAATATCCTTTCTTTTTCAAAATCAATTTCTTTTCACAAAACATCATGCAACTTTAAAAGAAAGAGATTTTATTGAAAATAGTCATGAAATCTTTTAGAGGAAGCTTCATGAAAATAAGGCTTTATAAAACAGTAGAAATCCGTTCGTGCCGTATAAGTTAAAAAAAAACATTCTTCGTACTTTTGTCGGAAAAGTCAAAAAGTACCTCGTACGGAAAAACGACAAAAGATTCCTTTCATATTCTTTACTGAAAACTCACCTAAGGGTAAAATTGGATTTAAACTATTGCAAGTGGATGGAAACAATATTTCATATTGAGGGAACATGGATGTGGATGATAAAATACACCCCAGTAAATACTTACGAATAAACAATCTCGGATAAAAATGAGATTGTGATATTTCCCTTACCTTAGGTCCGATTAGCTTTGTACGTGTCCGAAGCTCCTGTATAATGGTTTAAATAATGTTATTGACTTATTCCAGAATCATACATATTTATATGATATCATATATGGTCGTATTATTAGCTTCTTGTTAGTAATATTTCATTGTTACTTGTTACTCGGGTCTTTATAACTTTTTGTTCTTATGCGTGTTTTGTCGAATAAATTCTTATTCTTATCTTTAGGTTATAGATAATTCATTTCCAGAATGGTATTAGTGTATTATATACCATATTCATTCATTCAATTCATTTATATAATCATTATGAAATGAAGATCATGTAGAACGAGTCGCATCACATCGTGGAGACGGTATTCCGTACGTACGCACGAGTGATGATATCATTCCTATGATCGTGGAATTGTATTGGAGTATATATATATTATTTCAGTATCAATATTACTTCATAATAATCATATTTAGTTACTCATTACACCATTATAACCATCCTTGTAAGGTGATGGTGGAAAATAGATTACACCACGGCGTGGAGACGGTATTCCGTACGTACGCACGCGCGGTGATTTCATTTTTCCGTAGGATGGATAGAAGGTGAATTAGGGTTGTTTCATATTTATAATAACATATCAGTATGTAAGTAATACTGATGTTATTACTTTATCATGAAACAACTAAAGAAGAAGAAGTTGAAGAAGAAAGAAATTGAAAAGATCGGTAATGGATATTACCTCTTCTTTGGAACGCCTCTTTGAATCCTCCACTTAAGGAACTAAGATTGGTCTTTGGAGAAGACCAGGACCTCTAGGATTATTATAGGGAAGTGGAGAAGGGAAAATGGCAGGGGTTGGCCGAGCTTGAGTGCTCAAATTGGTGTGAGGAGGAGGGGGAGGAGGTGCCCTTTTATAAGGGATGAGAGGGGCACCTTAGGAATTCTTAAAAATATTAATTTATAATAAATCTAACCCCACTTAAAAACCTCCAAAAATGACTCATATTCGAAGATTAGATGAGATAGGGTTGTAATCTCATCAACCAATAAAATTTAGACATGTTTGGATATTATTTTAAACCTTATCAATTATATTTAACTCCAAGTTAAATAATTTAACTTTTACCGTGTCTTTTTGTTTTCTTTCACTATATGGTTAATAAACTTACTATAACATGCCAAACGAACCACAAATTGTTTATTATTAATATATATATCCTTATCTAAGTCATTTGGCCGAACCTTAGATTTTTAGGAATAAAATAACAATTAATAATATAATATTTGATTTAAAAACTATTTTGTGTCAATTTTGACACTATTTGATATATGATTTTTGTGAAAGTCATAACAGAATTATATGTTCGAACCAAGTTGATTAAATCAACATTAATATATCATAGTAACCTAGAAAATTAGTGGAATTCATAAAAAAATCTCAAATTACATTTATTTTTGTGTTTATAACATCAATTATGTCAATATTTCATTAATAAGATAATTACTGCATCATCGTTGTGTCATAAATAAATTAAATTATTTGATGTCTAAAAATTACAAATAAAATACCATAATGTAGGAAATCTTTTTAGCTTTCTAATGAATATTTACAATCGAATTTATCTTATGTATAACCCCATATTAAAAATGATTTACTTATTAAACTTTGATTTTAACTATTTTAACCCTTCTTTAAATAAATTCATAATAAATGTCCTAATCTAATCCAAGTGGGCCTAAATGGTCATATTTTATTCCTAAGTTTGTTTTTGGTCGAATTAAACTTGTCCAATAGAATTAGGACATGTGTTAGGGTAATAGTAATATCATATTTACCCTTAGTTACCCTATTTACTATTAACCGCGGTAAAAAAAAGTAAAAAGTTACTATTCACCAAAAATTATTTTCATCTCATTGAACCACATTTTAGTCCTTGATATTAACCGTGTCTCTCGGATTTTCGAAATTCCATTCACAGAAGTGGTAAAATTAAGTTTTATGCAAAATTCAGTTTTTAACCTACCACTTAGTGGTTTCACTATTCATCAAAAATTGAAAGTTTTCAGAAAAATGCCAAAATTTCATCCTAAGCTATATTTCATATTCCGAATTCAAAAATGAAGTCTATTTTACCAAATTCATAACATAGAAGTTGAATTAATTAATTTTATAATTAAATCCCGCTATTAAAACAAATAGCGTGTTTTTACGAAACAATATCTATCAAAAGATTGACACTTGTTTATGTCAGGTTTAAATGTGAAATTACGTCCAATGACCAACATTGTATTAAATTGTAAAAATATATTCTAAATATACTTTAAAACCACTCAAATTAATGATTTATCACTATTAATTATTTCGATTAAAAAAGTTGTTTTTAATTATAATTTAGTAATTTTCACTATTCATCAGAATATGAAAGTTATCCGAAAAGTACCAAAATTTCACCTTAGGCTAAATTCGATACTCCGAATCCAAAAATGAAATCCATTTTGAAAAATAAAATTTACAAAATTTCAAAAAGTGGTTATTACTATTCATAACGGCTAGTTTTAATATCATATCGCTGTTTAGTGAAACTCGTTATTGCGTACTACACACACTATCGAGGAAGGTTGCGATTGCGTGTAATGCAAGGCAAGTCAAGGATGCGTGTTGTGCAACCTCCTTTTGGTGTAGCGTACAACACAAGACATTAATAAAATTAAAAAGAATATTTTTCATAAAATCTTGGGCTGTTACATGGAAACCCCTATTCATCGATGTCATAAAAATGTAAGGCATGTTCATAAGACCAAATAGTATAAACATATAATCATATAAACCATACCTACATTAGAAATCTATATATGGTATGTATGAAGGCCTAAATCATGCCTGATGATAGCCATATCTCAGGTCAATTTTTTAGAACACTCTAGATCTTTGGAGCTAGTCGAAGAGGTCATCTATTCAAGGAAAAGGATATTGGTTCTTAATTGTAATCTAGTTTAACTATTTGTAATCCACGGAAATTTGGAGGGTTCTTTCCACCTACTTAGTGGAAAGTATTGGAAACCCCCAAGGAAAAGTATTATCTTATATAAATCCTTTAGATTCAAAATCATATAGCTGCCTCTTGAGCTCCTGCAGCTCAATGGTAGCCATCCTAGAGTGAGAAATATATATTGTATCTGCTCTTAGAATGATCTCAATCATAAAATCTACCTCCATATAGGAGGTAGTCTATAAAATTAGTTCAGAAAAATATCCCTATAATGATCCACTATAAGAGGCAAATATGTCAGACAAACAGTCTGATTGTCCAAGAAAATACTAGAAATCGAGACTATTGCTCCTCCCAACCCAATATTGGTTCTAACTCTATTGCCTTGACATCCCAATCACCTTTGGGAATATTACTATTACCCTATAGTAATGTAAATGACACCCAACAGAGATAGTATTCCACTTATGCATGATAGGGTACAAACTAGTCTATCCTGAGAATGAAATCAAAGTCCATAGGTCCCGTAAGAAATGATAACTACCAACCTCAAGAGGATAGACCTTACATTGATTTATACCTTTTGATCGTACACCCAATGGTGTGTCTAGGGACATCACCCCACAAAATTATATAACTTCAAGCCCAAGGATTTCCAAGATCGATACTGAGACAAAGGCGTGTGAGGCACATGTTTCAAATAAAGCATATACAATAGTAGTGGCTACTATAATAATACCTCTTATATTACATGGTCATGCACTCTCCTACTAGGGTATATATTATAATTAATGAAACTAGCCTAATACATAGCCCTGAGCAACAGCTAGACTACCTTGAGTAGGTCCACCCTACTGGTTTTAACATCCCGGTTCCGGGTGCCACCCAGAGGTGCCCCGTACCTGTTTGGTCACATGGCCTCAAGCGCATTTCCACAAACTCCAGAGGCTACCGACTAGCAGTGAGGGCCTTGGGTGTGATAGTGGGGAAACTATTCCCTCATTGGTAGAGTAATGTAGCGGAAATAAATATATAACAGTATCATAAGTAGTAAGAATACCATAAAATAGTAAACAGTGAAAGACTGAAAGTA
Source organism: Viscum album (assembly GCA_963277665.1). Lineage (NCBI taxonomy): Eukaryota > Viridiplantae > Streptophyta > Magnoliopsida > Santalales > Viscaceae > Viscum > Viscum album. Next base: position 1,885,357,119 of record OY728137.1, on the reverse strand, counting down.
AATAAACAACTAGAGCACATATATAAATGATTCATGTAAAATATGTCTAAAAAATCATCCGAACAATTCACAATGCTGAAATACAGTAATAAACCAAAATAAAAAGGTAAAAAAGTAAACAAGTCCAGTAGCATCACAATCCTCGGCTTGGTCCCACGCTCTCCAACTCCACATCAATCAAGTACCTGAAGTAGAAAAGCGCTTTCCCTTATCTATACCTGCAGAAATATAATAAGTTTGGGACCAAAATCATGACCCAAAAAGGGTGTGAGATGAATCCCAGTAGGAAACCACCCAAATATATGTGCCTAACAGTTAGTGAATATATATATCAAGTAATATACTAAATTAAGCAATAAATAAGGAAGTGCTCAAAAGTAAACAATCCTACAGTTTCAATTACATTCATTTTCATTTATCAAAAAAAAGCATCCAAGAAAACACAAGCAGCCCTCTAGAAAATTCTCATAGTCTAACCCCTTTGGTTCAGCTTTAACAAAGACTCTCTGAGTAAGAACTCCCCATCGATTCCCCTTGTGGTCTCGTAATGGTAACTAAGGACACTCTGAGGAAGCACTCAACATCCAATTCCCCATGTGGTCTCACAACGTGAAACTACAGACACTCTGAGGGAGAACACAAGTCCATCCATCCTATGTTCTTATAACGTAAAAGTAAATATACACTCTAGAGAAGCCCTAAGCATCTATTCCCCCTATGTTCTAACAACACCAGGCTCCCACAGCCCTATGTAAGTCAGTTGTGCACAAACGATGTTTAGCAGCAAAGTTAAACCTCAATAAATACTTGGATAACCAGCTACAAATCATATCATAGCATCATATAATCTCACTCCATCCTAACAACACTAGTCATGGAAGACAAGTATCCTAACAAGAAAAACTAGACCAAATGGTCAATACCAAAACAAACATGGGAAAACACCTCCATAGCATGGATAAATAACCCTATTCACAAACAAGATCCCTAAATCAAGCAAGAAAGCATAGCAGGCATCAATAGGGTTAAAATCCCTAAACATGCAATACACCAATCAAGGGTATTGGACACTTTTGCAGATAATATTCAAATAATAACTACGAAAAGGAAAAAACCACATACCTCATCATTGTACGATAGATATACTCTTGCGTCGCCCCTGGAATCAACCTATAATGCAGTAGATATATAAAAATGTCAAAAATTCTCAACCAAGGATATCTCGCGAAAGAGTAGAATTCAAGAAATGAGTCTCTAGAAGAAAGAAGAACACATTGTGTTGATTCCAACACAATTAATGGTGGTTGATTTAGAGAATGGAAGGTTGATCGAGGCTTGGTAAAGAATCATTCCCTACGGTCACTCTTGTACAAGACGAGTCAAGAAGAAGGTGTTTCTTCCAGTTATACGTGACCTCGGTCTGATTTAACAAATAAAAATAAAAATACATGGAGTGTTCTTTAAAAGTCCACGGCATGTATATGCCTTTATTAGGCCTTGCTTTATGCGGTCTCCAGGACACCCCACATGGCCATGTACTCTTCCGTTACATATCCAGTACATGGATACCCATGATAACTAGGTACATGGCATGTACTCTTTAGTACATGGCATGTACTCCTTAAATTTCTAAAAACTCCTCTTTTTTTAAAAACACAAGAAATAAATATCCATACCTGAAAAAGAAGATCTAGGTTCTTATAAAGTTCCCCCCTTAAAGAAATTTGTCCTAGAATTTCCCTAATAAGGTGGTGAAGAAGAATCCTTCAGATCCGGCCACTGCGATCACACATCAGTCTTCATCTCCCAAGTCTTTTCATGTACTCGCCCGTGCTGTCATAGCACCCGTACCAGAGGAACAAACCATCCACAGATAACATTCACACTCCGATCAACAATACGAATAGGATGCACTTTGAATGAGGCATCCACCTCTTACTCAACCTCCTCAGGTTGAAAAACATTAGAAGGTTCTGAGAAGTAACATCATCGATGATAAACGTGGAAGACGTTGTACATAGCCCAATACCTCTGAGGTAACTGCAATCGATAGGCAACTAGCCCGACTCTCTCCAAAACCTCAAATGGCCCGACGTATCTCGGTGAAAGCTTACCTTGTCTCCTAATCCTCCTATATCCCATCCTCAATGTGACATGTAGGAAAACCTAATCCCTAACCTCAAACTCCAGAGGTCATCCCTGTTGATCAACATAAGACTTATGTAATGACTGTGTAGTAGCCCTCCTATTTCGAATAAATTCCACCTGCTCCATGTTCTCCAGAGCAAGACGAGGTCCCAGTATATTTTCCTCTCTTACCTCCATCCAACATAGGGGTGGTTGGCATGGCCTACCATACAAAGCCTTGTAAGGTTCCATATAAATAGTTTCTTGAAAACTATTAATATAGGTAAACTCCACCAGAGATATGCGCTTCTCCCAAGAACCTCTAAAATCTAAGATGCATGCACGAATCATGTCCTCTAGCACCAAAATCGTATTCTCGGACTGGACATATATCTGGGGATGGTAGGTTATACTCAGAAGTACCTGTGTACCCAAAGCCCTCTATAGTCCCTGTCATACCCGAGAAGTAAAATGAGCATCCCTATCTGAAACGATGGACTGTGGAACCCCATGTAAGTGCACAATATCCTAAACGTACAACCTTCCCAAATCATCTACACCTAAGGTCTCCTTTATTGGAATGAAGTGAGCAACCTTCATGATTCTATCAATGACAACCCATACTGCATCATTCCCTCAAGGTGACCTTGGAAAACCTGTCACAAAATTCATCACCACATCATTCCACTTCCACTCAGTAATGGGTAACTACAAGAAAATCCATTCTGGCCGCTGATGCTCTGCCTTCACCTGCTAACAGGTGGTACACCTCATCAAAAAATTAGCAACATCTCTCTTCATACCTGGCCACCAATACTAATGGTGCAGATCTCGATACATCTTGGTGACACCAGGATGAACTGCCCAAACTGAGGAATGAAAGTCCCACATCAACTCCTTGTGTATGTATGCTGAAACCCATACGCATCCATGAAAATGAAAGATCTCATCCTCACCTATTGTCCATATAGTAATAGGGTTCTCCTCTAACAAACTCTCCTGTAGGACTAGGCCTTCAGAATCTGATAGTTTCCTCATTATCACTTGATCAAGTATAGTAGAGGTAACAACCACATAAGAAAGAAAAATCATCCCATGTCTCTCATACACCTTTAAATGCATCTCGGAGAACAGATCCATAAGCTGCCACTCACTGCTGGCCTCTTGAGCTACCTGTATCTGAGTCCTACTGCTCAACACATCAGCTACTGTGTTGCCTTTCCCAGGCATGTAGTCAAGCTCAAAATAAAAATAATGAAGGTACTCAACCCACCATCGCTATCTCAAATTCAGATCGTGCTATGTAAAGATATACTTGAGACTTTTGAGATCGGTGAAAACCACAAAATTATCTCCCTATAGGTAATGTTTCCAATAGTGTAAAGCATGAACAACTGCATCCAAATTGATATTGTGTGTTAGGTAAATCCTTTCATGTGGCCTTAACTACCAAGACTTGTATGCAATGACTCCTTCCCCCTACATAAGAACTACTTCCAGCTCGATAAATAATGCATCACAGTACATAGTATATCTCTTTCCCAGCTCTGGAAAAACTAGTATCAGTGTTGATTTCAACCTCCCTTTCAGCTCCTAAAAGGCTGACTCACAAGAATCTGACCACAAGTACTTCACACCCTTCTTAGTCAGGCACATCAGTGGCACTGATAAGCATGATAAGTCTTTTATAAAACATTTTTAGTAACCATATAGCCCAAGAGAACGTCATACCTAAAATTCATTATTTGGTTTTACCTAGGAAACTAATGCTATCACTTTTTCTAGGTCTACTGATACTCCTTTTTCTGAGATAACATGACATAAGAAGTGAATCTGGTCCATCCAAAAGTGGAATTTTGAGATCTTAGAATATAACTAATTCTCTCTTAGTGTACTCAAAATGATCTCAATATGTGGGGCATGGTTGTGTCGAGTGTGAGAGTATACCAAGACATCATCCAAAAATACTACCATGAAAGAATACAAGTATGGATGGAACACTCGGTTCATCAGTTCAATGAAAACTTTAGGCACGTTTGTGAGGTCGAACGGCATAACCACATACTCATATAGACCATACCTGCTCTGAAAGGCTATAAGAGGTATATATGATGGTCTAATGCACAACTGATGATAATAGTATCTCAATTTAATCTTCGATAACACTCGGGCTCCTCAAAGCTGATCAAGTAGATCATCAATTCCCCAGAAAGGGATATCGGTTTTTGATCTTCAATTGGTTCAGCTTCTGATAATCCATACAAAGTCTGAGGGTACTGTCTTCCTTCTTCGCAAATAGGATAGGTGAACACCGAGGAGAAGTATTGGGTCAGATGAAACCCTTTTCCTGCAACTCCTCCAACTACTTATTGAGCTCTTATAACTTTGGTGTAGCCATTATATAAGGAGGAATGGACAGTAGTTCCACTCCTGGAACAAGCTCAATAGAAAAGTCTACCTATCACTCTGAAGTTAAACCTAAAAATTCCTCTAGGAATACATCCCTAAAATGATCCACCACTATAGGAAAGTATGTTTGTGAAGTCCCCTGATAATCCAGATCTAGACTAGCGATCCGGTCTATAACTCCTCCCAACCCATGATGCTCAGGTCTCGTTCTTCTCACCTAGACATCCCATTCACCCTTGTGTAGAAATAATTTGCCTTATGGTGACGTGAAACTCACCCTACGGTGATAGAAATAGATAAATACCTAGAAGGGAACTGACCATTCCATTCTGAGAATGGCATCAAAGCCTGTCATCTCTAATACAAAGAGATCCCATAAGAAGTGGCACCCACCAACCTCAAAAGGGAACTCTTTGTGCTGATGTACACTATCCATTCTTGTCCCCAACAGAGTTTCTAGCATCAATACATCAGTAGAAGAAAAGATACAGAGCCTAAGTCTCTCCACAATAGAAATAGATATGAAAATATGGGAATCCCCTATATCGAAAAGTGTTGAAGCTAAAACTGAGAAAACTAGGATCGTACCTCTAACTGTAGAGGGTGCGGGATCCTAATCATGTTGGGTCTTCTCCACTAAAAAATTATGGCACGTACCACGGCCCTGTGACCCTACCTGACCACCCTGAGCTGATCCACCCTGTTTTCAATGAAATCCTACTGACTGGCTACCATGGTCGTGACCTTCACCTCAGCCTTAATGGTTGGAATAACTCCAATTATTAGACTGATGAGAAACTAGTGGTTCTACTCCTAAACGAGGAGTCATAGAAGAACCCATGTCACCAGCTTTCAGTTAGAAAAACTGACAGAAATGGTTAAGAGGACCCATCTTTTCACAAAATTCGCACTCCACAGGTTCTCTCGAGCAATGTGGACTCATATTCCCACTCTTCCCTCACTGATAGCACACCACCTAGCTACTAGAATAAGTATCCTTATTCATTGTATCTTCGCGCTTAGACTCTCTGCGGTGTTTCCTACTATCAGTAGAAGGGGTACCAACTCGGGATGCTAAGACTCCCTGGATCACAGCTCCATAATTCGCCAGATTTCACTCTATAATCAGCACCCGGTAGACTATAGACTATCCTCAAACTTCCTCACCAAAAATAACTCATCACCCTAAGGAATAGGCATGAAGCGCTACAGATCTATGAAGCGAGAATATTACTCCATGACGGAAAGAGTACCCTATTCTAGACTCATGAACTCTTGGGCTTGATCATCCCTCAAAGTCTCTAGTTAGAAGTAATCATATAAGTCACGATGGAACTAATCCCAAGACATAACATGCTGGAATCCCACTTGTGAGATCATATCCCACCATCTTTTGGTGGAATCCAGAATAATATAAGTAGCGAGCTTCACCCTCCTCTTTATAGGTGTCTTCATATTCTTGAAGATCAACAGCATGGCTTCTAACCATGATTCTGCAGCCTGAGTTCCTCCTTCCCCTACGAAAGTGGGAGGATTCTACTACTGAAAAACCCATTTCAATTCTGCCATAGATGGGGAAGGATGTGGTACTCCCTATAAGGTCTGCATAAACCTCATGAATCCCTTTTGGAATTGGGTATTGGCAGCTGTATCTTGGATAACGGCTAGTGCCAAGATAGGAATAACTAGAGGATCTTCTAGTAGTCCCTGATCATCCATTTCTGGTGTTTGATCATCGCCCTATATCTAGAATACAACTAGAGGATGTCTTGTTGGCATGATTCTGCAAGGTCAACCACACACCTTAGTTCTAGATTATCAGGGACTAAAACTTAGAAGTGCAGGAAAGGAACATGAGAAGGAAAGAATTTAGGTATTTCAAAATAGGGATACATGGTGTGTATAACCCCTACATGGAATGTATTACCCCTACACGGTGTGTTCCTTTAAGCCTTCACATGGGTGTGTACATATACCAACACTAGTTGTGTAACACCCCATACACACAGCATGTTCTCCCAATACACGGTGTGTAATTGAATCATTTTCCCCAGCCTGAGTTTGTCTACACCACTAACTCACATAGTTCTCCTAAAATAAGACTACACAGTGTGTTCGCCTTGAACATGGCGTGTACCACTTAATTTTCAACTGCCCATGTCGTTAGACACACTGTCGGAGACATGTTTGAATCTATACAGTGTGTTTGTTCCAGAAACAGTGTGTACTAGAAGGATTTCACTTACCTGTGTTATAAGTCACATGGTCGGATACATGGGTTACACTACACAGCGTGTTCAAGCTTGAAATGGCATGTATAACTTAAGTTTCACTGATCTGTGTCGTTAGTCACATGGGTGGACACACGGTCCTTAAAACATGGTGTGTACATCCGATACACGATGTGTTCCTCTAAAAATTTCCCAACCCTGTGTCTCGTCCCACATAGCCAGTGACACGGTTAGAGACTACATGGCATATACATACAGTACATGGTGTGTACTTAAGAAAAATAGTTATTTCCTAAATTGAAGGATACATGGAGTGTATTCTGCAATAAACACCATGTATTCTGGGTTTTTTCAGACAGTAAGCCTCAAAAACTACTCTAGAACCCAGAAAAACACTGAAAAAAACATTAATGTTATAAATTTTGATCTGTGAGGGGTCATACTCCCCGCGAATCAAAGTTTGGAATCTTATACATGTTATATACAATCATAATAGTGTAGTGATCCACCAAATTCCAATCCATGAGGGCCCATAACACATCAAGAACCAAAGTTTTTTAGTCATTCAAATGAAACCTTACACAAACCAATACCCTATAAAATAGAATGTATTCTATCAATGCATTAGTCACAACAACATGAAATCAGTAATGCACCCTAAATGTCATGGCAAGAATGCATGACATGTGATCTCTAGAAAGTTCATATATGATGCATGATATGGAATACCCTCATCTCATTGGGTTGCAATAGAAATAGAACATCAATATTATCAAATCTAATAGCAAAAAACATGTGAATTCCCCAATAGTGAAATCAAATCAACTATAAAATTGAAAACCAGAAAAATTGCAATAATTGAGTTAAATTAGCTTTTCCCTGTACACGGGTTAGCTACTCTCAGGCACAGCTTATTACCTACTACCTATTCTGTCATATCACTGACTATAGGCTCCAAACAGTAAGTCAAAAAGAAAAGAATTTATTTGATAGCACTTTGTAACATCCTGGTATCGGGTGCCGCCCAAAGGTTCCCCATACCTACTTGGTCACATGGCCTCAAGCACATTTCCCCAAATACCAAAGGCTGCCGACTAGCAGTGAGGGCCTTGGGTGTGATAGTGGAGAATATATTCCCCAATTGGAAAAGTAATGCAGCAGATATAAATAGATAATAGTAGTTGAAGCAGTAAGAATACCTTACAATAGTAAACAGTGGAAGAATGAAAGTAAATAAACCACAGGAGCACATATATAAATGATTCATGTCACATATGTCTAGAAAAGTAGCCAAACAGGTCACAATGCTGAAATAAAGTACTAAACCAAAGTATAAAGGTAAATAAGTAAACAAGTCCAGTATCATCACAAGCCTCAGCTTGTCCCATGCTCTCCAACTCTATAGTAATCATGTATCTGAAGTAAAAGGGTGCTTTCCCTAATCTATACCTGCAGTAATATAATCTATTTGGGCCCAAAAGCATGAACCAAATAGGGTGTGAGATTAATTCCAGTAGGAAACCACCCAAAGATCTATTCCTAAAAGTCAGGGAATATATATAGCATGTAATATACAAAATGAAGCAATAAATAAGGAAGTGCTCAAAAGTAAACAATCATACAGTTTCAATTACATTCATTTTCATTTATCAAAAAACATCCAAACAAACACAAGTAACCCTCTGGAAAATTCTCACAATCTAACCCCTATGGTTAAGATTTAACAAAGACTCTATGAGGAATCACTCACTGTCAATTCCCCTTGTGGTCTCATAACGGTAATTAAAGACACTTTGAGGAAGAACTCAATGTCCAATTCCCCATATGGTCTCGCAACGTGAAACTATAGACACTCTGAGAGAGCACACAAGTTTATCCCCCCTATGGTCTTGTAAAGTAAAAGTAAACAGACACTATGGAGAATATGTCACTGTTCATTCCCCCTATGGTCTAACTACTCTAGATTCTCACAGCCTTGTGTAAGTCAATTGTGCACAAACAATGTTCAGCAATCAAGTAAAACCTCAAGAACTACTTTGATAAATAGATACAAACTATATTACAGCAACATATAATATCACTCTATCTTAACAACACTAGGCATAGAAAACAAGCATCCTAATAGGAAAAACTAGACCAAATGGTCAATACCAAAATAAACATGGGAAAACACCTCCATAGCATGGAAAAATAACCCTATTCACAAACAAGATCTCTAACTCAAGAAAAAAAGCATAGCAGGCATCAACAGGGTTAAAATTCATAAACACGCAATACCCCAATCTAGGGTATTGGGAACTTTTTCACGTAATATTCAAAGACTAACTACAGAAAGGCACAAACAGCCTACCTTAGCATTGTACAATTGATAGAATCTGGTGTTGGACCTTAAATCAACCTAGAATTTGTTAGATCTACAAAAACGTCAAAAACTCTCAACCAGGGAAATCTCATGAAAGAGGATAAATCAAGGAATGAGGCTCTGGAAGAAGGAAGAATTCATCGTGGTGATTCCAACGCAATCTATGGCAGTTTATTCAGAGAAGAGATGGTCGATCATGGGATCAGAGAATAATTGTTCCCTACAGTCCCTCTTCAATGAGATGAGTTGAGAAGAAGGCATTTCGTCCAATTAGATGTGACCCCGGTCCAATTTAACAAATAAAAATAAATATAAACAGTGTTTTCTTTAAAAGTACATGACGTGTATATGCCTTTATTGGGCCCCGCTTTAGGTGGTGTCTAGGTCACCCCACATGGCCATGTACTTGGCCTTTACACGTCTAGTACACGGCTACCCACAACAACCAGGTACACGGCATGTACTCTTAAGTACACGGTGTGTACTCCTTAAATTTCCATAAACTCCTATTTTTCTCAAAAACACAAGAAATCAAGATCCATACTTAAAAAGAAGAACCGGGTTCTTACACTAGTACTGAAAATCATAAGTATGTTTACCCTATCCACGGACTCCTCCTTGGCCAACTCAGTCAGTTCTACTCCATCTTCCTATCTGATGTGGAGTCACTAATCATACTCCTGAAGGTGGAGCTGGTGTGGGTCCTCTTACACTATAAATATTTATAAAGTTCTATAAAAATCTCTAAAGATGACCCATCTATCAACAATAATGACACTAAAGTATGTCTCGATCATACTAAGGCTTCAAATTCCCCTTCCATTCAAACTTATGGCATATAACAGAGCTACCAATGCAGGTAATCTGTCTACCACTACTCTAATGAGAAACCTCAAGGCTATGCTTCCTGGTGTTGGAAAAACTATTGTACTATCTCAACAATGAACCTTTATGCCCTGTATTATCGGCTTCTCTCAGGTTACACTTAGTGATAAGATCTTGTTTAACAATCATACAAAATGTAGATGGGTGAAATAAATTCACTTTAGAGTTGATTAATACCTGAGACCATCCTCAAAATATCTCTCTCATGATACCTCATCCCCAATAATAATTGGTTCAAAGAGTTGAATCTCATTAAAATGCATTGAATAGTCTATGATGGACATAACACTCTTCTCCAAGTGTATGAACTCTTTGGATCGGTCATCTCTCAACATTTGAGGGAAAAAAATTTATAATATAGTTTGGAAGTCCTCCCAAACCATGCCATCATGATTACCATCATGTGTAATTTCATCCCACTAATGCTTGGCTAAATCATGCAACATGTAGGTGGAAATCATGACCCTCCTCTTTAGAGGCATATCCAGAGTCTCAAAGATAGAAAAAATGGATTCTATCCATGACTCAGTAGCCTAAGGACCACAATCCCCCAAGAATATGGGAGGATACTAATTTTGAAACTCATGAGTAAGATAAGACATCGTAGGTGCAAGTTTTGGAGCACCCTGTATAAATTTCATCAAGAATAGGAAACCCTCTAGAAGTTGAGCATTAGATCCTAGTTTAGGAATAGCATGTGGTTCCTTGGGTGGAACTACTAAAGGCAACATTAGAAGCTTAGGTCCCACCACCTCTAGAGCGTGATTATCTCCACCATCCTAACACACGATCGTGGGACATCATGGTGGCATAGCTCTAAAAATTATAATAACACATCTTTGAAAAATATTTTAAATAATATAGGATAACTAAAAAAATAAACATAAAGAAAGGTTTAACTACCTAGAAAACTACCCCAACTACCCCCATAAAATTTATGGGTGTTGGTAAGTGTTCAAGATATTATTTTAAGGGGTTTTGGTATATGGAGGTCCAATTGAAGTTTAAGGATAAAAACACTCTTTAAATTTCATTGGGCCTCACTATTTACTAGAAACCATTTTATTTATTAATAATAATTTATATTTTATGTTCGTGTATGAGTTTATATATAACATAATTTTAAATTAAATGTATTTTCATTCCTAGTTTATAAATAATCATACACATTATAAATTGAAATTGATACTTATTTAATTACAACCAACCCTCATACATTCATTTTCCAAATATAATGGGTTATATATGATGGCTTCATTTCGATGAATTTTCCTTTCTAATTTATAAGTCCCCATACACGTTATAAACTAAAATTGGTATTTGTGTAATCACATCTGAATATCAGCTCATGTAACCAGGGTTACATATCTTTTATGGTTTGAAATTGGATATTAAAGATGACACCACCAATATATATAGGAAAACACTATTTAGGATTATTCAAACACTTTAAACAACCAATTTCTTTTACTTATAGAAGAATTTAGCATCATAAGAATATATCACAATCAAGGTACACTCAAAAATTATAGGCAACACAAGCAATGCAGCAGTAAAATTCACCTATATGGCATGGAATGTGAATCCTAGGTACCTATAATGATGCATGTAACAATGCTAGTTTCCATAACATGACAAGGAATATATATATATATAATAGAAAATACCAAAACTCATGTGCATCACCCAATGGTGAATGTTTTGAGTCAATAAGGTTTTCCCTATGACTTTTCCATTCCTTCTTGTTTTGAAAATCACAAACACCTTATCTTTAAGAAAATTGATTTTATAAGGAAAATTGATTTTATAAGGAAAATATCTTTTGTAAGAAAAATTATCCTTATCATATTTTCATCCATATATTTCTTAAGTGTAAGATTCGGATTCATTTCTATATTCTTGGAATTGTTTGAAACTTTGATATGAAGCATTCTGTTTTAGGATCTGAATTCTGGATGAGAATTGTAATGAAGTTTCACTCCGAATTCCAGATGAGAACTGTAATAAAGTTTCATTCCGAATTCCGGATATGAGCTCTGATTAAGTTCTACTCTGAATTCTGGATACGAATCCTTATGAAGTTCGACATCAAATTCTCATTACGAATTCTCATTCCGAATTCACCTATTAAATAGAATCTGATCATCTTTGCTTTATTCACTCCGAATTTATTTAGACTCCGAAAATTATTTTTGGTTAGACTCCAAACTTTCATTTTGCTTACGCTTTTATAATTTGTATACTCTTTAATATTTTTCTTACACTCCAAAACTTCACTCTGAATCTTTACTCCGAACTTTTTAGTTAGACTTAAAACGATGTCGTACATTCTGTTACACTTGTTTTTTTATAAAACGATGTCGTCTATTCTATTATAAACTAATCGTTGGTTAAGTTACACGTGTACAGGTCCCTCCAAATTTTAAGGAAAATATGACCGTTGGAAAGGAGGACGACCTTGCCTATAAATAGGAGCTCATATGAAAGAGCTCAGTACTGATGGATGACTTCTTTGACATTGTTCTTACATGATGTTGAAGTGATTTCTAGAGAGAGAGGCTCTTATTAACTCTCAAAGCTTAGTGAGACTCTGAATGTTGGTGATTACATTCGAGGACTTCCGGGGATAGGAAGACAGAGGCTTCCAACACCTTGAAGTTGAGGGCTTCCTTGCTAAGGAAGACAGAGGTTTCCAACTACCTTGAAGTTGAGGGCTTGCAGGGATAGCAAGACAGAGACTCCGATCTTCATATCGAGGGCTTACCCTGGTGTGGGTAAGACAGACTTGCTTGAAAGTATAAATCAAGGGACCTTTATCGAAGGTTGTTAGATACCCTTCTCTTTGGGTTAAAAGACTTATATCTTGTTACTTGTAGTTTTACTACTTGTTTTTTTCCGCTGCATTTTATATTGTAAGGAAAGTATAACTTTCTTATACTTTCTTACTTGTACTCTATTTCATTTAGATTCTATACGCTTTAAGGTAGAATCTCATATTGTAATATTTTGTTAAGTTTCAATTTCCGGAACCATATTTTCGGAACCTACTTTCGGAATCTCTTTCCAGTTTTAAGAAAGTTCATAGGACTTGAAGTTTATAACTTCATTCCTTATTCCAAATTTTCATTTGGTGTTAGAGTTGTTGTGAATTGGATTAGTTTAAACTTTGTTAAACTTAGCCCTTTCCTTTTCTTAAGGAAAACATAGTTATTCGTAACTAACTTTAAAGGTTCCAAGGGAATTTTTAAAGTGTACAATTCACCCCCCCCCCCCTCTTGTATTTTAAGAATCTACATCATTATTTCAATCCTAAAATTGGTATCATAGAAGGTATCTGAAATAATTGTACTCACGTATAAGTTTTTCTTGCTCACTTTCTCATTCCGAACTTTCTCATTCTGAACTTTTTCATTCCGAACTTTATTATTACGAATTTTTTTTCTACTAACAAGTTTGTGTGTCGAAGGTTATTTTAAGTATGGCAGGAGTTAATGTTGGTTCTGTTGATAATATAAATCCTACAAGACCACCAATCTTTGATGGTAATGATTATGAGTACTAGGGAGATCGAATGAAGACTTTTGTTATCAATACTAGAGTAGACAACTTTGTTATGCTTACTGGAGATTATAAAATTCCTGATAAGGAAGTTAGAACTTTTACTAACCAGGAAAAGAAAGAGTATCAAATCAATTATAAGGTACGCAATACTTTACTTTGTTCAATGACTAGAAATATATATAGACAAATTTCTTCTTGTGAAGCAGCTAATTGTATCTGGAAGAAGTTAGAAGTTACAAACTTTGGAACTTCTAAAGTGATTGAGACTAGGAGAGCTATGCTTAGAGCTGAATATCATGGCTTCAATTTTCCTTATGGAGAACCAATATGTAAAGTTCAACAGAGGTTTATGACTATCATCAATAGTCTACAGTCTATGGGAGAGAAAGGGATATATGATGAAGAACTTGTAGATAAGATAATTGATATTATGCCCAATGAGTGGGAATCCAAAAGAACTGCTATAGATGAGAACAGGAAGGTCACTCAAATTTCTCTTGATGTGTTATTTGGAACTCTTCTCCAACATGAAACCAGAATGAAGAGAGATGCTGACAACATCAAAAAGAAGAATTGGAATGGTACTGTTGCTTTTACAACAACATCAAATCATATGAAATCTAAGACTCCTGAGAGAGTAACCAGATCCAAGTCTAAGAAGATAGTTGTTCAATCAGATTCTAGTGAAAGTGAAATCTCAGAAAATGAGTTAGAAAATCTTGCTCGAAGGATGAACAAGATAGCTGGTCAGAGAAATTTCCAATCCAAGTATAAGAAAAAGGACAAGAAAGATAAGAAAGATGGAGAAGTTACTTGTTATGAATGAAAGAGAGATGGACATATTATACCAGATTTACCTTTGCTCAAAAAGAAAGAAAGGAAAGAAAGGTATTTAGATAGGAATAGAAAGAAGTATTATAAAGCCAAATCTAAGAATGTTCTGAAAGCTAGTGACACCTGGAGTGCCAGTGGTGGTGATTCTTCATATGAATCTTCTGATTACGAATCTTCAGGATAGAAGAATCTTGGTCTTATATCCATATTAACTATTGATAATCATTATTTTATGGATAAGGTACGAAATGTTGAATCATTGACCGATGTTTCTTTAAATTCTAATGATAGAAAGTATTATAACTCTTCTGATTAAGAATCCTCTTCTAATGAAGAAAATACTTTACCTACTTATGAAAAAGTCTCTAGGTTTGCTGAACTTCTTGAGATTGAGAATTCTAAACTCAATAAGAAACTTGATAAGGAAAACTCTAAGAATTCTATTCTTACAAAAGAGATATCAGATCTTTCTATAGATCTTGATAAGAAAAATGCTGATTTTGAAAGTATTTCAAAAAATCTTGAGGAAGTAAGTTCTAAGAAGAACCAACTTTCTAAAGAGTTAGAAAACGTAATTTCTAAGAAAAATGTTTTCAAACCTAGCTCTAGTTCTAAAACTAATGATTTTGAGGATAAAAACTTGGTTATAAAACTCAAGTCCGAAATTTTTTCCTTAAAGAAGTGTTTATCAAACTTTACCCATGGTAAGGAAAATTTTGATAAAATGTATTCCCAAATATGACCTTTAAGAAATAAATCCAGATTTGGTTATACCCATGAAAAACCATTTTTTAGTAACAATTATTCTGTTCTTCAAAGTGCCCCATTTTGTACCAAGTGTCAATGTGGTGGTCACTGGGCAAAGAATTGCTCCTTAAACAAAACCCAATCCTTAGGATTTCACAAAGCTTACTTTTCCAAGAAGATGTGGGTTTCTAAAATTTTGTTATCTGGAAATCTCGGATCCAAACAAGTTTGGATTCCGAAAGTCTAATTCTCTTCTTGATTTCAGGAAAATAAAGAGAGTACCAGCAATAATACATGGTACATGGATAGTGGATGTTCCCGGCACATGACTGGTAACAAAATCTATTTTGAAAAGATTATCAAAACGAAAGGAGGAAAGGTAACTTTCGGAGACAATGCTAAGGGAGAGATTGTTGGTATTGGTAATATTGTTCTTTTAGGAAAAACTTTGATTTCAAATGTTCTTTTTGTTAAGGTTCTTAAGCACAACCTCATTAGCATAAGTCAGTTATGTGATGAAGGTTATCTTGTGAATTTTAGTAATGATAAGTGCTTAGTTCACAATTCCAAGGATGAATTTATTCTCTCATCCAATAGGCAAGATAATGTTTACACTTTGAACCTAAAAGACCTCAGGAGCCAAGATTTACCTTGCCTATGTGCAATGGAAGATCATTCCTAGTTATGGCATAGAAGACTAGGTCACTATAACCTTAGAAACCTATGTAAACTCTCTAAGAAGAAACTAGTTAAGGATCTACCGGAGCTTAGATTTGATTCTTCTAAAGTTTGTGATCCTTGAAAATATGGAAAGAAACATAAATCTACTTTTAAATCAATTGGTGAATATAGCATCCCGCATTTTTATAATATAAACTTTCATTACATTACACAAAACTGAGGATCTTTAAGGTTTAGTGTCTTGGAAACTAGGAACATAATACATGAAAACAACATAAAACATTCTTCTTAAACACTTGAAAGGCTTCTCCTTTAGTTCATACTATGTTCATTATGCATCTCATAACCTGGGGACATACATCAAAAGAAAGGGTGAGCAGAAGGCCCAGTAAGGGAAACAAGAGAAACATTTTACATGTGAACTTGAGATACATCAATAAGGACATGAAAATAACTTTAAGGCATGAGAAAGAAATCATGAGATACATCATAATTAAAATAAAATTTTTCATAACTTGAAGATGTGGCTACAAAATTTAATATTGACAATCGTTTCGTTTTACCAAGGTCCATCCGCAAGGTGTCGTTAAAAATTACCAAGGTTATTCACCAAGGCGTCGTTAAAATGGTCATCTCTAGAGATTAAGTCTTTACCCAATGCATTGGAGCGCTATCAGGGCACACCCTTAAATTTGCCTTTATTATCATGTGAGCCACATATATCATCATCATAAATTTCATAAATAACCCATATAGCATAAAATAAATGGGTTTCATTTCATAATCATAACGTTTTAAAAACTGCTTTAAAGACATGATCTTTACGTTACTTTAAACCCATGGAAAGGGAAAGCGGGTATCATGTATGTAAATCCCAGAATTTAAAATAGAACATTTTGATATATATGTGAATACCCTTGTAGAAATAAGAGCTTTGAGTATTCACTTTATAACATAAAATAATTTTTAGAAAAGAGAGAGGCATTTTGAGACGAAAATTCTACAGCATAACGACTATGTTACAAGGTTTTTAGAAAACATTGAAAAGAGAGGGGACATGGGTCAAACATTCATAAATGAAACATAAAACATTAGAGGGACAGAATATAAAGGATTTAAGAATATGGTAATGAAATTTGAAAATATACCATATGAAATGAAGAACATGAAAGGAAGACAAAAATAAGATTTCTCTTATGAAAATTCAGCAGCCTAACAACGTTACATAAACTTCAACCAAAAATGAATTGATGATGTCAAATAGGGTCTCTCATAATATGAACATAAAATATCAGTATGATAGATATATAGATCATACCCTAACATAATAAAAAGGAAATTGAAAGACTTGACATGGAATTAGAACTTTGAAAAGGATAAGGTTGAAAGAATCCCTTAAAAGTTTGGCAGCCTAACGGCGTCACTTAAACTTCAACAAAATGAATTGATGAGATCAAATAGGGTCTCTCATCATATGAACATAAGATTCCAGAATGATAGATATAGAGATCATACCCCAACATAAAAAAAGGAACTTGAAAGAACTGACATGAAAGTAGAACTTCAAAACGGGAAGGGTGAAGAACCACTTAAAAATTTGGCAGCCTAACGGCGCCACTTAAAACTTCAAAATACTGAATTGAAGCGATCAAATGGGGTCTCTCAACATATGAACATAAGATTCCAGTATTATAGATATAGAGATCATACCCCAAAATAACAAAAAAGGAACTTGAAAGAATTGACATGAAAGTAGAACTTCAAAACGAGAAGGGTGAAGAACCACTTAAAAATTTGGCAGCCAAACGGCGCCACTTAAAACTTCAAAATACTGAATTGAAGAGATAAAATGGGGTCTCTCATCATATGATCATAAAAGATCAGTATGATAAATTTAGAGATCATACCCCAACAAAATAAAAAGGAACTTGAAATACTTTACATGAAAATAGATCTTGAAAAAAATGAGAAGGGAGAAAGAGTCTGTTACAAAAATTTCAGCAGCCTAACGGCGCCACCTAAAACTTCATAAAACGAAATAATGAGAGTAAGAGGGGATCTCTCATTATATGAACATAAATATGGAAGTAATAGGAGTATAAAAGAACATCCTCCAACATAAGAACATGTAGAATAAAAGGAATGACATAAAAGAGATTACTTGAAATGAAAGAGAGAGGTCGGATCCCTTACCTTAAAACGTGACTCTTGAAACTCAAAGTTTTGGACCTTGAGGGCTTGGGGGAACCTTGGGAGGACTCCTTGGGAGGTAAGGAGACCAGAACTTCGTTGGGGGACAGTTGGGAGTGAAAACCAAAGGAGGAATGGGTGGGTATTTATAGGGAAAGTGAGGGGACAAGGCATTAATGGCCAAGGGACACCTCATTAGTGGTTTTGGCAAAACCATGGGCTTGCCCATGGTATTTTCACATGGTATTGGCCACTTGGGACACCTCATACCTTATATTACTATTAACAATTCGACCATATTGAATATATACTTAATACATCATTTTATGATGTCATTAGACACCCGTAACTTAAAAACTGTATTTTCACTATTCATCAAAAATTCAACTTTCTCAGAATAATCCCAAACTTTCACCTTAACCAAAAATCAACGCTCTGATTAAAAATATGAACTCCATTTTATAAAAATAATTTTCTAAATATTTTTAATTTAATTTTTAAATAAAAACACTATTCACCGAAAATTCATTTTTTCAGAAAAAACCCCAAAAATTACCATAGCATAATATCGGTGCTCTGAGTTCAAAAATGAAATCTGTTTTATAAAAATAATTTTCTAAATATTTTTAATTAAATTTTTAATTAAAAAACACTATTCACCCGAAAAAAACTAATACTTGAATAATAATTTATGAAACCGTTATTTAACCATTTTATTGAATCACATTACTTAATCAAGGTGCCTAGATTATATTAATACTTTCTTTAAGTGAGATTACTAATCCATTTGGTCACATTACTAATCCTAAGCGTAAAATCACTATTCATAATTTACTATTCATCAAAAATCAAGTTGATCTTATTAGACTCGAAATTTCGTAGTGAACATAATTGTAGAAGACCATTTTTTGAAAATCATTACACATTTTTATTTATTTAAGGTTTACATAAACATTTTTAAAATATCCTTTCTCTAAAATTTATCAAAAATATGCATACTATATTTATCTGGACATTTGAAAATTCATAAACTTCATCATAAGAATAAATCCAAATTTTTATTTAAAACAGAGGATTACACAAGGAAATTACGGTCTCCTTACATAGCCCCTTATCACACCAGCATAGGACCTAAGTGTAAGGTGTGCTAAGGTGAGAGAATCTGAGGGAGGCTCGGCCAATATCGCACGAGTCGTAATTTCTATTAGTTTGAACTTCTCGCGAAGGCGATCCCGTTCTAGCTTCACACGATGAAGTTTAGCTTGGGTTTGGTCCAGAGCAAAGCCCAGTGGTGCTACCTCCTTCCCAAGTTCCGTTAGATGGGCTTCGATCGGTCCAAGACTACTGGGTGAGGCCATCGAATCTTCTTTCTATATTAATTAACCAAGATTGCTTGTATTTAGAGATAGTAATCAAAACATTTAGTTTCCAGCGGTCATATTAACCAATGGTCAAATAATAGTCAAAACCCAACAGTCTCATTTTAATTATACTCATGTTATCAAATGAAACACTTTTGTTGAGTATAAAAATAAAATAACACATAAAATTAGGAAATAAGATTTATTCAAAATTTTGGGTCGTTACAATCTTCCTCCCTTAAGAAATTGCATCCTCGCAATTTTTAAAATTGGGTTTTGAAATTTCATTGAAAGTCCCACATCGGAAAAGGAGTCAGTAAAACTATTACTTTAAAAGAAATAAAGGGAAGTACAAAGGTCACCCGAGTTAACCCATACTAGGATTCCATGGAGGAAAACATGGACATGGAAGAAAAACAAAGGGTCAATTTCTGGGGGAGAGTGATAGAGAACATGATTAGGAGAACGTTAACCATAAGAAAATCCCAAAATTATGATGTGTGTAAACGGTCTTTGATTACCAAGTAGGAAACGTAAACCAACAACGTTTTTGTTTCACGTTCCTTTTCATAATTTTTAGGAATTCATTTACAACATAAAACAAAAACATAAGAAAATATACCTATCTTCATGTAGAGTTTCATCCTTTAATAAGTTTCTACCCAAAACTAATCTTTTCTCCAAATTATGAGCATTCAAAACTACTTGGTCTCATCAAAACACAAGAATCATCTTCATAATCCACAAAAGATTAACTATCTATTTCTTCTATCTTTAAACATTATCCCAAGAACAGAAAGGGTAAGGTAAAACAACTCTTCAAAAAGAAATAATCCCATAGGAATTGAAACTACTTTTAAATCTTCAAAGTTCCATGGTACTACCCAAAGTTCATCATAGTCCATTCCATAAATAACTGTCCTTAAAAAAATCCTCAAAATAAACCAAACTAAGATTGAAACCCAAATACAAGAAGGATTTGATAACATAGTCTTCCAAGGTAAACTTTATCATTCATCTCCAAACAACATCAACCACTCCTAACATCTTATAAAAAGTAACTAACCTAAACATATTTACCCCAAGATAGGTTAATAATTTCAACAAGTAACCTAAACTACTATAATTCCATCTTAAATTCATCGATTCTTCAAAATATAAGTCAACCCTACTCTTCAATGAAAATATCGTGGTAATCTATTTACCTCGATCATATAGGGTCCCCAAAATAGTGAAAATATTCCAAAATAATAATCATATTTTAATCCCCTAATCATCCCTGTCATATTAATACGACAATCGTCGCATTTCCCGTCACATTGGTTGTTTGGACATGTTCTTCTATTTCCCACCATTAACTATGAAGAGAAAGCATAATTAGGGGCTTAAGTACTTAGCCAATAATCATGAAAAGGAACTGAAAGCATATAAGGATAACTTGTAGAAGAAAAGTATACCCTAAATTGTGATCCCCTAGGTTCCCATCTAGGTTATCCATGATCATCTATTCTTATGTGAATCTTTATTTTATTTTATCTTTGTTCCTTTAACAATGGTTCATACTAAGCTTATGAATTTACCAAAGCATATCCCCCGGGAGTGTCGTAACCAAGAGTGCAGCAAGTCCCGTTGTCGTGTACCAGTTCCCGTTCGAGTCTAGCTCAAAGTGGTGTTTTCGGGTTTTACCCCTATGTACATCTGTGCCAGAGCCACCTCTACCTGCTCGTATCCAGACAGAGATGTATTTGCTTGGCAACCCCTTACTCAATACTCACCAAAATACCAGGAATATTTCCTATTTTTTTAACTTTTCTATAGGGTTCTTCCTAGAGTTTTCATATCATAATTTCCACAAATAACTAAACCATCCTTTGATACCAACTATAGCATCCCGCCTTTTTATAACATAAACTTTCATTACATTACACAAAACTTAGGATCTTTAAGGTTTAGTGTCTTGGAAACTAGGAACATAATACATGAAAACAACATAAAACATTCTTCTTAAACACTTGAAAGGCTTCTCCTTTAGTTCATACTATGTTCATTATGCATCTCATAACCTGGGGACATACATCAAAAGAAAGGGTGAGCAGAAGGCCCAGTAAGGGAAACAAGAGAAACATTTTACATGTGAACTTGAGATACTTCAATAAGGACATGAAAATAACTTTAAGGCATGAGAAAGAAATCATGAGATACATCATAATAAAAATAACATTTTTCATAACTTGAAGATGTGGATACAACATTTAATATTTACAATCGTTTCGTTTTACCAAGGTCCATCCCCAAGGTGTTGTTAAAAATTACCAAGGTTATTCACCAAGGCGTCGTTAAAATGGTCATCTCTAGAGATTAAGTCTTTACCCAATGCATTGGAGCGCTATCAGGGCGCACCCTTAAATTTTCCTTTATTATAATGTGAGCCACATATATCATCATCATAAATTTCATAAATAACCCATATAGCATAAAATAAATGGGTTTCATTTCATAATCATAACGTTTTAAAAACTGCTTTAAAGACATGATCTTTACGTTACTTTAAACCCACGGAAAGGGAAAGCGGGTATCATGTATGTAAATCCCAGAATTTAAAATAGAACATTTTGATATATATGTGAATACCCTTGTAGAAATAAGAGCTTTGAGTATTCACTTTATAACATAAAATAATTTTTAGAAAAGAGAGAGGCATTTTGAGACGAAAATTCTGCCGCATAACGGCTATGTTACAAGGTTTTTAGAAAACATTGAAAAGAGAGGGGACATGGGTCAAACATTCATAAATGAACCATAAAACATTAGAGGGACAGAATATAAAGGATTTAAGAATATGGTAATGAAATTTGAAAATATACCATATTAAATGAAGAACATGAAAGGAAGACAAAAATAAGATTTCTCTTATGAAAATTCAGCAGCCTAACAGCGTTACATAAACTTCAACCAAAAATGAATTGATGATGTCAAATAGGGTATCTCATAATATGAACATAAAATATCAGTATTATAGATATATAGATCATACCCCAACATAATAAAAAGGAAATTGAAAGACTTGACATGGAATTAGAACTTTGAAAAGGAGAAGGTTGAAAGAATCCCTTAAAAGTTCGGCAGCCTAACGGCGTCACTTAAACTTCAACAAAATGAATTGATGAGATCAAATAGGGTCTCTCATCATATGAACATAAGATTCCAGAATGATAGATATAGAGATCATACCCCAACATAAAAAAAAGGAACTTGAAAGAACTGACATGAAAGTAGAACTTCAAAACGGGAAGGGTGAAGAACCACTTAAAAATTTGGCAGCCTAACGGCGCCACTTAAAACATCAAAATACTGAATTGAAGCGATGAAATGGGGTATCTCATCATATGAACATAAGAGTCCAGTATTATAGATATAGAGATCATACCCCAAAATAACAAAACAGGAACTTGAAAGAATTGACATGAAAGTAGAACTTCAAAACGAGAAGGGTGAAGAACCACTTAAAAATTTGGCAGCCAAACGGCGCCACTTAAAACTTCAAAATACTGAATTGAAGAGATAAAATGGGGTCTCTCATCATATGATCATAAAAGATCAGTATGATAAATTTAGAGATCATACCCCAACATAATAAAAAGGAACTTGAAATACTTTACATGAAAATAGATCTTGAAAAAATGAGAAGGGAGAAAGAGTCCGTTACAAAAATTTCAGCAGCCTAACGGCGCCACCTAAAACTTCATAAAACGAAATAATGAGAGTAAGAGGGGATATCTCATTATATGAACATAAAAATGGAAGTAATAGGAGTATAAAAGAACATCCTCCAACATAAGAACATATAGAATAAAAGGAATTACATAAAAGAGATTACTTGAAATGAAAGAGAGAGGTCGGATCCCTTACCTTAAAACGTGACTCTTGAAACTCAATGTTTTGGACCTTGAGGGCTTGGGGGAACCTTGGGAGGACTCCTTTGGAGGTAAGGAGACCAGAACTTCGTTGAGGGAGAGTTGGGAGTGAAAACCAAAGGAGGAATGGGTGGGTATTTATAGGGAAAGTGAGGGGACAAGGCATTAATGGCCAAGGGACACCTCATTAGTGGTTTTGGCAAAACCATGGGCTTGCCCATGGTATTTTCCCATGGTATTGGCCACTTGGGACACCTCATACCTTATCTTACTATTCACAATTCGACCATATTGAATATATACTTAAAACATCATTTAATGATGTCATTAGACACCCGTAACTTAAAAACTGTATTTTCACTATTCATCAAAAATTCAACTTTCTCAGAATAATCCCAAAATTTCACCTTAACCAAAAATCAACGCTCTGATTACAAATATGAACTCCATTTTATAAAAATAATTTTCTAAATATTTTTAATTTAATTTTTAAATAAAAACACTATTCACCGAAAATTCATTTTTTCAGAAAAAACCCCAAAAATTACCATAGCATAATATCGGTGCTCTGAGTTCAAAAATGAAATCCGTTTTATAAAAATAATTTTCTAAATATTTTTAATTAAATTTTTAATTAAAAAACACTATTCACCCGAAAAAAAACTAATACTTGAATAATAATTTATGAAACCATTATTTAACCATTTTATTGAATCACATTACTTAATCAAGGTGCCTAGATTATATTAATACTTTCTTTAAGTGAGATTACTAATCCATTTGGTCACATTACTAATCCTAAGCGTAAAATCACTATTCATAATTTACTATTCATCAAAAATCAAGTTGATCTTATTAGACTCGAAATTTCGTAGTGAACATAATTGTAGAAGACCATTTTTTGAAAATCATTACACATTTTTATTTATTTAAGGTTTACATAAACATTTTTAAAATATCCTTTCTCTAAAATTTATCAAAAATATGCATACTATATTTATCTGGACATTTGAAAATTCATAAACATCATCATAAGAAGAAATCCAAATTTTTATTTAAAACAGAGGATTACACAAGGAAATTACGGTCTCCTTACATAGCCCCTTATCACACCAGCATAGGACCTAAGTGTAAGGTGTGCTAAGGTGAGAGAATCCGAGGGAGGCTCGGCCAACATCGCACGAGTCGTAATTTCTATTAGTTTGAACTTCTCGCGAAGGCGATCCCGTTCTAGCTTCACACGATGAAGTTCAGCTTGGGTTTGGTCCAGAGCAAAGCCCAGTGGTGCTACCTCCTTCCCAAGTTCCATTAGATGGGCTTCGATCGGTCCAAGACTACTGGGTGAGGCCATCGAATCTTCTTTATATATTAATTAACCAAGATTGCTTGTATTTAGAGATAGTAATCAAAACATTTAGTTTCCAGCGGTCATATTGACCAATGGTCAAATAATAGTCAAAACCCAACAGTCTCATTTTAATTATACTCATGTTATCAAATGAAACACTTTTGTTGAGTATAAAAATAAAATAACACATAAAATTAGGAAATAAGATTTATTCAAAATTTCGGGTTGTTACAGTGAAGTCTCAACAACTGATGCATTACTGTTAGTGCACATGGATCTTTTTGGTTCAACACAAACTGGAAGTATTGGAGGTAAATACTATGTGTCTGTTCTAGTAGATGATTACACTAGATTTACTTGGGTCTATTTTCTAGCAAGGAAGTCTGAAGCTTTTTATTATTTCAAAAGTTTTAGAGCTCAAGTTAAAAATGAGAAAAACCTTCCATTGAAAACTATTCATAGTGATCATGGAGGAGAATTTCAAAATTCTGATTTTGAAACTTTTTGTAGTAGAAAAGGTATTACTCACAATTTTTCAGCACCTGGAACTCCTCAACAAAATGGTGTAGTTGAGAGAAGAAATAGAATTCTTCAAGAGATAACTAGAACCATGTTGAGTGAATATTATATAGCTAGACATTTCTGGGCTGAAGCTGTAAGTACTGCTTGTTATACTATAAATCGAGTTTTTATTAGACCTTTTCTTAATAAAACTCTTTATGAGTTATGGAATGGTAGAAAACCAAGACTATCCAACTTCAAGGTTTTTGGTTGCAAAGTATTCATTTTGAATACTAAAGATAACCTACATAAATTCACACCAAAATATGATGAAGGAATTTTCTTAGGTTATTCCATAACTTCTAAGGCTTATAGAGTTTTTAATAAAAATACTTGTACTGTTGAAGAAATAGTACATGTAAAATTTGATGAATCTGATCCTTTTGTTTTTAAACCATCCCAGCCTAGATCCTCGGATGTGTTTTCCAAAACTGATTGTCAACCTTCGACAGAAGAACCTTCTGATAAGGATGATGTTCAAGAAGATACTTCTGAAAAATTTACCCTGGAAGACTTTCTACCCTATGTTGATGAACAGGATTTTCAAAACACAAATCAGGTGTTTCTTAAGAATCATCCCAGTGATAGTATCATTGGTGATGTAAATCAACCTGTAAGGACCCGAAGTCCCTTAAGAAATGAAGTAGAAAATCTAGCATTTATTTCCCAATTATAACCTAAAAGCACTGATGAATCTTTGGGTGATGATGATTGGATCAAAGCCATGCAAGATGAACTAAATTAATTTGAAAGGAATAATGTCTGGACTTTGGTTGAAAGACCTAAGGAAACTT
The DNA here is from genome assembly GCA_963277665.1 of Viscum album. Taxonomy (NCBI): domain Eukaryota; kingdom Viridiplantae; phylum Streptophyta; class Magnoliopsida; order Santalales; family Viscaceae; genus Viscum; species Viscum album. Next base: position 1,885,331,114 of record OY728137.1, on the reverse strand, counting down.
CTTTTATTGGAGTAAAATGGGTTTTCAGAAATAAATGTGATGAAAATGGATTCATAGTAAGAAATAAAGCTAGACTTGTTGCTAAAGGCTATAATCAGTAAGAGGGAATAGAGTATGAAGAAACCTATGCTCCAGTAGCTAGACTTGAATCTATCCGTATTCTACTTTCCTTTGCAGAATTATTTAATTTTAAACTTTTTCAAATGGATGTGAAATGTTCTTTTCTTAACGGTTATGTTCAAGAGGAAGTTTTTGTTGAACAACCTCCTGGATTTGAAGATACAAAACATCCTGATTATGTTTTTAGACTTACCAAAGCTCTGTATGGCCTTAAACAAGCCCCACGAGCATGGTATGATAGACTCGCTGGATTTTTACTTCAAAATAACTATGTTAAGGGAAATGCAGATCCAACACTTTTTAAAAGAAAGATAAGAAAAATGTTTTGATTGTTCAAATTTATGTTGATGACATCATATTTGGTTCAACTCATCAATCTTTAACCGACTCTTTTTCAATTATAATGAAATGTGAGTTTGAAATGAGTATGATGGGTGGGTTAACTTTTTTCCTTGGTTTTCAAATTTCTCAAAAACCAGAAGGCATCTATATATCTCAACATAAGTATATTAAAGATCTTCTCAAAAAGTATGGTTATGACAACACTAAGAGTATAAGTACTCCCATTGGTACCTCAAACTCTTTAGATCTTGATGAAGCTGGGAAACCAGTACATCAAACATCTTTTAGTAGTATGATAGGAAGTTTACTTTACTTAACAACTAGTCGACCAGACTTAATTTTCTCAGTATGCTTATGTTTAAGATATCAATACAATCCTAAGGAATCTCACTTAAAGGCAGTAAAAAGAATTTTTCACTACCTTAATGGAACCATGGATCTAGGATTATTTTATACTTCTGGAAATGATTTTATTCTAAAAAGCTTTTCTGATGCTGAATTTGGTGGATGTAGAATTAATAGAAAAAGTACATCCAGAACTTGTCATTTCTTAGGAGATTCATTAGTTTCTTGGTCTTGCAAGAAGCAACATTCTGTAGCACTCTCCACTGCTGAAGATGAATATGTAGCAGCTGCAAGTTGTTGTGCTCAAGTGTTGTGGATGCAACACACACTCACAGACTATGGATTAAGTTTTACTAAAACTCAAATTTTGTGTGATAACACAAGTTCCATTGCCTTAAGTAAGATCCCTACACATCACTGTCGTGCAAAACACATAGATATTAGGCATCACTTTCTTAGGGATCACACACTAAAAGGGGATATCATTCTTCAATTTATCGGAACGCGGGATCAACTTTCTGATATTTTCACAAAATCGTTTCCTTCTAATAGATTTGAATACATTAAACAGAAGTTAGGAATGATAACCGTAAGGTAATCTTTCTTAATTAACTTTCTATTGAAAAAATCTCCTTACAGTAATAAACTCCTTTTCATATGGGGAGTACATTTGTTTGTTAGAGTAACTAAGTTTTTCAAAGTTTGTTTTCAAACTTTTCGGAACTAAATTTTTGGAATGGAAATTTCTGGAACTGAAATTTCCAGAGTAGATATTTTCGCATAGAAAATTTCTGGAATGGAAATTTTCGTATTAAAAACTTCCGGAATGGAAAATTTCATACTGGTATTTCTATAACGAGATTTTTATACCGAGTCTTTCATAATAAGTTTTTCATTTTTTTTAAACCTCTGTAGTGAAATTTTCATTCTGAAATCCTTATAATGTTTTTCGTACTGAGTTTTCCGTACTGAGTTTGTTTTTCATAGTGAGTTTTGTGATTTTTTTCCCCGTAGTTTTTTTTATTTCCCATTACGAATAATCCTCCTAAACCAATCTGAAAGGTATGATTTCTTTACTCAAGTTTTCTTAGTCATACTTTACTTTCTGGAATTTTATTATATTTTTTTTTCGGATTATAATTTTCTTAAATCTTTGTTTTAATAAAAACCTCAAAAGATCATATTCAAGTTTTCTTGAGAATTGGTTTTCAACCATCAGATCTGATCTTAGCTTGTCACAACCGTTCGATCAACTGTGGAAGTTGAACCGTCTTCTCGTTACGTATATAAAGGGGACCCCAAATGGTTGTCCCACATCGGTTTTTAAGCTCCAGCGTCCCGAAGCTCTGCCTTTCCGTTTTAAAGCCGTTCCGAACTTCAGCTTTCTTTATTCCGAACTTCTCAGAGGTCTTCAGATCTGAATGTCTGTGGAAGTAACTTCTCAAGACATGTCTTCCTCTAAACCGATTTCGAAGTGGTTGGTATATAGAGAAAGGTTGGTTCATTCTGATTTCTTCAACAAGTATGATTCTCTTATATCCAAGAACATTAAGCTTAATGGATGGGAAGATGTTGCTGTGTCTAAGCCTGGGAATCAAGATGAAGTATTTTCAGATTTACTTATAGAATTCTATGATACAGTTTCCTTTTATAAGGAAGATGGAAGGGACAAATTATTGTTTAAGTATTATGGAAAGACTTATAAGCTTTCTTATGCCAAGGCAGCCAGCTTGGTAGGGATGAACAATGAATCAGAAGCTGAGTTTATTTCTCATGTTTTTCCGGATTCAAAGGGAAGCTTCGACAAGGAAAATGCTTTGGAAACTCTCAGACTGTCAGATGATAAGGCTCCGAAAATTGCTTCTCTGTCTACAAATTTCTGGATTCTAGAGTTATGGGTACAAGGCCTTATCGTACTAAGAGAGGGTGACAAAGATAGTTTGAAGAAGAGTGAGATCTACATACTATATTTTCTGATAAATCTAAGGAAGTTTAATCTGATGAAACACGTTCTTATTACTCTTGAGAATGTTAAGAAAGGGAATCTGAGAGCTCAGATCATAATGTATCCAGAAATCCTCTCAAAATTGAGAGTTTAGTGCCTTGAGTCTTTCAAGGAGGCTTGCAAGTCTAAGCCAAGAGTTTACAAGATTATGTTGGTGAGTGATGGTACTCTAAAAAGGATGTATATAGCCTTCGACAAGAAGAATTGTCAGTTTGTTGATTTACCTGCTCAAGAAGAAACAGTTCCGAAAGTTTCTGAACCTGAATCCTCTAAACCAGTGAGGAAGAGAAAGATGAAAGAAGTTGAAGGTGAATCATAGAATCCAAAATCTAAGGAAGTTCATTCCGCACCTCCAAAACCGAAGAAGAAGAAATCTAACCTAGATGAAGTAGTTTCTAAATGGAGGGAAATCAAAGAGAAGAGAGTGCAAGGGGAGCCCCAGTTTGGCTTGGATCCTGCGAAGGCTAAGGCCTTAAAGGGAAGAACTTCGGATGAGATATAAAAACAAGTGAAAGAAAATAAGCTTAAGAAGAAGATGTCTGAAGCTGAGGTAGCTCAGACTTTGTTGAAGTTTAATGAGATGGTTTGAGCGAACATTCCTGTTCCGAGATCTTTTTCTCTGGAATCTCTACCTGAGACCCCAGGAAGAAACTTTGTCGCTTCGGAAGAGGCAGTTTCTAAGAATGTTGAGGAAGTAGAGTAGATTGAGAAATTCGAAGAAGAAGAAGTAGTTGTTGAAGGTAGTGGTGACACCGGAGATGTTTTAAAGTAAGTAGATGATTATAAGGGGACTCCTTCGGAACATTTGTCGCTCCGAACCTCAGAAGATGAGTCTTCTAAGTTGGTCACTCCAGCGATGGATGAGGAGAAAGGAGAAGAAGAAGTAGCATATCATGCAGAGGAAGAACAGCTTCTACATGATATTTCTCAAATGGAGAATGTAGAGGTTGGTGCTCAGAAAGTTACTGATGAGGAAGACAATGTTGTTCAAGTGTCTGATAGTGAAAATAGAACTCTGGAACAGGAATCCATTCCGAAAAAGGACAAGGGAAAACAAATTTTTTTTGATACCCCGAGCTCAGTGGTTGTAAAGAAAAGGGAAGATGGTGATTCTTCTAAGAAGAAGGTTGAGCATTTTGAAGAAGAAGATTCTCCAAGAAAAGTTTCGGATTCAGATTCTTCTTCATTGGTGCATGACTTTGTTGTTCAGTCATTAAAGAGTAGGTACTATTACGACCATCTCAAGTATTGATTCAAGATGCCAGAGGCTCCAACATGCTTTGAATCAGAAAACAGACTCTGTATCCATGGTTATGGACAAATGTGTTGAGATATAGGCTCAGTTAAAAACTTTCTTTGTCGGCTATGAAACCCATAAAAGATCTTGCAAGAGGATGAATAGTTGGTCGAGGAAGACTGTAGAAGAGATGAGGCTCTTTGATGAATTCCAAGACAATGTGAAGGATGCCTTTGAGACAGAAGACAGGAAGATAAATGAGCTTACTTCATCCTTTGAAGAAAAGTTGACAAATGAAAAGAATTTCCAGATTCAAGAAGTCAGAGATCTGAATGGGAAGCTGAATTCTATTTCTCAAAACTGGAAGTTTGAAAGGGATCATCAGATTGATTTTGAATAAATGTTGTTAAAGAAAGAACAAATCTTGAAGGCTCGGGAAGAAAAGCTTCAGGCTCAGGAAGAAAAGCTTCAATCCCAGGAAGAAAAGATTGAAGCTCAAAGTGCAAGAATTGTTGTGTTAGAGAAGCAAGCTGAGGAAGACCATAAAGACTTGAAGAAGATAAAGACTATTCTTAAGGGTCTCATGGCGAAGGAAAAAGATCCAAAATAGAAAGATCTGATCTTTTTTTGTATCTAATCTTCTTTGTTGTTGAGCTTTCCAACTTAATGAAAATTGTGCTTGCTCGTTTCTTTTATTGTTGCTACTAATTTTTTTCAGGTACTTTTTTATTTTTTCCATTCCCTCGAATTCATTTTGAAAATCACAAAGGGGGAGAAGGAAAAGAACCCTAATAAAGGGAAAAAGAATCTTAACAAAGGGTGAGAAAGAAAACAAACTCTAATAGAGTTTATCTAAGGGGGAGTTTTTCATTAAAGAAGACTTTCTTATTCATAATGAAATATCATTCCGGAAATCTAGAATATGATCCTTAGAGTTTCAAAGCCTAATGGGGAGTTAGTCGTATTCATCAATATCCTTAAAGCAAAGGGAGATAAGCCTTAATGTTTTCTTTCTTCTTAGAATTTTTTTTTCGTAAGGATGTTTGTGCTTTCCAAAAAGGGAGAGATTGTTGAGTCAATAAGGTTTTCCCTATGACTTTTCCATTCCTTCTTGTTTTGAAAATCACAAACACCTTATCTTTAAGAAAATTTCTTTTATAAGGAAAATAGATTTTATAAGGAAAATCGCTTTTGTAAGAAAAATTATCCTTATCATATTTTCATCCATATATTTCTTAAGTGTAAGATTCGAATTCATTTCTATATTCTCAGATTTTGTTTGAAATTTTGATATGAAGCATTCTGTTTTAGGATTCGAATTCTGGATGAGAACTGTAATGAAGTTTCACTCCGAATTCTAGATGATAATTGTAATAAAGTTTCATTCCAAATTCCGGATACGAACTCTGATTAAGTTCTACTCTGAATTCTGGATACGAATCCTTATGAAGTTCGACATCGAATTCTCATTACGAATTCTGATGAAGAATTCTCATTATGAATTCTGTGAAGAATTCTCATTACGAATTATGATGACGAATTCTCATTACGAATTCTGATGATGAATTCTCATTCCGAATTCTCATTCTGAATTCACTTATTAAATATAATCTAATCATCTTTTCTTTATTCACTCCGAATTTATTTAGACTCTGAAAATTATTTTTGGTTAGACTTCGAACATTCATTTTGCTTACGCTTTTATAATTTGTCTACTCTTTAATATTTTTCTTACACTCTGAACCTTCACTCTGAATCTTTACTCTGAACTTTTTAGTTAGACTTAAAACGATGTTGTACATTCTGTTACACTTGTTTTGTTATAAAACGATGTCATCTATTCTGTTAAAAACTAACCATTGATTAACTTACATGTGTACAATTCCCTTCGAATTTTAAGGAAAATATGACCGTTAGAAAGGAGGCCGACCTTGCCTATAAATAGGAGCTCATTTGAAAGAGCTCAGTACTGATAGATGACTTCTTCGACATTGTTCTTACATGTTGTTGAAGTGATTTCTAGAGAGAGAGAGGCTCTTATTAACTCTCAAAGCTTCGTGCAACTCCAAATGTTGGTGATTACATTCGAGGACTTCCGGGGATAGGAAGATAGAGGTTTCCAACACCTTGAAGTTGAGGGCTTCCTTGCTGAGGAAGATAGAGGTTGTCAACTACATTGAAGTTGAGGGCTTGTGGGGATAGCAAGACAGAGACTCTGATATTCGTATCGAGGGCTTACCCTGGTGTGGGTAAGACAGACTTTCTTGAAAGTATAAATCAAGGGACCTTTATCCAAGGTTGTTGGATACCCTTCTCTTTGGGTTAAAAGACTTATATCTTGTTACTTGTAGTTTTACTACTTGTTTATTTCCGCTGTATTTTATATTGTAAGGAAAGTATAACTTTCTTATACTTCCTTGCTTGTACTATGTTTCATTTAGATTCTATACTCTTTAAGGTAGAATCTCATATTTTAATCTTTTGTTAAGTTTCAATTTCCGGAACCATATTTCTGGAACCTACTTTCAGAATCTCTTTCCTGTTTTAAGAAAGTTCATAGGACTTGAAGTTTATAACTTTATTCCTTATTCCAAATTTTCATTTGGTGTTAGAGGTGTTATGAATTTTATTAGTTTAAAATTTGTTAAACTTAGCCCTTTCCTTTTCTTAAGGAAAACATAGTTATTCGTAACTAACTTTAAAGGTTCCAAAGGAATTTTTAAAGTGTACAATTCACCCCCCCCCCCCCCCTCTTGTATTTTAAGCATCTACATCATTATTTCGATCCTACAGAAAGTATATCAAATATAGTAGAAAAAATATAGAACAATAATTTAATATTCCCTAGAAACATGGTTTTTACCCTAATCATGGGTTAGCTACTCCCAATAATAGATTATGATCAAGTTCCAAGAGGTTTATAATCTTCTATCTAGGCTTACCAAACAATAGGAAAAGAAACGAAACCCCTCTCATACTGGTTTTTGACATCCCATACCTAGTTCACTTTTGAGTAACTGAACCCATTTAGCCACATGGCCTCAAGAACACTTCACTATACACCAGAGGTTGCCAACTAGTAGTGAGGGCCTAGGGTGTGATAGTGTGGAGACTAATCCCTATGGTCAGAGTGGATCATAGTGGTGATATAACATGTACAGGTAGTAGAAGTATAATAATAAAGAATTATACAGTAAAATAAATCATAAGCATCATGAAATATATAATCAACTCAAAAGATGAATGGTATCATATACAAAATGATGATATCATATCTCTAAGAAAATAAAAGTAGACATACATCAAAAAAGGAAGATAGTGTAATATATGATATTCAAAAGAATCAAAAAGGGTAAAAACTATCAACTCATACTGAGCATTGGCCCATTAATCAACTACCAAGCTCTCATCCTAAAGAAATCATATCACGTGCCCAAAGCGGGGTGCTTCCCTTTGTCCATAGTTGCGATCATATAATATTCTTGGGTACTAATGGTGGCCTAGATAGGGTGTGTGATAAATCTCAGTAGGCCACCATAAATGTATTCTATACATATCTAGTCTATAAATATAAACTGTACAGTGTGTAGGTATATAAAATTAAAGAAGTCTAATATAAATAACCCATACCTTCTTCAGCCTCAGTTGGTGTCTATGAACATTTATTCATTTAATTAGTAAATTGTGGGTCATTTTATAATACGTATATCATAGGTAATGGTTTCAATATTACTATAATAGAAAATAATAATAACTAAGTATCTAAGTTGAAACCAATGCATCCTTAACCTCAGGGGTCAATCCAACTCATAATGGAACACATGTATTCTTACTATACGGTCCCTGAGTCCAATCCGAGGTGTACACCCAATGTATTTTACTATAAAATAGTGTAACTGATTCCATGGGTCTTTTCCATAGTAATCTTGAGCTAATCATGATTGGGCCCAAAGGGGTAAATCAATGGGGTCATGTTTTGGAGGACATCAAGCTAAACCGTAGTAGTTTATCCAAGGAATTATAATAATCTATAAATGATATCAAGTGAATAATAATTACATCACTAAGGAATTCACATACTAAGACAAATACCAAGTTTAAGGTGTGTATCTTGCTTGTAAATTATCTCAATGAATCAAAATGGTATCATCTGGGTTCTCAAGGTATTCCCTTGGGAATACAAGGTTGACTCAAGTATGGACACTCCTATAAAGATGAAAAAGGCATAAAATAAGTAGTCAACTTATAATCATTTTTTTATATACATATGTAATCATAGGCCATGTAATACTCATTCCAATTACATTTATTAGGTTCACTCAAAAACCTTTCATCATAAGTGACAAGGTTAATTAAGGACATGCAACAAATTATCAATTCAATTACATAACTATTTAATAGGTTCACCCCATTACCTTTCATTAAAAAAGGAAATGTGAATTAAGTATATGAAACCAATTATAAATTAAATTTATAATTTAACTAGGACAAGTTATATTTATAAACATATAATTTTCATAATATTAATTTAAATATTTGTTAATTATGAAGAAACACATACCTTATCAAAGTTCAAGTCAAACACACATGAATGATGTCACAGATAAACCAAACATGGTTCACCAAGGCATAATAAATAACACACCCTACTTATGGTGGTTAAAATATAGGTCCCAATCTCTAATAAATTAAAGGTGTTCAATAGGTATTTAGAACACAATTTAGCATACTAAATTTAAGGTAGATGAATTTAATGGGAAATTCCCGGTAAAACCAATATACACACAATGTAAACAATTTATAAAGAATAATACTTTGAGGTATAAGTCATAAACCACCTAACTTATGCCTATATTATGTGCCTCCTCTCGTATTGGACCTTAGTTTGGCCTAGATCAGAAGAAAATTGATGAATAAATGAATGCCATAAAAATAGGGAATATGAGCTCACACCAAAATAGTGTTATTAATAGCAAGAATAATGAAAAAAGGTATTATAGGAATTAATCCCATACCAAGAGGAATACAATGAGACAAATAGAAGTTGAATCGAAGGTTTGATATAATATTTATAAATTAGCCAAGGTGGATATCATGAAAAGAGCACTACAACATGAGAAGAAGAGGGTGTTGTTGTCTGTTGGAGAGAAAAAGAAAAGGTGGTGAGGTTATAATAATTTAAGGTCAAAACAGTAATTTTACCCCTATTTAAAGATTTCATATGGTTTGGCTACACATTTGGCCAAACCATGCACCCATCGTGTGTGGAATACTATCCAAGGAGGGGGGTCACATGGTTCATGAGCATGTTTTGAGAAACTGTGCACAAACCATGCCATTTTCCTCTATTAAAAACTACAGCATTTTTGAACATATGTGTTGACTAGGATACATGGTTTCATCAAACTATGCCTCCCTAGACACGGTTTTGGACTACCCTCCATGATTTCATAAAACCATGCATACTAGGCTACACAATTTCTATTAATCATGCATCTTAGCTATTTTTCCAATAAATGGGGCACCGGGCTTCAAACAAGCCCTGGACACCCCTATTTCCTCCATAACCTTACTATGAATTCATATTAGGTCAAAACCATGAAATTAAACCAAAATTAAAAGGTTACTTACCACAAAAGAATGTTGTGTTATTATAATAATGAATTGATATTTATTTATTAAATAAATATTCATTATGCAAGGTTTGGTAAATGTCAAGGAGGATAAGCAAGCCAAGTTTAATGGTTTGAATGGAAATGATATAAATTATATTTATTTATTCTTATATGATAGACATGACAAGTTATTAATAATTGTATTATTATCAAGACATGGGGTTCATTAAGAATTAATGAATTGGTAAGGGGGATTATATGTAAATTGATAGCCCTAAACATTCCTTAATATATATCAAGTTATAACTCTTTAATAAGAGAGATTTGGTGTGCACTATGGATAGATATAATCTATATAAAACCCTGGGTAGTGTTTTAGATACCTAGAGTGTGATCTATCTTCCTCCACCCTTAAGACATTGAGAGAACTCCAAGAATTATTCATCATCAAATAGTATTCTACTACAATCAATCACGAATAATGAAAGTGATCAGGATCAACCATACTAGCACCCAATGGTTTTATAGAAAAGTTTAGAGATTATGGTTCATGATTGGATCACCTAAAGAGGTATTTATAGTTAGATCCTATTATGTAGTGACGGTATGAAAATATCAAGTAAACTAGATCATAAATGAAGTTATAATTAAAAGTTTATGTAATTCTAAGTCTTCTTATAAATTAATTATAAATTACATATGATGATCCTCCTATTTTGGTTCTAGAGTTTAAATAAGTTGAGTAATCTATGATTTATATTAATTTTCAATGATGTCATTCATCATGTATATAATAGATTATTCATAAATTTAGACTAAATGTTGAGTTGATCATGCCCAATAGGCTCTTCTGTTTTGTTTGAAACCATATCTTATAGACCTGCTAAGATGGGATGGTGACTCTAGGGATTCCTATATTTTCTTACTAGGATGTTTCCTTTAATACTCATGTGGTACATTTGGGATTCCATGTACTACATCTGGTAATAATAATGGTTGATTTTCTATGGATTTAGAGCTTGGTGTAGAGTTTCCATGGATTTGGATCTCAATGTTGGAGCATTCGTGGATTTAGAGATTAGATATTGAACTATTGTGGGATCATTACCTAGGTTGATGAGGATATAGATGGTTGAGATACAATAGATTTGAATCTCGGTGTGAAGTTTCTAGGGATTTGGAGCTTGGTGTAGGAGTTATCGTGGATTTAAAGTTGGGATGTTGGACTGTCGTGGGATGGGTCACCGAAGTCATGAGGATACTGATGATTGATCTTCCATGGATTTGGAGCTTGGTGTTGGAGGTTCCTTGGATTTGGATATTGATGTTTTTGATACTAGGGATTTGTATCTATGATGTTGGACTATAATAGGATGGGTCCCTAATTTCATGAGGATACAGTTGGTGATGCCATGGATTTGTAGCCCGTTGGGTTATCCCTCTCATCACGACATTCTCATAGACACCCCATGTAAGGACCCGACCCCAGTTTCCAAAAGTTGGTACCTTATTTTATTACATTGGAACATAATCAAGTAATATGCATCCTAAAGGAACCAGTTGTTTATTATAATTGTAAAAAAATATACATACATAATTTCAACATTACAACTCGAAATGAAAATAAAACATATAAGTTTTATTGGAAACATCCACAATTATAAGTTTATCCCTATAGGTTATTCATAATAAACTTCTTCATGTCCTGAGAAGATAAAACCTAAGAAAGGTGTGATCTCAAAAGCTCAGTAAGAGTAATAAATATAGCATAAGATAACATAAACATAAACATTAGTCATGGTAAATAATTGAAAATTCATGACTTTACAAATAATAAACTTGAACACATTATGGATGAAATTTGAGCAGAGTAAATAATACCATAATAAAACATAATCATCGGTATTCTTATAGTCAAATAACCATATGAACTTTCAATTACTAGCTTCAAAATTAGGGAAGGGAATATGTCATACATTCTGAAACATACCATCAAGGCCCCGGCCAAGATGTCCAAAAATGATTAAGGCATTGGCCAAAACCATATCTCAAAATGGGCAAGGACTCGAGCAAGTCCATACCTATTTGTCTCATGAAACCTATCGATGCATAGAGCAGATATATCAAGCCCCACCAATAGCATAATAATTCTACTTCATTCCTCATATGAGTGGGGATAAACATAAACAACATATAGATTCATATTGAAACTGACATATGAAATGTAACTTTCCCAAATCATTAACCATAAACACTAACCATTCAGAGTAATATGGTGAATGGTTTCAAGACAGCACACCCATAGTCAAACAAATCATAAATATTTAACAAAATATGGTAGATGATATCATAAAATATTAGTCCCATTTATACCTAATAATCAATAATAGTGTTGAAACAAATGAAAATACTTTTATAAAATCATCGAGTAATTCTTGAGATAAATACTCTTTTACTTTGAAAAGAAGAGTTCTTTTGGAAAAATGTTTTTCTAAAACTATAAGTGAAATAATATATTTTTTCATAATAAAATTAGTGTTTTTAGAAAACAATGTTTTCTTAAAAAATATTATAGAGTTCCCTTTAAAATAGGTAAGGATTCAAGAAATTCCTTTGAAACAGGCTTGTATTTCAGGATGAATTTTTGAAAGATCTTTTAAAAAACATGTAACTCCCCATAAATGAAGATATGATTCTGGTTGGGACACATATATATAGAATTAACAAAGAAATTATGAGGAGTAAATCTGAAATAATAATAATTTAATTGAGGTAAGTAGATAATAAAAGTAACCCAAATGAAAATGGAGGTTTGGGTAGAAAAAACTTACCTTAAGTCCGAATGTTCCGCTCTTGACCTTATGGTCTTGGAATATGAAAATAGACTAGTTAATAACTCAATTAAGAACCTATTATACATTTATTTAGTTTATCAAAAAAATTAATTCATTTATGTCCTTATTTATAAGTTATAATATTGAATTCTGTCGTTCTGAAGTATTCGTTTTTCTTGACTTTCATAATCGGTTCACTTATTTTTTTAGTAATGGAGTTCATGTAGAATGGATGTAAATATCCAGAATTGAATTTAAATATTATTTATGAACATACATAAGTGTTAATGGTCTTTTATATCATTTTTTACATGGCATGAGGATGAATCATTATGAGAAATATTAATGACAATCACTTAGATTATTTGGCGGTATTTGGATTATTATGAGCTAGTTTTGTCATATAAATTAATACTTTGTACATATACGAGTTCCTGAATATTAAGTAGGTTATAATAAATATATTATACTATTTTTAAGCCATAAAATTGTTTGATGACCAGTAATTGAGGATAAAATGAATAATTAATCTTCATCGTCCACGAAAGTTGTAAATTATAACCTCACAGACAGTGATTTCATTAATAAAAGAGAGAGAGAGAGAGAGTAAGAATATTGAGAATGGTTATCACATTGACATGGTATAATTAAATTATATATATGATAATATAGTTATAAGGATAAATTGTTCAGAGGAGGTTAGGAGAGAATACGAGAGAAGATAAATTGAAAAAAAACAAAATGAAAAAGAAAGATGATTTACCACTTGAAATAACCTCCTTGAGAACCTCCTTAAGGGAAGGGGTTTTGGTCTTTTAGAAAGACCAAGAGATCTTGAACATGGGTAGTGGCTAAGAAAAGGTATTTTTTCATAAAATAGACATGTAATAGGGCTTGATAGGAGTGAAGATAAGAGGGAGTGAGGGGGGGTTATAGTAGAGGAGAGGAGTGAATTTTGAATATTTAATTCATTATTTTATTATTTCCCTTAAGAAAACCAATAGTGTTGATTCGTGTGATCCATAATAGTAATAATTTCATGTGAGTTCAAACCAAGTGGGATTAAATCACTTATGATTTCATAAATAGTGTATTTAACTGATAATTTTTATATACGGTATTTTATCGTATTTCACTATTCATCAAAAATTCAAGAATTTCAGAAAAAATCCAAAAAATAAACCTAACCATTTTTTGATGTGTATAATTACAAAATGAACTCCATTTTTTGAAAATAATTTTCTAAATATGATTAATTTAATTTTTAAATAAAATCATACCTTATTCAAAAATTAACAATTTTAAAACTATAACTCATTTTATATCACCTTGAAAATTTTCAAAAGGATTTCATTATCTTATAGAATTAAGAAAATAAAACAATAATATGATTTAATATTCATAAGGGTCATATTACTGTTCATATTACTATTCATAAGGGTTTTTTACTATCCACCAAGAAATCAATTTGGTTCTATCAGACCCCAAATGACTTACTGATCACAACTCTATATAACCATTTTTCAAAATTCAAAACATAGTAGAGGCAAAGTTGTGTTTGAAAGATAGATTATAAAATGGGTTGTTTTGTAGGGACTCAGTGTTTCATTCATTCAATATTTATTTTCAAAACCTTGGGGTGTTACATTCTCCCCTCCTTACAAAAAAAATTCATCCTCGAAATTTAAATAATGTTACCTCACAAAAAGATTTGGGTAGGTCTTTATCATAAACTCCTTAGGTTCCCATGTTGCCTCTTTGATTTTATGATTTATCCAAAGTATCTTTACGAGACGAGACATCTGATTCCCCAACAATTGTTCTTTTGTGTCCAGAATCTGGATAGGCTCTTCACAGTAATATAGATCAGGTTCCAACTTTATACCATCAGAAGTGAGGACATGTGTTGAGTCTAGCATGTACTTTCTCAGAAATGGGACATGGAACACATAGTGTAATTTGGACAGGTTAAGCGGCATATCCAAAAAATATGCAATAACATCAATTCTCTCCAAAATTTCAAAAGGCCCAATGTACCTAGGGATCAATTTCCCTTTCATTCCAAATCTTATAATTCCCTTCCATGGAGTTACTTTTAAGAAAACATGATCTCCCACTTGAAATTTCATATCCTTCCTTCGATTATCAACATAGCTCTTTTATATACTTTGAGATACTTTTATATGAACTTGAATATTCTTTACTTTCACTATTGTTTCCTCCACAAGCTTTGGGCTCACAATCTTCCTTTCTCTAACTTCATCCCAACAAATTGGTGTACGACATCTCTTTCCATACAATGCTTTATATGGTGCCATTTGAATACTTCAATGGAAACTATTATTGTAGGAAAACTCCACTAAAGGTAATTATTTATCCCACATACCTTAGAATTCAAGTGAACATGATCTCAATATGTCTTCTAAGGTTTTTATCATCCTTTTGGATTTCTAGTCAGTTTGTGGGTGGTAAGAAGTACTCAATTCAAGATCAGTATCCAAAGATTTCTGAATACTATTCTAGAATTTTGATATAAATCGTGGGTCACAATTGGACACATTTGAGAGAGTTTCTCCATGAAGTCTAACAACTTCATTGATATAGAGTCTTTCTAGGCGCTCTAGTGGAAAATCCTCCCATACAGTGAGGAAATATACATATTTTGTAAGTCGATCCACAATTACCCATATTGCATCATTCTTTCTTGGATTTTTGGGTAATCCTGTGAAAAAATCTAGGGTGATGTCATCCCATTTCCATGTAGTAGTAGGTAGAGGTTGCATGACTCCCCGGGGACGCTTTCATTTGACCTTCACTTGTTGACAGACTAAACATATTGATACATAATCTGCAATTTCCATCTTCATGTTATCCCACCAGAAATGTTCCTTCAAATATCTATACATCTTAGTGCTACAAGGATGTATGGAGAAATTTGAACTATAGGAAACATCCAATAACTCCCTTTTTATCCCGGGTATAGCTGGAACACAAATCCTCTTCCCAAATTTTATAACACCATCTTCACACACAAAGTCAGCCAACTTCCCATATTTCACAGCATTAATTTTCTTTTAAAGGTTCTCATCATCAGGTTGAGAAATTTTAATCCTTTCTAATAAAGATAGTTGGGAAACCAAATGAAAAGGTGGTGATGTTTCACCTTCTTTGATAATTCCCATATAGATCCTCACTAGATCCATATACAAAGGATCCTTGTCAATCCTCATTTTTTTGAGAACTCCCTGATCCTTCCTTCTCAATGCATCATCTACCTTGTTTTCCTTTACTAGGTGGTAGTGTATAGTACACTCATAATCCTTGAGTAGTTCAAACCATTTCCTTAGCCTCATGTTGAGTTCATTCTATGAGAAGATATATTTTAGATTCTTATGATCAGTATATATCTCACATTTTTTTCCATTGAGATAATGTCTCCATGTCTTCAGAGAAAAGATTACCACAGCTAACTCAAGATCATGAGTATGATAGTTTTGTTCGATAGTTTTTAACTGGATTGATGCATAGGAAATAAATCTATCATTTTTTATAAGGAATAAACCAAGTTTTTTATTTGATGTATCTCTATAGATCACAAACCCCTTATTCCCTGATGGTAAAGTTAGGATCAGAGAATTCACTAATATACTCTTCAATTATTTGAAACATTCCTTGTATTATTTTTCTCATATGAACTTAAAACCTTTATATGTAATCTTGGTCATTGGGTTGGATAAAAGGGAGAAGTTATGAATGAAATTCTGATAATAACCTGCTAAACCAATAAAACTATGTATCTCAATTATGTTCGTTGGAGTAGGGCATTCTTTCACAGCCTTTTCCTTCCTAGCATCAATAGATATTCTATCCTTAGAGACAATGTCGCCAAGAAAGGATACTGATTGAAGAA
Source organism: Viscum album (assembly GCA_963277665.1). NCBI lineage: Eukaryota > Viridiplantae > Streptophyta > Magnoliopsida > Santalales > Viscaceae > Viscum > Viscum album. The sequence continues at coordinate 1,885,314,706 of OY728137.1, read as the reverse complement.
AAAAATCACATTTGCTAAACTTCTCATATAATTCATTTCTTCTATGAGTCTTTAGGATAGTGCACAAGTGATTTTCATGATCTTCATAGCTTTTGGAGTATACCAAGATATCATCAATAAATAAAACAACAAATTCATCAAGATATTCCATGAAAACTCTATTCATCAGATCCTTGAAAACATATGGTACATTAGTCAGTCAAAAAGGCATTACTGTAAACTTGTAATGTCCATACCTAGTTTGAAATGTTGTCTTTGGAATATATTACTTCCTCACAAGTAACTGATGATATCCATAACAATGGTCAATCTTAGAAAAATATTGAGCTCCATGAAGTTGATCAAATAAATCATCAATGTTAGGTATGGGATACTTGTTCTTTATTTTTATATCATTGATCTCCCTATAGTCAATGAAAAACCTCATATATCCATCTTTATTCTTAACAAAAAGAATAGGGGCTCCCCATTGAGAGACACTAGGGTGAATAAATCATTTATTACTAAATTCCTATAATTGTTTCTTCAATTACACTAATTCTACAATGGACATTCTATAAGGGGTATTTTATATGGGCCTTTAACCAGGAATTAAGTTAATGGAAAACTCGGTTCCCCACTCTGTAGGATGTCTAAGTAAATCCTTTGAAAACACATCAACATATTCTTCCACAATCAGTATGTCCTCTATCTGAACATTCCCTTACTCACCCATAGTAATTGAATTCCCTTCCTCCCCAATAATCTAATTCAGTAGAGCTACTGGGGTGGATCTAGATGAGAATCATAGGGTGATTTTTTTACCCTAAAGATAAGGGATTTCACATCATCTTTAAAATTTGTAACCTCCTTCCTCTTTCAATAAATTTTGGCATCATGATTTGAAATCCAATCCATACCAAGGATTATATCAAAGTAAATCATGGTTATGTCAATAAAATCAGCAGATAAATCACATTCATATTCCATAATGGGGACTTCCTAACACAACTTTGTTGCAATGATACTTCCCTTAGGATTTTTTACTAAAGAATACCTTATTAAATCAAATTGAAAATACCTAATTTTCTTGGAAAAATAGGGAGATATAAAAGAATGAGATGATCCATAATCAAATAAATCATTGGATAAGTTTGAGGAAATAATTAAAGTACCTTCCCTCACATTATTAGAAACTTCAATATCATCAGTTGTGATCGCATAAACTTGTCTCTACTCCCTTTGCCTTTTCTATGGCATGTTTCCTTGATGATTTGGATAATCATTAATATAGTGTCCCATATCACTACAATTATAGAATTATACATTAATAGATTCTTCCTTCCCCTTGAAATCACCAAAAATATGTACATTCTGTCTACATTTGTAACATACTCATTTTCCTTTTAAGAAGGCACCAAGGTGTTTCCTTCCACAATTATCACAGGATGGAAATTCAACTCTTCCATTTTTCCCCTTTACCTTATTTAATTTTACAGAGTTTTTAGAAGCCATATTCTTCTCTTTATTTCCTTTAAATTCATACGACTTAGATAATTCCTTTTCTGACTTAATAGAATATGAAACTATATATTCATATGATGAGAAACTTTGGGAGACAAGTTCTTGTTAGAGGAACGGATTTAGGCCATAAAATAATCGGTAAATCTTGCTCCTTGGATTTCGTATATAGTCTACAGCATGTCTTTCTAACCTTGTGAAGTTATCTTCACACTTTGCAAAATTCTCATCTTCCTTTTTCCTCAAATTCAAAAACTGCATGTCCATATCCGCTCGCTGTTCATGAGGAAAGTATTTCTCTAGGAATATTTCCTTAAAGTCCCTTTATTCCATCTCTTTTATCTCTTACTCCTTTTTATTTTGGATTAATGACCACCAATGATCCGCATCTATCGATATACGATAAACTACCATGATGGACTTCTCTCTTTCGTTACATCCCAAAGTGGGAAATATCGTCTCTAGGGAACTTATCCACTTCTCATCTATAAATGGTTTTGTAGTCCCACTGAATGATAAAGGTTGTTGTTGCATAAAGCGATCTAACAAATCTCCTCCATATGGTGGATCCAGATTCTCTATATGGGTAAGGTTATTGTTCATAACCAGAGTAAGTTGTCCCAGTATAGTTATAAGTTTCTCTACACCAGTCGCAGCACTAGATCCAACATTATTATCTTGCGTTAGAGGGAAATACCTACACTGGACATGCGCATTCATGAAGTTTCCATTCCTTCCACTAGACACCATTTCTAAAAAATGATACACACTAGATTAGGTTATGAATCATAATTTATAATCTCAACATATAAAAAAACTTATCATAGCTAATCTCATAATCATATACATGGTTTCTTTGAGGAAAATTTAAATTTAAATCCTTCGTAATGTATTATAATGAAAATGTGAATTATTCTACGCATATCCCTAGGGAGTATCAAACCAAGCACGTAGTAAGGCCCATTGTTTTGTACCAGGATACATTGGGTCAAGACCGAAACTCCTTATCAGAGTTCTCACTCCTATATACATCTAGGCCAGAACCACATCCACTTGTAGTATTCCGACAGGGATTTATTTTCTAGAAAGATCCACATAATATATTCCTTACCAAAATACAAGGATGTTCTCATATGTTTATCCAAAAATAATATCTTAGGGGTTTGTTCTCTAATATAATTTTTCTAAATCTAGTCCCTAATATAAGTTTTTTAAATCTAGTTTTCATGTTTTCTACTAAACGTCCTCTAATACCAACTATAAAGACCCAACCCTAGTTCCTGGATCTAGTGCCTTATTTCATTACATTGGAATGATTACAAGAAAGCCATATCCTGAAGAAATGAATATTTTAGTAGACTTGGAAACAAGATAAATACATAATTTCAGCATTACAACTTGAAATGGAAATACAACATATATGTTTTATTGGAAACATCCACAATTATAAGTTTATCCCTATAGGATATTCATAATAAACTTCTTCATGTCCTAAGAAGATAAAGCATAAGAAATAGGTGATCTCAAATGCTTATTAAGAGTAATCAATATAGCAGAAGACAACATAAACATAAAAATTTGGTGTCGTGAATAATTTAAAACACATGCCTTTAAAAATAACAAACCTGAACACATTATGGCAGGAATATGAGTTGAGTAAATAATGCCTTAATAAAACATAATAATGGGTATTCTATGAGTCGAATAACCACATGAACCTTCAATAACTAGATTTATAATGAGGAAATTTCATATGTAAGACATTCTGAAACATACCTTCAAGGACTTGGACAAGACGTCTAAAAATGATTAAGGCCTTGGCAAAACCATATCTCAAAATGGGAAAGGTCTCGGCCAAGTCTGTATCTATTTGTCTCATGAGACCTACCGATACATAGAGGGGCTATATTGGGCCTGAACCATCAAATAATAATTCCAATACATTCCTCATATGATTGGGGATAAACATAAACAACATATACATTCATATTGAAACTAACATATGAAATGTAACTAACTTTCCCCAATCATTAAACATAAACTCTAACCATTTTGAGTAATATGGTGAATGGTTTCAAGATTGAACATTCATAGTCAAAATAATCATAATAAATTAAAAAATAAGGTAGATGATATCATAAAATATTATTCCCATTTATACATAATGATAAATAATATTGTTGAAACAAATGAAAATACTCTTATAAAATCATTGAGTAATTCTTGAGATAAATACTCTTTTACTTTGAAATGAATAGTTATTTTAGGAAAATATTGGTCTAAAACCAAAAGTGAAATAATATAGTTTTTTTATAATCAAATTATTTTTTTAGAAAATAATGGTTGCTTAAAACAGATTATAGAGTTCCCTTGAAAATAGGTAAGAATTTGAAAAATTCCTTTGAAACGAGCTTGTATTTCAGTAACTATTTTTGAAAGATCCTTTAAAAAAATATAACTCCCCATAAATGAAGGTATGATTCTGGTTCACACACATATATAGAACATTAAAAAATAATTTATTAGGAGTACTTATGAATGAATAATATATTAATTGAGGTAATTAGATATTAAAAGTAACCTGAATGAAAATTGAGGTTCGGGTAGAAAACCCTTACCTTAAGTATGAATGTTCCGCTCTTTACCTTATGGTCCAGGAATATGAAATTAGAATCATTGATAACTCAATTAAGAACCTTTTAGACTATTATTTAGTTTATAATAATTTTTTTCGTTCATTTATGTCCTTATTAATAGTTTATAGTATTGAATTTCGACGTTCTGAAGTATTCATTTTTCTTGATTTTCATAATCGGTTCACTTTTTTTTAGTAATGGATTTCATGTGTAATTGATATAAATATCCATAATTGAATGTACATATTATTTATGAACATACATAGGTTTTAATGGTCATTTATATCATTTTTTTACCTAGAATGAGGATGAATCATTAGGTGAAATATTAATGACAATCACTTAGATAATTTGGCAGTATTTAGATTATTATGAGCTAGTTTTGTCATATAAATTAATACTTTTCACATATACTGATTCATGAATATTAAGTAGGTTTTAATACATATATTATAGTCTTTATTAACCATAAAAATGCTTTCATGAACAGTAATGAAATAGAGAATTAAGAACGAAACATTTTTATCCATGAAGGTTGTAAATTGGAACCTTAGAGACGGTGCTTTCATTAATAAGAGAGAGAGAGAGAGAGAGAGTAATAATATTGATAATTGTTATGAAATTGATAGGGTATAATTCTAGTATATATATGATAATGGATTTATAAGGATCAATTGTCGGATGAGGTTAGGAGAGAATAATAAAGAAGATAAATTGAAATGAAACTAAATGAAAAAGAAGGATGCTTTACCTCTTGAAATAACCTCCTTGATAAGCTCTTTAAGGGAAAGGGTTTTGGTATTTTGGAAATACCAAGAGCTCATGAACGTGGGTAGTCACTAAGTAATGGTATTTTGGGAGAACATAGACAAGGAACAAGGCTTGAGAGGAGTGAAGAGAAGAGGGAGTGAGGGGGGTTTATAGTGGAGGAGAGGAGTGAATTTTGAATATTTTATTCATTATTTTATTATTTCCTTCAAGACAACCAACAATTTGATTCATATAACCCATAATAGTAATAATTTTATGTTATTTAGAACCTTGTGGGATTACATCACTTATGATTTCATAAATAGTGTATTTAACTGATAATTTATGTATACGGTATTTTACCATATTTCACTATTCCTAAAAAATTCAATAATTTCTGAAAAATACCAAAAATTCACCAAAACCATTTTTCAACATTTATAATTGAGAAATGAACTCCATTTTTTGAAAATAATTTTCAAAATATGATTAATTTAATTTTAAAATAAAATCATACCTTATTCTAAAATTAACAATTTTAAAACTATAACTTATTTTATATTACCTTGAAAAATTAAACAAAATGTCATTATATTATATCCTTAATAAAATAAAATAATAATATTATTTACTATTCATAAGGGTCGTATTACTATTCATAAGGTTTTTTTACTATTTACCAAAAAAATCAAGTTCATTCTATCATACTCAAAATGACTTACTGATCACAACTCTAGATGACTGTTTCTTGAAATTCAAAACATAGTAGAGGCAAAGTTGTGTTTAATGGATGGATTATAAAATTTATTATTTTTTAGGGACTCAGTGTTTCATTCATTCAATATTTATTTTCAAAACCTTAGGGTGTTACACCCCAACACTGGATGAAGTAAGTATGGTAGATCAGGATCACAAACCTATGAATTGATAATGTTTTTTTATTATTTATTTATTTATTTTATTTTTTGTGGTTATTTATTTTTTTCAACTGAGCATGTAACATTCACATATCACTGTATCACTAATTATGTATGGGACCACATTGGTGGTTCCCTACATATTTATTTACTCGCGGTAAGCTCGGGAGGCCATAGAACTTGGTTACCTAAGAATCTCACTTGTCACATGCACATATTGGATAGATTCCTAGTATGATGTTGATGGTCAAGTTAAGAAAATCAAGTGGGATTAGAGACTGGGATTAAATAGATGACTGTGGTTGTACTATAACATCTAGTACTTTTATTTTATTCTATATTATTTGTATGTGTTATTATCCAGGTGGGAGGTCATCATTATATGATTGTGCCACTTTCGCATGGCATATTAGTATGGTTTTGGTGTTTATATATCTTTTGTACTATGATGTTCATTTTTTATGTATGTTATTAAGTTATTTACCTGTTATTTTTCGCTCTAATATAGGGGATATATCCTCCCCATGATATCATCCTACACTTTCACTACTAGACACAAACCTTTAGAATTTGGGAAGGCATGCCTAAGGTCGCGTGGTAAATTGATTTGGTTACTATTCATAGGGTGGGCCAGGCCGAGACATTACATTAGCGACTAGCACGTTGGGTAAATAATCACATATATGGGAGACATTACCCTCATAATCAAAGTAACATAAGATAAACCACCAATAAAATCCACATTATATAAAATAAAACTCAATTCACAATGAATGTAAAAGTCACACATATACATGGTCTCCAAAATATAATACTAGAATGAAACTCCTATGATAGTGAAAATTAAACCAATCACAACCTATTTGAGCTAGTATGACCTAGATCTATCACCAACTATCTCATGGAAAGATGTAATAAATATATATATATATATATATATATATGGGATGGGAATACAAGTATAATTATTAGAATCCTCCCCAAAACATAAAATGCAAAAGGTACCTCACAACAACTTCTCTATAAGGATCACTCATACAATATTGAATCCAAGTATAGTAACATAGTATCAAAATAGTATTTGACAAAAAGGTATCGTACAACTACTTCTCCACCTAGTTGGCTTCTCTCAAACCCAAATGGCATGCATTCTAAACTTCAACCCGTTCTATATATTGGAATAACCACATATCAACATTTCACAACCAAAAATCACATACCACATCCACATCACAATTTCATATCACATACTCATCAAAATGGGGTATCATGAACATGAATAAAATCAACCTTGTACCCTCTTTTCACCATGCACTACCCCCACAACACATCCACACCAAAATCGTATAACCAAGTCAAATAGATTATATATACACCAAATCCTAAATCCATTAAATCCCATATATATATATACCTACTATGATTAATCATATCTTGTATTGTGTATGAATGGATAGTAGGGAAGATGGAGTAGTCAATCATTCGTTACCTCTATAACCCAGATGTTAAGGAAGATACTGAAAACCCAAAACCATATTGTTCTTAGTAAGGTTTACCCATATAAGGTCACGGTGAACAAGAAATAACAAGAAAATATTATTTAAATATATCCATATTATAACACCTTGAGTTTTTAAAAGAAGTTCATTATGTTTGATAGCGTATGCAACACATAACATCGAGCCTAAACGAAACGCAATATATTATTTAAACATGAACGTTATAAACTAGATGATAAAATTAGTGGTATAAATATGAATAACCAATTATTAAAAATTATTTATGAATATTTTATATTAATAAAATATATTGGTGAATAAGGACTCAATTTTTAGCAAAGTCTTTACATGATTCAAAAATATATTTTCATCAAAAATGTTTTTATTTCTTTTCATGAGAAAATAATCTAATTAATTTCTGAAAATTTTACATTCTCTTATTTTAAAAAATAAATTTATTTTTTAATATTGTAAATTAAAATTTAAATTAGGGTAAATTTTTGATATTTTTATAAAAATAGGGAATTTTATTAAATAGTGAAATTTTGATTTTTTGTAAAATTGTCATTTCTTTTCAATATATTTTGTAATTTAAAAATACCATTATGATTTAAATTTAATTTAAAATTAAAATAAGTATTATTTAGTTATATTCAATCTAATTATTTACATTTTAATCAACTTTATACCAATTTTTGGAATAAGATTATTTTTAGACCCAAAAATGTATTTTTGTGAAAACTGTTTTTAAGTGAACAACGGTTATCCATTTTAATTAGTCAAAATAACCCTAAATGAGGAATGATTAAAATTTAATTTAAATATAATATCTATATATATTAATTTAAATTCAATTAATGATGATTACTAGTCATATATTTAATGTAAGATCATTTTTATGCTTGAAAAATACATTTCTAGAAAAAACATTTTTCGACGCGTTTGCGGCTTCATTTTTAAATTAAATTCTACCACTTATATGAATTTAATTTGATAAAATAGATTATATATTTATAATCATAATAATTAATATTAGGTAATGAAGCCATCATAATTTTTTGATAGAATGAATAGAAAAAAATCATCATCGGAGTAAAAGGGTGAATCGTGTTAACCTAGGTTAAAAAAATGGTGATAAGGCTACCATTTTTCATCTTAATTATTATTTGATGAATTTATTTTAAAAATTATCACCTTATTCTCTAGATTCAATTATTTTTGGGACATTTTTCCATTATTGTGATCTATATAATAATATATGTAAAGAAAAATACAAAATGTCACTCTCTTTCCTTTAAATATATCTTATATGTTCACATAAGGATAAAAATAAGTGGTAAAATAATATAAAATATTATTGTGAGTATAATTAAATTATATTCAGGATTTCAATTTACTTTTATTTTTTAGTTATTTTATAGTTACCTTAAATTATTATACAATGTTGACACAGTGCATGTGCAAACAGTGGAAACTCGAGGTAAATAATTTTAAAAATAATAAATTTAATATATTTGGGAAGATTTCATGTTTCAAAATAATTTTATAATAAATTATGTATTATTGTTTTCTAAATTGATTATATTCTAAATTAATTATTATATTCATGTCTTTAAAGTAAAATTAAATGATTGGTATCAAAAATGACGTTAAGGATATTTTAGGCTAAATAATATTTGATTAAATTATTTAAAAATCCTAAAAATCATGAAATAAGAAAATTAAGATGGAAAATGGTTTAAAATTTAATCACTTTTGTCTTTATAATTCAATTGTTTTGTTATAAGTTAAATTATAACCCTTTCATCTTGAAAAATTTGTTACCCCGATTAAGGTTAAAACGGGTTTACCGAGGGTTAAACCATGGGATAAGGGATAATTGGTAAAAAAATTATAAATACTATTGGATGACCATATTTATACCTTATACTATCCACAATTCAAATACCTTTCTATTTGGATGTATTTTAATTGAATATGAACTTATCTTAATTTAATATTTTATGAAATTCCACCCCCCCCACTTATAAAAGGGAACATCCTATCCTCTTTCATTCACACTTAAAGAACCATTAATTCCTAAATCCATTAATTAATTACATTAAAATTACCTAGATCCCTTTTTTTATTATAAAACCCAATTAGGAATGTTTTTTTGTGTAAATATAAAGTGGTTGTCTGAATAAGAGGTATTATTCTTAATCAATCATATTTGTTTTATATATTATTCCAACACATTAATATCTAATTATAACATTATAATATAATATTATCATTATATCCCATATATTTATATTTTTTATGTTAATTTCATACCCTATATCCTTATCCTTTTCCATCAAAGGGGAAAAAACTGTCGTTTGTGTGTACAACGGACTACCACCTCATGAACTGATGAAATTCATTTTCCATCACCACTGATCATGGACGGTTTTAATGATGGATTTACTATATATATATATATATATATATATATATTACATTCAGGATATATTTATCATTATTTGAATAAAACATATCATATAATTTCTTACCTTTCCATTCATTTAGAAATGATAATGTTGTTTATGTGTACGTGTGGATTACCACATCCATGAAGTGGTGTGATTTGTTTTTAATGAACACATCACATGGATGGTATATATAATTATATTTAAATAAATAATATGAAAATTTAATATATAATTTTTATCAAATAAATATAAAATAACACTTACCTTATTTCCATCATAATCATTGAAAAATGAAAATGTCGCTCATGCGTACATAAGGCCTCTGTCTCCATGATTATATTGTAGTCCATTTTTCATGACCATATTTAATGGATGTTATAGCGTCCCAAGAATTTTACATATAAAATTTAATTATTTTAAGTATAATTAATCATCAGAGTACAAGTCAAGGATCGTTAAGTCTAGTGTCTTGGAAGACTAGGTACATATAACATAAAACATAGAGCTAAAAAACACTTCTTTATTTAATCTCCATAAAGAGCTTATAAATTCCTTTAAGCCCTTATATCTTAATAGGTTACCATGAGGAATTCACGAACAAAGGGATGAGCTGAAAATCCCAGTAAGGGAATGAACATTAGGATACAACTTAAGCACATGAGTTAGGAGGCATGACATATTGATATACAAAACATGGAACATATAAAATAATATCATATAATCATGGGATCGTATAAACATGGAGTCATATAAATGCGGAAAAATCATAAAAAATTTCTTTAGCACGGGTCAAGGCTAACTGACAATCATGTTTCCCATTTCAGTACGGGTCAAGGCTAACCGACAATCCTGTTTCACATCGCATCTCATGAGACTTAACATTACCCAATGCATTAGAGCGCTATCTGGGTGCACCCATATCAAAATTTTGATGAATATTATTTCCACATAAATATTCTTTCCACATAAATATTCTTGCCACATAAATATTCTTTCCACATAAATAATCATACATAATCAACCATACATAAACATAAGGTTACACATGGAGAGAATTAGGTACCACAATTATGACATAAAGTATAACCAATGAGTGTATCATGAAAGTGTCCATAAAAGAAATGGATTAGAACATACATGTAAGTTCATAAGTTAATATAGGAATATAACATGTTAGGTTTTAACAAATATAAGTGGCATCATATAAGAAATGTATTTGAGAAACATTAGCATTAAAAAAAATTGTGCGGTTTTAAGGAAAATACTATAGAGCTTTTAAAATAGTAAAGAGGATATTATTTTATATAAAACCCTAATTTAACCAAAAAGGTTTTCATAATAAAAATAATAATAGTATAAATACAATGGTGTCTTAAAATATAGGATATAGTACACATTATATTGGGTAAAAGTTTGGGAAGTTCCTTTAAAACGAGTGTGCTTATTGGGAAGTATTGAAGAGGGATTCACTTAAAAGCATGTATATCCCTGAAATAGAATGAGAGATGGATCTTGGAACATTATTATAGAGAATATAAACATAATTTATAATTTTTACATAAAAAAATACAACTACATTTTGGTAAAAAGAAAGATAGAGCAACCCGAAAGAATAAAGGAAGTTCGGGTAGAATCCATTACGGTTTATCGGCATAGTATCGAGTGTAACTAGGAGAGCTTGATGAGAGGGATAAGGGGTTTATAATAACTTATAAAACATTAGGTTAGTATGGGGAGGTGAGAACATATACCCCATCACTTGTTATTACACAAAAATTCATAGCATAGAGAACAATCTTGACAAAGAGTGAAAAGGAGAGGATCACTTACCTTAAATCCGTTGGTGTTCTCCACTTGTTATTAAAGACATGAATAAAAAATTTTAGGATTATTAATTAATAATTACATAACCACTTATATATTTAATTTATTTATTATAACCCTTTTTAGTTCATTAAAATCCTTTTTGATTAGTTATAAGGTTTAATTTCATTGTTCGGTCTCGTTTGTTACATGGCTTTAAAAAATCATTACACTTATATTCAAGTTTGGATTATAAGTAAGATAAAAGTGGTTGTCCAGAATTGAAGTTATATTATTTATTGAACATCCAGGATATTACATGGTTTAAATTTTAATTAGGTTACTTATAGTGAAGTCGAATTATTATATATATAACCATAGTGATAACCCTTTTTGCTAATCGGTGGATTTGATTACAAAGAACATGTTTTGCTTTATAACTTAATACCATTTCTACAAAAGTATTACAGAACCAAAAATAGGATATATTCCATTTATAATAATCTGGTTCAACCATAACCAAATGGTTTCATGACCATAATTAAAGATAATAATAGAAATTTATAAATTGTTGTCCTTTAATGTGCTAAATTAGCACATCTCAAACGGTGCTTTCATTTCTTTCAAATAAAAGAGTGGGGAAACGAGAGAAGATAATGAAATATATCATTAGCATGAAAACATTACATTACATTTATTTTACTGGATTTGTCATAATATTATGGTGACGGGAGGTGAGGAAAGAAACAAAAAGAAAGAGAACTTAAAAGAAGTGAAGGAATTGGAAAGAGAAATTTACCTCTTGAGACTTCCTCCTTTGAGAACCTCTTAAGGGGATAGGTTTTGGTATTTTGAAGAGGCTAGGAGATTTTGGACATGTGGGAGGATCTTGAGGAGAGATTTGGGCAGAATATTGGCAAGGAACTAGGCTTGAGAGGAGGGAAGAGAAGAGGGAGTGAAGGGGGTTTTAATAATGGAGGATAGGAGGAATTTCATAATATTATAATCATTAATTTATTATTTCTTCACAAGACAAGTAATATTAAGTATTCCATGACCAATAATAGTAATTTTATCATGTGATCCCAAACCAAGTGGGATTAAATCAGCATAACATCATCAATGACTCAATTAATCCATTATTTAGCATTTATTGTGAATTATCTGATTCTATTATTCATCAAAAATTCAAGTATTTCAGAAAAATCACAAAAATTCACCCTAAGCATTTTTAGACATTTAGAATCCAAAAATGAAGTCCATTTTTCAAAAATAATTTTCTAAACATGATTATTTTAATATTTAATTAAAATAATAATTTATTATCAAAACCAGTTTTAAAACATTCATTTACTTATTCTAAAATATTGGTATATCATACGTCCAACTTGAATATTATTTTTATACTATCATAGGTGAGGTTACTATTCATTAGGGTATATCACTACTCATAAGGTTATGTTACTATTCATTAGGGTAGGTTACTATTCACTAAAAATTATGATTTTCTTATCGAACTCCAAATAACTTACTGATTACAACCGTGTATGCTAGATTTTAGAAATTCCCAACACAAAAGTTTCAAACTTATGTTTAAAGGTCACCTAGAACTTAGTAGTTTATTATGTTGTGTTTTCATGTGATTTTATGACATACTTATGAGAAGAGAATTTCCATTGAAAAACATTGGTTCATTACAGATGGTTTTAAAATTATAATTAATTTATAAAAATTATAATTATTTCATGATTATTATTCTATTTATGGTGTAAAAATGTCCTCTTTTACCATATTCAACTTACCAAATTCATTTTGGAGATATGAACTGAATATCCCCAAAACAACTGATGTGAACTTAATTTATTAAGTAAATAAATATAACATGGTAATAAATAAAATATAAGGAATAATAAACTTTAAAAATTCTCTTAATAAATTAAATAATTAACATAAGTTTATTATTTAGGAAGATAAATAATGAACATGACGAGTCATACATGAATTGATAGATTTCATCTCAATTTCCTTTCACTAGGGAATATTTTAATGTTATGCACCTAATTTTTTTAATATGGTGCATATTTTTCCCATTTTACATGTAATATAATTAATATTTTATACTCTATGGTATTTTGAGTTTCAATTCAAATTATTTCATTCAATTGTATTTAACATGAAAGTTACCAAGTGGTGAGTGTTTTATAACTCAATTTCTTTTCATTGGGCTATATTACTTATTCATTTCTTTGAAATTCTAAGATTATTTCTGTGATGAATTTGTATTATTTTATATTTAATTTACATTATTTATGTGTATTTAAATTCTATAAACATAATCAATACATTATTAAATTTTAACTTCAATAGTGTGATCTTTGTAAGATATTTCATCTCAATTTCTACACCATTGGGACATATTTTGAATTAGGAACTTATTTATTTTTATTAGGTTTATGTACTTAATTTTTGATAGTTTATATCATGAAACTATTAATATTTAATTTATTCAATGTTTCATATTAATTTATTTCTTTTATTGGGGTTATGATTCAAACTTTACCAAAGTGGTAAGGGTTTATTTCATAATCTAATCATTATTCGGGATTATTTATGTTTAAGCATAAAATGGGGGGATTATTTGATCTCTATATTATAAACCCAAAAATATTTAATAATACTATAGTTATTTTTAGAAATTATAATTTTACATTTCATATTCCTCTCTTTAAGTACTCAAGATACCGAAATCATGTTTTTAAGGAAAATCGGCTTGGTTTTCTACCTAGTCAGGGATATTTTTCTTCCATATCCATATTTTCATTAAAATGATTTAAAGAATATTTTTAATATTCTCCAACGATTTATTAAATTCATTTTTATCCATGTTTTACTTTATAAAAATGGTTTAAAAGGAATATTCCTGGTGTTTTCCGAAAAAAAAGGTATTTTTGACTTTTCATTGAAAATGTGAAAGGAATATGTGTTTTAATATACTCATAATGAAAATAATTTTCCCACCATCATGACCTTTCATTGATTTGAATATTTCTTTATAAGTTTATAAGTTTATTTTTTAATAAAAAATTTTCTATAATATTCTATAAAATTTTAAATGTTATTTTCAAAGTGAAAGGGGTATTTTTTTAAAGAATTTTTTCAATGATGTTTTTATGGTATTTATATTCTTCAATGACAAAACCCCTTTATCTCAGTTATACTTAATTAGGGACATGTTATAATGATACCATCATTATTCTTTCTATGGATGGTTTATTATTAGTTTGATTGGGGAAATTATTAACATTCCCTTTCTTGATTAATGTTGTAGTCATTACTTATCTCTTAAAACATTCACTTTTTTAGGATCATTGGACATTATATTTCTCTTAAATGTCCACATTATTTTTATAATTTTATTATTATTTCCTAAAATTTATATCATTTCTACATATGGTGATTTCCTTTGAAATTTATTTAATTGATGGGGGATTATTGATATTATATATTCTTTACTCAATAAAGATATTTTTTGATAATGAATATTGTTCATGAATTAAATTGATCATTTAATATATGATGAATTCATTAGACTTGGTATGTGATGTGTGAGACCAAGAATTATATATCCCCTTGATGCATCGGTATGTATAATAAGACAAACTAGTTGGAAAACCTTATTTAATTGGTTTTTTGGTGTATGCCTACCCATAGTTTAAAACTATCTTGGAACAAGGCCTCATTGGTAAGTTTCATATGTCCATCATTATGCATTCCATCATTATGTAATTAGTTATTAATTTCCATGTGATTTTTTTATTTTTTATGATATCAATGTATGATTTTCAAGATCATGTGATTTACTCATTCCATATTATTATGCTTAAGTTATTGATTAAAGGGAATTTATTTCCAATTATTTAAATTTTACATATTTATTACGCCTTATTTACTCATGATATATTCTATTATAATTATACCTTAATTAACATCTGATATCACCCTTATTTTTATTCCTTTCTCCAAGATTTGAAGATGGAATATTTGAATGGGTTCAAGTATTCATAATATTTACTATCACAATGTTTTTTATTTTATGATTTCAAATATAATGTAAGATCTTAAACATGTATCTTGTTTACAAAGACTACTAAACTATTTAGACCTTTGGGATGTGATTCTTTGAATCTAGTTCCAATGTAATAAAGTTACTAATAGCTTTGGGCTATTGGAGTAGGGGTATTTATAGTTGGTATTAAAGGAAGTTCATTAGAAACCTTGGGAACTAGATTTAGGAAAACATAGATTAGGGAACATAACCCTGTGACTAACGTTGAGTATAACACTATGAATAGGATAAAATCCTAAAGTTTTGGTAAGGTAGATATTATATGGTTTTTCTAGAAATACAATCATTTGGTTTTTTATATTTGAAAAGGTTATTTTAAGAATAATTATTTAATATTTTTTGAAAATAATTTTAAATTTATTGATATTATTTAGGGTTAATATGATCATTGAAGTTAAGGTAATAAAATTTAATTAAGACAATTTTTTATGGTAAAAATAAGCTGTATAGAAAAACTTAGTAGTTAAAAAGTAATTTGATTATTAATGTTGTTTTTAGGATGTTAAAAAAGTTTAGGAAATTTATAATAATTATATTAACATATTTTTATAAAAATTATAAGTTGAGTGTTAAAAAATAAATCGTCATGTCCAAAGAGGCCAAAGGTATTGAACCCAGAACTGATGGGATATAGGGGTGTAACGACTACCACTGGCCTACATTATATCCTGGTTTGTATGAAGTTGTTTTTATTTAAATGGTTTGATGGATATATATTAAGTTGATTTTGGGAAACATATTATAGGATAAAATATTTTTTATTTTGAGGTGATTAATGATATTTTGTGAGATATTTTGTTGGGTTGAGGTATATATATAACCATTAGGTTTAACATAAGAGATTATTTGGGAAGAATGAAACTAAATTTTTGGGTATATAAGTTAAAAGGTATGAGATCACCTTTGAGGTGAAAAAAATTCTATAATGATTAGAATATTTATGTTAATTAGGATGTAGGGTTGTTTATTTTTTTAATAATCTAAGTTTAAACTTTAGTGGAAATTTTGAAGTAAAATGTATTATTTCATCATAAGAAGGTTTATACGTTTTTTATTATATTTCTTTGTGGTAACCATTTCAGGTTTGGTTAATATTTACAGACATTAGGAATATATTTTTATTATTTTATGGATCTTAGGATCCATTAAAAGTTAATTGTAGTCATTTAGGCATAAAAAATCATATTATAGATTCACCTATTAGAGTAATAGATGAATTAGAAATTGATCGAATCATGACCAAAGGATGAAATTGTGATTATGAAATAGAAAGATATCAAGTATGTATACTTCCACATGTTCTTAGTCTATATGGTAAAATAATTCCACAACTCTAGGATAATTATCTTAAAACTAAAAAATTATCCTATTACAATCATTTCTTATGAATTAATGGCATTTTCACTCATTATAAATTTATGGTTTTGTGGTTGTTAATTTTATCCTAACCATGTTCTCTATTTCTCTCTATTAGTCTTTGAGCATTATTTTTCTCTTCCATGTACATATTTCCAATTTCCAAAAATTTTCTCCTATTTGGAAACATATTATTTTATTATTCTAGATAACCCTCATATTTCCCTTTCCGTCTTTTTAAGAGGAAGTTTTATTAACCCTTTTACAATGTGGGTTTTAGACAAAGGAATTTTTAAATGTCAAAACCTTGTTTTCTAATTACAATTTAAAATTGATAGGATTCGGTTTATTGAATTTGTGGACAATGTAACACCTTGATATTTTCAAATAAGAACATTATGTTCAATAGTATATACTGCACACAATAATGAGACTAAAAGAACCATTATATATTATTTAAATGCGACCATTATAACCTAGATGTTAAAATTCGGGGTATAAATAGGAATAACCCAATTTTAAAAAATATATAAAAATATTTTAGATAAAATAATATATTGTTAAATACAAACTCAAATTTTAGTAAAGATTTTATAAAATTCAAAAATATATTTTTCATTAAAGATAATTTTATAGCTTTTTATAAGAAAATAATATAATTAATTCCTACCATTTTTTGAAATTTTATTATAAAAAATGAAATTAATTTTTCAAATAATCACTTCAATATTAACTTAGGGTTCAATTTTTGGATTTTTCTAAAAAGAGTAATTTTTCAGTGAATAGTGAAAAATACTACTTTTTTGTAAAACTGTCATTCTTTTCAATAAATTAAGTAATTAAAAAGTATTTTTATGATTTAAATTTGATTTAAAATTAAGATAAGTATTATTTATTTATATTTAATCTAATTAATTACATTTTAATCATATTTATTCATGATTTTGGTATAAGTTGACTTTTATGATTAAAACAGATTTTTCTTAAAACATTTTTAAGTGCATAATGGTTCTCCATTTTAATTAATTAAAATAACTCATAATTAGGAATTATTTAAATTAAATATATATTATTTATTTATATATATTTATATTGATTTAAATTCATATAATTATGATTACTATTCATAGAGTTAATGTAAGATCATATTGTGCTTGAAAAATACATTTCCTAAAAAATTGTTTTTCAACACATTTTACAGGTTCATTTTTAAATTAAATTCTCAAAATTATGAAAACTTAATTTTATAAAATGGATTAAATATTTTTAATCACCCTAATTAATATTAGTTAATAAGGTAAAATTAAATTTTGGCCCTAATGAATAGTAAAAATAGTAAAGATTTGTCGCCACGGTAAATGGGTAAATCATGTTAACCGTGGTTAAAACTAAGTAATAAGGCCACCATCTTTCATATTAACTCTTATTGGATGTATTTATATTAATAAATATAACCTAAGGATCTATATTCAATTATTTATGGAACATTTCTTCATAAAAGTGACTTATATAATAATTTATGTATAGAAAAAGTCAAAATTCCCATGTCTTTCATTTAAATATATCTTATATGTTCACATAAGGATAAAAATAAGTGATGAATGAATATTAAATTTTATTTATTGTATAATTAAATAATTTTAATAATTTTAATTTATTTTTAATTTTTAGTGATTATATAGTTACCTTAAATTCTTATACAATATTGACACAGTACTTGTGTAAATAGAGGAAAATTCAAGGTAAATAATTTAAAAAAAATAAAATTAATGTATTCGAGAAGAGTTCTAGTTAAAAAGTAATCTTATATTTAATAATGATGTATTATTGGTGTTAAAATGGATTATATTGAAAATTTATTATTATCTTATTGTATTTATATTCAAATTAAATTAAATGTGTCAAAAATGACATTAACGATATTTTTTGTTAAATAATATTTTATTAAATTATTTAAAAATCCTAAAAGAATAATTAAATTTAAAATTTTGTATGATAAATGGTATTAAATTTAACCCATTTTCCATTTATGATCAAATTGTTATCTTATAAGTAAAATTATAACTATTTCAGTTTGAAATGTTGTTACCATGGTTAAGGTCAAAAATGAGTTTATCGAGTGTTAAACAAAGAGATAAGGGTTATTTGATAATTAAATTTGTCTAAATACTATTTTACTAACATATTTTGACCTTATCCTATCCCAAATTTTAATCCCTTTCCATTTAGAAGAATTTTAATTGAATATGACCTTATTATAATTTAATATTTTCATAAATTCTAAAAGTGCCCCTCCCTTGATTATAAAAGAGAACCTCCACTCATCTTTTATTCACACTTAAAGAACCATTTGGTTTGGAAAATTCATACCCAAATACCTTTTTTACTTCCCTTACCACCTTCTATATTCCTTTCTTTCTTATAATACCCTCTTAGTAAGGATTTTGGTGTAAACTTAAAGAGGTTGTCGGAAGAAGGGGTATTATTCTTAACTGAGTGTTTTAGTTTTATTTCTTCTTACACCTCCTAAAAATATTATTAAAACATAATAATATAAAAAAAATTAGTATCTATTATATTATTATATGTTATTATGTTAATTTAATACCTAATATCCATATCCTCTTCCACCAAATGGGAAACAAAAATGATGTTCATGTGTACAGCGGACTACCACCTAGTAAATTGATATAATTGTTTTTCCATCACCAATCTTTAATGTCTAGTTTTAATGATGAATTTACTATATATATTATATTAATGAAAATTTTATAATTTTATAAAGATAACATATCATATAATGTCTTACCTTTCCATTCATTTATAAATGATAATGTCGCTCGTGCATACGTGTGGATTACACCACCATGAATCGATGTGATATGTTTTTAATTTCCATATCACAGGGATAGTATATATAAGTATATTTAAAGAAATAAAATTATATTTAATATATAATTATGATTATGGAAAGATAAAATAACACCTACCTTATTTCTATCATGATGATTGAAAAATTGAAATGTTACTCATGTGTATTTACGGTTAACGTCTCCAAAATTGTAATGTTGTTCATTTTTCATAATCATCTTTCATGGTTGGTTTTAAAATTATAATTTATGTAAAAATAATATTTATTTAATTATTATTATTCTTTTTGTGGTGTAAAAATTACCACTTTTACCATATTTAACCTACCAAAACCATTTTTGGGTATATAAACCTAATATCATCGAAATGTCCAACATGAACTCAATTGATTAAGTAAATAAATATAAAATTGTAATAAATTAAATAAAATGAATAATAAACTTCAAAATTATTTCTAAGTAAATAATTAAAATTTGTTTATTATTCAGGAAGATAAATAATGAAAGTGATGAGTTAGACCTAATGTAAGAGATTTTATCTCAATTTCCTTTCATTGAGACATATTTTAATAGTATATAGCTAAATTTTTTAATATAGTGTATATGTTTACCCTTTTACATATTATATGATGAATCCATTATACTTTATTTTATTTTAAGTTTCAATTCATATTATTTAATCTAAGTGTATTTTACTTGAAAGTTAACAAGTGGTAAGTGTAGCATAACTCATTTTCTTGTCAGTGGGTTATATTACTTCTTCATTATCCTTTATTTTCTAAGATTATGTGTTTAATGAATTTTGATTGTTTTATTTTATTTTTAAAATTCTTTATTTGGATTTAAATTTGATAAAAATAATCAATTTATTAATTAATTTTCACTTTAATGGTTGATCTTTGTAATATATTTCATCTTAATTTCCACTTAATTGGGACATATTTGGTATTATGCATAAATATATTTATAAAAGGTGTATCTACTACCCTTTTTATAGATTATGTCATGAATCTATTTATATTAATGGTATTTAATGTTTCATTTTATGTTATTTTTTCATGGGGGTTATGATTCAAATTTTACCGAAGTGGTAAGGGTTTATTTCACTATCTCATCATTATTCAAAGTTATTTATGTTTAAGTCTATGATAGGGAAATTATTTTATCTCTATATCATTAACACAATCTATTTTATTCTAACATGGTTATATCTTTAAATTATAAGTTTTCCTTTCATTTTACACTCTTTATGTACTCAATACACCAAAATCATGTTTTTAAGGAAAACTGACTTGTTTTACTACTCAGTTGGGAATCCTTTTCGTTCATATCCATATTTTTATTAAAATATTTTAAATCACATTTTTAATGTTATATAATTATTTGTTAAATAAATTTTACCAATGATTTAATTTTTACAAAATTATTTAAAAGGAATATTCTTTGTATTTTTTGAATAAGGTCTTTTTTAACTTTTCACTGAAAATGTGAAAGGAATGTTTGTTTTAACGTACTGAACAAGAAAGGAATTTATCCACTATCATGACCACTCATTAAATTTTATCTTCTTATACAAGTTTATAAGTTTCCTTTCATTGAATTTTTTCTTCCGATTATTCTAGAAATTTTTAAAAAAGATTTAAACGTGAAAAGGGTATTTTTCTCAAGAATGTTTTTAATGATATTTTATGTAATTTCTATTCATTAACAAAAATAACCCTTTATTTAACTTATACTGTATTGGGGACATGTTGTAATGATACCATACTTATTATTTCCCTGTATGGTTTATGATAATTTTGACCAGGGAAAGTATTGACATTCTCATTATTAATTAATGTTGTAGTCATTAACTTTATCTTAACGCATCCATTTTCTTGTGATCATTAGACATTTAATTTCTACTAAATATCCATATTCTTTGTATCATATATATTCTTATTACTTAAATCATATAACATTTCTATATACAGTGTTTTAATTTGAAATGTATTTGATTTACTAAGGTAATATTGATATTTTGTATTATTTACTCAATATAGATATTTGTTGATATAGAATATTTTTCATGAATTAAATTTATCATTCAATATATGAGGAATTCATTAGACGTGGTATGTAATGGGTGGGTCCTGGAATTATATAGCCACTCGATGCATCAGTAGTTTTCATGAGGCAAACCAGATGGCTAGCCTTATTTAAATGGGTTTTTGGTGTATTCCTACCCATGGTTTAAAACTCTCTTGGCACAAGGCCATAATGCTAAGTTTCATATATCTGAAATTAATCATTGTATTATTATGAAATTGGTAATTGATTTCCATGTTATTATTTGATTAGTTATGATATCCATGGATAATTTTCATGCTCATGTGATTATTTATATGACATATTTTTTTCTTCATTTACTCCTATAATATTATTATGATCAAGTTATTGATTAAATGGAATGTGTTTATTGTTATTTACTAGGACATATTGATTATAACTTATTTATTATAGATTCATATGTTCATAACCTTTACTGAGGATCTATGAAAAACTTATTTTTTTCCTTTACCAAGGATATGAAAAAGGTATCATTGAATGATTTCAAGGATGAAAAATATTTACCATCTTAATGTTTTGTATTTTACGCTTTCAAATATAATGTGAGATTTCAAGAATGTATCTAGTTTAAGAATAATACTAGACTATTCTGTCCTTGGGGGTGTGATTCCTTGCATCTAGTGCCAATGTAATAAAGTATCCACCATATCGGGGCTACTAGAGTTCAGGTCTTTACACATATAATGCCCAGCCTAATGTTTTATGCCAAACCTGAAGCCTTATCACCAACAACAACCACCACATCATTACTACCACTTACTAAGAACTTTTTTCATCACTATGATACAAAAAAACTCCATCTTTTCATCCAATATAGGTATAAAAATATTACTAACATTCCATTTTATTCATTATCAAAATTTATGTAATTACCAATACCGAAAAAAATTTAGTAATTTTCTATATTTAATTCCATGACACTCATTAATAATCATCCACATTTATTCCCTCCTTTATATTTTTGAACCAACTATTATAGTTAAATTAACACTTTCCATTTATCAATTCTATTCTATTTTACATTACTAGTTTTCTTAATTACATCCATGTTCCATTCCATCAGGAAACTATAACACAGCCTCATAAGAACTAAGTATCATTCTTTAAAAATATTCACACAACTTATGCCAACAACCACCATAAAAACCATGAAACCACCTCTATTACACATAATCAACCATGCCACCACAACCATAACCATGAAATAGTCCATATACCACTATTGAAACAAAAAAACATACCCCACCATCTCAACCATTCACCTCAAATAGCCAATTAGAAACAATATTTACTCCACAAACAACAATAAAAAATGAAAAATATAGTAATAAGACCTATTAAGAGACCTATTATTTATCTTTCTTCCTTATTAATTAAACACCTCTAACATAAACAATATCTCTTTAATTCCATATTCCCACTCAAACAATTTTTACTATATTTATGTGATTATCCTTTTATGGAAGGTGATATAATAATTTAAACAATATTAAACAAGGTTTTTCACAATTAGAAAACATCAAAACAATAAGAAACAAATAAAAAAACAACATAAGAACCTGTAATCACATATGAATCACTATTTTACCTTTCCAATTCATTAGCCCAATTATTTTATTGATTATTTCAATTAATATCATTCACACAAAAAGAAAAAAACATAATTAATCAATATTTACACATGAAAATAGAATAGAATTTCAAAATCCCCTTCCTCAACTGATTCCTCAAAATTCATACACATGATAGAAATGAAGGAAAAGAAATCACACCAAAAAGAACACCCAAGGATGGATCTCAATGTAATTGAACCATAATAGGTTAATTAATTAAATACAAAGACCAACATCCACCAATATATGACCAAATTGATCTACAAACACTCATTAAGGCACTTAGTGTTGGAAGGAAGTTAATACATTCAGGTAGAATTCAATATAGAGCCTAAATTTATAATTATTCTAGAAAAATAAAGCGTTACTTCATGAATGGTATGATCATGTCATTTAGATGGTGTGATCCACAAATCATGGTGAGACATTCCCTAAATATTGGGGGTTAACCCACTTTACAACTGATATAATTAAGGGTGGTCATAACATGACCAAGGTGGTCACACCATAGCACTCAGAAAACCAAGTATTATAGTGTGATCCTTGTCCATATTTCCTTAAACCCGGTGCATCCTAAGAAAAATAATAGTGCAATGAAAGGAACCACATCATAATAGACCTCATATAGGTAGAACCAAGAAAATAAACCCCATGGTACTCCATGTCATAGTGCGAATAGTCACACAACATTTTACCTCATGTAATATTAACCAATAATACCTCAAGACTCACCATGTGACAACACCCCTCTCCATGCCTCAAACTTCCTCATGTAAGTTTATCTCAAGAGAATTCAGTCCATGATCAACATGTATAAGATTAACCCAAGGGAATTCACGTTACAACCATCCTTCCACATTGTGATAGAGTAACACAAAAATCTCATGCACTAAACTTTGTGCCACAATACAAAAATCACACCACAACCCAACTCCACAAGACACAACACACCAAACATAAAAAAATCATCTCCTTTAGCTAACTTTTCATGGTGAAATGCACCATCCCACACTAAAATGCATCCCTATGTTTGAAATTTCATCTCTAACTATATCTTCCTTCCACTAGCCTTCTCCTACCACAAAAAACACCCAAATGATGCAAGGTAATAGTATAATAATGTCTGGGTTGTTATATTAGATACCACTCAAATGATTACCATCCTCAAGAATCAAAACCAACCTATAAATAATATAGCAATAATGAAACCCAAACATATTTGGAAGATTCCACTTAAACGAGAATAATTTTATCACTAAATAACAACGCAACACAAGGATAAATAATCTGAATCAAATTAGTTCAAATTAAGAATCTCAACATAAAGGAAAATAATTTCAAAACATATCGGGATACTAATAATGAATATATGACTTATGTTCCCATGTACACTCTTCCAAGTCACCATTCCACCAAAATACATGAACCAAAGGAATGACACACTCATGAACCAACTTCTCCTGATGGTCTTGAATCTCAACCGACCTCTCAATAAAATTTGCGTCATCCTAAAAATTTTGTTTACCCCAATCAATGACATGATAAAAATTGTGAATAAACCATAAAATATTTGATACATGGAAGAAATCATGGATCTAGTATAGCTATGGAGGATAGGTTAACTGATGTTCCACCTCAGTAACATGCACCAAAATATCAAAATGATTGATAAACCAAGGGGAAATCTTACTACCTTGGTCAAACCTCTATTATACATGATGAGGGGAAACCTTCAATAATAAATGGAAAGTGACATAAAATTTTATATGTATCCACCTCAAATATTCATAATATTTCCAATGTTCATGTGCTAGCTTCATCCACTCTTGAATCATCTATACATTAATTCTCATGATCTGTGCCATATATAGTTTAACGATCACTAAATCTCTAACCTTGATCCAACACAATAAATATCTACAAGGTATCTCATATATAGTCTTGTATGGATTCATTCCAATGGATGAGTTATATGTATTATTATAATAAAACTAAAAAAAAGTAAAATGTTTCACCCAAGAACCACCAGAGTCTAGAACACATGCACATAACATGTCATCCAATGACTGGATTATTTGTTTAGTATGACCTTTCATATGAGGATGAAAATTAGTGTTAAGGTGTATCTAAGAGACAAAATAATGTTAAAGGACTCCCTAAAATCACAAGATAAAATATATATCTTGATCGGATATAATGGTCATCAACACTCCATGAATCCTCACTATCACATCTGCATATCACCTCTCCAAATAATCCACCACTCTTGGCTCCTTGATCACAAATAAATGAGACAAATTTATAAAATGGTCTATAATAACTCAAATAACATCACTTGTTACCTAATATCGAGGTAAAATAGTGATAAAATCTATTGAAATTTCCTCTCACTTACACTCAAGGACATATAATGGATTCCACAACCTTCCAAGACATGATGCTCTACCTTAACCTGCTAAAAAACTAAACACTATGACTTAAATTCTGCCACTGAATGCTTCATCCCTAACCACCATAACTATATATACAAGGAATGATATAACTTTTACATAACTAGATACATGTCCAAGGGTTATCTATGAGGCTCTTAAAGAACCACCTCTCTCATTGTCAATAGAATAAACCACTTCCCTTTAAAAACTCTCGATATTTATTATCACTCGACCATCCCTTGGGAGAATATCTATAGAAATCATGATTTATTCACACCTATACCTATGATTATCCCAACTAGGACTCCTCCATCTACTGAAAAAGGATGATTTCACTTTCATATGATATAGGAAACCTCTATAATTGGGATCCTCTACATAAATATTCATTGTTTTGATCTCCTTTATCACTTTCAATGAATATCCAAACTCTTGAACATTATATCCTTATGAATTTATAATTAGTTCGTCAGTAACTAAATTTCATTTAATTGGTGTTTAGGATATCTCAATGTCATGTTCCTAGAATAACTCCATCCACCTCTACTAACGTAGATCCAGATCCCAATGAGAGAAGATGTACCTCAATATTTCATGATTTTTGAATACCAACAAGATTTTATCAATGAGTTAATTCATTTAATACTTCAAATAAAACACCGCAACTATCAACTAAATATCATAAGTGCATAGTTACACTCATGGGGACATAACTTCCTAGATCCATATAAATCACCCCAAGAAAAATGATAATAGTCACAAGAAAACCTCAAACATGACTCTTCCTTCTAGAAACTGAAGGATAGGATCATAGATCAACTATTGGAAATGAAAAATTGATTTGTTCTTCTGATAAAACCACTATAATGTTTCAAAAAAGATACTATGTGAAGAAGAAAACCATTATTTATAATTTTGATTCCCCTCGACTGAGTGCACCTAGAGTAAGTAAACTCCATGCCCAACTCACTGTACAAATTCATTTTCCACATAAACCAGAAATGTCACAAATATTCATGGTAAAAAAACACATTCATCATAAATATATAAATTAATAAAGAACATAAGTATTATACATTCTTCGAATGATGTATCCAACATGCATGGGATAAATACCACTTCCACCTTTTCCTTTATATCAAGTAAATGAAAGATATTACAAAATATTACAAAGTACAAGTAATCCTTAACAAAATCTTATATTTGTAGTAAATTATTGGATTAACCACCACGAGAATCTCCCTTTTCACTAAATGTCTCAAAAAATTTTATACTATGTTTCATCCATTCAACCTATAAAAAATTATCCCTTGACTTGGGGATCACTAAGCATGACTACTTGATGTGGGTTACCAACTCAGTGCCCCTTCAACCTTGTTGTAATTCTAAGAATCTAGAGCTTCACCAAAAAACCATTAGTAGATATTAATTTACGAGGGTCTTGATTTCATTGGAGAAATTTAATTTCTGCCTTCTTCACCTCACATCTAGTCCATCATCAAGTGTATGAAATTCCAATGAATGAAATTATTATGGATGAACTTCCAGTGAACTAAAATATAATTCATCTCCCAATAATCTCCCACTTGAATTTTGTTTCAATAGATCCTTAGAAACTCTATAGAACTTATAATGCAACAAAATTATATATCCTTCCTTCTATTCACTTAAGTCCCACTAAGGCACATCATACCTTAGGATGATTAAAATACCTCCTTTGTGAATATATCTTTTAGATTTTCAATTCCTAATATGTTTTTTAGCTCTAATTATTTATCCTCCAACAAATTCTTGATGAATTTATACTTCAAGTCAATGTTATTCATCCAAGTATGGGGCATTGGATTTTTATTCAAGTGAACTAAACTTTGGATATCACATAAAATCACTTCTCCTTCCCCACTTCTTTCATGATCCTTCAGTAATTGATGCTACCATATAGTTTTTTCCTAACTTCCATTTCCACTATATACTCAACTTATATTATACTTAATGTAAAAAATTTATATATTCATGATATCCAATAGATTTATATTCCTTCATAAGTAAAAAAACAAACATTATTGTAATATTTTAATTTTCTGAGTCTCTAATAAAGTCTGTGTCAAAAAATCATTGAAATTGGTGATTTATTCTAGAGAAAAGGGATGCATCTTCTTTCTTTGAATGGACTGAAAGCCTTATTTTTTATTTTATTATAAATAATACCCCTTTTAAGGGTTGAAGGGGAACCCTTACATGACCCATAGGCCCAAGGAACAAGGCCTGACATGACCGTAATACATGACTCAAAGGCCCAGATGCATACCATGCCCAAACATGACCTGTAGGCCCAGCCCACTAGAACTACCCCTCCCCAGCTTATGGATCATTGATTGCCTTTATCTCCCCACCTGCATTGCTGGTCGGCTAGCATTGCCCTGTAAAAAGCTGCACAGTGTCTGGTCTCAATGGCAGTTTCCATACCCTCTCATTCTTCCAATCTGGTTAGCTCTACTTCTGGTGACGACTAATGTTGCTCTGATCCTCTTATGCGGCCTGCTCTGTGTGAACTGGGCTACTTCATGGTCTTCAATGGCCTGAAGGCCCTGTGGTCCGAAGGCCTTTGATGGCCCGAAGGCCCTTGAGACCCGTAGGCCCAAACCAGTGGCCCGAAGGCCCAAATTGGGTGAATAGTTCTGGCTGCAACAATGCCGAATAGTACCTACTATAGTACCTTCTATAGTAGTGCTACAGTAGTGCTATAGTGGCCCAAGAAATTCGCCTCCACTCGATTTTTGAACTCGGGTCTCTTGGATGCCAAGTAGGAGCCCTTACCACTCGGGTACAGGCTCATTGGCGCTATATCTTCTGTTCCTTTTAAATACCAAAGTATCCACTTAACAGCTTCATAATGTTATTTACATGGGTTTAACAAAAATCAACTTACAACTACCACATAAAAAATCAATATCCATCTAAGTAAAAATCATATCATACATCAAACTTCCAAAATATAAATTATAAGTTACATTTTATATGTATCGATGATGATATTTTCTTTCAGGTGCTTTTGATTTTGATAGTTTTAAGTATTCAAAAAATGAGTCAATGCTTTCTTTCATCAGATCATTCCAAACCTTTTGATGATCTTCTGAATGCACTCCTTCTGAGATAGAACCAATGTTCCATCTTTCTTATCCATATTGATCATTATTACAAATATTTTTTTGTTTTTTCCAAGTTATTTCATCTTGAAACTCTCAGAAAACATATAATTCAATTTTTAAATCATTATTTAATCAGGTTTAACTAGCATCATATCATCAACATAAAATTGAAAAATGATGAATGCCTCATCATCTCATTACTTCCAGTAGCAATAATGATCATTATTACATATCTTTAACCCTTACACTAACACAAAAACATTGAATTTATGATTCTTCTATCATTACGATTGTTTGAATCCATATAATATTTTTTCAATTTATATACCAAATTTTAGTTCCCAACTTTAGATACACCTATTTCTTTATTCATCTAAATTTATTCCTAAAACTCACCAAGAAAGAAAGTAGTATTAACATCCATCTATTCTATAAGTAAACTCCTTACTTTTGTTTAAAACCTTTCATAAAAATCCATGCTTTATATATTTTCTTTCTATTATCCTCTTCCTTAATCTAGTAACCTAATTATTCTATAATTCATTTTTCGCTTCAAAATTTTATCCATATTCTATGTTTTTTTGAAATTAAATGAAGATATCTATTTATTCATAATCAAATACAACTATTTTTATCCATTTAGTGTTATCAATTCATCAAGGATTTTGGGTTAATTTTCATTTTTTAAAATTAGAGAATTTATTTCATCCTCAAACCATTGAACTAGTCTCTTGATTCTAATTGATATCCTTAACTAAATTGTCTATTCTAAACTACTCATTTCAACTCTTTCTAGATATACTTGAATTTACAATACCTGAAATTTTAGATCCCATACTTCTTGTGCTCCCACTAAAGATTTAGCTACCCTATAATATTCTAGTTAATCTACAAATGGTCTTTCTTATGCACTTACAGTCCATTCAACACACACATCTGAGTTATCTAGAAGTTTTGATCTTCTGGTAACCTTAATTTGATCAACTTATACTTTAATATTTCATTTTCCTTCAAATAATTTATCATAAAACTTTTTATTCTTCCAATTATCTATTTAATTGAATAAAAGATCTTTACTTTTGATGATTTATTTTATTTCATAATCCCACAATCGATATCCAAAATTTTCATTTCTTTATCCAAGGAAAAAATACTTTTTGGATTTTTCTTCGAGTTTATCTCTATCATTAGAATTCATATGTACATGTACTAAACTACCTAAGAATATAAGATATTGAACTTTTCGTTCTTTTCAAAACAACAAATCATTGTAAATTTCTTTCCCAACTATCGATGTTGTATTTCTATTGTGGAGATATGTCACGGTGTTGAGTGCATGTACCCAAATCATTGTAGGCATTCTCAAGTGAAACCTCATACTATTAGATTTATATATAATGACCTTGTTCATTATTTGATCCACTAAATTCCATTCTTAAGTTTTAGGATATATCTTCTCTTGCCTTATTTCCTTTTTCTGGAAGAAATTCCTGAAGTTTTGTTTCATGAACTCACAATTATTGTCTGTCCAGATGAGTTTTAACTTTCGATCATGTTACATTTCTACCAAGGATTTACAATGGGTAAACTCCAAAAATATAGAAGACTTATACTTAAAAAAATAAATCATTACTTTTCTAGTATCAACATCAATGAAATAAATATAGAAGAGGGAATATCAATAGGACTAAATAGGCATAGATCCCAAAATATCTAAGTGTACATGTTTAAAATTATGACTCCTAAGATTATATCTTTCTAAGTTTAAGGATTCCATTCTTTTCTTCCCTAGTATAAAACTTTCACACTTTCCTATATTCATGTGATAGAGTTTTAGTATGTCCTTGTCCATTAGAACATTAATATTTATCTCATTGGGTGATCTAACCTACAATTACAAAATTTGTTATAATTAGAAGTTATACTTCCGACCACTACAATACCATCTGAATTTTCATTTATTTAAAGAGTCTCAACCTTTAATACTAATGAAAATATCATGGATCATCATGTAATTTTATATATCCCATTTGAAAAAAATAGTCCCATAGCCTAATTTATTGATTTTCCCATTGAAAATAATATTCTTCTATAGGTCAGGGGCATGAAAAAATTCTATGTCCAACGGCCTGAAGGCCTTCAATTTTTTTTATTATTTATTAAAAGCAAGAAAGAACCCCATTTTATGGGATGAAGGGGGAAACCCAAACAGACTTCAAGACTTAAGACATTTTACGACCTAAAGGTCAGGAGAGACACAGACTTACAACATAGAGCACTCCTCCCCAACATGTGAACATGAAAAAGATATCCACTGAAGCAAGGATGAATGGAAAACTAGTGTCTTGTGTCAAGAACAGGCCCAATCCGACGGCTAACGCCATACCCTCTCAACATCCAAATCCATACAGCACTACAAAGGAAGACAGCTATCTCTAAAACCTCTTTGGAGTTCCTTGTGGTCGAGTCCAGAAGCACCATCCGCACCACAGGACCCGACATCGCCCTCGAACCCGCATGCAGAGAACTCCATAAACACACCAAGGAACCCCTGCTGAAACACAATGCAGCAGATGAACCCCTCATTCTTTATCTACTTATTGGCTTCTCCTTTTCCAAAAATTTTTAGAATTAATAATCTACAATAGGAACAATACTAAATTTTCCAGATGCATAATTTACCAAGAATTTTTTATCACTTATTGAATTAAATGACGTGTCAGATTCAATCACTCAAGATTCATATAGATTATTCATACTCAGAAAGTAATTATTACTTCTTTATAGTATACTAATAGTATTTTAACTATAATAGGATGTCATTTTTTTGGGTGTTATCCTTAAAAATTTTAAAAAACTTCTGTCAATTCCCTTTCTTCCCAAAACTTCAGCATATATGTCCTAGGCCAGTAGACTTTCTTTGAATATTTTCATGAGACTTGTCATCAGAGTGCTTCTACTGATAGAATTTCTCTCATTCAGGTGATCGTCCTATTTCTTCATTATTAAGTACACTACTAGTAGGTACATGTAATTTATTCTACCTAAGATCCTAATTTAATATTAGTTTATAAAATATCCTCAAACACTAAGTTTTTTTCCTACAAAAATTACTTACTTCAGTTACAATTGCATCCTAGCTCTCTGAAAGTGAAGATAAAAGAAAAACACCAAAACATAATTATCAAATGTAAACTTTACTGATTAGTGGTTCCCACAAATCATGTTAAATTACTTCACATGATCTTTCCTTATTCTTCCTTCTAAAAATCTTAATCTAACAAATTTCACAACATGAAAACTTTGTTAAGGGTCGTTGGCTTTTCATACATATCCACCAAGTCCTTCATAACATATACTTTTTTTCTTCTCCCTAATATTGAATGAAATATTTCATGATATATATATACATTCTTACCAATCCTATATCCTTTCTATCTTACTACTCTAATTATTCCTTCTCCATCATCACTGACTTCACTCAACATAAAGAAACATCCCGGTCCTTTTGAAGTGGAAGATATTCAATATATATATTCTATAATACAAAATCTATTCCTTTGAATTTATAGATGTGTATTGTCCCTTCATCTTGTGTCATTTATGATGTATTATTAGTGAACTAACTAATTACCAAACCTAGATCTGATACCACTTATTGGGAATGAAAAACTGATTTGTGCTTTTGATATGACCACTAGAACTCTACTCATCAATCCAACAGAATATCACATGCAAGAGCCTATAAAAATGGAAAACCAACCTCTAGAATTCCACTTCCCCTAGATTGATTGTACAAGAAGTTGTTAGAATTAACACCCTACTCACCACATAAATTCATTATTCATATAAACCAATAATTTCAAAAACAACCAAGGTATCAAAATCACATTCAAAAAAATATAAAAAGAAAGAAAGAATACAAGTATTTTACATGATTTGAATGATATATCCTATGTGCATGAGATAAATGACACTGCTGCCTTTTCTATTATAAATAAAAAATAAAGGATATTACCAAAGATTACAAAGTACAAGTAATCCTTACCAAACATTCCTTTATGTAGTAAATTCTTAGATTTACCACCTCTCAAATCACCTTATACACTGAAGGTACCATGAACTTGTATATTATGTTCCATTTGGATAACTTGTGATAACTACTCCCCTGAAATAATATACCCTTAATCATGATCACCTAAACTTTATTACCAACTCAGTGACCCTTCATCCTTATTGAACTTCTAAATTTCCATTTATTCATAACAAAAACATTGGTAGATGTGAAATCCTAATGGTCTTTATATCAATAGAAAATTTATATTGTCATTGTATGCACCTCAAATCTGTCCCATTCTCCAGTACATGAAATTATGATGATGATTCTGAGGGATTAACTTCCAGTGAACTGATGTAGGATTCACCCCCAACATCAACTTCTTCTTCAGGTATTCAAATTCTATCTAACACTGATCATTCTATATGAATAAAAAATCATTACTAGTTATGGTTTTAAAAGGAGATAAAATATGAGAGAAATTTGAATTGATCCTATGATCATAGCTTGTAGTACTGAGAAAATTGTGAACCTATATTAAAATGTTGGGTATCATCCAAGAAACAACTCCATCAATATTTGAAGTATTGACTATGAATCCATTCCCAGAAACAACATTCCTAATAAAATGAATCTTTTATGTTCAAAACTTACACTTTTACAACTTATCATACATCTGGTGTTGTCAAAGAACTCCCAAAATAGTCCTTAGATACTCAACATGAGCCTCGACCTACATCCAGTAAATAATAATGTCATTGATGAACACTCCTGTGAATAGATCTAAGAACTCAAAAAACATCTATTTTAGGAGTACAGTGAAAATAGTTGTGTAATTTTTTATTCTGAATGGAATAACCACAAACTCAAATTTCCCATAACAACACCTAAAAGCAATATTAGAGATATCCTCTTCCATCCTCATTTGATGATATCCATATCATAGATCGATCTTTGAAAACCAGTTGGTTTCCTTTAACTTATCGACCAAATCATATATCCTTGTGAGGGGTAATAAGTCTTAGTAGTAACTAGTTTTAACCACTAATAATCTATACACAACCTTATACTACCATTTTACTGTATAGAGAATAAAACTAGAGTATCTCAAGTTGACACACTGGGCTAAATGAACCCCTTCTGAATCAAATCATGAATATGAATCCTCAAACACAACAGAAAAGGTTTCATCTGATAAAAATCCATAAAATATGAGAGATACCATATTATAACTCTATCCCAAACTAAATATTACATTTAGGGGGTATAATCACAACCAATTTAGGGAATACATCCACAAATTTCCTAAAAATCCTATGAAACACCATTGTATGAACCTCCACCAAGAAAAATTCCAACTCTACCAGATGAGAATATAAGGGATCCAAATGCTTTTGACTCACTTGATGATATTTATCATTAATAAACACTACATTATATCCATCATAATCAAATAATGAAACTCTCCTTGAAAATAAATTGATGACTTAATGCATATATTAAAACCAATACATGATATGAATGACATTTTATAGTCATATTTGTAGTAAGAATAAATCCTAAAATGAATAATGTTTCCTCATCATCAACTCATAGACCTAGCACACATCAACCAAACTATAATAACCTCTAACTTGTGTTGTCAACATTAGGATCATTGTAATCCTCTTCACTTATATTCCCAAGGCATAAACCATGATGGGTGAAATAGAAGAATGTAAATATCTATAATCAAACATAGTGAAAACCATGGTAGAAAATAAAAAATAAGATACCTCAAATGAACTTCTTCCCAATAGGCACTGGAAACTCCATGGAAAGAAAATGGCCTCAATCTACTCCCCTACCTCGATGTCCTTATTTCAAACCACCTCCATGAATACACTAAACCTTATGTCCCTCTGGGCAGGGTACATCATGAGGTTTTACTCTACATATTTCTTCTCCCTTATGCTAACCAAAATCCTACTAAACCTGTAACTAAAAATGCCTTTAAGACATATTCGGATAAGGATAAACTAGAAGCCAGCCACCAAGGGTGTCCTAGAACTAAAATCACTAATCATTATGACCTCCATAATAAAATTAAACCATAATGAAGTTCCTAAAAAATTATTGATAACTATCAACTCTAAAGAAGCACAAATAAGACTACAAGGACCAAAACCTTAAAAATTGAAACCTTGAATGCCTTAAAATATGAGACCCTCCATCTATGAATCTTCTCCTTATAAAATTATAATGAAATCACTATAAAGAGTAATTTAACAACACATGTATCCTATTAATCACCACTTCTTTAGAAATAACCTATAGATATATAGGAAGCATAAATGGGATAATCTGATGTTGAATAGAAGGATATAGTGTCACCTAAAAATGTTTCTCTAGACTCCTCATCAAGGAAAAGATTAATGGAATAACAAATAAGGTCCTTGAATTGAATTTCAAGTTGTCTTATTCTCGTGATCCCTAGTTGAAGATGAAGAAAAAACCTACCACCAAGCATCCTTTTTCATCAAATAAAGAAATTATACATGGAACTACTTTCAAAAATTATCCCATAAGACAAATTAATCCTTGTGCTCCCCATGAAAAAAAACCACCATTTATGCATAGATCCTCCAAATTGATTGATATCTAATGAGAACCAATCCTTCTTCATATGTCATATCAAACTGAATTTGATCAATAAATACTCTAACCAATTCTTTGTATCCTAATTAGAGACACACCCCACATGCTTCGTCAATATTTGATGCTAAAATACATAGTGTCTTTCTGCAAGGCCCATACTCCTCCACTAGATCAAGGATCCTAAAGTCAACCAGAGCATTATGCTACACCTTTATAACCTAAACCACACATGTATGATCACCACCAATAATCTATACAAGAGAAAAATAATAGGAAACTTATAAGCCTGGGAATGTGGAATTTATTTAAAATCATTTAATTAAATTAATTTTATTTCCTTATATCACCCCAATTAAATAACAAGAGTAATCAAGCATGATGCATGTACCACTCTGAGGTATCAACCCCATAATCGGCATTACCATTCCTAATATGTTTATTAAGCTTATGGTCCCTGTATTGGATCATAGGGGTATATAAATTCTTGTGTCCTTACTAGTCTCCCTTTCTATACTGCATACTAAGAATAATTGATATTTTTTCCCTACTAAACCCATGTAATATTCACTATTTCATAACTTCATCCACCACTATAACCCTCACTCATAGCTCTGATACCATTTTCCATGACTCTCCCCCACCAATAACCCCTCTTGGTCTAACAGTGAAGACAAGAGTGACCCATTAAGTCTGACTCTAATAGGCAATGTGTTGGTAACTAGAACTAAGGGTATATGACTGTACATATAAGAGAAATTACCATCATAATACCAGGAACATAAGATAAACCAATCAACTCCATAGAGAGTAAAATAAACTCAATCCACAATTCATGAAAAAGTCACACATAAAAAAGTTCTCCAAAATAGAATAATAAAATTTCACTCTTATGGGATTGGCAACGACACCAATCACCACTTCCAAGAGCTAGTATGGTCGGAATCAATCACCAATACCTTCCTGGAATCATATAGAATTGATTTTTTTATATAAGGTTGAGTATATAAGTATACTCAGTAACTTCTTCCCCAAAACCTTTCTACAGAAGAAGCTTAATAATTACTTTATGAACAAATAGAAGGACCAACATGCATCAATGTCAGTTCATATATCACTCAAACTCATTAAGAGTCACTTACCCAATATTACATTCATGTATTGTAATATACTATCAAAATAGTATATGACAAAAAGGTACCCCAGAAACACTTCCTCACCAATATAATCATTCTTATTTCCCAACATCATACATCATATACTTCAACCCCTTTCATATAACTGCATAACCACTTATCCACATATTACAATCAAATATCGCATACCATAATCACATCACAATTTTTCATCACATCCTCAACATGGTAGTGTATCATGGATATTAAGAAAATCAACCTCATTTCCTCCTCCAACTTTGCACAACCACCTCCATATATCATCATCACCATCATATAACTAAATCATCCAGTATATCACATACTATAACATTAATCCATTATATCTAATATAATTTTACCTACTTTGAGCCACCATATCTCAAACCACAACTATAAGGGAGATAAGTTTAAGGGATTAGTCATCCATTTATTCCCTCTCCAACTTGGATGTTAGGGAAAACACCTAGAACCCAAAATATTTGGGTGTTGGTAAGTTTGATTGACTTGAGTGTGGTATGCATGAAATAATGAGGAATATAAAAGTATAATATAGCCACATTGAATCCCAACATAAAGGGTTCATGAAAAAAGGCACTTCCACACTCATCACAACCACTACCATGTGCAAATAATCATTATTATCATAATAACATAAACCAACCCTACCTTCCCACACAAAACAGCCACTACAATACAACATCATCTTTCCATTAAATCAATTAGATATTTACCATCTTACCATCCATATTACATTCATTATGTCATTAATTTATGAAAATTTAACTCTAAACCATTTATTATCAAACCTACAGGTTTATACCAATTGTTACCCAACCATTTCAAATGTAAACATTTCATTAAAAAGCTATATCACATTCTACTGCAATCCACTCTTATTAGTGCATTCATTATTAAAAATCATTTACATTTCATGCCACCAGAAATCTACATCATATCCCCACAATACACAACTAAGCACTACACAAACTACCTCACAACACTTTCCAACAACCACCACAACATCTACAAAACACTTCATCTTTCCACACAACCATCCATGCCACTATCAATACATCTACATCAATATCTAACATTTCACATTAATTCATATAACATGCTTAAGTAGCATCATCCTAATTCCAGATTTTATACAACTAGTTCATTACCATATTTTCATGATTAAGATTTTATGAAAGGTGATTCCACTAATAAATCACATAAAAAACATAGTGTATAAAAAAATAGAAAAAAATTAGCAACAACAAAAAACAACCACCAATTGCAAGAAACATCAAGAATCGTGTAAAACTCATGCTAATTACTCTTCCCCTTCAATTTCAATTTATCACATTTCATTATATTCATTAGTTTAATCCTTATAAATCATCCAAAGAAATAAAAAACATGTTACTTCCACATTACACACCAATATAAAGGATAGTTCTTCAATCCCCTTCCACAAATGAATCTTTAAAACCATTGTGCAAGATAAATATTAGGAAGAGGTGATCACAAGGATGAAATGAAAAAGAAAGCCTCAAAACCTAGATCATAGAATCCCCCATAACCCACCCATCCTAACATCACCTGAACCAATCACTACCACTACCAAAACATTCTCCATATAAATAACAGAGAATAGATGAACAAGAAAATAATAGAAACATACCTCATATCACAATCGGTCGAAATCTTGATGTTAAGGGATAAAGCCAATAAAATCGGGTTCAAGGGGCTCTAAATACAAAGATCAAATCACCTAAGGATCAATTAAAATAGAATAATAATTAATTATTCATATTATATTTATAATTTATACTGAAACTGTAATTTTATAGTTCTATGATGTGTAAAATGATGGTCAGGCAATGACGGGGCTAAATTATAATATCCCTAATAATCACATTTCTAATCCCCTTATAACACCATTTAAACCTAGGTATATGACTTGAATCATACAATCATATAAGTTTAATGATGTGGAAAAAGAAACATGATGTGATAACACCCAAAAGAAAGAACTCCCAAACTTGACCTTTAGGTCTTCATGCCACGATAAACGTGGAAACATAGTGAGGAAAACTCATGGAAAATAAAAAAAAACTCCTAAAACCCATTCATTCCATGTCCAAAAAACTGAAAAGGAAATATATAAGGTTAAAAAACTCATATGTAAGGTTTATTTTAAATTTTAATGTTTTATGTTTAATGGAAATTTCCCTCAAAACCCCTCACACTGCGATGAACACCTCTGACTCCACAACTTAACTTCTTCCTTGAAACGGTGTGGTTCCTAATTCCCATAGCCTGCACCACTAATACATTACATTTCCTTCATGGTGTAAAAAAACTACACCTATTTCCTCTAACCAACTCATCACACCACAATATCCAAGGTCACATTGTGATGAACACCCCATAATAGAAATCTCAACTCCAACACCATCTCTTTTCTTCCAACCTTCTCTTAACACCTCCAATACCCAAAATACACAAAGTAGTAGGATAGAAAGGTATGGTCCATTACACATGTAGTGAGGATGATCTTTATAGAGTTTTTCGTGTTGAATTTTTGAGTCTTGTCTGATGTATAGTCTTTTTGGTGTTTGCCTATGTGAAATTATTCTTGTATTTGTGGTATCATGCATGTGTTGTATATGGTTTGGTTGTTTATATATAAATATGATGCTATTGTTTTTGGTTATTTTATAATTTGTATATATGTATATGTTTCTAGTTTTCATATGATAAGTCCTTCCATATTGTGTGATATGTATTCTCAGTGTTGGTCACCATCCCATTGTATAATAAAAGAAGGATTGGGGTGGCACACTTGACTTACTGTTTGCCTAGAAGAGGCCCCAATGGTCTGGTTTTTTCTATGATTATAAATTGTGTGATGAAGTATTTTAGGGAATCCAAACATTTTTTGGGGTTGCAAATTTAGAAGGACTGTAATCATAGAACATTGATGTTGTCTCAATCCTAGTACATCTAAAACATAGCAGAATGGTTTGTAATGTCTGGGTACAAACAAATATCTACCCCATTTTATGGATATTTCAAACTATCCAAGGAAAATGTTTCATGAATGGAAAACGGGGTTAAGTGTGTTTTAAATATTCCTTATACATTAGTGGTTTGAAATTTGATATATTTCATGATTTTTAATTAGCTGGAAATTTCTTAAGTAGTGGGAGTAGTAAGTAGATTCTCAAAAAATATAAGAAAGGATCATTGGGAATATGGGAAGTGGATACTCCAGTATCTTGAATGTTTTAAATCACTATCCTTATGTTTTGTAATGGATAATTTTTTGTAGGGGAATACTTATGTGGACTTTGAATGAAACACAGACACGTAGAGAAATTTCATGGGCTTTTTTTACCAATGGATGAACTATAGTAAGTTGTGTATCAAACTTCAATAGGTAGTTTCACTTTCAACCATATAAGCAAGATTATGTTTTCATAATAAAATAAAGGAAGGATGTGATATGTTTGAATGGTTTGTAAGAGGATATCAGATGGATCCAATGGAATGTAGTTCTATTTTATAATATTTAAAGTACAATCTATCTTGAAAAGAATTTAATGTCTCTCTCAAAGACAAAACACATTAAACTAAAATATCACCTTAACCAAAATCTTAGGGAATAAGTATTTTTGAGCTATCAAATATAGAAGGAAGTTGTAATATATAAAATATACTAACAAATTTAATATTCTTGTAAATTTTTAGGTAGTGTTTTGTCTCAATGGGACTTGGGTGATCAAGAAGAAAAGGATGAAGACTCACAAACTATTTTTATAGAAGAAAGAATGGGGAAAATCCAAGATGCCTAACTGATCTAAGTACTTAGTGATGAAGTTGAGAAAACAATTCTCATGTGATATATTGTTAGGTTTAGGTTTTGATAAATATTTTTTTAGCTAATTCTTGGAAATTTTAGGAGTGATTCCAAAAGTTCCAATACTTAAATCAGATAAAGGCATGGGTTGTGAAACATGGGTAGTCAAGATCTAAAAGTTAGAAGTAGAAGCGGAAGTCATAGTAGATAATAATGAAAAATGGAAACCTGGTCCGAATTATGGTAGTGTGAAATGAGGTTTAGTATAAGTATGAATAAATATAAAGGACTTGAATAAGAATAGATTGGTGGTTTAAAAATACTATGTATGATTCTTTAATATGTCTATGTAAGTTAAACTCAAATGGATTGAAATATTCAACAGGAATCAGTGATCACAACAAAATTTTCTATCATTTATAATGGGTTATTTATGATGATATTTCATTAGGTAAAATAACTTTGGAATTAGTAGTATTTGTGATAAAATATTTCTAATATACTGAGACCTAATGTTTTTTTCATGGCAATAAGGATTCATCAAAAATATTATTTTCAATGAGATTTCAATCCATTACTAGTACAACTCATAAAATATTTTCAACATAAGTAATGATTTGTTTCAAATTCTATTTGTGATGGAATTTTAATTATGGATTTTGGGGGATCATCATATTATCAATGGTAGTGGAAGAAAACCCATATTGTTCATGATCTATCCTAAAAATAATGATTATATAATATAAATGAATAATATAAATGTACATACAAAAATAATAGAAAAATCCATCTTCAATATTTGATGGAGTATGTTTGATTTTGATCGCTATAGAAGCAGATAAAGTACTATTATATCTAAGGGGATTATACTAGACAAATGATCCCAAACATTTATTGAGGATATCTAATGTTATAAGAGGTGTTGGTACCTTCACCTTAAGATAAACTATGTTTGGGAGGAACATAGAACAGGGAGGCATGCATACAATTGTTCATACCCAACAGAATGGATCTCATCCCTTTATATATCCATCCTTTATGTGTATCATTTAATGAAACATGTGTTCCATATTCATCATATCAATATATTTTTATTCCTGTTTGAATTGTTCATTAAATTCCTTCAATGAATTCAATCTATTTAATCCATTCATAATGGATTTCATTTAATATATTCAAAATAGATTATGACTAATGAAACTGCATGGGAAGTTACATACGGCTAAATTTAATTCATCCACATGAAGATTTTATTTCACATATAAAAATTTCCCACTTGCCTAAAATATCATAAAGACTTTATGAAAAACATCACAACTCATTTTGAATCTATCCAAAACTCATTTTGGATATGATTTTATCATACTCTCTCCATTTTAGAACAAATACTTTGTCCAAAACATAATCCTTATCTATATTCCTAACTGTGTGACCCTATAATCCTTACTAGCATTTATAAAAAATATATAATCCATATTTTATAGATGTAAGCAAAGAGAGGCTTCCAAAAAACATCAGTTCTACTCAAGACACTAAGGGGTATGGTGTGATCTCCATCAAATATACCCATATCCCTATACAAACATATCCACCATATGAGGTGTCAGATACATCATATATATACCTATATAAGCCCTTTTTCTAATACAAAGAGTGACTACTAGACATGGAACATGTAAATCTATTATAGTTCAACTCATATTTTCTGTATTCTCTAAAAAATAATGATAATGTCGATGAATACATCACAAGTCATTCATCTAACAAATGAGTACATCATATATCCCTAATCCAAGTAGCCAAGAAATCATATGTGACTTAATTAAGCATGGTTTTTCATTTTCGTGATCTTATTAAATTAAGGTCCTGATGCCTTTACTCTTCATACAAGTGGGAAAATCCCATCTTGGTTAAGCTCTAACTAGATACATGATCAACAACATACCCAACCACACATGTATTAGCTAAATATCATTTCAATTACATAAGTAAGGTATCAAAGTTTGAAGGTTTTCATCGTATGCATAATTCTAACCTCAGGTAATATGGATTGATAATATGCATACATCTCTAGCATATGAATGACCGTATGAAATTTCTTGTTATATACTTCAGCAGGTCAATCCAAGTAATAAATCTCTATTTATTACCCAATGAATCTATTATTTATATCTCATTTACAAACCTATGTAATGAATATAAGATTTCATTCATGTTAATCTTAATATATCATCACAACTCATAATACTCTATGATGATCATTGATTAGGTATAACTCAAAGACATACTTTGAGGGGATATTATCATTCAACTTTTCATGCAAAGTAAATTTTTTCACACATGAATGAATGATAAATGGATATTTTTTTATTATGACAACATTATACATATTATATTCTTAAATTATTTATAGTAATAGTCAATAAAACCACACATAAGAATTTTTTATCATATCATATATAATAAAATACCAGTTTATCATTATGTTTGCTGCATTTTCTAGGTTTTATTAACTAATTACATCTATATGTAATTACAATCACATATCTTTGTAGACACTTGATAAAACTCTCCCACTAAACTCTTATTGAGTAACATTTATGAAGTAAGTTATTTTGAATAATAGAGAGACTTATAAATCATATTATTAATGTTTAACTCTTTAATCAGACTCCTTAACTTTACCACATCAAATTTTATGATGATATTTTTTTGTCAACTTAAAACTATTTATAAGATTAAAATCATCATAATATATATTATACCATGAAACTTTATCCTTGAGGTCAACGTAACCATTTACATGTTTATTATCTAGAATATCCTAAATTCTTTTAGGATAAAGAAACCTTTACTTCATTATATTAAACATGTGTGGCCATTTACACTTTTGTTTACAGTTATACACTACACTCTTTTAGGATATCAGGTGAATTTAACTTTTTAAATTTGTTGGCATAATAATGAAATTCATTTTATAACAGTAACTAAAAGAAACTATTTAAATTTTTCATTACTATCATATTGTCTAATTGTTTATGAATTTAAGTGAAGAATCACTTAATCTTAGATTCAAACAATATTTAAATTTTTAACTTTTAACTTCTCTAAGTTCAAATATATACTCAATAGTCTCTAAGAAATTAAATTCCTTCTCATAATATTTTTTAAGATTCATTAAAAATTTATTTATGTTAGAAAAAAACGCTTATTTCTTTTTAGTAGGAATATTTAACAAATAAACTATTATTTTTATATATTGTATGGTATTATATGTGTTTCGATCATTTTCCTGAAAATAATATTATTATTTAAAATATATCATTGATGAGTTGTGGGAACAATTTCCCTCATATTTTAAAAATAAATATATAAACACTTTTATACTTGTCTCATTTTCAAACATTTTATAGAATCTGTTGAATTATAAACCATGTGTAATAATTTAATCATATTATGTTGTTCCTAATAATTTTTTATTAAAAAACATAACTTATTAAATTATAGAAATTAGATGAAGATAAACATGCATTATTTTAAATTCCTCATAGCTTAACACTTATCATTACATTAAAATCTATGATGCAGAAACCATTTTCTTCATTGCTTGAATTAAAATACCAAGATCTATCAATTATTCCCTTGATTGTGAACTCGGGTATATTTAAAAAAAATAAAATGTAAATATTGTACCTCATACACTTAGAAATCATAGAAATAATTTCTATAACTCACATAATTGATATAGACATTCCATAAATGTTTCATAAAATCATTCAGGTTTTTTTAATAATATCATCACTCGGAATTATTAATCCTACCTTATAACACACTTACGTTTAAAATACCTTTATTGGATTTCTTAAATAAACTTAATTATACTCTCCAACTAACTCTCCTCCTACTTTACTCACTTGTATTTTCAATATAGTATCAAAACCTAGACAACATATGCCCAATTCATTTATTCTCATTACTTGATAATATTAGGTTAAATTTTCTTGAATTCAT
The DNA here is from genome assembly GCA_963277665.1 of Viscum album. Lineage (NCBI taxonomy): Eukaryota > Viridiplantae > Streptophyta > Magnoliopsida > Santalales > Viscaceae > Viscum > Viscum album. The sequence continues at coordinate 1,885,269,784 of OY728137.1, read as the reverse complement.
TCATATTATTAGAACATTTCCATAGATTAAAAATGGAATGAATTATTTAACCATTACAAGACTTAAGGAAACCTTTGGTTTCTCCAAGTCATTATTATATACAATTATATTGAAAATCATTATCATACTTAATCACATTGAGTATATTAGTGGAGACTAAAATTAATTAGTTCATTTAGAATATAATGTTATTTAAACCTTAAGTGAATCATTAAATACTTCGTAATCATCTAGATTTATTTGTTGAATAAATTCAAAACTTGGTTACTCAGGAAGGTGTTTGTCTAATGCATAGGATTTTCATTTACTTAAGAAATTTTCTTTAGTTAACAGACTCAAGAATTTCTTACCTTTAGTTTCTTATTCCTATAAGATTGATCTCAAAGTTTAACAATAGTGATTTTATTTATCTACAACACATTATTTTATCAAATGAATATAATGTATTATATCTTTTCATCAATGATTTTTATTAAAAGTGTCCCCACTAAAATGATAACCTCATATGTCATATTTATTTAGTGAGACTAGATCCATATTTCACTAAGAAATTAGTCTACATTATAATTCATCTCACAATTTAATTATTTAGGTAAGGAATCATTTTAATCATAATATTTATGACTCTTGTATAGTTGACCAAATAAATATTTATCCAAATCCATCATATAGAAATACTCAACTCTATTCCCCATGTATCCTAACAGTTACGTTTCCCAGCTAGTGTAACCCAAATAAAATTCTAAAAATAAGCTAATACTTGATTGATATAGGGTCACTCAACATTTTCTCAAAAACTACCCATCAATAAAATACAGATTCAATTACTAATTTTTTTTCTTACACAAAATAATCTAGGGGCACCCAGATTTGGAAAGAAACTACCTAATTGGATGATTGAGGACTTGAAAGTGTCTCTTTGTAAGGAATCTAACATTTAGTATTTTGGGGGTTTTCATAAGTCTCTCCAATATAATATACATCATATTCATATTAAAATAATATTTATACATTTTATCCCATTTTATCTTCTCATTTTTTATTCCTTTGTGTATTCATTCTTCTAATTATTTAGTTTATGAATCCTAATTCCATAGAAAATGTGTTTACACCACATTAATGTATAACTATTTAGAAATCCCAAAAGTTTGTGTTATTCACCCAAAAATAAAATCAATGTATATTAATATATATCCAAATGAATCATATACATAAGATATATGGACTTTTCATGTAAATACATAGAAATATATGATATAGATAATCTCTAAATGAGTAAGTTTGGAGAAAAAAATAGCTAACCCCTCACCTTTTTAAAAAAGGCATAATGTAAGGGCCCATATCATTTTTTCCCATACATTTTCATTTTTTAAAATTGTGATAATCATAGCAATCCTAAAGTAGGTTAAGTGGTGTTTGGGAGTTATAATATGGAAGCATAGGAAATCTACGATGTGAAAGTAAGTTCAAATCGTGTATGTATGGTTCATGGATTGTGTGGGAGTTCATTTCACATCCTGAATAGAGTTTAAATATTGTGTGAGGGTGGTTTTTAGGGTGTATTTATGGCATGAATGGAATTAATGATGTGAATGGAATGGGTTTTTTGCTCGACAAATCTGACCATGAAAACTCATATCATGAACATGGGATTCAAAACAAGAAATAATTTGAGGCTATATAATTTGAGGCGATGGGTTTTTTGGTGGAACATAAAACATGGGGAATTAATAGAATGAATAATCCATTCACATGGTGAATACCCACTAGGTAGTATGCCTATAAAACCTATATCACCTTTAGTCTTCTAAACCCTATTCTTTTTATCTCCCATATTTCCAAGCAGCCAAAGGTGATCCTTCATGGAATTTTGGAACCCTTTCATCTGGTCTTAATCTTCATCTTCCCATGTTCGATCCATGGTGATATGAGGTTAGTTTTTCCTCTCTATTTTTGGTTACTTCATGGATTTGTGTTGTTTATATACATTATTTCTTGTCATTCTATGGATTTTTATCTTTTTTGTTCTTATAGATTTCATTTGATGTTTTTTAGTGTTGTTATGGTGAATCATTCTTAAAGGGATGTAGTATTCTTGTGGGAGTCGTGATCAGGATCCATGTTGTTATTCTATTATTATTCAAGGAACACTGAAACCTTAAGGTAGTGGATTCATTAATTATCCTTTTTATTTTAATTGTAATCACAAAATAATCATGTTTTATCTCTTTAGGTGATAGTGTAATTAACCTTAATAAATGTTTACCCAGAATAATGAAAGAAATGGTTTCTGATTGTAGTGAACACATGTTTTACACCATGATAATAGTTTCCCTCTTAATTTACTCTATATTTTTCTATCTATTTATATTCTTTATTCATATTTCTTTTTATACTCATGTTTAGTATTTTAATTTGATGAAAATGGTTAATAAACGTAAATATGGTAATTTTTTATTGGATATGGAATTAAAGTGGTATGCTTAATGAATCTATTGATTCTTATAATTTTATAGAAATTAAATGATTCTCAGTGAATTTTTAAATAACATCATTCTTCCATATGTTAATGGGATTGGATAAATAACTTGAATCAAGAATGTTTATTGTTCATAACAATAAAAATTCATGTTAATGTAATTTTTCTTCTAAAAGGTTTATTGAAACTAGTAGTTATACTAGAGAGAGTGTTTAAATAAATAATATCTTATAATAGATGATGCCTTATTTTACCCATATTAGTAACTTATGATTAATTAATTGATTAATACAAGATGGCAATAAAACTGGTTTTTTGTTAACATAAATTTTTGGGGATGAGAGGGATATGTTTTTCATGTGAAGTTGGATGCCTTGTTTTTTGGGCCAATATTTACATTTTGACTCTATTTTTTAATTCCTTGTGTGTTTATCTTAACATGAGTCTTGCTATGTGATGTGATGTGATCCTAATATGGGTATTTACTAATCAGATATGGGTGGGGAGGCTCGAGTATGTGGTAGTAGTTGATACATGTGATAGTGATATGTATAGTGATATGCATTGTGGTTTCAGGGGTGATGAAAGGATTTTTGGAATTTTTTGAAGTTAGGCTTCCCCATTATTGTAATGAAATCTAAAAATATTTATTTATTTACACACTCCTTAAAGCAGTTGTTTGTGGTTGGTTATGCATTTATTTTATTACATCTTAGGATTGTTTTTTCTTGAGTACCTATATTTATGGAATGATAATAATAATGGTCATTAAATTTTTTAACCCTTGGGGTTGGTTTTTTTTATAATGATGAAAGGTTGTTAATATTGAGAAACCATGGACTCAGTTGGACTATGCCTTGAGGGCATGTACTTCACATTTGGTTAATAAAAATATGGATTAATAACTGTTAATTAATTGATAATGAATTAATTAATATAAAGGGAACTTTTAAAATAAAATAATTAATTTAATTTAATTCTTCTTAAATACTTGTGTGCTTATTGGATATCTAGTTCTTAATAGTGGTGGTCAGGTGTCCGAGATATGATAGTTATAGTTTATCCTAAGACTATATTAATTCCCATAGTGTGGTTGTGAGATATGTTATATCCTATATGTTTTTTTTATATGCTACCCCACCCATGTTGGTAGTGATACTAATACCCAATGGACTCTGGGAGGATGTTTTCACCAATATCTAGGTTGGTGAGGGATGGATGGCTGACTAACCCCTCCATCCCTTCTCCCTTCTCCTAATAGTTTTATATATTGGTATTAATGGTGGTTATATTTCTTATATATGTGTGTAGAGGGATTAAATGTCGTGTGTTTATTTCACACACATATATCTTTGGATATAGTATCCTACGGATTATTATAGGTATGCCATGTAGGGGCTATGACGACTTGAGGTACATTAATCAGTGTATGGGGGTGTTATGGATTAAGGTACAATACCTGATTTATGATACATGACATATGGGCTATAGTGGATCCCAAAAACTACTCAGTTTCTATATGGAGATGTGGATGGGATGATGATATGATGAGATGATGTGATTTATGAGATCAATGTTATGATACTTTCACCCAGGTGTATTCAGGCTGGTTCCTTTTAGAGAGATATTGATCAAGACATATAACATTGGGGAAAAGTGAAAAACTAGTGGATATGTAGTTTTTGAATACCTTCATTTGATATTATATTATATGATCTATTGTATTCATTACTTAGATAGAGATATCCATGGTGAGGTTTACAACTCAGTATACATGTTTATGTGATGAGTTAGTTTCACATGTTGTTCATTGGTCTTTATCATGCTTTATTTATCTTTTCCACTAGAAGCTTCAGGGAGGATTATACTTAGTATACCTATTATTCTCACCGAATATATATATAATTCTTTTTTATTTCAATAATTGTAGGTTATATATCAGGATGGATATTTCTAATTCGCGGTTTTTTATGAGCTATTTGGTATTCATGGTCATTACTGAGTTCATCTTTTGGTACTTTTGGTTTTCTTTTCCAACTATTTTTTGTTTTTTATGAAATTAGATATATGTACTTGTGGTTTATTTTAACTTTATGAGTAAGAGTTGGTATGTGTTCTTATCTTGTCTCTCATTCCCCTTATTATTTTAAATGGTAATACCTCCCATTTTCATGTATGATATACCCTCAATGTTTGTTTATAACCTATGGCCTATTAGAGGTGGGATTTAGGTGTTATTATCTTCTTTCTCTCATTTTTATCCCATGAGGGGTACCTTTCGGGGGAGGGGTTCATAAAAGAGTGGTATAAATGGTTCATTTTGAGGGATAGGAAGGATTTTGGAGATAGGTATAGGTGAGGACTACATGGTTTGGTGGGTAAATGGTTTCAACTAAGTTTAGTAATAAATGTAAACAAGGGAGACCGATTGGTAAATTGGTACCTAAGGACCCCTATGATTTGATGCATAAAACATTAAGTTACTGGGCCTACTAATAAAATTGATATTGTTTTTAGGGTAAAGACCTAGGAAATGATCATGTATCATTATTCTTAAATGGTTAGACCTTAGGATTAAGTTGAACATTAAATAAATAAAATATTAAATTAATATTAAATATTCCATATTATAGGTTAGAAATCTATAAATATTTTTTCTTTTATAGGTATGGGTTCGGGTCGATATCCTCATTAGGTTCATATAGAAAGTTTTCAATGGGATGTGCTAGTAGATCGCAACAGAGTATAGTTTGACAATGATGAAATTTGGAGGAGAAAAATTTGAGAGTTTTAGTTCCATATTCTACAGAAGTATCAAGGATTCATTTTGGAATCAGTGAAAAAGGACCGGTTGGAGGAGGTGGAGATATCATTTAGTTTGATCTATGTTTGGAAGGATCTCTAGGATTCATTTTCTATGATTATTCTAAAGGGATCGGTGAGAAAATGGTGGATCTTGTTCTTTGAGAATCACAAGGAGTCGAAGGTCTCATGGGAGATGTTTAGAGACCAATTCTGAGTAGATTTTATTTCTTCAATCATGAAGAAAACTCGTTTCTAAGAACTTCTTACCCTTCTGTAGGGGATTTCCTGTGAGTGGGAGTTTGAGATCCATTTCTGGACCCTTCTCCATTATGAATCGAACATGTTTCTATATTAGTAGGCTAGGGTGTGGAAATTTGGGGAGTATTTGAATCTAGAGATATGGATCTAGGTTACCCAGATCATGTTGTCAATATATATCAAGGTGATATAAAGATCATAGATCATTGATAGGATGTTAGTTAGATCCATATCATCATGATAGGGGAGTCATAAAGATTCCTCATGAAGCAAAGCTCCGGTCTAGGGTTCCCAGTTTCCTAGACATAAAAGATTTTAAAAACTAGGGGCAAGTCTCATCTCTCATCATCTCATTTCTCTTGGGGTGGTGGCTATTGGGCCTTTATCAAGGGATTATATGCATGTTTTTCTAGTGGATCATGAGTTAATCAGTATCATGATTTCCCAACCTTTCTAAGATGGTTGCATGCACTAGGTGTTCCACTTCAAGTTCCTCCATTGAGGTGATTTCAACTGAGACGGTAGTAGTTGGATTAACTTTCTTGGGATCAAAAGAGAGGATATAGGGTAGGTACAAGATATCCTCAAGATTCCCCTTTTCTTCAAAGAGTGGATCATGTCCATGTAGGTGGTCATCATCAAGGTCAAAGAGGTTATGGATTAGGTCATGGAAAGCTTCATGCTCAATAATTTCTAAATCTATGTGAGCCAGAAGTTTTTTAAGGTAACCTTTGATTGTTTTAAACTTGGGGGGTATTCCTTTTTTGATTCTGGAGATACACACTCTTTCATATCACCTTCCATGCTCCATGTTTTGGGACTTGTGGTGGGATACTTCCAATTCCCATGGCATTGGATATGCTAGTTATAGGTTGATATTATCTATATGAAGTATATAGAGACTGTGAGATAGTGCTAAGGAATCACCAATTATGGTTAGACTTACTATATTTATGGATACATCCATACAACATCATACTTAGTATGGACTGGATGTATTTGGTGTAGGCTATATTGGATTACTTTAGGAGGTGGGTTGTTTTTTTATGATACCGAAAAAGATTCTATCATGTTTGTTGGTGATTGAAACCCTTGTATGGGTCAAAGGAATGTTTTTTTTCTTATCATCCTTTACAGATAAGTTGATGTTGAGTTCGTAAAAGTTTTAACTAATGGTGTTTCCCAGGTTTGTGGAAGAGTATCTTAATGTTTCTCCTTAGGAGTTTGTGGTGTTAGCACATCGATGGGAGATCAATTTTGGGATACAACTACAACCAGGAATTTATATGATCTCAATGTATTTTTATTGGATGGTTCCTTCAAATTTGTGAGATATTTGAGTAAAACTTGATGATCTGTTGCAGTGAGCCTTTGTTCTGCTGATTGTGTCAACTTGGGGTGCACCAGTTTTTTTCATAAGAAGGATGATGATTTTTTGTGTATTTTTATTGATTATCATTACTTTAATCAGGTTATAATTAAGAACTAATGTCCTCTTCTATTAATTGATGATTTATTAGATCAGATTAAAGGATTTAATTGGATCTTGAATATCGATCTATGGTTACGATATCATCATATGCGAATGAAATAGGAGGATGTTCTTAAAACTATATTTCGATGTTGATATGGGAATTATTATTTTTTTGTAATGTAATTAAGCATAATTAATTCTATAGATATGTTCATGAGTTTTATGAACTCAATATTTAGTGTGATCCTAGATCTTTTCATGGTGTTTTTCTTTAATAAAATACTTGTTTACTCTGCAACTAAGGACGAGCATGTAGAGAATCTAAAAGTTGTTTTAGGAGTTCTTTATCATCATCAGATGATCAAGATATTATCAAAATGTGAGTTTTAGGATTGTGAAGGTCATTTCATGGGGCATGTGGTATCCCATACAAGAGTAGTTTTAGATCATTCAATTGTCTATGAATTAATTTATTATGCAGTCACCAAGACTATTGCAGAGGTTCAAAGTTTCCTTAGTATTGAAAGCTATTATAGGATGTTGAAAGACGATTTAACTTCAGTTGTGACTCCTCTGATAGCCTTGACGAGAAAGGATCAATATCTATTGTGTAATGATCAGTGGTAGGTGTAATTTGAGTACCTGAAAGAGAATATGGTTAGTAACCTAATTCTCTTTTTCCAAAATAGGGAGTTTAGTTCACGGTTTTTGTGGCGCTTTGTGTCTAGGTTTGGGTTGTGTTTTGATGAATCAGATATTGGTGATTTATTATGAGTCTCATTAATTAAATCCCCATGAGAATAATTATTCCTATCATTATCTCAAGTTGAAATTAGTTCTTTTTACCTTGATTTTGAAGAGACATTACCTCATTGGTGAGTGTTTTTTGGTTTTTATTGATAATAAGATCATGAGTTATGTCTTCTCCTAGAATGAATTAAACTTGATGATTATGGATAGAATATTTATAGGATTATAACTTCGAAATTTCATATACACCAATTAGGGGTAGTTTTTTAGTTGATGTATTGAGCTGAAAATTGTGCAGTGATGTCATGCGTGAATCTGGAGATTCTGAGATATTTATCGAAGAGTTCTTAGTGATACATCTTGATATAGGATATGTTGGTGGAAGAGGCTATATTTTTAAAATTTAGTGCATTAATATTTAGTGAAATAGGTAGAGGAGTCCTAGCTAGGGGATTTTGAGGTGGTGGTCTGAAGAGGTCAATTTTTCATCCATGATTCCTCTAATGGTTCGTACGAGTATGAGCAACACCCATTATTGTTCTAGGGGATCTTTTTTGTACCTTTTATGATGCATGATATGGTACTATATGAGTTTCATAGCTCACCCTTGGTGGTATATCCAAGTATGAAAAATATGTATCAAGCTCTAAGAGATCAATTTTGGTGGAATGGGTTGAAGCATTCAGTTGCATAGTTTTTGTCTCAATGTTTAATCTTTTAGAAGGTGAAGGTTGAGAACCGTGTTCCCGCTGGTTTGTTCTAACTATTATATGTTCCTTAGTGGAAGTGGGAGCAAATATCGATGGACTTTTTTACTAGTTTACATCGATATGAAGGAGTATTTGATGTTATATGGGTGCTAGTGGACCATTTTATTAAATCATCCTACTTCATAGTGATCAAGGAGACAAGTTCAGTATAAGTTTTGTTGAGGTAGCACATGGAGGAGGTGGTGAGACTCCATGGTGTCTCGAGGATAACCATCTATGATCATGATCCTCATTTTACCTCGAGGGTGTAGAGATTTCTCCATCATGATTTTGTATCTCATTTATTCCTTAGTGATAATTTCCATCTGTAGATGGATGGTCAAATAGAACATATTATCCAGACTCTTGAAGATAGGTTTTGAACTTATGTCCTAGATTTTGGAGGATTGTGTATGAGGTGCATGAACTTGGTCAATTTCTTTTACAATAATATTTTTCACTCCATCATTGGTATGTAACCATTTGAAGCTTTTTATGACCAACATTTTATTCTCTATTATGCTAGATTTGAGTTAGAGAGTCAGAAATTCTTAGTCTAAAATTAGTGTAAAATACGACAGATATGGTTCAAATAATTCATGATAAGATGAAGGTAGCACATTATCATCATAATTCAAATGTCATTCATAGGAGTATACCTCTATATTTTAATTTTTGGGATCATGTGTTCCTGAAGGTTAATCCTCATTATGATCAGTGAAGGTTCAGTTGTGGGATTAAGCTTTATCTCTAGTTTTTTTTCCTTTGGAGGTGGTGGCTCATGTTGGAGTTACGGTGTGTCAAATAGAACTTCCCCCACATATGAGATATATGTAGGATATATTCCATGTTTCTCAACTCCTTCATTATCTTTAAAAATACTCCCATATCATTATTCTAGGTGAGATCAATGTTAATGAGACATGACCTTTGAAGAGTGACCTATGGAGATCTAGGACCACAAGGAGAAGGTATTGTGCATGCAATATATTACCTTTTTTCATGTCTTATGAAAAAACGGTGGCATGAAGGATATTACCTAGGAACATAAGTCATATATATGTGCTCAATATCCCAAGTTTATTATTTTTTTAGTTTTTCTATTGTATTGATGCTCATTTTGTGGTTTGTTGACCTTTATATAGTTTTTGAGATGGTTTTCTCTTGGAGTTTTATTGGTGAACTTGCTCTTATTTGACAAGTATCTTATTTTAGATTCTTTAGGATTGTGGGTGTTTCATATTTTTTCACTTTTCCCTTATAATGGGGTGGTTAAGATCCTATCATGGAGAGATTATTGAGAGTTACCTTTCAGGGTGGATATTCGGATGACCCATTTTTTCTTCTTTCTCTCCTAGATTGGTTTTAAATTCTTGAGGATGATAATTATTTGAGTGGTATCTAATATAAGGGATTGGATCATATTTTCCCATCCCATTTCATGTTTTTGAAACATGTGGTACTCAAAGGAATCAAAAAGCAGGTTCAGTGGTGTTTGGCTGTTAGAATCTGGAGGCAAGGGGGATTCACAACATGAAATTAAGTTCACATTATGTATGTATGGTTCATGTCTTGTATGGGAGTTTGTTTCAAATCCCAAATGAAGTTCACATATATTGTGAGATTGGTTTTCATGGTTCATTTATTATATGAATGGAATTCACTATGTGAATGGGATGGGTTTTTTTCCCGGTGAATCCAACTATGAAAACTCATGTTGTGGACATGGGATTCAGGAAGTGAATTAATTCTAGGAAGGATATTTGGAGGCAACATGTTTTTTATTAGAACTTAAAACATGGGGAATTCACAGCATGGGTGACCCATTCACATGGTGAATACCTGATAGGATGTGTTCCTATAAAAACTATAGCACCATTGGTCTTCAAATCCCTACACTTTTTATCTCAAAATTCTATGTGGTCAAAGGCAATATCTCAAGGTGTTTTGAAACCCTTTTGTCATGGAATAATCTTCGACTTCTCATGTTTGATCTATGGTTATATAAGGTTATTTCTTCCACCTTTTTTGGGTTCTTTTATTGATCAATATTGTTTCCTCCCATTCTTTCATGAAATGTTATGTAATTTGATCTCCATTTTTCTTAGAGAGTTCCTTCAACATTTGTTGTCATGGTTGTATAACACCATTCTTGGAGGGATGCAGTCTTATTGTAAGAGCAGTGATCAGGATCCGCATTTTCATTTTATTCTCATTTAATGAGATTTAAAACCTTACGGTATTAGATTCATTACTTCTCCTTTCTATTTCATCTTCAATCCTAAATTAATCATGTTTTATCTCTTTGGATGATTGTGTAATTAACCTTAATAAAGATTAACCTGGAATAATGAAAGAAATGGTTTGTGGTTGTAGTGATCGCATATTCTCCATTTTGATAATGTTTTACCTCTTTATTTACTAGATAATGTGATATTTATGTGTATTCTTTGTTGATAATGTTTGTTATAATTGGATTTACCATGTTAATTCAATGAAAATGGTTAAAGAAAACAAAGCGGATAATTGTTTATCGGCTAAGGAAGTATATAGGCATGTTTAATGAATTAGATGATTTTTATCATTTGATATAAATCAAATTATGCTTAATACATATTTAAATAATCTTATTATTCCATATGTTAATGTAATTTGATAAAGAACTTGATGTTGGAATGTTTTTTGTTGATAACAATAAAGAATCATGTTAATGGAATTGTTCTTCCATAAAAAAAATTTAAACTAGTAATTATACTAGAGAGAATGTTTAAATAAATAATATCTTATAATAAATAATTCCTTAGTTTATTCAGAGTATAAACCTATGATTAATGAATTAGTTAATCTATTATGGTAATAAAATATGTTGTTTGATAAAGATAAATGTTTGGGGTCGATAGGGGTCTCATTTTCATGTGAAGGCTGGAGAACTTATTTTTAGAGATTTCCCTGTTGACTCTATTTGTTGTTTGTTTCCTTATATATTCCTCTAGACATGATCCTTATTATGATATGTGATGTGAGCCTGGGATGGTTGTTGGCTAATGAGATGTGTGTGGGGAGGCCTAGGTATATGGTAGGTGTTAATGCTTATGACGTCGAGATGAATAATGACATAGATGATGATGTTGGGGGTAACACCAGGATTGATGGAATGGGTTTATTTTGGTCTTTCACATTATTTTGTTGAAAGATGGGATGTTTTCTTGTTAATGTTCTACTTAATGGTCACATGGTCGAGTTTCTTGTTGTTCTTGACTATAAATTCCTTTTATGCTAGCTTAAGATGTTTTTTAGAGTATCTGGATTTATGAAATTATAATATTAATGATTAATAAATGTTTTAACCATTGGTTTTGGTTTCTATTGGGATGTTGAAAGGATGTTAATCTTGAGAAATCATGGACTTGGTAGGATTATTCCTGGAGGGAATGGACTTTTCTTTTGGTTACTAAAAATGTGGATCAACTGATATTGATTAATTTCTAATTAATTAATTAAAATTAAGTTTGTTTTTAAAAGAAAATAATTAATTTAATGTAATTATTCCTAAATTTTTGTGTACTTATATGATATATAGTTCTTAATAGTGGTAGTCGGGTGTCTGAAATACAATAGCTATAATTTATCCTAAGACTAGATTAATGCTCGGAGTGTGGTTGTTATCTATATTATATCTTTTATGTTTTATGATTTTATATGCTACCTTGACCATGTTGGTAGGGAGACTAACACCGAGTGGACTCTCGGAGGGTTTTTTCCACAACAACCAAGTTGGTGAGGGATTATTGGCTGACTAAAACCACTGGCCCCGCGCTCTTCTCCTAGAAATTTTATGTGCTGTTATGCATGGTGGTTATCTTTCTCATATATGTGTATAAAGGTATATAATTTCTTATGGTTATTTTACACAAATGTATCTCTAAAAATAGTATCCTAAGGATTATTATAGGCATGTCATGTATGGACTGTGATGGCTTGAGATACATTGCTCAGTGTATGGGTTGTGATGGATTGTGGTACAATACCCGATGTGTGATACATGATGTACAGGTTGTAGTAGATCCCAAAAACTACTTGGTTACAATATAGAGATGTGGATGGGATGATGATATGATGTGATGAATGATATTCATTTTATGATAGTTTATCCCAAGTGTCGTTGGGTTGGTTCCTTTTAGAGTGATATGGATCAAGAATTATAACATTGGGGTAGAGTGTAAAACTAGTGTGGAAGTAGTAGTGGGGTAACTTTATTTGATATTATATTATATGATCTATTTTATGCATTACATGGAGAGAGATCTCCATGGTGAGGCTAGGAAGATATTATACCTATTTATGTGATGAGTTAGTTCAACTTATTATTCACTGGGATTTATCAATATTTATTTATCATTTTAATGAGAGGATTCAAGGAGGATTATACTGAGTGTATCTTCTATTCTCACCCTACATATACATAAACTGTTTTTCCAGTCAATGGGATTTGGTTGGAGATCTGGATGAATATTTCTAATTTTCAATTGTTCGGGAGTTGTTTTGGATTCATGGTCATTGCCAAGTTTATCTTTAGGTACTTGTAGTTTTCCTTTAAAGGTATTTTAGTTCTATCTTTCATTACAAGTATGTACTTGGGGTTTCTTTTACCTTTATAAGTAGGATTTTTTTGGTTTTCTTGTCCTATCTATCATTCCCCTTATTATTTTATATGGTAATGCCTCCCATTTCCATGTATGATATACCCTCGGTGCTTGTCTCCAATCTATGGACTATTGAAGGTAGGTTTCTAGCATCATTATCTCCCTTCTCTCATTGCCGACCTCAGAGGGATACCTTCGACAGAGAGGATTCAGGGCACATAAGACTTTAGGCCAGTGGGTAGTCTGACCCCAAGTCCCTCTCCCAAAATTGACTTAACTCAAGAGAGAATTCAATTCATGATATCTCTAAAACTTTATATGTAAAAACTATATTCAATAATTATTCTCAATATCATAACTCAAATAAAAAACTTAGGTTAAGGTAGATGAAAAACTTAATTTCATAGAGTTATACCTAGTACATAAGGTAAGGATATATCTCCTAGAAGCAATTCATCACATAACTAAAGTATACACATTATTCATATTCTATAAAAAAATTAAAACATAAATAATATAAAGGAATAAATACATTAAAAAACATTTTATTTAACATAAATACTATTTACATTTTCTAAAAAAATCTATAAAAATGAATAATATTAAGAAATCAACAATTAAATAAAAATTTTATTCAGTGATGGGAAATAAATATAAATTTCAATATTTGGAATATGATTATAAATGAAATTTTATAAATCTTAAAATTTGTCATTCATAACTCATTTATAAGTTTTAAGCATAATTATTTAAATAAATAAACACTTTATTTATCAAATAATTCAAACTTTTCCTATTTAATTTTCTCTTACAAAAAATATTTTATAAAACCTCACACTTATCATTTATAATAATTTATAAATAAAAATTTACCATAAACATTTTATATTTAAGCTAAACACTATGGATATTCCATTATCTTAGATGTAAACACCTTATATTCAATTACAATATGAACTCTTTCATATTATACATTGTATGACATTTCAATGGTATTTTATTAATTATAAAATAATTTATAATTAAATTTATATTATGTAAATATTTTACATAATCAAGATATCATATACTTTATAATATTTTAACCTTTGATCAAAATAATTATCAAAAAAATTAATGTGGTCTAAATAATATATTAAATAAGGCCCATTTTTATTTGAATAATTAAAAATAATTAATTATAAAAAAATAATTTTAAATAAAAATTACTTTATATTATGGCCTTATTTATGTTATTGATACTCTATAAATTATTCATATGATCTATAAATGAACATTTTATTTCAAGATCACAAGGAATTGCATATAATTTGGAAAAATATATTTTAAATACCAACATTTAATATTTGGAATCTTTTATTAATAAATGTTTAATAAAAATTTATATAATTAATTATAAAATATTTATAATTAATTAATTTATAATCTATTTATAGATTTAAATATTCTCAAAATACCTCTTATTATGATTTATAAAAAAAATCTAAACCATATAAATTTGAAAAAGATAATCTTAATATTAACTCTTTAATATTAATGATTATTTATAGTAAATGTTTCAAAATCATTTAATCAACTGAACATAAACATTTTATAATTAATTTATAAAACACTTTTATACATTTTATAAATATTATGAAATATATTTTCCACTATTTATAAACAATTTATAAGTAATATAATTCAATTCGTAATTTAATTTTATTAATAAATAAACATTAACATGAGAAATAAATATAAACTTTTTAATATTTAATTTATACTTGAATTTTGTATTTTAAAAATTATAACACTTATCATTTATAAACAATTTATAAATTATAAGCTAAATTTAGTAAATATTAAATTTATTTAATTTTAATTTTTGTATTTCCACTTAACATTATGTTGTCTTATAGCATAGTGTCACGGCAGGGTGTTGAACTCCATATTATGTTGAAACTAAACATAATATTAGTAAAAAACCACATAATACAGTGACACTCAACGTATCCTTAAGTAACACAAAAATGATATTATATTTTTGAGATGTAGGCTATATTAACCCTTAACGTATGTTTCACCCATACTCCTCATTATGTTAACTATTTAATATAATGATGATTTTTCAATGCATATCACATTATGTTAATAACACAGTGTCATTCTCTAATGCAAGATATTATATCACACAAATTTATCCTCATTATTTTCTTGAGATTACATTCACAATAATGTAGTTTAAGGAGGTAGAACTTTAGGTTGCATTGTCATAAAACCTAACCTCGGTTATTGAAATTAGAATTATGATGAACCTCGACATAATGATAAGTGGTTTGATTCTAGTTATGTTTTACAAACATGTTCTTAATTCAAAAATATTAAAGGAACATTGTAAAAATCCTGACCCTAGTATCCCATATTTGTTGATTAGTTTGTTAAATTGGAATAAGATACAAGGAATCACATCTTGAAAAACCAATAAGTTTAGTAGTCTTGGTAAACTAGATACATACTTAAATTAACATTGTATTTTAAAACATAAATTGAACAAAGTATTTTCTTTTAAAACTCCATTATTTCCCTTAACATTTCCCTACATATCAATCAAAAACCACTTCCTGATATCCTGGGGAAAAATAAAACATAATAAATGTGTAAGATTGGATGCTCGGTAAGGGTATGCATATAGCAAAATATATCATGAATAAATTAGAATAATAAATATGGAAAGGTAAATAACTGAAACACATACCATTTTAATATTTACTTAATCATAATGAGATAATTCATAGTAAAGGAATGCATAATTCTGGACATTTGAAACATACTATCAAGACCATTCACAAGACAGTTTAAATCTACGGGTAGAAACCCATCTAATGTGGTCAACTGTTTTCTCTCATGATACATGTCAATGCATCGATGAGCTATATACAATCGAGTAACACTCATCACATAACAAGTATATTACATTCATCATATGAAAGGGGTTAAACATAATAAACATAAACATTCATTTTTAAAAACTAACATGTGAAATGTTTACACTTACCTCAATAAAATAAACATAATTATAAACCATCCAAAGAATTATGGTAAATGGTAGTAGGATTATACATCCCTAGTCAAACTGATCATAAAATATCCAAATAAATAATAAGGATGATATGAATACAAGATACCTCCAATGGATCATAAGTATAATAAAGGGTTTATTTTATTGATGAATAGAAATAGCTTAAAATTTCCATAAATTTTTTTTTGAGTAAAATAACCTTTTCAATTTGAAAACCTTTATAAAAATTTTCACTAAATATTTAAAAAATAATTTTCATTTAAAATTTCATTTTAAAACTTATAAAATAAGTCTTAAAAAATTTATTGGTCATGATAGTGGAAAATTATTTTCATATCATACACATTAAAACAAATATTTCATTCACATTTTTGGTAAAATACAAACCGGAAATGTTTTGGAAATGACATGAAGATTGGTTTCAAAAAAAATGTAAAAAAATCAAAATGGGTAAAAATGTTTTTAATAAATCATTTGGAGAATGTTAAAAACATGTTTTCAAACATTTCTATAAAACGTGATTTTTGAAGAAAAATGATTTTCCATCGAAGAGAGAAATAAAGTTTTATTTTGTTAAAAACATAATTTGAATCATTTAAAGTACTAAAGAGAAAAAAATGGTACTATTAATTGGAAAATTTCATGAATAAACACAGGAGAAGGAAATATATTGATTTTAAGAAATATCAATTAAATCCCCTAAGGGATTCTTAAACAAAACTAATCCCAAATAATGATGAGATTGTAAAATACACCCTTACCACTTTGGTAACATTTTAATCATAATCCCCATGTAATAAATAACTTCAAATGAAACAATAAATATCATGAAGATAAAAAAGATTCATGATATAGAATATCAAAATTTCCATCATATACTGTAACATCCCAAACTTGGATGCCACTATACGGTGCCCCAATCTAAGTTGGTCACATATCCTCAAACGCAACTCCCCAAATTCTAGAGGCTACTGAATAGTAGTGAGGGCCTAGGGTGTGTCTGTGGGGAGACTAATCCCTCTTTTAAGAGTGTAACATAGTGGTATCAATCAGACATATCAATAGCGAAAATAAATACAACAACTGAAAGTAGATAAACATCTATAAGACTGAATATATAAACAATTTTGGATGTATTATCATATAAAAAATTATATTTCATGTGTATAAGAAATAGAAAAAATAGATATATAGTAGTTAATACAATACAAGTATCAAGATACCAAAATACCAAAAAGAAAATATTCTAGTTAGAATCACAAGCCTCAACTCAGTCTTACACTCCTCTACTCCTAAGCATGGTATAAACTCAATAATATAACTATGGGCACTTTCCCAAGTCCCTACCTACATCCATATAATATGTTCAGGTACCCAACGGTAGATCGAATAGGGTTTGAGATACAATCCCAGTAGGTCACCACCCATGGTGTTTATTACAAATCATGTTTGTGTGATATAAGGTAAATAAGTATTCAATTTGTATCACATGTAAGAAATAATAAAAGTAAAGTACCTATGGAATATATACTATAGAACAAGTGACACTATATAGCCTAAAAATGTACCCCAAAAAAACATGGTTCGATCTCCTATTACAAGGCAGTTGTAAGGTGAAATAGAAATAACTACCATGGCCTTACCGTACATCCAATCATAACATGCCAACCATATCCATGTCATATAACATGTATACCAAAAAATCATGGCCTATCCATATAACCAGAAGTGTCATATTGACAAAGGACTTGTCGTGCAACCAAGAATATAACATTTACTACGGTCATTCCATATAATCATTAGTTTCAGACTGTGAAGGTTCAAATCTAAGGTATATAAGACCAAGGCATCCTCATTGAGTCCCAGGAGCATCTCAATGGGAACTTGGTAAGACTTAGAATGGATCCCTATGCGCATGTCAAATTAACATGTCCTATGTGATTATAACAAAGCCATATCCAAGGGGTAGAAAGCCCGGAGGCATTCCATGGAATGAATACCCCAGGAGAAATTTCATCCAAGGCATCAACTACCATGTTCAAGACCCATGGGAGAAACATATATGGTGTCTAATGGAATTAGGATCCAAGGTATACCAACTAATTAATCCACTACCATTCAATTCATCATTTCCTTATATTTATCATTCATAAAAAAATTCCATTCCATGAGTTTACCCACTCATATAATAATTCCAAATAAACCATTTAATCAAAAGTGATAGTAAGAAAAGGAGGGAATATCCATCTCCTAAAACTTCAATAGAGTTCATTAAATTTATATACTATCTTCCTCTTGCTAGTAAATCTCAAAAACACCCCATGGGTGGTATATCAATAGGAAAGGGCAAGGAAAATACAATTAAATCACATGTCACACCCCACGAGTGGCCTTGGTTGGTTCAATAACCACTAACAATCATAAGAAACAAAAGGGAATCACTAACATGTTCCAATTTGACCAATTCAATTATTCAACTCAATTTAGGGGCACCACTGAAAATTCTAGAGGGTGATATAATATAAACTAACTCAATAAAGAACCAAACCACAAGGGAAAGTTATAGAACTCCTATTGTATACCCATGGTAGAGTGCTCATTTAGTATAAGCTTCTAATTCAACTCAGATCAGAAAAAAAATTAAGAATTAATGAAGAAACTATAAATAGTGAATAATATCTTGAAACTAAATAACTTTGTCAATACCAAGATAAATGAGGAACGACACAAAAGGATTTGAGTACTCACAGATGTGAATCCAACGAGACAAATGGCTCTCAATTCTTAGCTCAAAAGAATAAATGATAGTTAATCCTAGTAATTTTATTCAAGGATATCTCTCATAGGTGAGTTATACACAAGGGGTGAGAAATATAATTAGGTTTAATTTTTATAAAATTTTATGGTTGAAATATTCAATTTTCTTCAAAATAATAGGCTACACAGTTTGGACGCATGTTTGGCCAAACCGTGCATCCTTTTTTATGCTAAGGGGGAACCTGCATGGTCACTACACACAGTTTGACTAATTGTACATAAACCATGAAAAACACCTCTAGTAATAAGATCAGGTGCTCCCATACAGGCATGAACCTCCATCCGCACAATTTCCTCAAACCATGAGGGATCCTATTTCCCTCTATCCAGGCCCTGACCGATTATAAAAACCATGCTTCCTACCCTACAAAGTTTCTACTATCCGTTTAGCCTACCTTTTTTCCCAAAAATATTGGTTATAAGCACTTAATAAGCCTTGGACAGCCCCAAGACCACCATGACCTCAAAGGGTATTCACATTTGGCCGTAAACTATAATTTAAACTAAAAAATATATATTTTTACCTCAAATAAAAACATGAGATCTTACGATATTCCTCCTTAAGTAAATTCATCCCCAAGTCTCCTTCTCAAGGGTGGTCAAGAATTAGGTAAGAATAAATCTAGTTATTGATCATGTATGTCAGACTCCCACTCCCAAGTATTGTTCTGTAAATAGTTTTGCTACCATATCACCCATACTAGAGGAACTGATTGGACTCAGAGAACCTTCATTCTAATATCAATGATATGAATTGAATTCTCCTCAAAGGATGCATCTACCTATGACTCCACCTCATCTGGATGCAGAATCTGAGATGGGTTTGAGTGATAACGATGCATTTGAGATACATCAAAGACATTGTGCATGGTCTGGTGCCTCTAATGTAATTGAAACTGATTGGATACTGGCCCAACACTCTCCAGAATCTCAAATGGCCTGACATATCATAGTGAAATCTTACCCTATGTCTAGATCTATTTGTATCACAACCTTGTTGAGATATGTAAAAATACATAATCCTTGAACTCAAACTCGAGAGGTCATATGCGACGATTGGCATAAGAGTTTTGTCGATACTGTGTAGTAGCCATCAATAACATCCCAATAAATCCAAATTTTAATTTTTATTTAATATCTTGTTTTTAATTTAAAACTAACTAAGAAAGGTTTTAAAAAAATTATGAAACTAAGGTATTTTTTATAAAAAAATAAGTTTTGATTCAAATTAAAAAATATTACTTTATATTTAAAGAAATAGTATTTTTATATCTAGATGTAAATAAATTAATTTATAAATGTATTTTTTTAAACAAATATGAAATATAAGGTTTTTTATTATAAATTATGATTTCATATTTATAGTTTTGAATATATTATACACTATTTAAAATTTCTTTTTGAAATTATAATTAAAAGAGGATAATTTGAATGAAAGTATTTAATTTTGTGATTTATAAAATGACAATGATAGAAATAATATTAGTATAAAATATTAATATGTTATTTCAATTATTTTAATACAATAGAAGATATACGGAGCATCATTTTGATATATTTTTTGTTAGAAATTAATTTTCATAATAAATACATGTGTTTCTTTATAAATACATTTATTTATGGTTATCAATGTTTGAGTACTTTAAATAAATTATTATTTTCAAATATTATAAGTTGTATTAAAATGAAAAAAAGTTTTTAAGTGACATATTCTAATGTAAGTGTTATAAGTTTAAAAATAACTTTTTAAAAAGTTTATGATTAATATTTTTATTTTTTAAAAATTTTGTGATGATATAACTAAATGAAAATGTTTAAAATTAGTAATAAGTAAAACTTTAAAATATATTTAATGTGGCTTTGATAATTAAAAGATGTAATATCTAGTATTTAAAATTTAAAAGATAGTTTCAAGTAATAAACATATTAATATTAATATAAATTAAAATTTTAAATAGTATAAGTAATCTAGTGAAAATGATTAAAAATAAATAATAAGAAAAATAATGTTACTTTGATAAAAAAAATCACTTTGAAGTTGTATAAAAAATTTATCTAACAAAAAAATTGTACTAACCCACCAACAAAGGTAGACATTGCAACCACTACTCAGGTGGAAACTAGCCAAGAATTAAATGAGTGGAGGTACTCAGGTGAAGAGCACCATGTAATCCAGCAGGCACTCACATAGTGAACACCAAGGTTAGGGGTGAACCTGTGTGTAGAGCCTGCTCATTGGGTGCATAGTGTCGGCCAATAGCCCATAAGAGCCCATGTGTAAGGCTCATTTCCATGAGTGATTGTGTTTTTGGGGCATAGAAATCGTAAATTGTATTATAAAGGGCTTCTCTAACTCTCCATGTTTTGATGTGGGATGAGTTAAAACCGCAGGATGTGATCCTGTTCTTCTATTCAAGATCGGGCTCATCTAAGTCATTCCCTCATTTTTAGATCTTCTTCCTTGTTCTTCTTCCCACATCTTCGAACAAGTAAATCATGATTCCCCCATGATCAATTTTCTCCACCTTTTATGTCCTCTTAAACATATTCCCTATCCATGTTGATTTTTCCTATCCATTTTCTGTGTATTTTTCAATTGTATTTTATAAAAAAATACACATCATTTTTATGTATTAAATATGGAAGTGTGCATTTGGGGATTTACACCATCTGCTTTCTGATCAACTAGACCAACTCAGAAGTCTCTTCCATGATATGTGGTCCCAGTAAAGCTACCTCACCTTCCTCTAACCAACAAAGGGGTGATCGGCATGGAATACCACACAAATCCTCATAAGTTTCCATATATATAGTTTCCTAATAGATTTTTTTGTATCTAAACTCAAATAAGGGAATATACCTCTAACAAGATCCCCCAAAATCCAAGATGCATGCTCCCTTTATGTCCTTAAGCACCTATATCATACCCTCTAACTGGAAATCAGTTTGAGGGTGGTATGTTATGCTTAAAAGCACCTGTGTACCCAACGCCCTCCAAAAAACTCTGCCTGGAATAAGATATAGACTAGTAATCATTATTTAAAATTATAGAATGAGGGACTCCCTAAATTTTTACTATCTCATGAATATAAAACCGCTAAAACTCATCTACATTGAAGGCATCCCTGACAGGTAGGTAATGATCAACCTTTATGAGACTATAAAAAAACAACCACACAGCATCAATACCTCGAGGTGACCTTGGAAAACCAGTCAAAAAATCCATCGCGACATCATCCCATTTTCACTCAGGAATTGGTAACTTTTGTAAAAACTCATTTTGTCTCTAATGTTCTACCTTCACCTGCTAATAGGTAGAACACATCATAACAAAACTAGTTACATCTCACTTCATTCCTAGCCACTAATACTAATTCCATAAGTCACAGTACATCTTGGTGACACTAGGATGCATTTCCCAAACTGAGGCATGAAACTCCTACATTAACTCTTCACATATGTCCACCAGAACCCAAACATGACCATGGATATAAATAACCTCATCCTCACCTGTGTTCCAACCAATAGGTAGGTCATTATCTTCCACACTCTCCTCTAAGAGTAGGTCCTATGAATCTAATAGTTTCCTTGTCCCCACTCTATCTAGAAGGGTATATCTCATAGCTAAGGATGAAAGAAAGTTTTTCCCAAGACCTTTATAAAACTCCAAGTGTATCTTAAAGAATAAATCCATAATCTACCACTCTTTATTGGCCTCATGAACTACCTATATCTGAGTCCTCCTACTCAATTCATCGGCCACTACATTTCTCATTCCAAGCATATAGTCAAGCTCTAAGTTGAAATAATATAGGTTCTAACCCACCTTTACTACCTCAAATTAAGTTCATGTTGTGTAAATATGTACTTGAGGCTTTTTTGGTTTGTATACACCAAAAAATGATCGCCATGTAAACAATGTCTCCAACAGCACAAATCATGTACAACTGCAGCTAACACAAGATCATGTGTCGAGTAGTTCCTCTCGTGTAGCCTCAACTAACGAGACTCATACATCATGACTCTTTCTCCCAACATCAGAGCTTCTCCTATCCTGATACCTGATGCATCATAATACATAGTGTAGCATCCTCCCAACTATAGAAAAATTAGGATTGGTTCTGAAGTCAATCTCCCTTTCAGCTCCGTAAAGGTTATCTCATAGGTATCTAACCATACAAACTTCACACTCTTATTAGTAAAGTCTATTAATGGAACTTCCAAGCATGATAAGTCCTATTTGAATAACTTGTAATATTCATTTATCCCCCAATAAACTCTTTATGTCAAATATATTCTTGGGGTGATCCTAGTAAACTAAAACTCTTACCTTATTTGGGTCAACTGATACTCATGTCTCTGAGATAATGTGACCTAAGAAGTGAATATGATCCATTTAGAAGTGTCACTTTGTGATCTTAGCATATAACTGGTGCTCTCTCAGTGTATCCAAAATGATATCAAGGTGTTTTTCATGGTCATATTGATTTTGATAATACACCAACATATTGTCCAAAAAAAATCACCACAAACAAATTCAGATAAGGATGGAAAACTTGGTTCATCATCACCATGAAAACTATTGGCATGTTTGTTATACCGAACAACATAACCATTTACTCGTATAGACCATACCTACTATGAAAATTTAAATGAGGTATGTCTGTATGTTGAACATGCACCTAGTGATATCTAGATCTCAAATCAATTCTCAAGGACACCTGATCTACTCGAAGCTGGTCAAAAAGGTCATCTATCTGTGGTAATGGATATCGGTTCTTAATTTTCAACTAGTTCAATTTCCAATAAACCACACATATCATAAGGATACCATATTCCTTTTTTGAAAAAAGGACCAGTGAACCCCACAGAGAAGTACTGGGCCATATAAACCTATTTTCCTCCAAATACTCTAGCTGCCTCTTGAGCTCTTAAAACTCTTCATAGATATCCTGTAAGGAGGAATGGATACTGGTGCATCCCCTAGAACTAGCTCGATAGATAATTCCACCTCTATAATAGGATGTAAACCAAAAAAGTCATCTGGGAAAATATCCCTAAAATGATTGACCACTGGAGGGAAATATTATTAATGTGCTCCTTAGTCTTCCAAATACAAACTAGTAATCTGGGTTGTCATTCCACCCATTCCACAATGTTTTGGTCTAGATCGGCTTTTATGGACATCCCATTCACCATTTTGAACACAAAATATTCCCTATGGTGATGTGAAAGTCACCCTTCGGAGATAGAAATCAACATGGTCTTGATAATCCACTAGCTAGTCCATCCCGAGTATGACGTCAAATCCTTTAATCTCAAGGAAAAAATGATTCCATATGAAGTGACACCCACCAATCTCAAGGGTCACTCCCTACACTGAAATAAATCCTCCATTCTAATAAACAATAGAGTGTCAAGTATCATAACTCCATCAGAAAACTTTATAACTAGCCTAAGGCTCTCCACCATAGGTACAGATATAAAACTATGTGATTCACCTGCATCAAAAAGAGCAGATACAATAATAGAGGCTACTAGGATCATACCTCTCATCATAGATGGTTAGTAACCCTACTCCTTATGGGTACACTATACATATATATATTTATCCTAAACTGCATCTTTGTGACACAACCTCACTACCCAGAGTAGGCCCACTCTACTGTGTCAGTACAGCTACTGTCTGGCTGCCTCAGCCAAAACCACCACCAACTTGACCTAAATGAATAGTACTACTCTATATCCCTGCCTAAAGAGGAGCTGCGAAATCTTCTCCCAATCTTGGTGTCAGAGATGATCCCCTTCCAGTACCACTTGAGGGGAAGGTCCTATAAAAACTTTTCACATGACCAATTCTGCCGCAATCTCGGTACTCAACTGGGTCACGATCACACTGATTCCCCATGTGTCCCCATCTTCCACATTAATGATAGAAAACTACACTTCCATCACTAGAATCCTGGATATTACTCATCTCACAAGAATCCTCAAAACGTTGTTTCCTGCCACTAGAAGTTGAACTACTATGTCGATAGACTATACTACTCTACTCTTCTCCCCCAGCTTCCCTCATGTTCCACTCTATAATCAGTGCCTAATTCACTATATCAGTAATCATTATCAACCTGAATATTTTGACTTGATATCAAACAACATGTCGAATACCTTCCTCAAATCATCTCTCCCTTGATAGCTGGTCAGCATGGTATGTCAGTGAAAAATACCTTAGCATTGTAAAGTGTACAAAATAATCCTTAACTTTCATGGATCCCTACTCCAGACACATGAACTCACTATCCCAATCTTCTCTCAAAATATTGAGGTAAAATTACTCATAGAAACTAGTTTAGGAATCAGCCTAAACCATTTCTTGTAGCCTATCATCCTAGTTCAAAACATCCCACCAGTGCTTCGCTGATCTACATGGCATATAATTCGAGGTATTCAATATCCTATTAAGAGGTGTCTCGAGATGCTTGAATATTGACAGAGTAGTCTCAATCCATATCTCATCATCCTATAGACCTTTATCCCCCAAAAACATGGGAGGATTCTACTTCTAAAACATACGTGTTAGCTTAGCCTAGAAATAGACAAGGTTGGATGTGGTTGTCCTTGAAAAGTATACATAAAGCACAAAACCCCCTCTTATAACTTTACATCAGCACGTGTTTCTAGTACAACTGTTAGTGCCTCATCTAGCACCATTGGAGGATCCACTAGTATACCATGGATCACTGCCTCTAGATCATGGTCATCACCACCCTCTTAGCATGAAAATGGAGGCTATTGTGGTGGCATGCCTCTATAATTCCAAACACACACCTTCGAAAAGATAAATACCAAATTTAATACCTAAAAGTATAAGATAGGTCAAAACATTTGACGGTACGTCCTTGTCGTGAGGACGGTCAAGTTTACATTTATAAAGACCCAAGATATAGCACAGTGTCTAACCTTGGGGTTGCACTCAAGGAAGCAGTGTCGAGAGCCTAAGTGGTCGTTCTGAAAATATTTTTTTATTTTTAAATACTTTGAAAACATAAAAACATACTCCTACGGAAACACTAATCAGTGCTGAAGAGAAAAGTGGAGAGGGAAACAGACAGTGATGAAAAAAATGAGAACATATAAACACAGGACAAAACCAAGGAAAGAAAGCAGGTGCAGAAAGAACACAAGGCACAGAACAAACAGATGACACCAGGACACAGAAGAAGAAAGTCAGTGTGAACAAGGCCAGACCCAGTTTAATCCACCCCCTACTCACTTTCCTACATCAACTTAAGAAATTGATCAACAATTCTCAAATTTGCACATTGCATGATCGATGTCTCAGATCACACACCAGTCTTGCCTAGAAATTAAACACTCAAGCATTGAATTTATTATATACTCAAGTTTTCCTCTGAACTACAAGGTGATTCACTCAGCAAAGTCATTCTGGAATGAAATTCTCACAAACCAGAATGATTCCTCTAAGATTGTCAGATTTCACAACCAATCTTGATTCTCAGTTTGAGAAATCAAGACAGGAAGGGGAGAATAAATTAAACAAGAAAGTGGAAAATCATCCTACGCAAGATCTTTCTCTCACTTAATCTAACTCACAGACGCGATCTACCAAGGAGAATAAAAAGATTGTGATCACGTTGATGTGTGGATCTCTAGATTGTGTTGGGATTCATAAACTGGATCTAGCCCCACAAGTTAGATCTCCATTTATGGAGATTGAAGATCACAGAAAGAAGTGAGGAGAAGAAAAAAAATGAACAATACATCAAGAACATCAAAAATCTAATTATGAAACATGCACCACAATATATTTACAGACTCAAAAGAAATCAAAACTAAAATAGAGCAACGGGGGATGAGGTGGAGAATGGAGGAGCAGGGACCCGTCTCCCAGTCAAAGATGATCCGTGTCCATGAGATGTGGATGAAATGAATGTGTGAATAGGGTGGAGTCTTCTCCCCCCTGTGGAATGATGCCCACCCTCATTCCTTGTTCCAATTCCTGGCCTCCTTTGTCTTGCTTCCCATAGAGGAGTTGCACGTCCTCTTATTTAGAGACGAAAACAGGAAACTAAACTAACAGGCAGTGACTATCCACATGGAGCATCTTTGATGTGCATGTCACCAGCTTTTAAGTGAAATCCATATATGTGCAAACAACCCCCTGCAAAAAACTCACGAATATTCTGGCATCTTTCCCATAAACTTCTTTTATCCCTGCTTCTACCAATAACTCCCCCTGCACTAAACACCAAAAAAACGCATGTGACTCGAGTTAAAATGAAATTATTATATACCATATATTAAATCACAACCTAAAAATACTTATTAATATATATCTATATTTTTATATATTACCTGATATTATTATTAATATATATATGTTTTAATAACTATTGTATCCATTTATTAATATATACCTATTATAAAACAAATGTAATTGATATTATATATAAATATATATATGAATCGGTTAATTATATGTTATGTATATTATATATTTTATTATATATATAAAAATTATTATATAAAGAAAAATAAAAGAAACAGATAAAAAGAAGAAGAAGAAGGGGTCTTGGGTTTCATCGTGGAAGAGGGGAAAAAGGGGAAAGAAGGCTTCGGCGCAGGAGAGAGAGGGATGGAGGATATGAGAGTCGAGGCATCTCGGGAGCAGCGGGATGAGGCGGATCCTGGCAGGAAGCTAGTGGGGGAACTCACTTCGGTTCGTAGGTGATTTAGTGGTGGCTGGAAGTGTGAAGCAGGAGCAACGCCATAGGCATGAAGTAGGGGATCTCGGACCGCGGTGTGACAATGTTGCGGAGCTGGGTTCAAGGAGAGTGTGGAGGGACACGAAGAAGGTGCGGAAAAGGGATAGAGGTGAGGCTGCGGTTTGACGACGAGGTCTTTGGGGTACGGTTTTGCGGCAGTAGAAGGAGGAGTGTGGAGCAGCGGTGCCAAGTGAGTCCGGGAAGTGAGGCCACAGTGAGGTGCGGGTGGTGCGGACAGAGGTGAATTAGGTTTTTCAGCTGATATTCAGGTTTAATCACTGATAGTTTAGTTTTAAATTGATTGTTGGCGATTTATATTTGGGGTTCAATTTTCTTCAGAAGTCTGATTTGAGTTTTTGGTGAATTTGTTATTCATGTTTTGTGAATTGCTATGCAACTGGTTGTTTTTGTGATTGTTGCTGTGTGGATGAGATGGGAGTTGGAATGTTTCCTTGTGAAGATGGAGTATAGAATAAGTGGAAGGGTGCAAGGGTCTGTGAAAGGAGGTGGAGGTGCCACCGTGAGAAGGATGGTTGTGGGAGAGCCACCATTTCCTTTAAAACAGTGAGACAGTTTAGATGGAACAGTGCCACCGTTTGGTGGTGAAACGGTGGCACAGTGGGTGTGGCGGTGTGTGGGGGACCGGTGGAACCTTGAGTTGTGTTCACGGTGAGACAGCAAGTGAGGTGGTCACGGTGGCACCG
The DNA here is from genome assembly GCA_963277665.1 of Viscum album. NCBI lineage: Eukaryota > Viridiplantae > Streptophyta > Magnoliopsida > Santalales > Viscaceae > Viscum > Viscum album. Next base: position 1,885,241,261 of record OY728137.1, on the reverse strand, counting down.
TGTTGGAAAGAAACAGAGGCACCGCAACAAGAAACGGAGGCATCGCAACAAGAACCTGGTGCGACCGCAGTACCTGCAAAATAAAAAGAACAGATTAAATAAATTAATAATTTAAATAAAACTAAAAATATCTTAACAAATTAAATTGAATTAAAGCATAAATAAATAAAGGAAAATTAAATAATAAAATTAATTGTGTTTTATTTAAAAGAATGAATTCATTTGTATTAAAAATTATAAACAAATTACTTAAAGAACAAATTAAAATATTTACAGTAACTTGCTTAAATTATTTAACCAATTAATTAATTAATTAATTAAATTAAAGAATAAAAATATTAATTGAATAAGATTAAATTGTCAAAACTAATTAACTTATTAAAACACTAAAAACTAAAATAAGTTATTTATTTAAAATTTAAAGAATAAAGAATTGATTAATTAAATTAATGAATTACTAAACTAACTAGAATGAAAAATAGTAAAAAATCAAAGAATAAAAAATAAAATTCAAATTCAAAAGAATTGATTTAATTTAAGAAGTATCAATAATGACACTAATACACATTAAAACACCTGTTTTAAACTAACAACTGATAATTCTACACAGCAAGTACAAAAACACAACACATATCAATTATTTAATAAAAACAATCATTTTGGTATAAAAAAGTCAATAAAAATATAAAAAGGATGTGGAAAAGAGTTTGGAAACACTACCACATAAAACTCCCCCACACTTAAATCTTTGTTTGTCCCCAAACAATACATGCATTTGAACTTAAAACAGAAATATGTTTAGTGAGTTTCAATTCAAAAAGTACATGATTGTACTTAAACATCAAGAGGAGCATGACCAAACAATGGGTCAGGCTATCCAAAGTTGTTCAAAAATGATGTTCTTCCTAGCTTCAAATACTCACTGGAAGTCAAAAGCCTCAAAACTTCATACATTTTCAAGTATGTCATACCTCCTGTGTGTATTCATTAACTTTCCTACATCACCATCCAATTCATGTTCTAATTCCAAGAGTGTTGATAGGTTAGGTTAACTGGAACTCAAAACTTAACCTAGGGCACCTTCCATTCTCACCTTCCCCCAAGTTCCAAAAACTAAAGTCCATTAATTTTATAACTTTACTGATTCAACTCAAATGAAAATTAACCAAGTCAATTGCTCCCTTATTCATCTGGGTTCAAAGTTCCCCTCCCTTAATGAGTTCATTTTTTACAAGGGAACTTTATTTTAATCTTTCCCATCCATATTCCATGTGCAGAGCACTATGCATAGAACTTATTAAGATTGAAATTGGATTTATTTATTCACAGAAACGCACCCAATGCACCTTGTCTCAGATACTCACCGTGGGATCCCATTTTCCCATTTTACTCCAGTTACAAAGGACTTAATTAATAATCATTAGAATTGACTTCCTAAAGTGATTGAATATTATTTAATTTTCAAAAAGTGTGAGTCCCCTAGGTTCTAGTGAGAACTTCAAGTTACCCTTAGTCATGATCATAATCCCACAAAACTTATCCTGTCATACTCTTATCCTCAGTTCCTAAATAGACAGATCCATAGAGATAGTGAACAATTTCACTCAGCAATCATTCATACTTAATAGTTTCTGACTAAGTGTCACTCTCAACAACTAGAAAACACTTATCCACTAAACAAGAAAAAAATTAAGTACAATTGAACATCCAATGACCATCAAGTGATGAAAGAATTTGAAAATTTTTAAAGGAATTTTAAACCATTTTTTTAAAAAAAATGAAAAAATTTGACCATTTTTTAAACAACCACATGGTCAAGAAGGGGGAATTCAACATGACACTAGAATGACCCCTCTCCCCCACACTTAAAACCCATCATTTTCCCCAATGTTGTATTCTAAGGTGGAAGACAGTTTATGTTCAATACAGATGGACATTTCAGCTGAAAAAGGATATGGAGGGGTATCAATGAAGTTCAAAAATTTTCTTTGCCATAGAAAAAGTAAAAGAAAATAAAAACCCAAACAAATAAAAACAGAAGAACCTGACCCCACCAACCATCACCAGAAACCAAGTGTATTTTTATTCCTAAAATGTTCATGCTTTCAATTTTTTAAATAGAATACGAAATATTGTATCAATTTTACTTCAGATAGTAGCATGATTAACAGTGATGTGCAGCAGCAGCAGCATAATGAAATTGAAAGCAGTGGGTGCAAGCATGGGTCACAACTCAGCTGAAAATAATTCTCAACTAAGTAGATATTAGCAGATAAACACACATACAAGAAAACATATTCACTAGCTTAAAAAATTAGTAGAAACTCCCCCACACTTTATTCACAACAACACACAAAATGAATTAGTAGATTGAAACAACTTGTAGAATTAAAACATTACTTCCCTGAATGGAATCTTTAGTTCATTTTTTAAAATGTCCCCCTTTATTTCCCTTTCACATGAACTCTAGATGATCCATTTTGGTGCCTATATGATGAAACTATTTAACATTAGTGTTCCAGATTTTATGTTCAAATAAAAAGCAGCGACAAAGTGGTAGTTAGGGAGTTTTGTCCATTATTCTAGTGAGTTAGCCCCTTGAGACTTGGATGATAGCCACGTGGAATCTACTACCTGTTTATTGTCTAAAAAACTCAATTTAAAAAAAACAGCATGCAATATGTAAGTAAAGAAGGAAATTAAAGAGGATAATCCTAGGATAACCCCCCAAGGGGTGCTGTAGTTTGATAGTCCACAGCTGGAAAGTCCTTGGATCAACCCCAATCTGATGGGGGATTTGGATTCTTTCTCAGGAACCACTAGGTGTGATTCCTTCCAACTTTAGTGCTTTTCCATCATTGTATTATAGTGGTAAGTATTTCTGCCTGTCACGCGGGTGGCCCGAGTTCGTTCCCTGGAAACGGTGCCAAAATTTTCACGCACAGTCATTGAGTACGTGCAAATTTAAAATTTATGACATACTTAATACTTAGGATAGTGGAAAGACAAGGTCGAACCACAGGGAGGCCTCATGTTGTGTTTGGAAATCTTAAAAAAACTAAACAAAAACACACACACAAAAAAACAAGAAAAAACAACTGGTGGTGGTGAAGTGGAGAGAATGAGATTTAGTGTGTGAAGAAGTGAGGGTAAGATAGTGAGTGCAAAGGGAGTAGACAGAGCAGCAAGAGAAATTGTGGTGTAAACAACCAATAGATGAGTAGGGTAGAAAGTCCACTGGCTGATTTGATATTGCTTAGCCTTGTTCATGCACTGAAGTTTTAAAAATATGGATCTGACTAAAAGTAACTGGCCAGATTTGTCGTCTGGTCAGTTTGTGATGAAATAGATCTTATAGACCTTCGACTATAAAAGTCATTCCATCCAATGGTGAAAATAAGTCAGATGTCACCGGGATCAACTTGTCAGTTGAGTTCGGTGTGTCTCTCTCATTCGATCATAACTCACTTGTCAGTGAGTTACTCAAATTGAAACAGTTTTTATTATGGTGCAAACAAGATCGGTTTTCACTCGATCCTGTTGTTTTGAAAATAATCTCATCTATAAACAATAAGAGAGACAATCAAAAAAATGATGTAGCATATGAATCAGACAAGACAAACCAAATCAACAAGATTAATCCCCACGAATGGATTTAGCTGGACATAATGGTTGGTTTTAATGTATCAATAGAGTAAGAATAAATGTAGTTCATATTGAAATAAGTGTAGAAAAATATAGAACAATCAAAACTAAGATGTTCGAACTCCCTGCTATTACTCTCAGAAATTCCAACTCCTGCTGCTTGATGGTAGATACAATTATGGAATCCACTCGATATCCCACCCTGGGAATTGAGGTATGAAAATGCTATGATATGAAACTCTCAGTGCTCCAATCTACTCGCGATGGAAAATCTCAATGTACCTCTTATTTTGCTGCTTCATCTCGATCAAAACCCCGCTGCCTTTTTCTCGAGTTCCCTCTATTCTGAATGATCCTCTTGAATGCACCTGCTCCACTGGATTACTCTAAAGCCCCTCCTTGTCAATGAAGTACTTCATGTTGAATAGTGGAGGGAAGAACATGATATAGGGGTACTTCCCTACTTCTTCTTCTTGAGGTTGAGTGTGCACAAGTTCTAATGTTGGAAAACTTGGATGTGACTTATATTCTGGTTCATTCAAATAAATTATTTTATCTTGAGAAAAAACAAATTTTGTCACAATCCACTTCTGTTCTAGTGAAAAACTCCAAAAATTCATCTTCAAAAATAACTCCCAAACTGGAAGTGTCGTCCAGAATTGGAAGTTCCATAAACTCTTCAATAGATGCAACCTCAATTTCCTCACTCTCCAGGAAATTACAAAAGTGAGATGCATCTTTAAAACCTGCACAGGGAGCAACAAAATTAAAATCAGCTTCAATGTAATCCAATTTGAATAAAAATAAATCATCTTCCATAAAATTTTCAACTCCCTTTATCAGTGATGCTTGTTCCTCCTCGTGATAGAATAGTGATCCTGGAAGAGGGTATGGGGCAAGAGCGAGGTAGTCAACCTCCTCCATCCTCTCTTCAAAACACACCACCTCACTTGCTGAGTCTTCTAAGGAGAATAATATAATGTCATGTATTGGTTCCACCTGTTGAATCAGTGAGAAATCATTAAAACAATTATTACAATAAAAATCATTAGAATGGAAATCAGAGAAAAGATGGTCATCAAAGAAATGCCCAGCATCATGAATCATTGAAAGTTCCATCTCCTGTCAGCCCTTGAAAACATCCTCAGAAATTGGTTATGGAATTTCCAGCCTAGACTCTAGGGGAAAATCAATATCAAAGTTGGAAAAATACAACTTTTTCTTTCTTCTGTTTCTTTTCTCTTTCCTTATCAACTATTTTCCAGAATGTTGGGCTTCAATGAGAGGTGGTGGTACTGCAGTTTCTTCTTGGTATCCATTGACCTTATCCATGGCTTGTTGCATCAACTGCATGATCTCATGAGAATAAGTTGTCTCCTCATCAGTAAGTTCTCGATGCTGTCTTTCATGCATCCAACATTGAAACTTAGCAACAGCCTCCTCAAGCTCTTGAACCGGGTCAAACAGTGACACTATACCAGTTTCGTTAGAGTTCATCACTGTGGTGTGTGTGTATCTTTTTGTCTGTTGTTTTTTATATGTTTTTGTTATATGTCTTTTTTTTTGTGTTTCAAAATAAAATAAAAATTTGAAAAACCACTGAGACACTGGTTTCTTCCCCATCAATGGCGCCAAAATTTGGTGGGACGTCCTTATTGTAACATCCCAAGTAAGTAATGAATAATAGATATTTTTATCTATGTCTATTAATGATTAAGATAGTGTTATAGAGGCTTAAAATGAAAATAAATACAATCTTATGCATGGAATACACTAATATTCTTAAAAGATTGTTTTACTGCCTTTTGATGGAAAACCATTTTTGAATCTATATTTTGACAATTTTATAAACTATGTTTGTCAAAATAAACTTATCCTTTATGATTGGTACATCAAAATTTACCTTGTGTGAATTTTTGGTATTTTTCTGACAATGTTCATTTTTTAATGAATAGTGAAAAATACTGCATTTTACATCAAAACTGCTTTTTAATCTAATTTATTTATATGATTAGATTATTTTTTGAATTGGTTTTGAAGTGAAATTAGAATACATTTTTACCATTTTATCCAATGGTGGTCATTGGAATCAATTTCACTTTGAAATTAGACTTAAACTGGTGTCAATCTTTTGATACTTATTGTTTTGTAAAAACACGCTATTTGCTCTGGCAGCGGGAATTAATTATTAAATTAATTAATGTGACTTATATGATTTGAATTTTGTGAAATAGACTTCATTTTTGAATTCGGAATATCAAATATAGCTTAGGGTGAATTTTTGGTAATTTTCTGAAAAACTTCAATTTTTGATGAATAGTTAAACCACTAAGTGGTAATCAAGCAAACTGATTTTTCAGTTAAATGAAAGTTTACCACTAATGTGTATTGAATTTTGAAAATCTGACATACATGGTTGTCATTAAGAAGTAAAATGTGGTTCAATGAGATTAAAATAATTTTTTGGTGAATAGTAACTTATTAAGTTTTTAATCGCGATTAGTGGTAATTATTGTAGTTTAAGGTATAAATAATGCTTTAATAATATGAAATGACCTAGAAACATGTCCCAACCTTATTGGTTGTGTCATGGACGACCAAGAAAAGCCATGGGTCAACTTGGGGACCCCATGGAGACATTTGGTTGGGAAATGACATAAATAACTTTTTATTAAATGTTAAAGTAAAAATGACACAAACAAGAGATGTTTTACGAAAACAATTTTTACATGGGGTTATAAAGATCAGATATTTGATTATAAATAGTCATTGGAAATATAAAAAGATTTCCTACATCATAGTATTTTTTTTATAATTTTTAGACATTAAATAAATTAAATTATTAATGACATAATAATGATGCAGCGATGACATCATTATTTGACGATTTAAATAAAATGGAAAGATAATGTAATATATATGATCTACACATGGCCAAAACCAATTGGATGAGTGGATTTCGAACCCTTATCACCTTATCCATGAATTATATCAATGTGGGACCTTTTAAAACCGAAACACATTTTCAAATAAAGTAATATTGCTTTACTTTCCAAAAGTGCCCCTCCTCTCCTCTTATAAAAGGCCCCCACCTCTACCTCATTTCACACACTCCTCAAGCCTTTGGCTCGGCCAACCCCTGCCCATTTACTCTCTCCACATCCCTCTCCTCATCCTAGAGGATTCCCTTTGGGCAGAATCCTTTCAAAGGAAGCCTTTAGGCTCAAATCAAAAGGAGTTACACTTTTAAAGGTAATTCATTCTCTCATGTTCATTTGTTTTATTTTGCTTCTCCAACCCCCTAAACTCTTTTTATTTACTTATTTTGTAACAACACCAGTATCTTCAATATACAAGTATGTTGTTATAATATTTATTTGAGCTACACTCTCACACAACTACATCAAATGGTTAAAGAACATACGGTTTCTGTGGATGGCGAAATTCTACCTCCCGAAATGATGATTGTTCAAAACTCATTTAACACCTTCAAAGGTGGCCATTATGATGTCACTATTTTTATATATGATATATAATATGTTTATGTTTTACTTAAGCTTCTGTTTTTTTCATTTTGGGCATACCTTTATGGTTTCCATTATGGGTAAACACGATATCTTCATTTTAGGAAGTGCGGACTACCGCCCCCTCAAAGTGATTTGATTCGTTAAATACCATATGTGGGACATATAAAGGATGGAACTATGATATTATATATGATATTATACTGGAATTATAATATACCTTTATATCATTATGATTCCATTCTATAAAATACGAAATAGAAATGAAAGTAGCGTTCATGCGTACGTACGGCTTACCGTCTCCATGAACGGTGCATTTCATTTCTTACCTCTAAATGATTATGTAATATTGTAAATGTATGTATGTACTGGATATATATGACATATATGATATCTACATCATGAATACCATTCTGGATATAATGAACCTTTGACCAAATTAGCAACATGTAAGTGTAAGAAGTCTATTTTTGACTTAAGAACCAAATACCGACAAAATGAACATTATTAACTTAACTGATTACATGATGTTCATAACATGGTATAAAAGGAATAATGAACTTGAAAAAGATTCATAAGCAAGTATAGATTAACTCAAGTTTATTATTCAGGAGATTAAAGAACGGTCGGGTCAAGTCGGATACGAGGTATGGGACTTCGTCTCAATCTCCTTTCGTTGAGGCATATTTTATTTTATACACAACTTTCTTTTATACGGTGTATAAACCCCTTTGACTTTTACGTTTATTCAAAAGGAATCTTTTTATACGAATCGTTTACTAAACGACAAAAGAGAATGTTTTTGTCGTACGTATGCGGCGACAATGACTTCTCCGCCGTCGTGACCGTTATTTGAGTTTCGGCTTCCTCTACAAGCCATACCATTTTTTTTAAACAAAAAATAAATACCATGTTTTACTTTGGTATTGAAAATGGTTTTCATAATGTTTTTATTATATCAATGTGTTGTATTGATATCTCGTGATTGAAATATGGAAATGTTATGTTTCCTTTATGCATGTTTTATGTGATATGATTATGTTATGGTTCTTGGGCATTATTATGAAGACAGGTGGTTCCGTGATAAACTAAGGGCGGGTGAGCCCGTTATAGCTCTCCAATGCATTGGGTAATGCGAAGGAGTGAAACGTTAAGGTTTCTCCGAAGAGATTTTAGGGAATATACTGTGATGGGTATTCCAAACGTAACCAAGAGGGTTACTCCCTACGTAAGAATGTTATGAATGCCTCAAGTTACCTTTATGTCTTATGATTTTCTATGATTTATTCATGATTTTATGAGGTATGTTAAAGTGCCTATGTTTTATGGGTAAAGTATGATTTCATTCTTATGTATATAAGAACTCATGTTTCCTTTCCATGTTTTTTTTATAACCCATACTGAGTTTTTATGCTCATCCCAAGTTTTTGAAATGTTTTTCACAGGTCAAGGGAAAGGTACATGATAAGATGATAGAGTCAGGGATGTGTCAAGAAATAATCCATGTTTTATTTTAAATGTGTTTCCATTGATGGGAATGAAGAATACTATCTTTCTGTAACCACTTTGTTTATATGTGGAATGTAATGCAAGTTTTATGATCTAATTCTCTAAAACTCTAAACCCGAAAAGATCCTCAATGTGTAATCTTGTAATAACTCAAGATTAAGTAAGGTTTAAGGCTGGGGCCTTATACTTATCGTGAGGACGGTCAAGTTTACATTTATAAAGACCCAAGATATATCACAGTGGCTAACCTTGGGGTCTCTCTCAAGGAAGCAATGTTGAGATCCTAAGTGGTCGTTCTGAAAATCTTTTTGTATTTTTAAATACTTTGAAAACATAAAAACACACTCCTACGGAAACACTAATCAGTGATGAAGAGCATAGTGGAGAGGGAAACAGAAAGTGATGAAAAAAATGAGAACACAGAAACACATGACAAAACCAAGGAAAGAAAGCAGGCACAGACAAAATACAAGGCACAGAACAAACAGATGACACCAGGACACAGAAGAAGAAAGTCAGTGTGAACAAGGCTGAACCTAGGTTAATCCACCCCCTACTCTCTTTCTTAAATCAACTTAAGAAATTGATCAACAATTCTCAAATTCACACAGTGCATGATCAATGTCTCGGATCACACACCTTTCTTGCCTAGAAATTAACACTCAAGCATCGAATTTCTTCAATATTCAAGCGTTCCTCCAAACCGCAAGGTGATTCACTCATCAATGTCATTCTATAATGAAATTCTCATAAACCATAATGATTCCTCTAAGATCGTCATATTGCACGACCAATATTGATTCTCAGTTTGAGAAATCAAGAAAGGAAGGGGAGAACAAATTAAAAAAGAAAGTGGCAAATCGTCCTATGCAAGATCTTTATCTCGCTTAATCTAACTCAAAAACACGATCTACCAAGGCGAATAAAAAGAACGTGATCGAATTGATGTGTGGATCTCTAGATCATGTTGGGTTTCATAAACTGGATCTAGCCCCGCAAGTTAGATATCCATTTATGGATATTGAAGATCACATCACGAAGTGAGGAGAAGAAAAAAATGAACAATACATCAAGAACATCAAAAATCTAATTACAAAACATGCACCACAATATATTTACAGACTCAAAAGAAATCAAAACTAAAACAGAGCAACGGGGTAGGGGGCAGAGAATGGAGGAGCAAGGACCCATCTCCCAGTTGAAGATGATCCCTATCCATGAGATGGGGATGAAATGAATGTGCGAATCGAGTGGAGTCTCCTCCCCCCTGTGGAATGATTTCCACACCCGTTCCTTGTTCCAGCCCCTAGCCTCCTTTGTCTTGCTTTCTAGAGAGGAGTTGCGTGTCCTCTTATTTAGAGACGAAAATAGGAAACTAAACTAACAGGCAGTGACTATCCACGTGGTGCGTATTTGATGTGCACGTCACCAGCTTTTAAGTGAAATCCATGTAAGTGCAAACAACCTCCTACAACAAACTCGAGAATATTCTCATGTCTTTCCCACGAACTTCTTTTATCCCCGCTTCTATCAATAGCTCCCCTGCATGGAACACCAAACAAAATGAATGTGAGTCGAATAAAAATGAAATTATTATATACCATATATTAATCACAACTTAAAAATACTTATTAATATATATCTATATTTTTATATATTACCTAGTATTATTATTAATATATATATGTTTTAATAACTATTATATTTATTTATTAATATATACCTATTATAAAACAAATGTAATTGATATTATATATAAATATATATATAAATCAGTTTATTATATGTTATGTATATTATATATTTTATTATATATGTAAAAATTATTATATAAAGCAAAATAAAAGAAACAAATAAAAAGAAGAAGAAGAAGGGGTCTTGGGTTTCAGCGTGGAAGAGGGGAGAAAGGGAAAGGAGGCTTGGACGCAAGAGAGAGAGAGAGGGATAGAGGATATGATAGCCAAGGCGGCTGAAGAGCAGCAGGATGAGGCGGATACAGGCAGGCGGATAACAGTGGAACTCGCTTCGGTTCGCAGGGGATTTAGTGGTGGCTGGCGGAGCGAAGGAGGAGAAACGCCACAGGCATGAAGCAGGGGATCTCGGACTGTGGCGCAACAATGTTGCGGAGCTGGGTTCAAGGAGAGTGTGGCGGGATTCGAAGCAAGTGCAGACAAGGGATATAGGTGAGGCTGCGGTTCGAGGATGAGGGCTTTGGGGTGTGGTTTTTCGGCAGTGGAAGGAGGAGTGTGGAGCAGAGGTGTCAGGTGAGTCTGGGAAGTGAGGCTACGGCGAGGTGCGGGTGGTGCGGACAAAGGTGAATTAGGTTTTGCGGCTGATCTTCAGGTTGAATCACAGATAGTTTAGTTTTAAATTCATTTTTGGTGATTTGTTTTGGGGTTCGATTTTCTTCAGAAGTCTGATTTGAGCTTCTGCTGAATTTTTTGTTCATGTTTTGTGAATTGCTATGCAACCGGTTGTTTTTGTGATTTTTTCTGTGTGGATGATATGGGAGTTGGGATGCTGCTTTATAAAGATGGAGCAGATGAGAAGTGGAAGGGTGGAAGGGTTTGTGAAAGGAGGTGGAGGTGCCACCGTGAGGAAGGATGGCTGCGGGAGATCCACCGTTTCCTTTGAAACGGTGAGACAGTTTAGATGGAACAGTGCCATCGTTTGGTGGTGAAACGGTGGCACATTGGGTGTGGCGGTGTGTGGGGGACCGGTGGCACCGTGAGTGGTGTTCACGATGAGACAACAAGTGAGGTGGTCACGGTGGCACCGTGTTGGAAAGAAACGGAGGCACCGCAACAAGAACCCGGTGTGACTGAAATACCTGCAAAATAAAAAGAACAGATTAAATAAATTAATAATTTAAATAAAACTAAAAATCTATTAAAAAATTAAATTGAACTAAAAACTAAATAAATAAAGAAAAGTTAAATAATAAAATTAATTGTGTTTTATTTAAAATAAAGAATTCATTTGTATTAAAAATTATAAACAAATTACTTAAAGAACAAATTAAAATATTTACAGTAACTTGCTTAAATTATTTAACCAATTAATTAAAGAATTAATTAAATTAAAGAATAAAAAAATTAATTTAATAAGATTAAATTGTCAAAACTAATTAACTTATTAAAAGACTAACAACTAAAATGAGTTATTTATTTACAATTTAAAGAATAAAGAATTAATTAGTTAAATTAATGAATTACTAAACTAACTAGAATGAAAAATAGTAAAAAACCAAAGAATAAAAAATGAAAGTAAAATTCAAAAGAATTGATTTAATTTAATAATTATCAATAATGACACTAATACACATTAAAACACTTGTTTTAAACTAACAACATATTATTCTACACAGCAAGTACAAAAACACAACACTTATCAATTATTTAATAAAAACAATCATTTTGGTATAAAAAAGTCAATAAAAATATAAAAAGGATGTGGCAAAGAGTGTGAAAACACTGTCACATCAACATTCCTATAAAGAGGTCTTACTATACAACCTGCTCCTAAATCTAGGACCGGTAAAAGGAAAGAGTCATAATAGCCACTAAAGACACTACCACTTTCCCACTCAAAAGTCAGGTCTGGGTTAAGTTCTCTATTTCACATGATCTATTCCCATTTGTTCACATTTCTATTTTAAATGGTTGAACCAAATGGTGCATCACTCCAAATCTATAAGGGTTCATACTCTTCATGAATCAAAATATGGAATCCACTCAATTTATACCATAACACATTCCAGTACATTCAACTCATGGTCCATGACTCAACGTTCCATAATTAGCTTCTTAGGGTGTCTATTATAGCTATATCAGGAAAACACTATTTAGGTTATGGTAGGAACACTAAGTATTAACCATGTTTTCCAATTCCCTTCACAGATCATCTATCACAAAAGTAGATATATCACACCAGGAAAATATCACAAATTAATGTAGTCAAATAATCCACCCTACATGGAATGGCATAATCCATGGAATTTGAATTCTTGCATGTGCTTAAAATGATGCATGTGATGGAATTCTCTCATCTCATCGGGTTTCAAACAAATAGAACCCACAATCATATCAATGATAACATTACAATTCAAGTGCATCACCCAATGGTGGAATTAAATCAACTATAACAGTAAAAATCTAGAAAATAGAAATTTCTATTCAAGGTAATTTATATTTTTTCCATAGGTGGTTAGCTACTCCCAAGCACATTTGATTAAAAAATTATTGTTCATGTATATCCCTCTCTATTGTCTCCAAATTATATGCTATAAAAGAAAAATCATCTCATACTACTTTGTAACATCCAGGAACTGAATTCCATTGAACGGTGCCCCAAGCCCAGTTGGTCATATGGCCTCAATCTCATCTCCCCAAATGTCAGAGGTTGATGACTAGAAGTGAGGTCCTATGGTGTATCTGTTGGGAGAATATTCCCTCTTTATAGAGTGTAACATAATGGTATTAATCATACAGATCAAAAGTAGAAGAAGATAAAACAACTAAAAGCATATAAACATCCAAAATATTGAATATATAAACCATTCTAGAAGTAATATCATATACAGATTAATATTTCATATATCTATAAAGCATCCAAAATAGGTATACATGAGTCAGTATAATACATGTATCAAAATACCAAAAGACCAAAAAGCAACTATCCCATCTAGCATCTCAAGCCTCAACTCATCCCTAATCTCCCATGCTCTGAAGCATGGTACAAAGTCAAGAATAAAAATATGGGAGATTTCCCTAGTCCCTAGTTACATCTATATAATCTATTTGCGTACCCAATAGTGGCTCAAACAGGGTGTCAGATACAATCCCAGTAGGTCACCACCCAAGGTGTCTATAAAAAATCCTTGTTGTTCAACATAAGATAAAACAGTATGCAAGTTATATCACGGGTAAGTAGTAATAAAATTAAGGTTTCCATGGCATGTATACTACAGAAAAAGTGATATTGTATAGCCCAACAAGGCTCCCTACAAAACATGGGTCAAGCTCCTATAATAAGTAAGTTGTAAGGTAAAATGGAAATAACTACCACAATCTTTCTGTACATCCAAGCATAGCAATCCAACCATGGACATTCCATAAAACCTATATACTAAAAAATCATGTATTTTCCATGTAACTAGAAGTGTCATATGAAACACAATCACTCCATAAAACCAATAATATCACAATTATCATAGTTGTGCCATATAATCAGATGTTTTAAACCTCAAAGGGCCAGATTTGAGGTATAGAAGACTAAGTAATCCTCATCATGTCTCAAGAGCATCTTGATGGAAACTCAGTTAGACTTTAAATGGAGTCCTAGGAGAATTTAAATAGAACATATCCTATGTGATCTTAAGAAATATAGATCCAAGGGTTAACAAGGCCCAAGGCATTCCACAAAATTGATACCCAAGGAGAAATATGATCCAAGGCGTCCACTACCATGTTCAAGACCCATTAGAGAAATTTCCATGGAATTTAATGAAATCTGGATCCAAGGTATTTTCCATTAGGTCTCCTTAACATGTTCTAATTCGACCAATTCAATTATTCAACTCAATTTAGGGGTGCCACTGGAAATTCCGATAGGAGACCTAATGGAAAATACCTATATAAATCACCAAACCATAAGGGAAAGGTATAAACAAACTACTATAGGTCTGTAGTAGAGTGTTTGTCTAGTATCATCTTCTGATTCAACTTACATTATATGAAAAATTAATAATGGATAAAGAACCTAGAAATAGGGAATAATATCTTGCACATAAATAACTCCATCGATACCAAGTTAAATGAGAAATGGAACAAAATTAATTGACTACTCATCGATGTGAATCCAATGAGATTAATAGCTCTTGATTCTGAGCTCGGATGGAGAAACGGTAGCTAATCCAAGGAATTGGCTTCAAGGAGAGCTCCCATAGGCAAGTTCTATCCAACGGGTGAGAAATAGAATTAAGTTTAAGTTTTATAAAATTTTAAGTGATAAATATTCAATTTGCCGAAAATAATAGTTCATGTTTTTTAGCCACATGGTTGGCCAAACCGTGCACCAACCATGTTCCCTTTACTATGTTAAAGGGGCACTCATACTGTTATTGTACACAGTTTGACTAACCATGTGCAAACCAAGCAAAAAACCTCTATTAAAAACTGATGGGGCTCCTACATGGGTGTGAACCACCATTCACATAGTTTCCTTGAACCATGTAGGATCCTCTTTCCCTTTTTCTAGTCCTCACATAGTTATACAAACCATGCATCATACCCCCACATGGTTTCTACTAATTTTGCAGTCTACCTTTTTTTCAAAAAGTTTGGTTCTGGGCTCCGAACAAGCCCTGAACACCCTTGATACACCCATGACCTCAAAGGGTGTTCACATTAGGTTGAAAATAGCATTTAAACTAGAAAAAAAAAGATCCATATCTCATATAAAAACCTAATATCTTACATATACACCACACAAATTAATAAGTGGTGAAAATGGAATATGTATCATGGAAGTAAAAGTGATACAAGAAACTCTTACCTCATGTTCAAATTCCTTTGTATCTGTCTGAAAATTCAATATAATAAATATAGTTTTATTATAAATCTATTAAATTAAAATAATCATATATCTCATACCATATGTGATTTACTTATAGTCTTTTATCACCTATATATTAACAATTCCTTTTTAAAATCACTATTCCATGTGATAATTGCTTCATTTTTCATGTATGTTTTAGTTCGGTAATTTTGGTCCTTTTAATTTGATCATCATTACATAATCTCTAAAATTTTAACCATGAAATAAATATAATATATATTCAATATATATATATATATTAATCTATAAAAGTTAGAGATAGAAAATGGATTACACTGTTTATGGAGATGGTAGGCCGTATATACGCATGAATGTTGTTTCCATTTTTCTTGATGGATGGATTGAAAGGAGAATAAATATCAATTAACCTTTTTAGAATCACTATTATTTTATATATATCATTTATATTAATAAAATTTATCCTTATTACCATCCATGTAAAAATAAAATTAAAAAATTTTGCATCGCTACGTAGAGGTAGTAATCCACACGTACGCATGAGAGACATTATTAGTTTCCAATGGATTGGAAGGTAAGAAGTAAGATGTGATATTATATATATAAAATTATGGTTAGATCATAAATATCACATATATTCATTAACTTTATTCTTAATACCTTCCATGTAAACCGTAACTGAAAAAATGAATAAGGTCACTTCGTGATGTGGAAGTCCACCGTACACATGAGTGACGTTATTGTATCCCCCACGGAATGAAAATTAAGAAGGAATATGTGATATTATAATTCTAGAAGTAAAATAATTTCATAAATATCATATAAATATGTTAAATCCATCTTTATATCCATCCTTAAAAGGTGATGATAGAAAATTAATTACATCGGTTCCCGTGGCGGTAGTCCACTGTACACATGATCAATGATATTGTTTACCATTTGATGAATAAGAGATGGATATAGGTCATCACCTTAACATAATAAGATCTCAGTATATAGGATATAATGATTCTACTATTTTATCATATATGAATAATATTTTAAGTAGGTGGAGGAAGAAATAAAATGTATACGCATGTTTAAGAATCTTACCACTTCTTCAGAGACCCTCTTTAGATTTATACATAAATCCTTCTTATGAGGGGATATTTATCACGAATCAGGCTAGGTCACCATCCGAACCGGTTCCCGACCGAATCCATGGCATGACCTGAAGAGCGTTCCTAATCCCCATGAGTTGAAACAAGTGCACGGGTATCAAAACTAACACATGGGAATGATTTACCCAAAATAGTAAACACAAAACAACTAACAAGATAAATAAACTAAAACTGAAAACAAACAACCAAATAGGACCTTAAACTAAAATCAAATTTAATGGTTTACAACTTGAACTAACATCCAAAAAGTGAAAACAACAAAAGAAACTAAAACACTAACTCAAACCTCTGAGCAATAAGAGAGGTGTGGTATCCACAAGCTACAAACACCAACCTACATGGGAAGACCATCAACAACCCAAACCTCCATCACTGAGCACGATGCCTCAACTTGGGATACACAAAGAAAAAGTTCTACATACACCTAAGGGTGTATGTAGGGCGTGAGACAAGATCCCAGTAGGATACCACCCAATAAAAAGAATTCACGCCACAATATTCAAGAGATAAATTTTATATGCTTATTCAAGGTTATACTTTTAAAACTCTTTCAAGAAAAAAATTTACAAGCTAAAAGTTGAAAAGTAACACTTGAAGAAAACTATTTCACAAACACTATTTTAAAGAGGAAGATAAGAATTAATGAAGGACACACACACACACACATAAGTGTTCCTCCGTATGCTGACGGAAGGCACCACGTCATGGATGGTATAACACTATGGGTAAATCCCCTAAGGTTCATCAAGCCCGAGTGGGACCCTAGAACCTCTTTTCTTGGTGAAACATGGCTTAGAAACCATGAACCTCAGTAAACGTGCCTTAGAAAGCACTAACCTCAGTAAACATGGCTTAGAAACCACAACCCTCAGTCATTCATATGTTTAGTTAATGTTACAATTGTCAATCCAACTAAGTGAAATAGGGATGATACCCCTCCGGATCACTAGCACACTAGTTCTAGTCTGCCCACCTAGATACTCGGGGTTTTCCCTTGTGCTCAATCAAGTTCCACATTCACACAATGTATCACTTTCACATATCACAAACCAAACCAAACATTACACACAGAAGTCACCACTTGCACACCCAAATACCATTTTAAAAACACACACACACCAAAATACCTTCTCAAAATACATTAAAAGTAACTTAATTATTTCAAAAATACCTATTTGATGACACTCAAAAATGAACATAATCAGTCTGTGCAACTTAGGAAACATTATTAAATAACACAATAAGGGCTTACACAATAAACATACTACATTAAAAACAGACGCATATTTAACTCTTTTAAATTACTACTTTATTGCCATCTAAATAAGTTAATAAATCATTTAAACTATTTATTAAATCATTCCAAGAAAAAACAAGAAGAATTTTCACCAAAATACATCCAAAATCCCCTTTTTAACTCAAATGCACACCCAAGCACCTTTCAAAATATGCCTCGCATGTTACACTCCGACCACGGACACCAGCTATTTGTTTCTTTTATTGGTCTCGCATCATTTGGATGAGTTTTAGTTGGGTTCTTGATTGAACTTTTTCGAAGTTTTATACTTTTCGATGGGTCTCGGGCCGGAGCGCGGTCACCGCGCCGTTAACGGTGCCTGTGCGTTCGGCCCTGGTGAACGAGCGGTTGCCCGATACATAAGATAACTAATTTTTTTATAAATGTTTAAATCGCCATGTTAATATAATTTTGGCAGATGATATTAATAAAATGATCTTTAAATTTATTTTAATATTATTCTTTTTAAATTTCTATTGATATTATTATTATTATTACTCAAAATAAAATGGATAATAAATCATAATAATAATTATTTATTTTATTAATATTTATTAGTATTATTATTATTATTATTATTATATTTTATTATTGTTTTTTTCTTTTCTTTTTCTCTTAACCCTAACCCTACCCGCATCACCCCCTTTTTTCTCCCCTCCCGTTTTTTTTCCGGCTGCGCACCGCTCCTGCCCACCTCCCTACTCACCCTCCCCTCATCCGACCTCCGCCTCCCCTCACCTGCACCTCACCCTCCACCGGCCGAGCTCCACCTCCCCTCACCCGAGCTCCATATCCCCTCACCCACGCTCCTCCCTACTCACCCATCGTCGGTCGACCCCGCCTCCTCTCACTCGCGCTCCGCCACCCACGATGCCCTCCTCCTGCTGCCCCGGAGCTCCCTCCGGTGCCCAGCTCCACTCATCCCAGCCTCACCCTGCACCCCCGGTGCTCCGGCTGCCGCGCCCTACCCAGCCGCTACCACACCCTGCCTCGCTCCGCCCCAGCGCCCATCCGTGCCGCCCTGCCGCTCCGGCAACCCCGCTGCCCAGCCCGCTCCCTCCCGCGTTTCCGCCTCACCGGCCAGCCCCTCCGGCGAGCCCCCGCCTCCGTCCAGCCTGCTTCCAGCTGCCCCGCACCTGGTTGGACCCTATTTTTTCTTCCACTACTAAAGGATAAGCGATTTAGATCGCTTAGGATCATCCGCCGTTGGTTGCGAGGCGTTTTTGGCCTCGTCACACGTTTCGGTTCGCCGCCACTATCCTAGGTAAAAGTTTTGTTATCGCGCGCGCATTTTTTTTATTATCGTTATTGTGTTTTGAAATCCCTTATATTTTATTAGTAGTGCGAGTGATGTTTTTTTGGATGCAATATTGGCTTTCTGCGTGTTTTCAGGGTTTCCACCACCGTCTGAGGTGATGTTCTTCATCTGTTGTCTTGTTTCACATTTTATTTAATTAATTATTTATTTATTTTTGGGTCATGTTTATGTCTCTGAATCCCTGGAGTTTAAATGGATGTGCGAGGGTCTTCACCGCCCTCATTTTGGGTGTGGGAAGTTGTCGCAGGGAGTCGAGATCATTTTCCAAGTGTGTGCGCTTTTGTCGAAGTGTGTGCACGTGAGCAGGGTGTGGTTTGAGTTTAAAAAGCTTGGTGTGAATATTGTTCGAGGTAGGTGTTTCCATCTTTTCTCTCTTTCCAAATCTTTCCAAAGGCACTTGCATGATTTCATTTGATTTATAGATATTATTCTCACCCTTATCATCCTGATATTTTATTCATTATAGTGTTTATTCTATGGTTAAAAGTGTTAAAAACTGCTTTGAAATAGTCCCTTAGTTATGTGTAGGTGTTTCCATGTCCTTGCTCCTAGTTTTAATCCATTCAAGGTTGTGTTATCTTAATTAAATCCTAGATTATGTTTCGCACCTCTATTTTGTTTATAGATAACTTATGACTGTGTTTTTCCTGTTGAAAGGTTTGATCAAAAATGGATTTTTGGACGCTTCTTTATTTATGCACTTTTTTATACCTTGCCAACTTGGTTGGAACTAACTGTATTTATCTGAAAATGGTACTGTTGGATTTATTGAGTGGTGTTTATTAGTAGAAAAATTTTATGGAACTTGTTTGTCCTGTGTTGGTTAGTTTTGTGGAACTTAGTGCTTTTGTAGAAATCATTTCGCGTCTCTTTAGATTGGTATTTTTCTTGAATCCTTGGTTTTATAAATAGTTCTTGTTTTCAAAATGATGTGGGCCTCTGCGTGCAGTTTTTTTTACATTGGTTTGAAAAGAAATCCATGATTATATGCCCGTTTGGATTTTTAAATACAAAAGTGGTGTTTAGAGTCGTTTTAGAAGATCTTGTGCAATGTTTTCATAAAGGCATTTGATTATGTAAAACGAGAGGCCCGATTTACAAATCCAAGTGTTTGATAAAGTGGATTTTGATAACTGAATGATGTGACGGCCCGGTTGGCACTTTGAATATTTGACATGTATGCATATATATAAGTATAAGGGGTGCTCCTATCTAGGGTAACCCTCCATGGGTGAACGTATAGAAAGCATCCATGTTTGGGGTAGGCAAGTGCGGTGAGATGAGTCACGCGTGCGAGGGCCTTCCTACTTAAATAGTATTATTATAACCATCATGGGTTCCCGGGCGTCTTTTAGATGATCAAGTGACGGTTGCTGATCAACCCCGATTAGACGGGTTGGTACCCCCTGGATTTGTTGTTAGGCCAGGTGGGCTTTGCCATTGGATTGTCCAGTTAGGGCGGCCAGTTGGTTATAGACTTAGGAGCTTCACCATATGTCGATAGGTGGTTCCGAAACCGAGTACGTCCAGGGGTCTTCTAGTGATGTTTAGGATCACCCATGGTTACTAAGTATTTACATTGCTTATTTGCTTTTGGTGCATTGGTTTATTTTCAGTTTCACTATTACTTGTTTCACTCTAGCCCAGCTTTCGTATCTTTTCTGTTTTGGATTTTATTTATAAAATGGAAAATGTTTTTGGAAATGGTATGTAGCGCGTGTTGGGTTTTTGAATGATAATAACATGTTTCATATTTACAAATGTGAAAACCCTACTTTCATATCTGTATTTCAAAATTGTGTCAGTGGACTAATTTGGAAAAGATAATTGTTGGACTCAGTGGTTTATTCTTGAAATCCCTACTGATCATCTCGGTGCTCATGCCTATTATATATTTTCAGTTGCAGGTTTCCCTTGTTCAGGTTTTCATGGCCGAGTTGCTCGTTATGGGGGAAAGGTTGGCCTTAGTTGGGAGGTGACCAAAGGGTCACAAGGAGGTATGTGTCGTTTTGTTTCTTTCCTCTGCTGGTTTTTATTTTTATCGTCAGTTTTTATTTGTCTGTTTATCTCTTTCGAATGGGCCAAATTGTTCCCAATGATTAAGGTTTTGATGGCCGGCACTTGTTGCCAGCCCGTGGGGATCGGGAACGCCCTTCGGGCCATGTCGCGGGCCGGCTCGGGTGACCGGTTCAGGGTCGACCCAGGCTGGTTCATGACAAAATGGTATCAGAGGAGGCCTTTGTTATTTGGGGTGTCTGGTAGAAGGAGATTAGGACTGTCGGGGCTCAGGAGGTAGGTTACGGGTCGGTGCTTGATCACCACCGTCCGCGACGAGACCTGAGTTACCAGGGGTAGTCTGGGTTTTGAGTCTTTTACCTTTTATTGTTATGGTTTGAGGGATGATAATGAAGGAAAACCGGTTTAGGTTGTGGCCTCACATGGGGTGGTGGCCCATGTGGAGTCCAAGTGTCAAGTTCGAGGTCCTTTTAGTGATATACCTTACTTGGGATATGGCTCGCCACCATGTCGCTGAGTTAGGAATATGCACTAGTTCCTCATTCCGGTGGTTTGTTGTTGACTATGTTTCATTTTGATCTTGGTCAATGTGAGTGTGTGTTAAAAATGGAAGTGTTTTTAAAATGGAAAAGTGTTTCTTTTAAAATTGTTTTGAAATTGGTGAATTGGGTTTTTAAAGTGGGAGTGTTTCGATTTGGAATTTTTGACTGCGTGTTTGTATTTGATGAGGGAAAGAGGTGTTAGAACCTCAGTATTCCTTATGGAGGATCACATGTGCATCGATATGTGCAGAGGGTGTGTGGGAGCACTTGTCCGCGAGCGATGTATCCGGGTTTGGGTGAACGCACATGTGACAGTCCATAAGGGGCCATAGGCGAGTTTGAAAATTTAAAAGAAATGATGGTTTTTGGAAAAGAAATTTTTTTTACTCATGTTTGTATATGTTTAGCTCACGATTATGTTTCCCTTGGATCAGGTTGTTTCTTTGAGTGTGTTTTGGATAGAGGTTGTTTTCAGTTTTGTTTTTCGTGTTGTTCTGAGTATGCCACCCAGGAAGGTCGCTAAGGTTGCTAATGAGTCATGCCCAGTTTTCAGTTCTTTTTGCATGTTGCCTATCGATCAAAGTAATCAAAGTCTGTGAGGGGAAGTTGTGTGGTTGTGGAATTAGAGTGGGTCTTCAGTTTGTTGGTAACTCCCAGGGTTTTTAGGGTTCGTACCGTCTCAAGTTTATTTGAGGGTCCAATTTTGGACTAGTAAAGGTGAAATGTCTCTCCATTGTTGAAGTTTGGGGTGTGTTTGGTGGTAATTGTCTCTAGTGAGGGTTCCCCATCTGGCAAGGAGTGAATGCTGGAGGAACCTGTCGCCAAGACAACATCCTCGTCGGTGCCGACTTCCAGGTTTTCTAATTATTCTCTTATGTGCCACTAGTGTAGCCTATTTGGACATTCTAATCCATCGTATTGCATTCACATCCCTTTGAAAACATGCCACCGTCGTGGGCATTTGAATCATTTAGGAGAAGAAGTTGGGGACTGGAGGATGCAAATGGCTGACTGTGAGGCAGGAGATGCTTCAGCCATCAGAGCCCCAACCACAGGTCTCGGGGTGAAGCTCGAGCACAGTCAGGAGTTTCCGAGGGTGTGTGAAACCTCGGTCCGAGTAATGTTTTCAGCTTTGGGAGGGATATATCCGAAGTTACCTTGTTCTTCTCTTGTCACCGTTGTAAGTTCATCATAGTTGTGGTGATGTGATGAACTTGTTCTACTGCAGTCTAAGCAGCCTTATCTGTTCTTAGTGTGTTTTCAAGTCGTTTGGATTTCCTTGAAGGGTGTTGGGCCCGTGAATAAACGGGTCGTTCTAATTTTGAGTTGGGTCTCAATTGTGTTCGTTAAGGGGTGTTTGGTTTTGTGAAATTAACGGGCGGAGTTTCGGGGTCCTCTCTGAGTTCAGGCTAAGAATTCCATAGTCTCTGGTTGCGATGAGGATTTTATTCGGTCATTGTTAGAGGTGTTGAGTTAATTTCGTATCCTCGGGGTGTTTGGTCGTTTCATAGAAAGATTTTTGTTTAAGTCTCTGAGTGTTGTTCGGTCCATGTGGAGAAATTAACTGGGTTCGGTTTGGGAGTTCCCGTGTTGGCCCCCCTGGGGTGGTGTGTTCGAGTTGCAAGGTTTCCGTGTTAGTAAATTTTTGTGGTGGGGAGAACCCTCCCGTGTTCTCCCCTCAACTTCAGGTAATTATTTTTCTTGAGTTGGCTGGGTGCGACATGTGTTAGTAATGGTCACCCCGATCCTCTTGGTTTTCTATGATTTCTTTCTGGGCATGGTCTCAAGTGGGGTCGACTGTTGGCTTGGTGACTTTCTGGGGGCAGAAAGTGGCTATGGTGGGGAGAATTGTCACACTCCGACCACGAACACCAGTTATTTGTTTCTTTTATTGGTCTCATGTCATTTGGATGAGGCTTATTTGGGTTCCTGATTGAACTTTTTCAAAGTTTTATACTTTTCGGTGGGTCTCGGGCCGGAGCGCGGTCACCGCGCCGTTAACGGTGCTCGTGCGTTCGGCCCTGGTGAATGCGCGGTTGCCCGATACATAAGATAACTAATTTTTTTATAAATGTTTAAATATCCATGTTAATATAATTTTGGTAAATGATAATAATAAAATGATCTTTAAATTTATTTTAATATTATTCTTTTTAAATTTCTATTTATATTATTATTATTATTACTCAAAATAAAATGGATAAAAAATGATAATAATAATTATTTGTTTTATTAATATTTATTACTATTATTATTATTATTACTATTATTATTATTATTATTATTATTATATTTTATTATTGTTTTTTTTCTTTTCTTTTTCTCTTAACCCTAACCCTACCCGCATCGCCCCCTTTTTTCTCCCCTCCCGTTTTTTTTTCCTGCTGCGCGCCGCTCCTGCCCGCCTCCCTGCTCACCCTCCCCTCATCCGACCTCCGCCTCCCCTCACCTATGCCTCACCCTCCACCAGCCGAGCTTCGCCTCCCCTCACCCGAGCTCCGTCTCCCCTCACCCACGCTCCTCCCTGCTCACCCTCCGCCAGCCGACCCCGCCTCCTCTCACTCACGCTCCGCCACCCGCGATGCCCTCCTCCTGCTGCCCCGACGCTCCCTCTGGCGCCTAGCTCCTCTCATCCCAGCCTCACCCTGCACCCCCGGTGCTCCGGCTGCCGCGCCCTACCCAGTAGCTACCACACCCTACCTCGCTCCGCCCCGACGCCCAGCCGCTCCGCCCTGCCGCTCCGGCAACCCCGCTGCCCAGCCCGCTCCCTCCGGCGTTTTCGCCTCGCCGGCCAGCCCCACCGGTGAACGCCCACCTCCGGCCATCCTTCTTCCGGCTGCCCCGCACCTGGTTGGACCCCATTTTGTCTGCCGCCGCCGAAGGCGAAGCGATTTAGATCGCTTCGGATCATCCGCCATTGGTTGCGAGGCGTTTTTGGCCTCGCCACACGTTTCGGTTCACCGCCACTATCCTAGGTAAAAGTTTTGTTATCGCGCGCACATTTTTTTATTATAGTTATTGTGTTTTGAAATCCCTTATAGTTTATTAGTAGTTCGGGTGATGTTTTTTTAGATGCAATCTCAGCTTGCTGCGTGTTTTCAGGGTTTCCACCACCGTCTGAGGTGATGTTCTCCGTCCGTTGTCTTGTTGTAAATTTTTTTTAATTAATTAATTATTTATTTTTGGGTCATGTTTATGTCTCTGAATCCCTGGAATTTAACTGGATGTGCGAGGGTCTTCTCCGCACTCATTTTGGGTGTGGGAAGTTATCGCAGGGAGTCGAGATCATTTTCCAAGTGTGTGCGCTTTTGTCGAAGTGCGTGCACGTGAGCAGGGTGTGGTTTGAGTTAAAAAATCTTGGTATGACTATTGTTCGAGGTAGGTGTTTCCATCTTTTCTCTCTTTCTGAAGCTTTCCAAAGGCACTTGCATGATTTCATTTGATTTATATATATTATTCGCACCCTTATCATCCTGATATTGTATACATTGTAGTGTTTATTCGATGGTTAAAAGTGTTAAAAACTGCTTTGAAATAGTCCCTTAGTTATGTGTAGGTGTTTCCATGTCCTTGCTTCTAGTTTTAATCCATTCAAGGTTGTGTTCTCTTAATTAAATCTTAGATTATGTTTTGAAACTCTATTTTGTTTATAGTTAACTTATGACCGTGTTTTTCCTGTTGAAAGGTTTGATCAAAAATGGATTTTTGGATGCTTCTTTATTTATGCACTTTTTTATACCTTGCCAACATGGTTGGAACTAACTGCCTTTATCTGCAAATGGTACTGTTGGATTTCTTGAGTGGTTTTTACTAGTAGAAACTTTTTATGGAACTTGTTTGTACTGTGTTGGTTAGTTTTGTGCAGCTTAGTGCTTTTGTAGAAATGATTTCGCGTCTCTTTAGATTGGTATTTTTCTCAAATCCTTGGTTTTATAAACAGTTCTTGTTTTCAAAATGATGTGGGCCTCTGCGTGCAGTTTTTTTAAATTGGTTTGAAAAGAAATCCATGAGTATATTCCCATTTGGATTTTTAAATACAAAAGTGGTGTTTAGAGTCGTTATAGAAGAGCTTGTGCAATGTTTTCATAAAGTCATTTGATTATGTAAAACGACAGGCCTGATTTACAACTCCAAGTGTTTGATAAAGTGGATTTTGATAATTGAATGATGTGACGGCCTAGTTGGCACTTTTAATATTTTATATGTATACATATATATAAGTATAAGGGGCGCTCCTATCTAGGGTAACCCTATGGGAGAATGTATAGGAAGCCTCCGTGTTTGGGGTAGTCAAGTGCGGTGAGATGAGTCACGCGTGCGAGGGCCTTCCTACTTACATAGTATTATTATAACCACCATGGGTTCCTGAGTGTCTTTTAGATGATCGAGTGAAGGTTGCTGATCAACCCCGATTAGACGGGTTGGTACCCCCTGGATTTGTTGTTAGGCCAGGTGGGCTTTGCCACTGGATTGGTCAGTTAGGGTGGCCAGTTGGTTATAGACTTAGGAGCATCACCATATGTCGGCAGGTGGTTCCGAAACCGAGTACGTCCAGGGGTCTTCTAGGGATGTTTAGGATCACCCATGGTTACTGAGGATTTACATTTCTTGTTTGCTTTCGATGCATTGGTTTATTTTCAGTTGCACTATTACTTGTTTCACTCTAGCCCAGCTTTCGTATCTTTTCTGTTTTGGATTTCATTTATAAAATGGAAAATGTTTTTGGAAATGGTATGTAGCGCGTGTTGGGTTTATAAATGATAATAACATGTTTCATATTTCCAAATGTGAAAACCCTACTTTCATATCTGTATTTCAAACTTGTGTCAGTGGACTGTTTTGGAAAAGAGAATTGTTGGACTCAGTGGTTTATTCTTGGCATCCCTACTGAGCATCTCGGTGCTCACACCTATTATATCTTTTCAGTTGCAGGTTTCCCTTGATTAGGTTTTCATGGCTGAGTTGCTCGTTATGGGGGCAAGTTTGGCCTTAGTTGGGAGGCGACCAAAGGGTCACAAGGAGGTATGTGCCATTTTGTTTCTTTCCGCTGCTGGTTTTTATTTTTATCGTCAGTTTTTATTTGTTTGTTTATCTCTTTCTCATGGGCCAAATCGTTCCCAATGATTAAGGTTTTGATGCCCGGAACTTGTTGCCAGCCCGTGGGGATTGGGAACTCCCTTCGGGCCATGTCGCGGGCCGGCTCGGGTGACCGGTTTTGGGTCGACCCGGGCTGGTTCGTGACATCACACCTCTTATACAATTTAGCAGTTCTTTTAAAAAGTTTCCAAAATAAATTTTGAAGGCACTACAAAGCTTTACACCCGAAGACATACTCAAAATCACCTTTTTCGACCACAAACGCACAAAAAACTTTTTACATCATAATTCTCACCACATTCATGACTTGATAAATTATTTCAACAATTAATGTATCATTTAAAAATAGCATTACAAGGGATTGCACATGAAACATGTCGAGTTTCACATATAAAGGTCCCTTTAAAAACTTAACGCACATTTAATCTTATAAAATACAACTTCCTCACTCCACATATAATTTAATAAGTCCAATTTAATAATTTATGAAATGCTTAAAGTTAGCACACAAAATAAAATACCCTCGATTAATTCATACGAAAAATGCTAATTTAACCTTTAAAATATTTTCAGAAAACATTATTCACACCTAACAATGTATCCTTTAAAACATTTTTCACAAAAATTTACACTAAACCAAACACCAAAAAATTTAATCATTTTCTCCCAAATAAATTCATTCGCACCACAGAGACATACCAAAAAACTCAAAAAAAACAATCTTTTCACCACACAAAGAGACTATATAACACTTTTATAAATTCAAATAAGCATAAAAAATTTATCAAATAATGTGAAGGTATGAAACCACCTACCTCGGTGTTGATTTTTTTCCAAATCTTGTGTGGATCTTCATCCGAACCTAATATGCACAACAAATAAACCCAATGGAACCCTAAAATAAGAATCAGACCAAAGAGAACATCAAAACCAGAACAAAAACCACCTAAAACCTAACCTGGTAATCTCCCAAAGGAAGAAACCAACCAAACTAAATAAAACGCACCTACGGAAGGGATATTGGGGAGCTTTCTGAGCAAGACAAGGGGTGCCAGAAGGGAGTCACGCCAGAAAAATCAGGTTGGGGTCTTGTCGGAAGGGAAGAGGGCGTGGCCAAGGGGTTGTGCACGGGTAGTAGGGTGCGGGGAGACCAGAGGGTAGTGCAAGAGGAACCATTGGTGGGTGATCAGGGCGGCGCAAGGGGATCTGGGTGCGATGGGGCAAGGTTGTGGCTGGTGGGAGGTTCGGTGGTGGCTGGGTCACGAAACCGGGGCAGGAGGCGTCGGCCGGTGGTATTGCGGCGGGAGGCCAAGGAGATAAGGAGGTTTTGGTGGCCCATGGAGAGGGTGTGGCATGATGGAATGTGGGAGAAAGGGGGTGGTGTGAAATGGCTTTCCGAGAGCAAAGGGGCATGGCGCAACGGGATGGAGGTATGGGAGAAGGAAAGTTGGCCGACGAGCTTAGCAAAGGAGAGGGACCTGCTGAGCAGTGCAGCGGAATTCAAGAATGAGAGCAAAGGGAAAGGGGGTGACAAGATCCAAGGAAAAAACCATGTAGCAACCTAAAAAAGGAAATAAACCCTAATGTGCTAAGAAAAATAATAATAAAATAGAAATAAAACCAAAATAAAACCAATAATATTAATAAAAAAAATAGAATAATAATAGTAATAGTAAAAAAAACTTAATTGATGGTAATAAAATAAAATAAAAGTTATAAAAAATATGATAATAATGATGATAATAATAATAATAATAACATCCTAAAATAATAATAATATTATTATTATTATTATCATTAAAAAATCCATTATTTTTTTCACTTATCATTGTTATTTGTTTTTTTATTAATTATTTTTATTTAATTAATTGAACATCGAGCAGGCGTGCGGGGAACTGGGAAAGGCCGCATGGTGACCCAAGTGAGGCCTCTCAGCTTCGATAGCGGCACATTGAACACTGTTAAGGCCAAAATGTGCATTTTTAAACAAGAACTCAAAAATTTTAAGTCGGGATTCAACCTGAATTACCCGATGCCCAGTAAAATTAATAAAATAAATAATTAAAAATGGTGGGTGTGATAACTATCCCCACCATATCACTTTCCGCCCCCATAAATCCACAACTAATATTGAACCCCAAAATAGAAAATGACACCCCATTAAGGTTCAAAGAGGATCCCCATAATCAATAAGCAAAAAGAGACAAACGCACCATGCTTAGAGAAAGTGACTTAAATGACAATCTCAAGAAACTCATAAAAAGACTTTATGATATGTGTTGCCCACCCCAAAGAGCTATAACACCTCCAGTGGACTGATTAAGAAAAGGAACTCTCACACCCACGAAAACTGACTTCACAAGCCGAAACACCTCGAGCACTATTAAATGAAAACCAGAATGTTTAGCTAGAATGAACAAACAAGGTCAAACCACATCCAAGGAACACTCTTTTCACTTATCACCTAGCCATCTTTAGAAATGGAACCAAAAAGGTCAACATGGAGAAGCCCAAAGGGGCTCCCCACCATTAGAAACTTACGGATTCCCAAGATGAAAACTGACACGAGGAGACCCGGGCGGACTCCCCACCATTATGAAAAAGGCCAACACCGACTCATTCTAGATATATTTGTGTGAGACCCATCGTGGATCTCCACACCATTAGAACTGATAGAAAAATTAAAAACTCTAAAAATTTCCCAATGGTGACCAAACATTCCACCACAAGGTGTGGGGAGGGCAGGGCCCAACTATCAGGGAGTCAAAACCATGATCTATGACAAACCAACATCTCCACATCCCTGGATGAGAACCATTAAAATTCTGAGACCATTTTTTCCTAAAAAAAACCTCATAAAGATCACTAAAAGCGATTACATTCGGTGGGAAGCAACCTTCAAAACTTAGGTAATGAGACGACCACGCATCTTCATAGCCACGGGAATCCCCACACACCAAAACGGGTTGTTTGGAATGGAACAACCATAGAAAACAATTTAAAATGATTTTACTTTCAGCATTGAAGATAGAAATAAAGTTGGGGTCCCATACCCTCTCGGGGTTCCGGACCACATGCCAACTTCACTCTGAGGCCTATGGCTGGAGCCCTAATGTTTGAAGTATCTCCGGCCTCGCAGTCAGTAATAGAAGACTCTCGAACGAAGCTTCTCCTTTTCCTAGTGCCGTAAAAAACCACACCACAACCAAGACAACACCAAAAAACACAACACACCACGACATCCAACTACTCCCCCATAGCACATCCACCAAAACATGGGTTTAGATGATGCATATGTATCCCCTCTTCACCTTAACCGAGAAACTTAAGAAGGAAAGACGTGCGACAAACACTCACCTTTGATTAGAAAAATTCGAACTCCCTGAGAGGACACGCTCCTATGAAAACAAGTATTCCCAAAAAATTCTATGAAATCCACCCTTTCTCTTCAAAGAAAACTCATGCTGCAAGACGTCATCAAACATGACCCTTTCTACTGATCAAAGTACTACAGTCCTCTCAAGACATCGGTCTACACCGATAACTTCAAACCACCTTAAACCTTCCCCACTGGAATTCCTTTCACCGTTTCCAGGGAGACCTTCATATACAACAGTGTCAAACTTCATACCGGACGACTAAGATGACTCAAAGAGACCAAATATCTATTTAAATCCCCTTGAATATGTTATCCCACTGCAGGAGGATCTTCTTAACCGAAAATGAAAAAGATATAGACTTATCACTATCACTAAAAAGGGATAGTCTTTACTTTAATCAACTAGACGGTCGGCCAATGGTGAATTGCCAGTGGCCACACTTCAATCCCATTTCAATTCTTTATGAGGGAAGAGACTAGTCAATAAAGATAACCATAGACCCAATCAAACTTTTCTAATGGCCAAGACATACCAAAATGAAACACTAAACCTATAGGGGAAACCCCTACAAGGGATTCTTGAAACACATTTTCAAAAGAATCCACTAACCACACACTTTCACACCAACTTACCAATAAGAATTTAAACTCAAGACATAAATCAGTCAAAGAGGACTCTCGGCTCGATATGCCTCACATACAACATTTCCAAAATACCAAGACACACCACACAGTTACCGGTCTTTAAAACACCAAATTTTTCTTTAACAAAACTTTTTGAAAATAAGCGAATTTGGTGGGTTACACAAACACCAATGGTGTCATGTGGGCCTCACACATGCATGTTCCTATGCCACACTGGCACTCACCTAATTTTCATCCAGGATCTCATCCGCTCATGCCAATTACCACTTCTCTTTTCATATACACTCATGCATGTGGTTTCCCATGAGAATACTAAGGGTCAAAAACAGACCCTTTCCATTTTTCAAAACTAAAACATTCAACCCATACTTTTCAAACCTCATACATCATTTTCTTTTTAAAGAGATTCATTTCAAACTATTTTCCAAGGCCAAATCATTTTTACCTAAAAACCAGATTTCCACGAATCCAAAACAAAGAGACAAGGAATGATGAAAAAGGAAACTAGTGTCAGCGAGTTACTGGAACATATGGTTGGCGTTCATATGCCAATCACACCACCACCATAGAGAGTATTCTAGGATAGTGTCCCGAGATCCACATGTCTTGGAAGACCCTGGGAGATCACTGGGACCACTGACCCCACTCCCTTTTCATTTCCCCTAAACAAGATTAATCACAAGGACCAACAACTCAGAAAAACCTCAACTTACTCTGGTAACTTGAGTCCCACCACGAGTTGTACTAGCCAGGTACCTTACTCATAGAGATAATTTTGAGTTATGACACCCCTTAACTTTGATCTACCTGACTCTATCCCAAAGGAACATGACCCAAGAGAGAAAACTTCCTCTGATACAATTTTTGTCACAAACCGGGCTGGTTCTCCATCTGACCCAGCGCCCGACCCAATCTGCAGTATGGTCCAAAGGGCGTTCCTGATCCCCACAGGCTGGCACAAGTGCCCGGGTATCAAAACGAACACATGGGAATGATTTACCCGAAACTGACAAGATAAATAAACTAAAACTGAAAACAGACAACCAAATGGGACCTTAAACTAAAATCAAATTTAAAGGTTTAAAACTTGAACTAACATCCAAAAAGTAATGACAACAAAAGAAACTCAAACTCAAACTCAAACCTCCAAGAAACAAGAGAGGAGTGACATCCACAAGAAACAAATGCCAACCTGCATGAGAAGACCATCAACAACCCAAACCATCATCGTTGAGCACGATGCCTCAACTTGGGATACAAAAATAACAAGGTCTACATACACCCAAGGGTGTATGTAGGGTGTGATCCAAGATCCCAGTAGGATACCACCCAATAAAAAGATTTCATGCCACAAAATTAAAGATATTAATTTAATATGATAATTCAAAGTTTTATTTTTAAAACACTTTCAAGAAAAACATTTACAAGCTAAAAGTTGAAAAGGAATAATTGAAGAAAACTATTTCACGAACACTATTTTAAAGAGGAATAGAAAAATTCATGAAGGACCCACACACACACAAAAGTGGTCCTCTATATGCCGATATAAGGCACCACATCATGGATGGTAGAGCATTATGGGTAAATCCCCTAAGGATCATCAAGCTCGATTGGGACCCTAGAACCTCGTGTCTCAGTGAAACTTTTATTAAAAACCATAACCCTCAATAAATGTGGCCTAGAAACCATGACCCTCAGTAAAAGTTTCTTAGAAACCACGACCATAAGTCATTCATATATTTAGTTGGTGTTGCAATCGTCAATCGAGCTAAGTGAAATAGGGATGATACCCCTACGGATCACTAGCGTACGAGTTCTAGTCCCCCCACCTAGATACCTGGGGTTTTTCATTATGCTAAATCAAGTTCCACATTCACACAGTGTATCACTTTCACATATCACAAACCAAACCAAACATTACTCATAGAAGTCACCACTTGCACACTCAAACACCATTTTAAAAACACACACACACCAAAATACCTTTTCAAAATACATTTGAAGTTACTTAATAATTTCAAAAATACCTATTTGGAGACACTAAAAAATGAACATAATAAGTCTTACCAACTTAGAAAACATTATTAAATAACACAATAAGGGATTACACAATAAACATACTACATTAAAAATATACGCATATTCAACTCTTACAAAATACTACTTTAGCGTCATCTAAATAAGTTAATAAATCATTTAAACTATTTATTAAATCATTCCAAGAAAAACCAAGAAAAATTTTCACCAAAATACATCCAAAATCCCCTTTTTAACTCAAACACACACCCAAGAACCATTCAAATATGCCTCGCAACTCTTATACAATTTAGCAGTTCATTTAAAAAGTTTCCAAAATAATTTCTGAAGGCACTACAAAGATTTACACCCGATGACATACTCAAAATAAACTTTTTTGACCACACACGCACAAAAAAACTTTTTACATCATAATTCTCACCACATTCATGACTTTCTAAATTACTTAAACAATTAATGTAACATTTAAAAATATAATTACAAGGGATTTCACATGAAACATGTCAAATTTCACATATAAAGGTTCCTTTAAAAATCTAACGCACATTTAATCATATAAAATACAACTTCCTCACTCCACATATAATTTAATAAGTCCAATTTAACAATTTATGAATCACTTAAAGTTAGAACACAAAAGTTTACACAAAAGAAAATACCCTCGATTAATTCATACAAAAAATTCCACTTTATCCTTTAAAATATTTTCACAAAACATGATTCACACCTAATAATTTGTCCTTTAAAACATTTTCAAAAAACATCACACTAAACCACACACCCAAAAATTTACTCATTTTTTCCTAAATAAATTCATTCACACCACAGCGACATACCAAACAACTCAAAAAAAAAATTGCACCACACAAGAAGATCATAGAACACTTTTATAAATTCAAATAAGCATAAAAAATTTATCAAATAATTTAAAGGTATGAAAAAACTTACCTCAGTGTTGATTTTTTTCCAAATCTTGTGTGGATCTTAATTTTCACCTAATATGCACAACAAACAAACCCAATGGAACCCTAAAACAAGAATCAGACCAAATAGAACATAAAAACCAGACCAAAAACCACCTAAACCCTAACCTGGTAATCTCACAAAGGAAGAAACCAACCAAACTAAATAAAACAAACCTACGATAGAGATATTGGGGGGCTGTCCAAGCAAGAGAAGGGGTTCCAGAAGTGAGTTGCACCAGAAAAATCTGATTGGGGTCTTGCCGGAAGGGAAGAGGGTGTGGCCAAGGGGTTATTCGCAGATAGTAAGGGTGCGGGGAGACCGGAGGGCGGTTCAAGGGGAACCATTAGTGGGTGAGTAGGGTGGAGTAAGGGGATCCGGGTTTGACAGGGCGAGGTCATGGCTGGTAGGAGGTTCGGTGGTGGCTGGGTCACGAAACTAGGATAGGAAGCATTGGTCGGTGGTGTTGCAGCGAGAGGCCAAGAAAAGAAAGGGGGTCTGGTGACCAATGGGGAGGGTGTGGCGCAATGCAAGGTGGGAGAAATGGGGTGGAATGATAGGGCTGGTCGGGAGAAAACAGGCATGGCATGATGGGTTGGAGGGATGGGAGAAGGAAAGTCGAACGATGAGCTTGGCAAAGGAGAGGTAGTCGTTGAGCAGTGCGGCGTACTTCGGGAATGAGAGGGAAGGGAAAGGGGGTGACCAGATCCAAGGGAAAAACCACACATCATCCTGAAAAAAGGGAAAGCAACCCTAAAGTTCTAAGAAAAAAATAATAAAATAGAAATAAAACCAAAATAAAACCAATAATATTAATTAACTAAAATTAGACTAATAATGGTAATAGTAATAAAAATAATAAAACTCAATTGATGGTAATAAAATAAAATAAAATTTATAACAATTATGATAATAATGATAATAATAATAATAATAATAACATCCTAAAATATTATTATTATTATCATCATTAAAACAATCTATTATTTTTTTCACTTATCATTTTTATTTATTGATTTATTAATTCATTTTATTTAATTAATTGAACATCGGGCAGGCATGCGGGGAACCAGGAGAGGCCACGTGGTGACCCAGGTGAGGTCATGCGGATTTGATAATGGTGTGTTGAATACTGTTTAGGCCAAAACGTGTGTTTTTAAATAATAACTCAAAAATTTTAAGTCAGACTTCAACCTGAATTACCCGATGCCCAGTAAAATTAAGAAAAATAATAATTAATTAAAAATGTCGGGTGTGACAATATTAATCAAACTCAAGACTCAAGGATTTGGGGAGGGAAGTATGGAATTTATTCAGGTGTGTATTTTCTGAATTAAAATTATTTTTAAGTGTAAATAGGGGAGGATAAAGGGTGGCCTTTTATAAGTTGGGGGCACACTTTGAATTTTTGAAAAGAAAGTGATACCCATGTTTTTCTCATGCCACAAGCCTCCATAATGGGTCATTATCGAACTTTATAGGTTATGGGGTCAAAATATGGTAATAAAATGGGTGTTTTACATGTTTTAGATCATTTTTAACCTTTATCTTCATAGTTTAAACCTCGATGAACCCATTTTAACCTTAACCATGGTAATTAATTTTTACTATTTTTACTATTCATTATGGTCAAAAAATAAGTTTAAATTATTAGATAATATAAATTATGTTTATTTAAAATATAGAATTAATTTTTTCAAATTCAATTCACATAATTGGCAGAATTAAATTTAAAATAAAACTCACTCATGAGTCAAAAAATGGTTTTTCTAATGAAAAAATTTCAAAAGTTTAAAAAGTTTGTATATCAGAGTTCAGAATAAAATTGATTATAATGACCAAAATTAGTTAAATTGTAATATAATTGAACTAATTTTACTTTAAAACCAATATAAAATATAATTTAACCTTATAAATAATTTAAATGAAATGAAAGTATTTAATAAAAATAAGTATTTTTCAATATTCATCAAAAAATAATCTTTTTAGAAAAATCCAAAAAATTCACCTAAAGATAATTTTGGAATTTATATTAAAAAATTAATGTTTTTTTTAATTCATTTTCTAAAATTGTTAAAAATTATTTTTAAATTATTTTCACAAAGTATGACTAAACCATCTTTTTAAAAAAATACAATTTTTCAGAAAACATTTCTTTTTATTTAAAATGATTATTATTTTATTTATAATAAGTAGATATCCATTTAATTTATTTTATACTTGTTTAAAACATATAATTTTCATAATTTAGTTTTTATTACTCATGCCATCCAACTTAACGGCTAGGTTATAATGTTCATTTTTAAATAATAATATTTTAATATAGTTTAATTTATTCTTTTAATCCCGATATTGTGTGCATTGCAAACTATCAAAGAGATTGAATTTATTTAAAATTAAATATATTATAAATTATAGAGGTTTTCCATTCTCTTCTAATCTTGGTGTTTCATGTCATGAAATGTATCGAATATGACGTTCCTCTTTTAAAATATCAGGGTGTTACATTATACCCCATTAAATAAATTGTGTCCTCGCAATTTAGTTTTGATCTCAATAATCAAGGGTTTTACATTTGAAAATACATTCACTGGAAACCCATATTTTAAAAATGGTTAATAAAACTTCCTCTTGATAAGAGATGAAGTGAAGTGTAAAAGTTATCTGAAATAACACATTACAAGTTTTCCAAGTAGGATAACATTGGTGGGAAATGAAAATATGTACATGAAAGAAAAGTATAAATAATTATATGGAGTGATACAAATAATTGATCATGATAAATTGAATGATTTAGAAAATATAATGAACAAAAAAACATAAATCTATGATGATTTAAGGGACCATTTGATTCATCAAAAATGAAGTTACTAGGATAATGTTTTTGTTTCAAGATGGTTTCCATAGAGTTGAGTAATTTTGTTACCATTATGATAGAGAAAAATAGAAAATATACTTAAAATTTCATCCTTTGGTTGTGCTTTAATAAATTAATACTTCATTTGTTACTCCAAGAAATGAATTTAAGATTGGAATTATTCATACCTGAAGCACTAAAATTAACAAGTAATATATCATTCGATCAATAAAATAATGACAAGTCATTCCTCCTATCTCTAGATATTTTCCAAAATCGAAATGGTTAGCACAAGTTATCCAATACAATACATTAATCTCTGATACCTCAATAGTAACTCTCAAAATTCAACTTAATCCATTTCATAAGTGGTTAACCTTAAGACTCATCCAAAACATGTCTGACCAAATTAAAAGTCCAAAATTTTAAAAGGAATGGCACTAAATCAACATTATATTACCCAAAAAATATAAAGTGTCTCTTGATGTCACATTAAAAATATGTGAATACCTTGATCTCTATAAAACCTTAATAAAAACATTCATGGTTTAAAAAATAAAATCATAGGTTTTCAAATATATTCCATAAATCCAAACATACAGTAAACTCAAGTAAATATGACATAAACCATAAAATCACTAAAAATTCATTTTTTGACCATAATTGGAAAAATTCAATTTACTGTTTTTACTATTCATTTTTACTATTTTTACTATTCATTCTGGTTTCCACTGAATCGGTTTTCTAGTTCATTAGTGACATTTAATATATAATCTCAAATACTTAAATAAAAAGTATTTTGGTACAATCCGTATACATTTCAGAATTCTTATAACTAGAATAAAAAACATAAAATGCTCCTATAACATAATTCTTGAATCCAAATACACAAGTACTTTAATCATTCAACTTAGTAAATGTAAAAGCATAAGCTTAACCTTGATCCCTTAGCTTCATCTAAGTTATATTCGCTTGATTCTTGGGGTATTAATCTTCATAGTGCCTCATCTTCTTACAGTTGAAACATTTAACATAAAAGGTTTATTTATTACCCTTTCAATCAAAATCATGGTGGCCTTTATCTCGACACTTATAGTAATTCCCTTCAAGAAAGTACCAGGTTTTTTCTTTCCCCACAATTATCACATGGGGTAAAATTTTTCTTTCCCTTCTTCTTTTTATTCTTCTTTTGATCTATCATTCTATTTTTATCTTTATTAACTTAGAATAAATAATCCTTAGATAATTATTTCTCTATCTTTATAGAACATAATATTATGTAATATTATGATAAGAATGTTTTTTAGAATAGTTCCCTTCAAAAGATTGGCTTAATCCCATCATGTAAATGATCATTCTTACTCTTTGTAAAACATGCATTGATACGGTTCTCATTCCATATGATAGGTTCCATTTCTAAAAAATATCATACACTATATTAGATCATAAGATTATGTATCAAAATTTATAATCCCAAAACTAGTGAAATATATGACATAAATTGAAAATTTTATGCTTAGTTAATCTCATAATCATAAACATGGTTTCTTTGGAAAAGTTTTCAAAATCATAAAAATATTTTCAATCCCTTGATAATGGTTTGTAAAGGAAATGTGAATTAACCCAAGAAGATCCACTGGAAGTTTCAAATCAGGTGTGCATTAAGGCCCATTTTCGTATACCAGGTAATGTTCGAGTCAATCCCAACACACCTTTTTCCAAGTTATAACCCCTAGGTACATCATTTCTAGAACAATATCCACTTATAGTATCTATATAGGGATGCATTTCTAGGTAAACCACATAATATCTACCTTATCAAAACTTTAGGATGTTCTTATAAAATTATAATCATTTTATATCATAGGGTTATATTCCCTAATCTATGTTTTTCTAAATCTAGTTTCCAAGGTTTCTACTAAAAATCCTATGATACCAACTATAAAAATCCTGACCCCAGTAGCCCAGAGTCAGTGGTTACTTCTTTACATTAGCATAAGATACAAGGAATCACATCCCAAAGGACCAAGTAGTTTATTAGTCTTGGTAAACTAGATACATACTTGAATTCATATTACTTTTTAAAACATAAAATACACAAAATGTTTTCTATGATAAGGTTAGTATTATCCTTAGCGTACCTTTGTATATTAATCACAAAACCCTTCCTGATATCCCAGTAAAAAATAAAAAAAATAAAGGGGTGAGCTTAGATGATTGGTAAGGGTATATGTATAGTAGAATCTATCATGAATAAATAATCATAATCAATGTAAAAAGGTAAATAAATGAAACACATGTCATTTAAACAATTACTTGATCATATTATGGCAGGAATAAAGGATTATCTAATAAATCCATACAAATAATCATATAATATTAAAAATTATCCATGGATATTATAACTAATTGAATAATTACATGGAAATAAATAACAGATCTTTTAAATAGAGAGTGAATAATTTTAGACATATGAAACATACTTTCAAGAAATTTCACAAGATAGTATAAATCTTTGTGTAGAAACCCATTTAATTTGGCTAACTGATTGGTCACATAGGTCCTATTGATGCATAAAGGGGCTATCTATAACCAGAAACCACCCATAAATTACTAATTACAATTCATTCCTTATATGAAATGGGTGAAAAAAAATCAACATAAACATTTATATTTAAAAACTAACATATAAAAACTTAACAATTACCCCAATCAAATAAACAGAATCATAATCCATCCAGATTAATATAGTGAATGTTAATAAAATTTTACATCCATAGTCAAAATGATCATAAACCATCCAAATAAAGAATAATTATTATATGAATACAACATATCCCTATTGTATCATAAGTAAAATAAATGTTTGATGTCATTTATGAATAGAAATACAATAAAAATGTCACTAAAAACATTTTTTGGAAAATAAAATTTTCACATTAAAAATATTTTTAAAACAAAAAATTCTAAAAATATTATGAAAATAATTTTATCAGAAAATAACCTTTTAAAAATTGTAAAATAAGTATTAAAACATTGAGTGTTCATGACGGTGGAATTTTTTTTTCATTTCGTACATGTTAAAATAAATATTCCTTTTGCATTTTTGGTAAAATACAAATGGGAATTATTTAGAAAATTCTATAAAGATTCCTTTCAAAAAAATTGTAAAAAAAGTCAAAATGGTTAAAAATTTCTTAAATAAATCATTTGGATAATTTCAAAACTTTTTTAGAAAACATGGTTTTAGAAGAAAAAGGACTTTCAACCGAAGAGGGAAATAAAGTTGAATTTTCTTAAAAATATTTTCTCTACCATTTTATGTACCAAAGAGAAGAAAGATGGTACTATTACTTGAAAATTTTCATTAATAACTATAGGATAATAAAATAGATTGATTTAAGAAATATAAAATAATTCTTTTAAGGGAGACTTAAAAAAAAGAAATCTAGAATAATGATGAGATTTTGAAATACACTCTTACCACTTTGGTAATGTTTGAATCATAAGACAAATGAAAGTAATAACTTTAAATAAAACATTAAATACCATGATGAGAAATAGATTCAAGATATAAAATATCAAAAGGTCTAGTATATACACCACACAAATAAATAAGTGGTGAGTATGGAATATATTTCATAGAAGTAAAAGTGAGATGAGAAACTCTTACATCAGGTTTGACTTCCTTTATATGTGTCTGAACCTCCTGTAAAATAAATATAGGTTTATTATAAATCTATTATAGAACCAAAATAATATATCTAGTACCATATATGATTTAATTATATTATTTTATCACCTTTTTATTAACAATTATTTTTTAAAATCGCTATTTTGGATGATAATTGTTTCATTTTTCATGTATATTTTAGTTCAGTGATTTTGGACCTTTCAATTTTATCATGGTTAGATTATATCCAAAATGTTAACCATGATATAAATATCATATATATTTAGTATATGTGTATTTATAAAAAACTGAAAAAATTAGAGATAGAAATTGGATTACATTATTCATAGAGATGCTAGGTCATACGTACATATGAACATTGTTTCCATATTTCTCAACAGATATAAATAAAGTAAATTAAATATTCACCTTTTAAGAAACAATATTATGTTATATATAAAATTTATTTTAACGAAATACATCCTTCCAATAGATTGAAAGGTTGGAAGTTAGATATAATATTATATTTCTAGAAGTATGTTTATATCAGAAATATCACATATATTCATTAATTTTATCCTTATTACCTTCCATGTAAATAATAACTGAAAAATTAATAACATCACTTTCGTAAGGTGATAGTCCTCTGTACACAGGATTGATATTATTGTATCCCTGACATAATATAAAGTAAGAAGTAATATGTGATATGATAATTAATAAAGTATGATAATTTCATAAATATAATATACATATATTAAATTCATCATTATATCCAACCTTGAAATGTGGTGATGGAAAATGAACTCCATTGATTCGCAAGGCGATAGTCCACCGTACACATGATCGCCGATTTTATTTCCCATTTAATGGAAGAGGAGAATAATATAGTTCATGACATTAACATAATAAAATCTCAGTATATATTAGATATAGGTATTATTATATTATCATATATTAATAATATTTTAAGGAGGTGGAGGTATAAATAAATAAAATACGCACATTTAAAATTTTTACCTCTCCTTCAGATAACCTCTTTATATTTATACCAAATTCATTATTAAGATTTCATATTAATAAAACTAGGGAATCTAGGATGTGGGTAGGTAAGTAAGGAATATATTTGGGCAGGTATATTCCAAACTAAAAGGTTTTTTAATTTTTAAGAGGGGAGGATAGGTGTGGCCTTTTATAAGTGGGGGAGGAAACACATGGAATTTTTGAAAAGATAAAGTGATACCCATGTTTTTATCATTCCAAAAGCCTAAAATATGGGTAATTATAAAACATTATAGGTTTTATGGTCTCAATATGGCCATAAAATGGGTTCTGGACAAGTTTTAGCTCATTTTTAACCCTTTTCTACTTAGTTTATCCCCCTGGTAAACTCATTTTTACCTTAATCGTGGTAATTAATTTTTCATGTTTTCACTATTTATTATCGTCAAAAATTAAGTTGAACTTATTAGATAATATTAATTATTCTTATTAATAATATAGAATCCATTTTTCCAAATTCAATTCTCAAAATTTATAGAATTCAATTTAAAATAAAACGGACGAACATGTTGAAAAAATGGTTTTCCAAAGAAAAACATTAAAAGGTTTAAAAAGTTTTTATATCTGAATTCAATATGGAACTAATTAAAATAACATGTGTTAGTTAAATTTTAATATAATTGAACTTATTTTACTTTAAAACTAATTTAAAATATAATTTATCCTTGTGAATAATTTAAATGAAAATGTTGTTTTCAATAAAAAATAGTATATTTCACTATTCATCAAAAAAATTATTATTTTCATAAAAATTCAAAAAATTCACCCAAAGATAATTTTGAAATATATATTTCAAAAATAAATTTTATTTTTTAAAATAAATTTTATAAAATTATAAAAAAAAATAATTTTAAATTAAGTGTACAAAAGCGTGACTAAAACACCTTTTTGAAAAATACAGTTTTCAGAAAACATTTCTCTTATTTAAAATGATTATTATTTTATTTTTAATAAATATATATCCATTTAATTTATTTTATACAAGTATAAACTATATAGTTTTCATAATTTATTAATTATTATTCATACCCTCCAACTTAACCACTAGGTTATAATAGTCATGTTTAAATAATAATATTTTAATAGAGTATCGTGTTTCATTCAAACTGGGTGTTTCATACATTGAAATTTATTTAAGAGATTTAATTTATTTAAAAATAAATATATCAAAAAGTTATAGGGTGTTACACTCTATTTTAATCTTGGTTTTTCATTTCATATGCGCTGCCGAATGTGATGTTCCTCTTTTAAAATCTTAGGGTGTTACAAATTTTGTGATTCCTTGAAGAACATGGATCGGATACTACTGATGGGTTTAGGGGGGTAATCATATGATCAATGATAGAAAAATAAGACCCATATTGTGTCTGATATATCCGTGAAATAATCAACATGTGATATAAATAAATAACATAAATTTTCATCCATGGATAAAAGAAAACTCTTTATTGAATCTTTGATGGAGTGCGCTTTATGTTGATTACTAGAGAAGCTGACAAATTCCTCCTACCTTTGAGTGGATTAAATTACCCAAATGATCCCAAAACATTTTTTAAGTATTCCTAGATGTATAAGGGGTATTAAAACCTTTACCTTGTGATAAATTGTGTATCAAGAGTAAGAAGGAATCAGGAGGAATGCATGCAATCGGTTATACCCAACAGGAGGGATCTCATCCCTTTATTTATTTATCCTTAATGCATTTCATTTAATGAAAAAAAAATCCATATTCAACATATCATAATACATTTATTACAATTTAATTTATTTATTGAATCCATTCAATGACGAAATCATTTAATTCATTCAAAATGTATGTCATTTAATCTATTCATAATAGAGTATAAGTGATGAAACCGCATGGAAAGATACATGAACCTAAATTTAATTCATTTTCATGCATAGTTTAGTGAATTTATAACAATATATATAAGTAATACAATTCATAAAGTATTTGAAACATATGTAATGATTGGTCGGGACCTAGTTCATTACTAGGTTCAAGATAAATTAAATATGTTAAACCCTACTTAAGACTAGTGTAGTAGCGAGTAGGGGTCGATCCATAGGGAAGGTTTTCTGTAGAAGGTATGTTGAGTGGGACTAAGTGAAACTATAAGAAAAAATAAGTTAATTGGAGTAAAAAAATTAATAATGTGAGTTCAATTTTGTTGAAGAATTCAATTTAATAAAGGTTTTGGAATGAACATCTGACAAAGTGCAGGTGGAGAGAGTGGTGATCACAGTAAAAAAGTGAGAAGTTTAGGGGATTAAGTAGGTGAAATTTATTGGTGTGTAAATATATTTAGGAGTTATAAATTTATTTTGTTTTCTTTTTCTTTTTTCATTCAAGGATAAGTGGTGTTGGTTCTAGATAAAATTGGTTGGACGATTATATCGAATGGAAAACCTACATGTAGATGGATTCTACAACTTCTCAACTGCATTTTCCACTATCCCACATGGTAAGGAAACCATATTACCTACCCTTATATGGACTATCATATTATTATGGGGAATTCCAAGTAACAACTTAATATACACCAATAACCCTAGAGCATCTCTCACTGATTTGGTAATTAAAGAAACTGAATTACTTTATCAATTACAAAATAAAGGGTAGATCCCAACCATCTTTGACACTTGGGTAAAATAAACATACTTACAGATAAATATAATTCCCCAAATTGGGTTTATAAAACCATTAAAATAAAGGTGTACAATATATAAAAAGGTTATTGCAAAATAGGGGAATGGAAGAAAATAAAAAAATAATAAATCCCCCGTCAAGGGTCTCAAAAACTTCTTCTGAAACTCCTAGATTGAGAGGATCTGTGTGCCTCTTCTTCGGCCAGTACTTAAATGATTCTCTATGGTCCTTTTTGTATCGCCAAATTTGAATCATCAGGTTTTAGAGGTGTCGTAGGGCTGAGTAGGATTATTTCTCAAGAGAGATTTCTTTTCTCATGCATGGATATCACATCCTACATGATCAATTATAAAGAAAACATTATAAAATAGTTAAAATGGTTCCTAGTGACATGGGAGGATCATCAGTAAGATTCATCCAAGGATTTTTATACTTCAATAGTGCCTCAACTCAAATTTCAGTATACTTGAGTGAAAACATTGGATTTCTTAACAAAAAAAATTAGTTAAGAATCCATATACTGGGAGTGGCATCAACTTCATCTTCTTGGTATTATTCTTAGTTTTCAACCCTCTTTAGATGGGTAATCCCATATAGATGAAGTAGTTAATGGATTCTCTATCTTCAGCAAAGTCAGGTACCTCACAGTCAACCACGGAAACCTACAACTCTAAATTTGAACAAGTGGAGGGTGGAGACATTAGAAACTTCCATGTACAGTGTTAGCATAGTGTCATGATTTTAGATGTTCCTTTTCCAGTGTCAGCATAAAGTTGATTGAGATGATGGACATTAAACCAGGAGTACATATGTTTTTCTCTTTTTTCATT
Source organism: Viscum album (assembly GCA_963277665.1). Classification (NCBI taxonomy): domain Eukaryota; kingdom Viridiplantae; phylum Streptophyta; class Magnoliopsida; order Santalales; family Viscaceae; genus Viscum; species Viscum album. The sequence goes on along the minus strand of OY728137.1, from coordinate 1,885,196,481 downwards.
TCTTTCACATGCATTTCTGTATTCCTCAATTTTTTCCCAAATAGTCGATTCATTTAAACGCATAGTTTATCAAAGATATATCCATCTTTCCACCACAACATCTAGAATTATATATATTTTTATATTAACAATCATCAAAATTTCTCAATAAGAAAAATTAGATAGTTCATAGATGAAAAATACAAACACCATGGGTTATGATCAATTAAGCATCCAAAAACAAGAAATCTTCTTATAAAATTCAGTGAACCCCAAATACAACAAAAGTAGTTCCATATTCAATGATTTTCCATTATAATATCAATTTTTATAAGAAACTCATTTAATTTATCAAAATAGATGTGGAAAAGTGTGATAAAATATTTCCACATTAATCTCCCCCACACTTAATTTATTACACTCCTGATTAATAAATTCTATTAAATTAATTTATTTACAACATGATAAAACAATAGATGATCATATTACCGAGGTTGTATGGAATATTACAGAATTAAAGGAATTTACTTAATCATCCATTTCTATGAATGTCATGCCACCTATACAAGATTTACAAACATTCTTATTTTAATACAAGATCAAAATCTAATTCGAGGTGTATAAACCAGAGAGGACCAAGTGTGATTAAATCTATAACTAGAGGAATAAGAAAATTTCACACTCCCCTAGGTTCCTCAAACCAAAACTTCACTTCCCACTTTTTTTATATAACAAAAAATATTTTCTTATAATCAATTTTCCCCTTATTCATTTGGGTTCAATATTCCCCTAACTATCATGCACCCATTTTTTTACAAGGATAATTTATTTTAATTTTTCCTAACTGTGAATTTATTCATAGAACTATGCAAAGCACTTATTAATTTGGATTTATTTCCCAAAACTCAGCCAACTCCTTTGTCTCAAAAACTCACAATGGGATCCCAATTTTCTATTTTACTCCATATTCAAAGGCTTTACAATAATCTCAAATAGCTTAGCTCCCTAAGGTGTTCAATGTTACCCAAGATAAGTAGCTAGGTTCGATTTCAACCTCATGATTCCTCAAGTTATAATCCCAATTCCACAAGATTATAACTTGTCAAACTTTCTTTTCCTAGTTTTCAAAAGTTAATTCCATAAATACAGTAGAGAACAGCACTCAGAAATAACCCAATCCTCACAAAATCATTATCAATAAAATCATTCAAATGATTCATAGCATTTTTCACTAGGTAGGACACATTGAATCCCTATTTTCCAACACAAAATATATTATTTACATACAAAAATATGATTAAATTCACACAAAAATAGAGGCATTTGAAAAAAAATCAGGGGTGTCTTGATGTGGAAAAATCAAAGCATAGACAAGGCACATAAATGTATCCCCTACCTCACACTTAAAACCCATCATTTTCCCCAATGTTTAATTCTAAATTGGGAGAGAGTTTCATTCAAAAAAATTGTAATGCAGTAGTAAACTGGCTAGGAGGAGGTTGCAAGAAAATTCAAAATAGCATAATTTCCAAACATCAAATTAAGTAGGAAAGTGTTTTTTTGGAAATTTCATTATTTACATTATATAATACATACAAAATAATTACACAAATTAGATCAAATAGAATCATGATAATCATTAACAATCTATGAACCCAAGTAAGTAAAAATTTCCACACCTTTAAAAAGGAAATCAAGGGGTATTCCACCACACTTAAAACCAAGATTCATAAGTAAAATAAGGGAAGAATGATAACTTTCACTCCCTATTGTAGAAAATTTTCATTTGTGAGTACAACCATATAAATCTTCCAATTTTCCATTGAGATAACCCCTCTAGGTAGCACGGTTAGCTTCTATAGAAATGAAACATGTATGATATGAGAATCATAAATAAATGAAAAAAGTAAAAAAGAAATATAAGTCAACAAAATATAAATGAAAGAAAGAAGTCACCCATGGGTTATCTCTCATAAAGAACTGAGTTTAGAGTCTTTAGTCAAACTACAAAAATGGATCAACTCTAAAGAAGGAATATGGAAGCCAAAACCTTTATTTGTCCCTCAAAGTAGTATTTCACTCTTTTACCATTGAAAAAAAATGGTATGTTATCATTTACAACTAATCCCATTCCCCCATTTACCAACACCCTCAAAATTTTGAATGGGATAGACCACTTGAATCTGAGTTTACTAGGAAAAAAATCATCTAAGAATTGAAGAGAATCACCTTTTCTTCACTTTAAATTGTTAATTTTGAATTAGATAATCATGAAAAGCTTGATTCATTTCCTTATAGATTCTTTCATTTTTATAGTATTCTCTTCTTATTTCATCCAACTCACTAAATTCTATAAATATTCTCTCTCTAATAAACTTATAGTCAAAATTAAATACCTTTACTTCCCAAAAAGTCTTATGTTATATCTCTATAAGAAAATAAAAATAATTTCCAAAAATTATCATATATGGTGACATGCCTATTAGGGTTATAAAATAATTCCTATAATCCCATAATGAATCATCCAAATTTAATACAAATCTATCCTAGTGTTATTTATAGTTTTTTCTAATATTTTTTTTAGTTCTCTGTTGGAGACATTAGATTTTACACTGGATTAAGGATGATGGTTATACCAATTTTGTGTACACAGTCGTACTTCTCCATCAAGGATTTTAATTTGATGTTTTTAAAGTGAGATCCATTGTCATTAATGAAAGCCTTATAAATAACAATCCTTAAGAAGATTTTCTTTATAAAAAAACTTTATTACACTACTACCTTGGTTGTTTGGAAATGTTATATCCCCAAACAACTTTGATACATAGTCAACAGCAACCAAAATTTATTCATTTCCACATGAGGAAATAAAAGGGCCCATGATTTCCATTCCTAAAATGTCAAAAAAATAAAATTCCAAAATTTCCTTATGGGGAATCTTTTTATTTATGCCTATGTTACCTAGTTTTTTACATATTTCACACCCAAAAACTATACTCTAAGAATACTTAAATAAAGTGGGCCAGTGTAATCTAGATTGTATAACTTTTTGAGCAGTTCTCTCACTACCATGACATCCTCCCCAAGAATATAAATGAAAACTCTCTAATATTGGTAGAATTTATACCTCAGGAACACATCTTTTCATAATTCCATATAAAAACCTTTTTAATAATAAATTATCATACCATAAGAAAAATATTTAAGTCTAGAATTAAACTTGTTTATTTGGTTCTGAGAGAAGTCCTTAGGAATAATTTCATCCGTGAGAAAGTTAACAAAGTCAGTAAGCCATGGAATGTTCCCAGTGGAAATAATAAAATGATTTTCATTTGGAATATAATATTTTGTCCACATTGGGTCTTTATTTTGAGTGTTTTACATCCTAGAAAAATTATCATCCTTGAAATATTTAGCCACATGCTTATCCTTTATTACTAAGTCAAATTCTTGTAATAGTAGAACCGATATCATAAGTATTAGTTTAGTTTATTTCTTCTAAAATAGATATTTATGGTCTAAATGATCCATAAATACAATGAATATATATCCAATCAAATACTTCCAAAACTTCTCCAAAGAAAAAACTACCGCAAAAGGTTTCTTCTCTATTGTGGAGTAACTCCTTTGAGCCTTATCAAGAAGTATGCTATCATAATATACTACATACAACTTTTTATTCTTTATTTGGTAAAGAATAGCTCCCACATCCATGTCAATGGCATCACAAATAATTTTAAAAGGGATTTCCCAATTATGGGAAATGATAATGGGTGAAATTTTCCTTAAGATAATTAAAGTATTCCAAACACTTCTCTTCAAACATGAATGGGGTGTCTTTAACAAAAATGGTACACAATGTCTTGGTAATCTTTGAAAAACCCTTGATGAATCTTCTATAAAACCTAACATGACCTAAAAATATTCTAATTCCCTTGAAATTTTTTGGTGGAGGTAGCTTTTTTATTACTTCAATTTTAGTAGTATCAACCTCCAATCCATTCTTAGAAACTTTATTACCTAACACAATTCCTTTAATAAGCATGAACTAAATTTTTTTCCAATTTTAAGATGAGGTTTGTCTCTTCACACCTTTTCAAAAAGATTTCTAGATGTTTCAAATAGTCATAAAATCAAATCCTACTATAGAAACGTTATCCATGAACACTTCGACAAATCCCTCAATTGTATCATAAAAAAATGGCCACCATGCACCTATAAAAGGTGAAAGGAGCACCAAATAACCCTAATTGAATTTATCTGTAAGTAAATTTCACAAATGTAAAGGTAAAAATAGTTTTCACTTGGTTATCAGGGGTGATGAGAATCTAATTATAACCATAAAAACCATCCAAAAATCTAAAAAATTAATTTCCAAACAACCTTTCTTACATTTGATCTAGAAATGGAATTGGAAAATGATCTTTCCTAGTGGAAGATTTAAGTTTCCTACAGTCTATAAAAACTCTCCACTTTTTCATAGTTCTGGTTTGAATTTGTTCATTCTTTTCATTGGTTATCACAGTTTACCCATTATTCTTAGAGACTATATAAACAAGACCAACCCATGGGTTGTCTAAAATGGGAAATATTATTCCAACATCAAGAAACATAATCACTTATTCTTTGATCACTTACTTCATGTTTGGGTTAATTATTTTAAAATATTCCATCCTTTTCTAACACTCAGATTCCATTGGAATTTTGTGCATACAAAATGATGGATTTATACCTTTGATATCCATGGTGGGAGGAACTTGGATCAAGGGATGAAAATTGGTCTGGGGGGTCCAAGGTCCTCATGTTGCCTCCTGAATAATGTAGTGAGAAAAATTCTTCTTAGTTGTTTTTATATTCAGGCACAAAATCTTCACATCAATATCCCTTTAGTGGGATTAAAATATTTTTTACAAAAAATTAATCTAAGTGACCCAAGAATTCCCCTTCAAATTTATCTAAAGAATCCTTATCCTTGGATAAATTAATCTCTATACAAGTCTCTATATGTAACTCAAGTGTATCATTTATTTCTTTAAACATTCTTAAAATATATACTTACTCTTCATCAATATATTAATCAACTTGAAAAGGATCATCTCTTGAAAAGATATGATCTTGGAGTGGTTCTTTAATTTTCATGAAAATGTTAAATTTTTCCTTTTGTTCTCCAAGGTTGAAAATCAATTTCCCCTTTGAAATATTAATGACACCCCCTAGCAAGAGAGGGACTTCCAAGAATAATATAGAACTATTGGTCATATTACAGGTCCAAAATAAGAAAAATAAGTGGGTAAAAATAGCTTATCTACTCTTAATATCAAGTCTTCTACCATACCAATTGGGTGGTTAATGGATCGATCTACAAGTTTAAAAAAAACATTAGTTGGTAGTGGAAGTCCAAACCACAAATGTTGTAATAATTATAAATGAATCAAATTGATATTATCACCAAGATCACAATTAAATCTAAATTGATTAAATATATCACCAAAGGTGTAAGGAATTACAAAGATCCCTGGATCTTGAATTTTGGGAGGTATCATGTTTTGTAGGATAGCACTACACTCCTCTGTGAGATTATTACTAGAAAACTCTTCCAAGGTTTTCTTGTTTGAATAGATTTTCTTGAGTTATTTCAAATAATAAGGTCTTTTAATAAGAGAGTCAATTAAGGGAATACTGATGTTCAGTTTCAAAACAAATTTTATAAATTTGAACAATTCAAAATCTTGGTTTGTGTTCTTAATTATCCAAGGAGAGGGAATGATTGGGAAAAAGTTTCTCATTATGGTGGGAAACCCCTTAATTTTTTATATAATATTTTTCTTTCATTTATTTTGATTTATTCTCAAGTTTTTTCTTATGATTTCTCAAAAATTAATGTAATCTTAAAATAAATTTCATTAGGTCCATTCAAATTATCATATTGGTCATCTTCCAAGGTCTGATTTCAAATTTTATAAATAAATTTACTACAGGTGGATTTAGAATATTTCCTAAATTCCTCTTGAGTTTGGAGGCCACTTTTAGTTGTAACTACCAATGAATTTTCCATATAATTTGACTCAATAGTTATATGTAGTTTTCCTTTATCTCTAACTCATATGGTTCTGACTAATTATCCCACTTGTAACTCTAGAGTTTTAAATATAGCTTCTTGTTATGCCTTATCAAAATAATTTTTATCTTTTTACTCATAAAAACTACCCATCAGTTTTTAGAACATTTCTTTGACATCATCTTGCGAACTAGAAGTCTTGTTCCGTGGATAAGGTTGGAATTTCTACCTATTATATTGAAAATTATGGGATCATCCAATCTCGGTACTCCCTACTCTTTACGAGAATGTTTGGGGTTCTGGTAGCCATGGTTATAATTATTAAAGAAATATTCACCTCTCAGTTTTGTTCTAGGACCATACCTAGCAAACTTAACATTTTTGGGAACTTTGGTAGGCATATAAAACTATGGATAGAAAAATTATGAATGACCAAACATCCAAAATTGTTGACATTTCTCCCTAAGAGTGTGTTGGGAATTTTTATTATAAAATTAATCCAAATTGTGATTCAGTTAGGGGAGTGGGTGGGTTTTATTTTATAACAATGGTTCTCCTTCGAGAGAATTTTTGTTGTGAATTTTGTGCTGATTTTTTGAAAATATTCCTGAGATCATTAGAAATTTTATCAGATAATCATCCTCCTAAGAACTAGTCAACTAAGGTTTGATGGTATGGTGTAAGTTTATTATAGAATGTATCCATGAGAAATTTCAGTTTACACTAGTGTTTGGGGAACTACCTAGGTATCCCTTTGAATTTTTTATGGTCTTGATGGAACAATTCACCTTCATCATGTAAGAATCTGATGATTTTGTCCCTAATTTCATAAATCATTCTCTTTGGGAAATAATTCATGAAGAAAACATTGTAAAATTGGTCTCATGAATAAAAAATATCTTCATCCATTTGTTGGAACCATGTTTTTTCATTTCCTTTAAAAAAATTATAGGACTCACAAAATTAATTCTTCCTCTCTTAATCTTATAAGTGATAGTTGTTGCACTATTCCATAGAGGTCCAGGATGAAATCTAGTGAGTCTTTATTTGGTAATCCATGGTAGGATAGTAGCATAGATAGCTGGGATTACTTAATATAATAGATTCTAGAACCGGGGGTTTTCCTAATTTATGATAGATTATTTGACACTATAGGCACCTAAAACTCTCTAAGTCTCACTCTATCCATTAGCTCATTTCTAGGTTGTGGAGGGTTGGAATTTGTATCTTGGTTGAAGTCTTGATTTTATTGATTGTTTGGATTTTCCTCAATATTTTCCATTGAAAATTTATTCTTTCTTTAAAAATCACTAAGATGTTTTTTATTTTAGTAATGAAGTCCTCCAGGTTTTCAGATAATGACCTAGTTTTCATTCACTCATTTTTTAGAAAATGTTTTCTTGTTTTGTTGATTTTTTTTTACTTTTTTGCATGTTACCCTCCCTAAAAACAATGAAACAATTTGTTGGAGACCTATTTAATTACTATGTTCAAGAAAAATTAAATATTTATAAACCCTACTTAATACTAGTGTAGTAGGGAGTAGGGTTCAATCCATAGGGAAGGACTTCCGTATAATGTGGGTTGAGTGGGACCAAGTGAAACTTTAAGTAAACAGAAGTTAAACCAATCAAAAAAAATTAATAAGGTGAGTGAAATGGTGGTGAAGAATTCAATTAAGTTAAGGTTTTGGAATGAACATTGGTGAAAGTATGGGTGGAGAAAGTGGCAATCATAAGAAAAAAGTGAGAAGTCCATGGGATTAGGTAGGGAAAATTGATTGGATGGTAAATTTATTCATGATTTATAAATGTATTTTTTTCATTTTTTATTTCATTAAATGAAATGTATGGATGGTTATAGAGAAATGTGGCTAGTTGATTCTCTCTAATGGTTGACCTGCAGGTAGAAGGATTATGTGGATTCTCAACTGTAGTTGCCACAATCCCGCTCGATAAGGCAACCAGATTACCTTACCTTTCATAGACTATCCTCGTCTAAGATGGAATTCCAAAAAACAAGTTAATAGAGACCAATAAATTCATATAATCTCTCATTGAGTTGGAAATCAAAGGAACTGGATTACTTGATCAATGGGAAAGTAAAGGGTAGATCCTACCCACCTTTGACACTTGAGTGAAATTAATATACTTACTAGCTCAATATCATTCCCCAACTTGGGTAATCCAACCATTAAAACAAATGTATTCAATATATCAAAAAGTTATTGAGAATATTGTAATGGAAGAAAAAACAAAAATAAGAAATCCCCTAGTAATAGATTTAAAAAACTTCTTCTAAAACTATTGGATTGAGCAACTCTATGTGCCTCCTCTTTGGTCATGCCTTCAATGAGTCGCAATGGTCCTATGTGTATTGGTATGTCCTTATCCTATTTTATCTTATCTACATGTCCCCCTCTATATAAAGATAAAATTCAAAACTTTCCTACTTACTCCTTGAAAAAACCTTCTTCTTGACAGTAATACACCTACCCAATACCCCAGCTTTAGTTGTAGAAATTTGAGTATGGTAAAACTTCCTAGATGTCCACCACATGTAAGTTCAGAAAGTAATAATTACCTCTAGATAGCGTACCAATCCTCTTCTTGAATTAATGATGTTCCCAATTTGCTTCACACATCTGAATAATTGACATAGCTAGATATCAATGTAGGCATTAGAAACCATGTTGCTAATTTTCTACATAAACGTTTGATCTACAAATGTGATTATTCACATAACTGATTCCCCTCACATAGAAATTTGGTCTCACATAGCTAAATCCCCACATATAAATTTTTTTGATGTAACCTATTAGACTATATAGGTGATTGTATCATGTAGGAGATTGGTTCTCAAGTATCAATTTCACTCATGTATCCAATTTCTTGATGTATCTGGTTGGAAAACGTAGATGATTGGCTAACATAGCTGATTGAATATTTCTCTATGATTACCATCCCATACTTATTCTAAATTCTAATCATTGGGTGTTTTAGGTGTTATAGGATGATAATTATTATTTATCGAGTGATCTTGCTTATCTCATGCCTAGATATCATTCCCTACATAATCAATTATAAAAAAACATCTTCTAGTCTTCAAAAATGGTTTTTGGTGATCTAGGGAGGAGCATCATCAAGCTTCATCTAAGGATGTTGATTCTTTAGTAGTGGATCAGCTCAAATTTTAGTATGCCAGAGTATAGACTTTGGATATCTTAACAGGTGACTTTGTCTAAGAATCTAGATGATAGTAGTAGCATCAGCTTCATCTTCCTAGGGTTCCGCTCAGTTTATGGCCCTCTTCAGATGGGGAATCCCTTGTAGACAAAGGTGACAATGGCTTCACCCTCTTAATTAAATTTGGGTCCCTCATAGTCGACCATGATAACTGAAAAATCTAAATCTAAACTAGTGGAGGGTAGTGGCATCAGCAAATTCCAACTGCATGGTCAGTGCAGCGGCAAGCTGTTAGAAGTTCCTGGACTAGTTTCGGCGTACTTTCAATTGAGATGATCGAATTTGAACCAAGAGTGCATATGTTTTGTTCTTTTTGAATTTATTACACAGGTGTTTCTGTATTTCCTCAATCTTTTTCCAAAATAGTTAATTCATTTGAGATAACGGTAGATCCAAGATACTTCCATCTTTCCCCCATAGTAGCTAAAAATATAAATATTTTCAAACTAACCATTATTGAAACTTCTCAGTAATAAATATCAGATAGTTAACATATAAAAATGACAAACACCATGGGTTATCATCAACTAAGCATTTAAAAATAATAAATATTATCATAAAATCCAATGAATCCCAAATACAACTAGAGTAGTTCTAAATTCAATGATTTTACATTATAATCTCAATTTTAATAAGAAACTCAGTTAATTTATCAAAATAGATGTAGAAAACTGTGATAAAATAGTGCCACATCAACTATCTGTCATAAATATTATTTTTTATGAGATTTAATCCATCAAAAATACTATTCAGTAATGTTTTTGAGATAGAGATAATGATTCAATGTAAAAAAGTAAACTAAATTAAAATAAATTAAAAATTATAAAAAACCCATTCATAAAAAAATTAATAAACATTTAATATATTATATTTTTATCTAAAATATAATGAATCCACTGGGGGGTCAACAATAGGATTATGAATAAACTTTATACCTAAACCACATAAAATTCTTTGAATGTACTTCATCATCTACTCATATTGTTTCTCAAGTCAGTAACGTTGATCTCACTATTTAAATTACTCTTCCAACTCTCTAGGAAATATTTATATAGTCTCATCCTGAGATCATAGCCTCTCCTCATACACTACAGTGAATTACAATTCTGCACAATATCCCTTCAAGCTAACCTATGGCATCACTGAAGTTCCATAATAACTGGTTGGAATCAATTGTGAACCAATACCTATCACTCAAAATTTATTATAACATGCATAGTTGCTCATATCCAAGATAACCCATTAAAACATGACTCGCACAATCCCTCGCCTCCAGTCTTAGTATGACTCTCCTACATGTTAGAATTCATGGCCTCATACGTCTCTTTCAAGTCTAATTTAAAATTTAAAAAAAGAAAAAAAAACATTTAATTTAATTTTAAAAACCAAAGAAGAAATAGTAACCATAATATAATGTTATCTCTCACCAAATATCTCTCTAATAGTATGATCAATGTGCATCCTCATGTAGGCATTAAACACTATAACAACAAGATCAACAATATACTATATAAATATAGCATTGACATTTTGTGTTAAAAGTATATATAAATTAATAATAAATAGTGTTTATCATACTTCGTCGATGTATACTAAACATATGACTCTAAACTCTGTGAGTGGCATCCTGGTGATTTTATCTACCAGATGATAACCTCCTCTAAAAAGTATAATATGAACAAAAAACATCCCAATCATGGTTAAGGATATAGTTTAGTAAATGAAACGGGAAAGACTCATCAAAAACAATAACAAAAACTCTCTTCATGACTCTCTTTATAAGGTTGTGTAAAATTTGACAAAAACACTCACACATACAAATCTCTCATGCCTCTCATATGGATGCTCTTATTCTATCATCGACCAAAGATCATAAACCCTACAAATAATTAATTCTAGAAAGTTATTAATTAAATAGATTTTAAATAAAATATATTATTTATTTACATACAATCTAGTGGTCAAATATGCGATGTTGAACATTGGTGGGAACTTTATCCCACAACACTCATGGTTTAGAAAAATAATCGCACGGAACTTCACCTTTTTTCCCAACACCTATATGCAAAACAAATTACAGAAAAATAGATAATAAAATAATTAATATAAAAAAAATAATGAAAATTAAATAAAATACAAATTTGAACATACTTCTTCAAGTGTGGGTCAAATCAATAGATTGATGTCACTCAGAAATAGGTTCTACAAACATAAATATAGTTAGGTTGTGACCCCTAATATTCAACGGTGCAGTGGATATATCCTTTGGGTTAGATCGCAGATTATGGGGCTCATCATCAGGTAACACAGCATCAGTGAGAGAACAATACAACTCATCATAATTTTCTTCAACCATTTGAAACAAAAATAATAATGTTATCTGCAAATAATTGTTAATACATATATGAAATATAAAAAAATAAATTTTTTTTATTGAAATATATATATATATATATATATATTGATTATGACTATAACAAGAATGTAATACATCATTCTTCATCTTTATCTTTATATTTATTGGTGTCAATGTCTTTATCTTCTTCTTCTTCATCATCAATTTTAATGAAAGCTTCAATTTCATTCTATCTTGTTATTTCAAATTGATTGGTTACTTCATCCACATTATCAACATCATCAACCTTTAATTGTGGTGTCTCATCATTGATATATGTATCTCTTAAAGTAATATAATTATTTGGAAACATTTCTTAAAAAATCAATATTTCACACTTCCACAGAACCACTTTCATTTTCCATAAATTTATTATCATGAGATTTTATTTTTAGTACACTCCACCAATGGTTTAAATATCTCAAAGCAACACATTAATTTGTAGAATAAATTTTATGTGTTTTTTGTACTGGAAAATTGGTTCATTTTTTGTAAGAAATTATATTTTATTTTAGTGACTCCATGTTATGGATGAACATGCAGCCCTTGACCAGTACCAACCTAACTATATTTAAACATTGTTATGTAATTTTTGTCTCATATAACATAACTCAATTATTTCACCTAGTATATCATAAAATTAAATTTCACTTTTTTTTATGATTTCATATTTAAAAAACACCAATTTTCATTGATTTTTTAATAACCATATGTGGGTATATGAAATAACAATTTTTTTCAGTTCATACACATTATAACATTTTATCAATCTCCATGGTGGGTTACTCAATGCACATAATCAACTATCAATTTTATTTTCATGTTTTGGTTCTAGAAAAGATAAAAATAATAATTAATAATAGATAAAATGAAAAATTGGTTTCATATGTTCTAGAATGAACAATTTAATTTAATAGTTTTTTCATTGAGTATGAAAAATTACATCTTTGACATTTTTCAAGAGAAAATAGGGTAATTTTTTTGATTTTTTTATATTGTCATCATTTCATCTACAAAAAAATTATTATAAATTTAAATTTTAAAAAAAATTAGAAAAAAATAGGTAAAAGTATCACTTACTACACAAATCATGTTATTTATTATTAATTGAGCAGAACATATGTATAAGAACTGTATTATTCTTCATCTGAAATTTATTGTTCATGATCACCACTAAAATTAAGATCAAACTGATTAAATACTGATAATCTATTTCTTGTGAAATCATCAACATTTCTCACATTTAGACTCTTTTGATTATGGTTTTAAGGATATTCATATTGAAAATAATAAGAATAGAAATTTGAAATTCCCTCCTGAAAGTATGATTCTACAATTGACCCTTCAACTAATACTTTTTTATGTACCTTCTACTTCAAATTTTACGTACACATCTCATATGGGTATATCCATCAAAACTATATTGGCCCTTCATATTTTGTTTCATATAACAAATGTAATATTAAATATTCCATTGAATTGAAGACCTTGTTAGAAATATTTTTTCTAATTTACATAAAATTAAAATAACTTTTTGCAGCATACTAAGTGTATCATAGTCTATTGTTGTCACATGAATGTCTCAGATAAAAATTGATATTTCAATCAACACATCCCAAATTGAACAATTCAAAAACCCTCTAATACTAATAGGTAGTAATCATTCCATTATGACATGATAATCAGGACCTTTTAACCTAGTTTATGATCAATTATAAAATAGTGAGACAAATTAGAAGCATAGTCATCAGATAACCTCAAATATATAATCAACTAAAAAAATAGTATATCAATTTATTTATAAAGTGAATAAGAATATTTTGGATTCATTAAATATTTTTATCTATAATTTTTAAATAACTCAAGTTCAAGACACACAAATTTTGGCAAGATCTAGTTATGGCTTTACAATATATATAGTCTTGTTAGGTGTGTCCAACACAGTATAGAATATGTTTTCAAAATTGTCCTTCTCAATATTCATTACATCTTGTATGTGAAGACCAAAAAATAAGACCAATATGATAGGTCTCAAAAAATACTTCATTGTATCCCATTGTTTTCTCTCACAAAGACACCTATTTTTTGGTATATAGTTGGCCCAAAAGTAATATGAGGTAATTGAGAGATCATAGATTTTACCGTAATACCTAAGAGAACTATTGGGGTCCATATCTTTAAATTCTACCTTTTATAAAAGAAAAGTTCATTCATTTGAAAATGATGATCTGTATGAATAGATATCCAATGATAGTAAAAAAAATAAGTTTTTATTCCATTAAAAAGCATAATCACTTTATGGCCACTCATGTAGTGTGAATAATATTTTGAACCATGTGTGCTCCATTCAGATAACATACCATACATAGGAGTGTCACTAATTACCAACATTAATTCTACTTTCAGTATAAAATTTTATCCATCAACTAAATCATATATAGTTACATCATTTACTAATAAAAAATTAACTCAATAATCAAGAACTTCATATAAACATCAATATTCTTCTTTGGATGTCCTATAATTAATAACACCAAATAGATATGTGGTTATCTCATCAACATCCAATAAGGTAAGTTTTACAGAGTTATTAAAACATGTCAACAAGAATATTTAATGTCGTGCACACTAAATGAATAGAAACCATTAATAAAAAAATATAAATGTATGTGGTTCTGAAGAAAAGTTTGGATTTACCTAGTCAAAGTGTTTCCATGAATCATATGCCATAACCTGTCCCAATGGGTCATGTGCTAAAACTACCCCAAGCCCACCTCCAATAGGCCAGGGTATGGTGACTAGTGTTTAGTAGGCATATCACACACATGGGAGACCTTATCTTAAATTACATGTACACGCACACACATCTCCAAATCCATAAAATGATAAAATGTAAAATGACTAATACCCATGTATGCATAGAACTAAAAAACCACAATCAGAGTATGAAAAAAAGTACTAGAAAGAAAAAGGGTCAAATACAATCCCACCACAAAGAAACTGAAAACAACTCCATCATGAAAAGTTTAGAAGGAGATTACTATTGAGGTAACTACAGGAACACACCTCGGTATTCCTGGATCACTAATTTGTGTATTGTCATGGTCCCTCTAGGAATCTATCAAAAGGTTAATCATTTTCATAAGGCACGAAATGTGCGGTAAAATCTTATAGAGGATTGAGTACAACAATACCTAGTAGGACACCCCAAAATCACCAAATATATTGAATCAATAATAATAGTCAACTCATTATAGGTTTATTTCAGTAGTACATATAAAAATAATATCCAAATATACTCAACATAGACACACAATCTCAAGTAATATCACAACCATAATTCCATCCTAGGATTCTTTCTTGAAGATTACACATAGAAATCGTTTGGAAAATACACTTCACAAGTCATATGGAATTGATGGCGTTCGTCCGAGATGTTATGCTTGTCAAGTCTTTCCATAAGAAGTACATGCTAGATGTATGAAGAGAGTGATACACATATGGGGATCACTGCCAAGGCCATGGGGTATACTAACAAACTATCCTATATTAACACACTACGTAGGGGATCTACACCCACGTAGTGTTGGTCATGATGATACCAAGAATCCTCCCTAGGTAAATGATGATAGAGGATATCACTTTGGGCCTCATGAAAGGATTATAAAACTCTATCTAAGACTAAAGTTACTCATAGGGGTTCATTATCCTATGAATTGGATGTAATTATATAATAAACCTCAGGGAAAGGATCAAGGAAACATACCCTAATGAAAATTTTCCAAGATGAAGAGGACAAGGGCTCCAAGCCATCCTTGAAGGATTACACAATGTATACTAGCAGTACACAGCATGTTCCTTCAGCATCGGGTCCTACCCATGTATCATGGCCCAAGCATGTGTCTGTGTCTATGCTCAATTACATGACATTTCTAGGATCATTTACTCCTAAACATGTTCAAGTGAACGTTTTTTCCTGTGTACACTAGGAATTTCCATGTGTGTGTACTCTTAGAGGTACACATGGAGCCACTAGGTAAGGTTCACATGTCGTGGGATGTTTATCTTCTCCACATAAATCATAGTTCCATATCTAGGGCCCCTCACTGCATGTAATCCTAGATTACATGTTGTGTATGTTGTGAATTTTTAGAAATAGAAGATTAATTTCATGCATCACCGCCAGATCCTCCATTCTCCAATCTGGTCATGAATCATGCCGGAAAACATAGATTAGGTCTAGCATAGTCTCATCATTAGCACTCACTATAATTTGGCCACCAAAATGGAAAATAAAAGGGTCATTGTTGGTTCATGTCACCATCGCATACCCCAGTCACCATCATTGTAGCTCGACTCCATCATCGATATGAACCCGAATCTACAATATCAATCTATTGCACAAATAAACAGGTGTGCAATGATTAATTATCTGGTATTTTTCAAACCACCAATCAAATATTATTCCAGCGATGAACACACAAAAATATGTGGGGGAAAACCAAGAAACACACAAAATATGAATGAAACTTGGTCGTTTTCAGGTTTTACTCAACCCGTTGTTTTTAAAACAAGTAATGAAGATCCATAATAAAACAAATCTCTCAATAATCCTTACAAAATAAACCCATACCCGAAATATGACCTATCTACGAATAAATTTTTTGGTTTATTTATTCAGGTTTGTTATAGGATAATAAAATGGGGATAAATATACATAATGAAAATTTCCTACCTCAAGGTGGATCGATCACTGATAAAGAATTAAACCACGTCATTGTCATTGGAATGATCCTTGAATCTTATTGCACACTGATCATTGATCCACGATCTGATCATTATTCTTCTGGGAACTATCATCCAACACGCTCTCTCAAATATTTAGGTTTAATTAGTTAACCTTATTATTTTTCCATATAATCGTTTTTATAGAAAAACAAATAGGCCATTGTAATTAATTAAATAAATAAATTTATTCAATTAGTTTATTTAAACATCCGACCATGATCATGCCCAACCTAAACATTTAATGTGCTCCAAATTTATATCATTTCTAGGGTAAAACCCACAATCTAAACTCAATGGTTCCCTTATATTTCTAATCTAGGCCTCTGTTTAAGATTTATTCCACTTTTTTAGGAAAACAGTGCATGTTTGATATTTAATATATTTCAAAAATTAATTCCAGACATACCGAGCCTCAAAATCTTACAAAGTCTCGGCGGATAACTCTAAAAATAATAACTTTGATATTATAAAGAAAATAAATAGAAAAAATAAAATTTTCTATATTCTCCCCACCATGGGGTTCTATTCTCTAAAAATACAAACCAAAAGGCTACACAAAGATATGTAGGTATTGAACATGCATCTATGTCTCCCACTCCTAGGTGCTCTCATAAAGATTCTCATGCTGTCACTAGGTATGCACTAAGAGAATTGATCACCCATAAAGGATAATCTCCTATTGATATTCAATACCCACTGAGTACTTAGCAAAGTTATCTCCGTCCTTAATGTCCAGCTCACCCTAGTCGATAACATGCGATAGGTCATGCACGTACCTCCTCAGTTGCGACATATGGAAGAAGTCGTGTACCTGGTATAATTTTGGTGGTAGAGCTAAGTGGTAAGATACATCACCAACTATACTAAGTATTTGGAAAGGGATAATGAATCTTGGAGATAAATTTTCATCCCATGAAAATCTCCACAATCCACGTCGAGGTGAAACCCTCAAGAACACATGGTATCCCTCCTCAAACTACAAATTACTTTGTCATCAATCATCATAAGAGTTATGATAGCTCTATCTATTCCTCATCCACTCATGGATGATATTCACCTTCTCAGTAGTGGCTCACACCAACTCTGGGCCCATAAGTTTCAACTCTCCTAGGTTGGTCCAGCATAGTGGTGACCCACAGGGCCGCCCATACAAGGCCTCGAATGGTGCCATACCGATGGTGGAATAGTATCTATTATTGTATATAAACTCCACCAATGGTAGGATAAAAACCCAATTATGGTCAAAGTTTAACATGAAAACTCATAGTATTTTCTCTAGGACCTGGATGGTCCTCTAAATTTGGTTGTTAGTATGGGGTGTAAAGTTGATCTCAAATGCACTGAGTCCCAAAGGCTCCTAAAAAAACCTTCCATAAACTAGATGTGAAGTGAGAATAATTTTAAGAAATGATTATAAAGGGGAATCAATGGATCTGGACTATCTATAACACATAGAGGTGTCTCAAGCTATCTACTGAACTCTTCTCTCGAATAGCTAGGAAGTGGGACGACTTGGTGAGTTGTTCTACAATCACCCAAATTCCATCATGTCCCCTAGACGTATGTGGTAACCCTTCCACAAATTCCATGGATATATCATCCCACTTCCAATTTGTAACCTCAATGGTTTGATATAAACCTGCTAGAACCAAGTTCTCAAACTTCAATTTCTAACAAGTAAGGTATCGAGAGACAAAATCTACAACTCTCTTCTTCATCTTTAGCCATCACAACTATTGTCGAAAATCCTGGTATAACTTTACCAAACCTAGATGAATAGATAAGGGTGAAGTAAGATACTCTATAAAAACCTAATTTATAATAAAAAACAGTGCCATAATTCATCCTTTAAAAATGATGACATGCTCCTTGCCTTTAGAAAATCCATCAGGACCATGTCCAGTGGATATCTGAGTACATAGGGTCTCACTGTCAATATCCCCAAGTTGTGCCTCCCTGAATTGATATAAAAGTGGCGGGGTAAAAACAATTGACTGTAGGTAATTTTCTTCATTCACATACACAAAAAATAACTACAAAGTGGCTAACTACTCTGACACCTCACTCAGCAAGTCTAAACGATATCTTCTACTGAAAGCATCTTCTACCATGTTCCCCTTCCCAGAAATATAAACAATCTAGAAGTTATAATCCTAGAGAAACTATAACCATAAACTATATTTCAAGTTAATATCCTTATAAGATAATATATACTTCATACTCTTATGGTCAGAATATATGATAAACTACTTTCCCATCAAGTAGTGTCTCCACATCTTCAATGCGAAGACTACCGCTGCTAACTCAAGATCATGGGTAATGTAGTTCTACTCATGTGGTCTCAACTGACGTGGAACATAGTCAATTAATTCTTCCACTGCATCAGAACACAACTAAGACCAATTATTGATACATCATAGAACACTACATACTCAACACCCACCTTTGGAAATCTCAATATGGGAGCGTTCATCACTCTCTACCTCAACTCCTAGAAAGTCTATTGGCACCCCTCTATCCACATAAAAGACTTCCCCTTTCTAGTCAAATATGTCAAGGAAGATTATATCCTAGATAAATCTAGTATGAATATCCAACAGTACCCTACCAACCCAAGGAAGAACCACACCTCTGTCACTCTCTTGGGTGGCTCCCAAGCTAACACTACCTCAACCTTTTCCGGGTCCACTCTATAAAATCTTCTGAGATAACATATATTAGAAAGTGGGCCTCTTGAATCCAGAAATGTAACTTTGAGAGATTCAAATAATGCTGGTACTCTCAGAGTATGTCCAGAACCATCCTCAAGTGTCTTGTGTGCTCCTCCTCGGATGCCGGGTATACTCGGATATCATCAATGAAGACTACCAAAACCTGGTCTAGGAAAGGAAAAAAGAATCACTTCATGAGTCCTATGAACAATATCAGGGAATTCATCATGCATAATGGGTTAACCAAGTACTCATAGTGACTATAGATACATCTAAATGTTGTCATTGGTATATCCTTATCTCATACTCGCAATTGGTGATATCTTGATCTGAGGTCAATCTTCAAAAACCATTGTGTCCCTATCAACTAATAAAATATTTAATCAACCCATGGTAGTGGATATTTTTTCTTTATAATCACCTAGTTTAGGAAATAATAATCCATACACAACCTCAGGCTTCTATCTTCCTTATTGGTGAAAAATATTTGGGCTGCTTGGGGAGAAACATTGGGTATGACAAATCCCTTCTTTTGCAATTCCTCCAACTACACTCTCAACTCACAAAGATCTATGGGACTCATATGATATGATTGTACAGATATCATTGTTATCTCGGGGTGTAAGTCAATGTCTAATTCTATCTATTGGTGGGGAGGTATGTATAGCATGTCCTTAGGAAATATCTCTTCATACTTCTCCACCACTGTAGAATATTGAAGGCTCATAGTATCCACTATACCAAGGGTCATGCTATCCAACTGGTGTGTAATTGGCTACATCAACCTATACATGATTCCATCCTGATCTTCCAAATTTTCATTTTCACCCAAAATGGAAAACCACATCACATCACTACGGACACACTGCATTCTCCTCCTTAAACAATCTATCAAGGCATGAACAATGGATAACCAATCCATACCTAATATGAAATCATAAGGAATCATCACTACTACAAAGATATCTCAAATGAAACTCTTGCCTCCAAGAGTAAGGTCACACCATCGATAGAATTTTATGATTGTTGAGTCACCTCTGGTAGGAGTCTCCAAGCATAAAGGTTGAGCCAAAGGCTCAACCAGAATCTATAAGTCTCAAACCAGATAAGTGAAAATAAAGGTATGACTTTAAACTATGTTTATTAGAACTATAACTAAGGTATATTAGACATAGATTGTACCTCATATCATCCTTGGATCCTCTGGATCATAAGCCTCAACCACCTGTAGCTGCCCTCACCCTTGTCCCCCAGCTCCCTAAGCCTGGAATGGACCACCTAGGGATGGTGGTGGAAACAATTCATAACTCCTTCCACCTCCATCTACTCTCCCAAATCCTCTACCATATCTACCACCCTTTGGACCTGCCTTTTCCTATAGCTACCTCTTTCTAGATGTCCCATCCACTGCCTCCTTGTCATTCATATGTTGGGTCAGACAATCTCATGCAAGATTCCCCCAACTTTCAAAATAGTATCATTTCCTCTCTCTTGGATGACTGGATCCATCCATTGAACCCTGAACTATAGAACCTTTGTCCTGGGATAGCCTCTTAAAACGTATTTCATGTCCAGGTCCCTGAGTCTAATGTTGTCTACTTGTTTCCAAATAATCAACTCTTGTGTGCCCAATGCTAGCACTAACTATTTTCATCTTCTCATCCAAGAAAATATTGACCACTAAAGAAAGCTCCATCACCCTAGCATAGGTAGTAAAGAATAGAGGTATCAAGATGTCTTGGAAGTCTCTATGTAATCATTTCTTGAAGTTTTGATCCTGAAATAACTGATCATGTACCATATCCATCGAGTACCAAGAGTGGTTGGTGAACCTAAATGAATACTCATCCACATTAATATTTCTCTTTTGAAGCTGTAGAATCTCCTGGATGTGCATATCCCTCAAAAAATATAGAAAAAAATTCTATTTAAAAATGTGATCAAAATATAACCATACTAGAGTCACATCATCAAACGATCAGTTCACTAATCCCCACCATCATCTTGCAGATCCGTGGAGAAGCCTTTCTGCTAGGAATTCCATCTGATCTATCAGTTTCCATACAATACAAAAGACTCATCTCAATGCCTCAAGTCATTCCTTATCCTCCTGTAGGTTGGTCTCACCTTAGAACTTGAGGGGTCTTTGTCACTGAAACTTATAAAGCACGCTCAGTCTGCACACCTCATCTGCTGGTACTTATGGTACCATATACTACTTTACGGGTGATAGTATGACTGGTACACCACCTATAGGTAACACCTCTTGAACAAGTCCCTATATCAAAGCCTCATCATTGAGGGGATCATCCTCATAATCCTACTACTTAATCCTAGCTTTAAAACATCATATAAGCATCCTGAAATAAACAAGACGTACCACGTTCAATGAGTATATCTGGAGATCTGACTCAAGAAGAATATAGAAACCAAAACCCATTCCTATATAATTCATGTATAAAATTTTTTCTTGACACCAGGTTCTACATGTATCGAGTCAACAAGAAGGTTATCAAAGTCTTGGTTTATGGATACGTCGGCCACTGCATCAACACTGGAGTCTCTATCCTAAGATCCAAACTCAAAACACTAAACATTGTTCCTCTAAACCAATCTCACGAATTATGATCCTAAAGTAGAACTGACTACCTCTAATACCACTCTACCATGAACCATCCCAACAGGTTCCATGTCATGACTACCCTAATCCCACCTACAATAGGCCAGGGACTGGTGACTAGTGTCGAGTAGGCATATCACAAACATGGGATGCATTATCCTAAGTACATACACGCACACACATATCCAAACCATACAATGCTGAAATTTAAAACAACTGATAATCATGCAAGAATACAACTAAAAATACCACCATCTGAGTATAGAAACAAGTATTAGAAAGAAAAAGGGTCAAATACAAGACCACCAAAAATAAATTGAAAACAAGTCCAACCTAAAAAGTATAGAAGGGAACTGTTGTCAAGGTAACTACAGGAACACACCTTAGTCTATCCAGATCACTAAGCTTATCATGGTCTTGGTTCCTCTAGGACTCCATCAAAAGGTTGGTCATCTACATAAGACACGAAACATGTAGACAAAGACCATATAGGGATGAGTATAAAAATACCTAGAAGGACACCTTAAAATCACTAAGCATATAGCATCAAGAATAACAATTTTATCATCACAAGTATATGTCAGTAGCACATATAACAAGATTATCCAAATATACTCAACATAGACACACAGTCTCAAGTAAGGTTAGAATTGTAATGTTAGTCTGGGATTCATGCTCGAAGGTTCCACAAATCACTCATATAGGAGAACACACTCCATGAGTCAAATAGAACTGAGGGGGTTCATCTGAGATGTAATGCTCATCGATTCTTGACATAATAAGTAAACACTAAAGTCTGAAGAAAACGATACATAATTTGGGATCACTTCCAATTCCATGGGGTATACCAACAACCCAATATTTATTAACCCGCTAATTAGGGTATCGACACCCCTGTGGTGTTGCTCACGATGATACCAAGAACCTCAACTAGGGAAATGATGATATAGGATCTCACTTAGGGCCTCACGAAGGGATTTCACAACTCTATCCAAGACTGAAGTACCTCAGAGGGGATCATCATCCTATGAATTGGATGTGATTACATAACAACCATCAGGTAAAGGATTAAGGGAACATACCCTGATCAAACATTTTCAAGATAAAGAGGATAAGGGATCCAATCCATGAATGAAGGATCACTTGGGGTGTACTGGTAGTACATGGTGTGTTCCTTCAGCATAGGGTCCTACCTATGTATCATGGTCTTTGTATTTGTCCACGTCCATATCCAAGTACACGGGATGTCTAAGCCAGTGTACTCCTAACTGTGTTTAAGTACACAAATCTATCCATGTACAGTGGGCCTGGTCATGTCTGTGTACGGTTGGCCATGTCTGTATACCCTCTGAGGTACATAGTGAGTTTCCAGTTAAGGTTAACATGTTGTGTGATAGCTGTCACACACTGTGTGATATTTATCTTCTCCCTGGAAACCCTAGCACCATATTTGGGGCCCCAAACAGTGTTTATTACTAGATTACATGCCATGTATATCAGGATTTTTTAAAAACTACATAGTCATTTAACACATTATCACCTACTCCTCCGATCTCCATTTTGGTTATGCATAACACTGGAAAACATGGATCTGGTCTGGCCAAGTCTCATCATCACCGCTCTCTGGAATTCGACCACCAAAATGCATGGGAAAATGGTCATTGTTGTTTTTTTTCATTTTTGCATGCCCCACTTGAATCGGGGGTCTCAAATCCATACCCACAATACGACCAATCTGCGAATCAATCTGTTGGTCGATTGATTCATGTTCATCATAGGATAAGAAAATGGGGATAAATATACATAATACAAATATCGACCGCAAGGTGGATCGATCACTGGAGAATAATGAAATTGTGTCATTGTCATTGGAAAGATCCTCAAATCTCATTGCATACCGATCGTTGATCCATGATTTGGTCGTTGTTTGTCTGGGAACTATCCTACACCACCCCCTCTTAAATCTCCAGGTTTATGCAGCTAACCCTGGTATTTTTTCATAGTAGAATATATATAGTCAAACAACCAGTTCATGGTAAATAATTAAATTTATTTATTTATTCAATTAATTTATTTAAATGTATGTCCATGATCGTGCCCAACCCAAATGTCTAACGCACTTCAATGTTATGCCATGCCTAGTGTAAAAATCATGATCTTAACTCAACGATACCCTAGGATTTTTTATTTAGACCATCATTTAAGAGTTATTCCACTTTTGTAGGAAATCGGTGCATGAATTATATTTAATATATTTAATATATTTAAAAAATTAATTTTGGGTACACCAAGGCTCAGAATCTCACGTCGTCTCAGAGCCTAACTCTGAAAATAATCTTTTTAACATTCTAAATAAATAAATGGAAAAATTAGAGTCTCTACATCATCATCACAATAATAATTTAATGTTTCTCTTATAGAAATATTAGATCTATGTCATGACATCAATGCAACTATGCAATGAGAAATAAGAAGTCATTACAATATAGGTGTAATCAGAAAATACCTCAATTGTTTAAGAGGAACAAATATAAACTTTCATTGGTGTACCTCTTTGTACCTTGATTGGACACATGTTGGAAAAATAACCAATGAATCATATTCACCATAGTATAAGATGAAATTGTATGAATATGAATTGATCTTCTAAAAAAACCCAAATTTTAGACCAACTTCTTTCTTTCATAAAAAACTACAGATAGTTTATTTCACTTAGGAAACAAAGATTTAACCAAAGAAAAAATTTAATCAACCCATTTATTTAACATTAAAAAAAATTATTTAATAGCCATAAATATTATAACATCTTCTAATTTGATTATCTTTTATCTAGGATATAAGGGTTTCTCAACAAATTTCAAAAAATTGTAAAATTGATATATTTATAATTCAGGATTCAAATTATCATTCTGAGTTTCTATTTTCTAAAAAATATAGGCCTACAGCCTCATGTACTAAATTTTGAAATTGTGATATATTTGGAATCAATAAATTTGTATTTTCTTTTAAAATGTGTTTGTCCTGTTGATACCAAAAACATTATCTTTCAAAAAACCAAAACACAATATATGAACTCCAACATTATCAAAAGCTTCAAATATCTTGAGATCACAATTCTTATAAGGACACTTAATTGTCCCTTATAAAACAAATCATAAATTTGATGATGAAAATAGTATAAAAGTTTCGATATCCTTGATGTAGATGTGATTTATACAAGAACTATGTGGATTTATATAATAATTTATCTAATCATGATCTCGTAATAAAAACTAATGTATATTTCTTAGGTCTATTTTTTTATGAAATAACATTAAATAATTATATAAAGTGTTATTTTATATTAAATTAAATTAATTTTAAAAATTATTACACAATTTATTTTTATTAAATGAATAGTTAATTTTTTTGACATTTAATTAATTTTAGAGAATATTTATTAGTTTATAATAATGATTAAAGTAATATTTAATTACTTTAATATATTTAAAAATAGTAAATTATTTGTTATGGAATTTTATTATTTTTTTACTCATTTTACTATTTTTTATTTCTAACATTTTTTCCAACATCTAATTAATTTTTTTAATGCATTATTAGTTCTTTTTGTTTTTTTAGTTTTTAATTATTTATTATAAATTTAAAAATATTTTATAAAATACTAATACTTAAATAGTTTTAGTAATAGTTTATTACTTTTAATTATTTTATTTCTAATAATATATAAAATACAAATGTTTTATCAGTTTTCAAATGATTAAATTATTAGTTTTTAATAATTTATAATTTTTGTTAATATTTTATTATATTTTTTTTTACTAATTTTATTATTATTATTTTCTTTAAAATATTTTTTTCCAATAGATGAGTGATTTTAGCAATATATTATTAGACAACAACACCAGAATATTTTATTAAAAAAGGAAAAATAGTAAAAGCTGAGAAGGGGAACCGGCTCAGGGGGGTCAAAAGTAATGAAGTCCTAGGGTATCACCTAAAATAATTCTAGAACGCTTTGAGGGAAAGGATCCCAGGATGGAGAAGGAAACAAAATCATCATCGTGAAAGAATCGGGATGCAAGGAAGTCTTCCACTTTATTACCCTCATGCCGAGTATGAAGTAAGCTAGTGCTACTATTAATGAGAAGCTTGTAGTGCCAAATATGGTATAAAATGTTCCATGGAGTAGATTTTTGATACATAAGCACGTCATAGAGTATTTTGGAATTATTTTCAATCTCTGAGATAAGCAGTTGTTTAGACAGATTGAACTGAATCCCCTTCAGAAGTACTCAAGCCTCGGCCTGTAGGGAGTCTCCACTACCAAAGCAGGCATTGTATGCAGCAACCACACTTCCCCATGATTTACGGATCATTCCTCCACCCCTCATAATTCCCAGAGAATAGTACCCATCATAATTGAGTTTCATCCCTTTCAGATGGGGGTCTCTAACAGATCCATCAACCCACTGAAACCCTGTTGTGGATAACCTGCACCTTATACCGAAGGATCTACCTCGACAAAGGAGCTTCCTACTATTTTTTAATAAGAACCCCCAGATCTGCGATCATCCATTTAGATCTAGTGATCAGGCCTGCCTTTGAGCACACAACACCTTAAAATTGTAATCTATTCTTCGCCACCCAGATACACCAACAGTCAGCTGAAAAACATATTGCTCTCTCTTGATTCTCCGTGTTATTAGAATCAACTCCATGGAACCACCTCTGCAATAAGGAATCTCCCAAACTGATTGGTGATGACAGGCTAGTGAAATCTCCATGTTTCTGGCCAAAATGAATAAAAATGGATGTAACCATGACAACCTACCACATAAAGAAGTTTAACTAATTGTGAAGGTGAATTGGCCATGTGGAAGTGACCACACGATGAACTCAAAGTGACCAAATTAACTATCAAGTAATCGTGTGATAGGTGAGTAGGATTCTTCTAAATCTTTAACTGACCACACGTCTAATTCAGTTACCACAATAAGTAATTAACCTCCCACAAGAAGAGTTTAAGTGACCGTTCAAAGTAAAGAAGTTATCGTAAGAATAAATGAAGCTACTGCAAGAGAAAATAAGTGACTGTGAGAAGAAACCAAGTGATCACAAAAATATATAAAACAACTACAAGAATAAGTAAATTTACTGTGTGAAGTAAAGAAGCTACCACTTGAAGAAGAGAAGTGATTGCATGGACAAGACAAGTTACCATTCCAAGTGAATATTCCAACTTACTATGTCAAGTGACCAGGGAAAGTTACCATGGAAAGTGACCATATCAACTAACTATTCATAGTAATCTTGATCCAAATTAATTATTCCTAAGTAAAGTACAATTGATTATGTATAAATTAAGTAGTAGAGTATTTTTAAATCTCTAATGTCTATATTTTGGAGCATTAAATGTAGAGTCAGTGTATTTAAGAATGAAATGAGTATGAGGATTAAATTATGAATATCCTCCAATGGATAATTAAAGAAGTGCCTCTCTTTAAGAAGAAGATCCACTCATGGACAATATACAAGTATAGTAGTGAATGTGCATGAGAGATATACTAACATTTCATACCACAACACTAAACCTTACATGTCACTATTTTTTGAACTCTTTGTGAAAAATTGATTGAACATTTATAAGGATAGATATAAAGAAAATTGATCAACTGAGGATGATCGGATTGAGCTACATTAAATCTTCTCACCTCCTATCTTTTTCTCTCTATTTTATCTTATATCTTGAGTTTTATTTTTTATAATTTGTTTATTCTTTAACACAAGATCATACATTATATTTAAGAGTGTTATACACTCTTTTCTTCATTAATTTACATTTTTTATCCCATGAAGAACTATGGAAGAGGATGTGTGTAAAATGGACTATTTGATTGGTGTAGCCCGATATGTTTTGGATGATTTTAGGGAAAATGCTTGTGGCCCATACTGAACATCAGGCCGCAAGTAGCTTGGAATTTGGAGACAGTGATACGGTAGCTCCACGGACTTCTTGCCACAATCCACTATAATAGCTTGGACTTGGGTGGTCGTAGTACTATAGCAGTTTGTACTTACATCTACCTTTCAATATAGCATAGTAGACTTTATGTGTAGTTGGATTAATAGTGCCCCGTCTTCTTTATTATCTCATTTTGAGCTATGGTTTCTATGTTATGAAACTATGATATTCTCTCTATACCTATTCTTCAAAATTATAGTGATATTTATGTCTCTCTATGGACATAGGGATTATTCTCAAACCACATAAATCATTGTTTCCATCTGATATCTTCTTCTCATTCTTTTCTCATTGTTTTAGTCTGTTTTTTCTTCATCTTAAAACTTTTTTTATCATTGTGACTCCTGGAATTTTTTCAGCATGGACTTCCTATGTGCAGTTATTTTATATAAAACTCTATCCAATTTGTGGATCAATTTATTTTGTAATAAACTTCTTGGTAGCAGGTAATTGTCAAGTGGAAAGGGCTAAGTCTTGTCTTGAGAATAAACCTCTTGTTTTATTCTATAATGCGTTTTCTTATTTTGTTGACTCTATTTTAAAGACAAATCACTTTTAATTTTCAAAACTACATAGAAAAAAAAACACTTCAATAGTTGGATTTAATAATTATTTTATATATGGTGTTTGATACAAGTAAAATTGTTTCAAAAGTTAAAGAGTTTTTAAAACATATTTTATTTGTGTTGTGATCAAAATTTTGAGAAGCTTTTTAAAAGATAAAATTATATATTTCAACTTTTTAGTTAACTGGGATTTTTTTATAAATTGTGGAATTTAGTTTTAAATCATTTTTAATAGTAATATTAATTTTAAACTCAATTAAACCCCTCTTGAGTTTTCCACTCTGACCAACATTTTTTATCATCGGGTTTCTATTTATTTTTTATAGTGAACTTATTTAACCCAAAAGATCAAATTTTTTGTTATTTCTAAATTTATATCTTTATGAATAAAAATAGGAACAAGGGGACTACTACTAATAAGAATCCTTATTTTAATTGTACCAATTATGCTTGATGGAAGATTAAGATGAAAATTCACATTGAAAACATAGTATTTGATAATTAGACAGTAATAGAGGATAATTTTAAAAAACTCAAAGATGATAGAGCTGATTGGATTGATGTCACTAATGTCTCTTATAACTATAATTGTAAAGCTATAAATGTCTTATATTATACATTAAGATGATAAGAGTTTAATATAATTTTTACATAATATACTGCTTATGATATATGAGATACACTTTCTATCTCTCATAAAGAAAATTCACATGTTAAAGAGATGTTCCTAGATACATATACTATTTAATATGATACTTTTAAGATGAAACCTGATGAATCAATTTCTAACATGTATATCAGGTTCAAAAAAATTATGAAAACAATGCATGCAAGTTGAAAGAAGATTGAATATAAGGATCAAGTGATCAGACTCTTGTGATTCTTACCAGATCAATGGAGAAGATCCTATGTTTCCATTTGAGAATCATGCAATATAATTAAACTACTAGTGAAAGAGTTGATTGGAAAAATCATGATGTATGGGGATGAACTGAAAGTAAACAAAGGAGATGATGAACCTAATATAAAATATGTTGGTTTCAAAAATTATGATTCAAAGATGAAGGACAATATCCAATAAGATAAGTGAGGATAAATCACCCTCTGACAGTGATGGAGAAATGTCTCACCTAACTGGAAGATTTAAAAAATTCTATATAAAGAAGAAAATTTTCAAGAAATCAAATTGTGGAGGAAAGTGTGATAAAAGAAGAAATAGGAAATAAATAGAACAATTAGGTGAAGTTACCTATTATGAATAAAATAGAAAAGGGAATATCAAATATGAATGTCCAAAATTGAATTATAAGAAAATATGTTAGGATAAAGGTAAAATGACAAAGAAATCTATGAAATCTACCTAAATCCCTCTGAAGACAATTCCAGTGAGTTTGACTTAAGCAGAGAATACAAGGGTGATAGAACAAACAAGTGTTTTATGAAAAACACATCAGAGTGGATGTTCCAGACATGTGACCGAGGACTAACCAATATTTAAGAACCTTATAAAAGTGGGTGGTGGAAATGTCACTTTTGGTGAAAACACAAAAAGAAATATAATAGGACTTGATCAAATCAGTAACTCAAATTCTGTTTTAATTTCTAAACTCTTATATATTGATGGTTTAAAGTATAATCTACTTAGCATATCATAATTATGTGATTATAGTCACCATATCAAATTTTAAAATAATTCTTGAAAAATCAATGATTTGAAGCATGTTTTACTCTTTATTGTTTTACATAGTGATAATGTTTATGTAGTTGATTTGGATTCTTTATTTTCTCAAAATATTTCTTGTTCTTTCATAAAGAATATTTTCTATAGAATTAGAATATTATTCCACTGCAACCACCACTCTCTTATAAAGCTATCTATGAAAGTTTTGGTTAAGTTTCTTCCTAAACCATAATTTCTAAAATACAATGTATGTAACTCATGTCAAAAAGGAAGTAATATAAGATCTCTTTCAAGAAAAAGAAAGAAGTTCCAACTTCTCAACCCCTAGAGTTGGTTCACATAGACTTGTATGGAACTTCTATATTTTCTAGATTAAATGGGGACCATTATGCCTATGTTCTTGTAGATTACTATTCTATATATACTTGGGTATTCTTTCTAGATCAAAAAAGTGAAGTTTGTCACTATTTTCCAAAATATGAAAAATCTGTAGAAAATATTAGTGGACTTACTTTTAAAACCTTAATAAGTGATCATGGTGATGAATTTAAAAATCAAAACTTTGAATCTCTATGCTCACAACATGTATGAAATCACAAATAATCTTCTCATAGGACTCCATGACATAATGGTATTATAGAAATAAGTAATAGAACCCTTCAATAGATTGCTTGGACTATGCTCAAGAAGTATAACCTACCTATTTATTTTTGGGATGAAGCTGTTAATACAACTTCTTATATTATCAATAGGGTTCTTATTAGATCACTTATAAAGGAAAGTCCATATGATTTGTGGAATGGAATAAAACAAAAGGTTAATTAGTACAAATTATTTGGCTGCAAAGTCTTTATTCTCAACATAAAGGAATGTTTAGACAAATTTGCATCCAAAAGTGATGAAGGAATATTCCTTAATTATTAAAATTTCAAAAATCATATAGGGTGTTCAATAAAAGAACCAAAATTGTGGAAGAATATATACGTGTCAAATTTGATGAAACAAATCCACATGATCTTAATACTTCTTTATAAAACCTTGAGCTTGATCTTTCTAACTTTAATATCAATACATCAACCAAACATTGTAATGGTTTTGTAAAACCTATTGTAGACCCAGAACAGAAGAGTTGTTTGAACCAAAACTTTAATAAGAAAATAAAGTACCAATTTATTTTATCCTTAGATCCATTAGGACTCAGAGACCATCTATTAGATGTTGTAGTTGGAGATCTAGATAGATAAACTCAAACTAGAGCTTCTCTTAGAAACCAGGCTGAACATCAAGCCTTCTTATCATAACTTGAACCTAAAAATATCACTAAATCTATGGATGATGAATTTTGGGTAATGAATATGTAAGTAGATTTGAATTATTTTTAAGGAAATAATGTTTGGGAACTATTAGAAAGACCTAAATACTTTCTAACCATTAGAACTAAGTGGGTGTATCACCCCCGGTTTCAAGTAAGTAACCCTTCATTTATTTATTTTAAGTATATAAAGTGTTTGGGTAAATTTTGGGAGAGTTTGGAAACCTTTTGTAATGTTTTTAGATATTTTATATTGGTGCATGGTTTTTGGAAACTATGAAACTCCTACAAGAAACCGTGCACAGTGAGATAGAGGAAAAGGGGAAGGCACACAAACAGACACACAATTTTTCCAAACCATGCAGTCACCTAGGAGAAACAATGAAAAGTGTGACATTGGACGTTTTCATGGTTGGAGCCTGGTTTTTCTAACAGTGTGGGATAACTGAGTGAGGTCCTACTTGAGATAATGGTTGGAACATGGTTAGCGCATGATTTTTCCTAACTATGTAACTAATTGTGCATGTTTTAAAAATAAGATCCTAAAAAGTTGATCTTGGTTGGGATTAAGTTTTAACCCCTCAATTTTGCTTCAAATCAACCTTAAGTCAAAGCCCGATTCCCTTAGTAAGTCATTATTCATGGTAGTTTCTCTTGTTTTTTCTTTGATCTACTTTCCTCTCTCTCTCAGTTTCTTAGATCTAGTCCACTGTTGATAGATCTAATTTTTTTATGACAATCACAGTTAGATTTGGATTTTTTTATAGGGAAAGATATCTAAGGTGGGTTTTGGAGATTTAACCCATTTTTTTAAGCATTTTTGTGTCATTATTCATTTTCAACATAATTTTTAAGGTAGGTGGATTTAATCTCTACTCCTCTTTCTATAAATAGAAGGATTAATTTCAAATTGATTTTTTGTGTGAAATTGATTGTGAAATTTTTTTGAAATGATTGATGTAAATCCTATTTTGTGATGGTTTATGGAATTGTACAAATTAGGTGTTTTAGTGGAAAGTGAAAATGGTAACTTGATTTTAAAATGATGATTTAAAAATGGTTATTTGGTTTTTATGTATGGAAAAATGTTTTTTAATAAAAGGTTCAGTTTTATTTAAATGGTTTGTTGGAAAAGTGTTTCCAATAAAAGGGTTGGTTTTATTGAAATTGTTTGTTGTCATGGTTTTCAATAAAGGTTTGGTTTTATTGAAATGATTGAATTGGTTTGGAAAAGGTTTTATTAGCACGTGTTTGAATAAAATTGTTAATCATGTATGGATAATGGTTGTAAAGTACCACTATCAAAGTGAAAAATTATGGATGTGAAGTTCCACCATCAATGGTAACACCAAGCTTGCTTGTGTGTGTGGGTGTGTTTGGTTATATGATATGGAACGAGTAAATGAAAATTTAATTATGAAATGGTTGTAATGACTTGTTTGCTTTCTTTCCTTGGAACTTGGTGTCATTTTGAGGTAACTATTTTACTATGGAAATTGTTTATGAAATTGTTTCCAATTATTTTCTATAAATTGTTTTATATAAAAGTTATAACATGTTATATCCTACTGGTGTGAGTAGGGAAGTCATTTGTGGAAAGGCTACTGAGTTTCATTACTCACTCCTAATTTAGCACGTTGGTGCTTTTGCAGATATCATTTATCAGGACATAAGAAAAGCTAAATTGTCACACTTCTTTAGTGGTGCATCATGATACTTGGACCGTTTTGTGGAGTTTGAGAATGAATCATGTTGTAGCTTTGTATTTATGTGGGTTTTTGTTGAGTTTTGTTCATTTTGTATTCCGTTGTACAATTTTATGTTAGTTTTCTATCATTGGGGTACTCTATTTTAGTTTGGTTTTGATATCAATGGTATTTCTTTTAGTTGTTTTAAATTATTATCATGAATCATGTAGATGTTTATTTTGTTATGTGATGTTTTGTTGATTGGTTGTATTTCTTAAAGGTAAAATCTTCCCCCAATTTTAATAAATCCCTTGGCATTTATTTCTAGACTTTGGTGCCTTGGGTATGTCTCTTAAGGAAAAGTAATATGCTTCTGCATTCTCAAGATAATGAGTAGGGGTGGTATGTTACAAGTGGTGTTAGCTTGTTCAGTCATTGACTAACAAGTGGTCATCAGTTATGTCAGTCTTGGAGTTGAAATTCATTCTGGTTTATTCCGAGATTTGGGATGTTATAAATAAGTATGATTGTTTGGACTTGAAATGTATAGCATAAAAATGTATCTAATATTTTTATGATGAACTTAAATTTACCAAGGAGTGGGAACATATGTGTTTTGGATACACTTATATGAATTGGAATCTCATTGTCATGGGTTTATCCAATGAGATGAGCATGACATGCATTAGAGAAATGACTTTCCACTAGGAGTACATATTTCATTTTGAGTAATGATTTATTATTGGGTGTAAAAGTGTTAATTTTTTAAAAAAAATTAATTTGTTTTCAAATGTTAGATTTTTAAAAGGCATGAAATGGTTATTTTGAGAATAGTTTGAATTTCAAAAGTATGGTGAAATTTTCAAAAATTATTGAATATGGAAATGTTGAATTTTGGAAAGCAATTTTGTGATAGTATGATGTGGTGGAATTTGAAATTGTTAAGACTTTAGTTTCTAAAGAGTGGGACTTATGGCATTTCTTGTGTTTATAAAAAATGGAACCTAGTAGGCGTCGTAGAAACCAATCAGAGGAAGCTGCTGAGAATGCGGTTTCACCTGATCCACAGGTGAACCAACAGCTAGTTTAGAGTATATTCAAAGATTTTCAAGTTGTGGATACATGGAATAGGTGGATGAAACAAGACAAGTGAATCACTCCGTCCAATTTCAGAAGAATAATCCACCCATATTTTAGGCTGATTTAGAACTAGAGAAGATGGAGGTGTGGCTAAATAGGATGAATCAAATCTTTGATTTCCTTATCAAACCAGCGAAGATGAAAGTCAAGTTGGAGATGTATATTCAGGAGTATTTTGTATTCCAATGGTGGGATTTAGCAGTTCAAACTAAATTGGACTAAGGACTTTCATGGGAGGATTTTGAAGAATTTTTCAATAAACAATTCTACCCTCATACGTTCAGGATCACAAGACCTATGGATTTATTTAGCTTCAAATAGGAGAAACTCACAGTAATAGATTACACAGCTAAATTCATTAATTTAGTCTATTTTTCAAATGAAGTCATGGTTAGTGCATCCTTAAAGGCATGTATCTTTGAATTAGGGTTGAGGTAGGAGATCCACTTAAAGATTATCATGCTCTATATTACAGATTATACATAGATGGTTAATAGAGAGATGGTGGTATAAAGGTACATATCAAGAGGTATGGGGGTAGGAATTATGTGGATACCTATATTAAACGGTGTGAAGTTTAATACTGGGAACAAGAACAAGATGGACACCTATTTCTAAGGAGGGAGCATGAATCAAGATCATATGGTTGGATCAATAAATTATCCTCCAAGACCCAAGATCAATCTAGGATGTTTCTAATGTGGTTATCTTAGAAATTGAAACAATAATGTACGACACCACCTAGATCATACCACAATTTCAATCAGATGGGGCATCTTCAATGCTATTGTCGTAGTTCTCTGAGGTTGGGTATTCAAGATAGTTCTCCAGTGTCACAGACTTCATATGCTTCGATGGGACAATGGCAGTAGAATACCTCTAATTAGCATAATAGAGCTATCCATAGTGATTTTAGGAATACCATGACTCCTAAGAAGTGGTAATTTCAATAGGGAAACAAATAACAAAGTGTCATGAGAAAGAAATTATATTGAGCTAAGCAGGTTATTTTGGATGATCAGTCTGAACTATTGGCAGTGAGAGGTATGATTATTTTTAATTCTATCCTAATGCAATATTTTTTTGATATGGGTGCACCTCATTAATTTATTGATTCTCATATTATTGATTTGTTGAGTTTAAATGTTGAGATGGTGACTTTGGTGTTGAAACTAAAAACTCCCCTTGGTCAAAGATAATTTCAAGACTTTATGTGTAAATAATGTTCTATAACTGGTGATATAATTGAGATGTGCTTGATATGGATGTCTATGATATAATCCCAGATATCTATTGGTTGAAAATGTTCAAGGATTATATCGACTATTATACCCAATATGTTAGTTTTATGACTAATGATGGCGTTAAGAATCTCTTTTGAGGAGACCAGAATGTAAATGTAGGTGAAAAGGGATTGTTGGAACTAGTAGTTGTAATAATCTCAAACCATTTGGTAGTGTTGACTTTGGAATCGATGTAATATATCAAGAATAGAAGTTTTCTAGCAGTTTTGTATCAGTTTCTGGATGTCTTTCACAAGAATTTCTTAGGGTTTCCACCCATGAGAGAAGTGGATTTTAAGATTTATCTCTTTATAAGGACCAGTCTTATTTCCCTTTCGTCTTACCAAATGACACAACAATAGAATTAAGAGAACTGAAAGTGAAGTTGGAAGAGTTGTAAAGTAAAGGGTTCATTTGGCCTAGCACATCTCAGTGGGCAGCACTAGTCTTGTTTGTCAAAAAGGTGGATGGAACAATTAAAATATACGTGGATTATCATAAACTTAATGAAGTTATGATAAATAATCAGTATCCTATTCCATGTATTGGTGATCTATTTGATCAATTGAGGGGAGCTCAGTGATTATCTAAGATTAACTTGTAATCAGGATATCACTAATTGCGGGATCAGAAGGAGGATTTTCCAAATATAGATTTCAGAAGTAGATATGAACATTAAGAATATGTGGTAATGACCTTCATTATTATTAATTAACTAGAAGTATTTATGGAAATAATGAATGGAATATTCCAAAGGTATCTGAATTCTTTTGTAGTGGTGTTTGTGGGTGACATATTGGTGTATTCAAGGACAATAGTGGAGCATGAGAAACACTTGGTGATAGTGTTGGGAATCTAGAGAGATCATCATTTGTATGAAAAATTATCAAAGTTTGATTTTTGGATACAAGTGGTACGTTTCCTTGGCCATGTAATATCTAAAAAAGGTGTTTCTATGGATAAGGAAAAGATAGAAGCTATTATCTATTAGAAACCACCAAATAATTTCTTTGAGATATGTAGTTTCCTTGGTTTTGCTAATTATTACCAATGATTTTCTCGTGATTTTTCATAACTGGCCTCACCTATGATAGCTTTTACAAGTATTAATGTTCCATTACAATGTAATGATGAATGTAAAAAGTATTTTTAAGATATTAATGTTAACCTTACATTAGAACTAACCATGATTTTTTCAGAATCAAGATAAGGGTGTGTGGTGTATTGTGGTGCTTCAGGATTAGATTTGGGATGTCTTCTCATGCAGGGAGATCATGGTGTTTCTTATGAATCAAGACAGTTATGGTTTCATGAGAATAATTACCCAACACACAATTTGGAGTTAGAAATTTTAGTACATGCTTTTAATACTTGGAATCACTACCTCTTTGGTGATAAATTTACTATGTTTAAGGATCATAAGATCTTAAAACATATTTTATCACAATGGGATTTGAATCTATGACAAAGAAGATGGATTGAGTATCGCAAAATTTTTTAATTTGACTTGATGTATACACTAGGTAAAGGAAATGAAGTGGTGGATGCATTAAGCAAAAATTCATATGCTCAGTTGGAAAAAAGAAGCTTTAGATGAGTGGTAGTTGATGTCATTCCTAGTAGATATGAACTTGGAATGCAAAGACCAAGGTGATGTTTTTGGTTTTTTTCTAATTTTATTAGTTCTTGATTTGGTGGAGATGGTTAAAAAGGCATAAAAGTATGATCCATAATGTGTTTCTATGAGGTCAAAACTTGATGATGGGGAGACCATTGAGGGATAGAAACTGGATGGGAGTTTAGTGTTGTGGTTTAGAAATCATATGGTCGTACTTGTGGATTTTCGGTAATAACTTCTTCATACTTACCACCATTCAAGATGGTATGTTCATCCCGGAATACAGAAGATGTATAAGTCATTGAAAGCACAGTTCTGGAGGGTTAGAATAAAAAGAAAGGTGATTGAGTTTGTTTTGAGATGCTTAACTTATATACAGGTTAAGGTAAAGCATTAGGGACTAGTAAGAATGTTGCAGTATTTACCTATTTTTGTTTATAAATGGGAACAGATAACCATGGATTTTGTAACAAGTCACCCAATAAAGGTTTTAAAACACGATACCGTATGGATGATAGTGGATCGTCTCATGAATTCATACCATTTCATCTCTATTCGTGAACCTCATATGGGAAAGGACTTTTCAAAAAATCTATATCTGAGAAGTGGTAAAGAGGCATGTCATTCCAATTTCAATAGTGTCAGATAGATACTCAAGGTTTATGTATCATTTTTTGAAGTCCTTATAATAAGACCTTGGTACTCAGTTAACTATGAGTATGATGTATAATCCTCAGATAGATGATAAATTTTAAAGGATGATACAAATGTTGGAAGACATGTTGTGTACTTGCGTAATCGATTTTGGTTGCTCATGGGAAGAGCAT
Organism: Viscum album; assembly: GCA_963277665.1. Lineage (NCBI taxonomy): Eukaryota > Viridiplantae > Streptophyta > Magnoliopsida > Santalales > Viscaceae > Viscum > Viscum album. The sequence continues at coordinate 1,885,158,548 of OY728137.1, read as the reverse complement.
GTACCATTAGTGGAGTTATCATATAAAAATAGTTATTTGGCCTCAATACAAGTGGGTACTTTAGAATAATTTTATGATAATACTTGTTGTTCTCCACTTTGTTGGGTGTAAATAGGTGATACTTCACTAGTTGGCACAAGACATATCCAAGAAACAATGGATATGATTCAGTTGATCAGGAAACATATGGATATAGTTCAGAGTTGTCATAAATCGTATGTGGGTCATCATCGATGGTCATTGTCATTCAAGGTGGGTGGTCATGTGTTTTTTAAGATCTCTACAAGTATTAGACATCGTCATTTTTGAAATTAGGGAAAGTTATCTCCTATAAACATAGGCCCTTTTGAGATACTTGAATGGGTTGGTGAGGTGGAATATCAGTTGGCTTTGACACTACGATTCAGTGAGGTGAACAATGTGTTTCATGTATCTCAATTGAAAAAGTATCATACAAATACTAACCATGTGATTCAATGGGATCACGTTGATCTAAAACCGGATGCTTCATTTGTGCACACACCAGGGTAGATTGTTGATAGGAAAGAGAAAGTCTTGTGTGGAAAAAGCATTGGTAAAGTATGAGTTTTGGAGAAACATGGTCAGATTTAGGAAGTGACATGGAAATGGGAGAAGGAGATAAAAGAGAAATGGCCATAATTATTTCATAGCAATGATGGTTTTCTACTTTATGGGTATGGAAATACTAATGGTGGGGAGAATGTAGCACCCCTGGTTTCAAGTAACTCTTTATTTATGTATTTTGAGTATATAAATTGTTTGGGTAAAGTTTTGAAGGGTTTAGAAACCTTTTGGAATATTTTTTAGGATTTTATATAGGTTCAAGGTTTGATCATGGTTTTTGGAAACCGTGAAAATCCTACAAAAAACCGCGAATAGGGAAACAGGAGCTAAGGGGAAGGCACATAGGAAGGCGTACAGTTTGTCCAAACCGTGCATCCGCCTAGGAGAAATTGTGAAAAGTGGTATAGTGTGTTTTTTCAAGGTTGGTGCATGGTTTTCCTAACTGTGTGGGCCAACCATGCGATGTCCTCCTTGATGCAATGTCTAGAGCATGATTTTTTCAAACCGTGTGACTAACTATGCGGGGTTTAAAAACAAGATCTTAAAAAAGTGGATATGGTTCAGGATTAAGTTTTAACTCCTCGTTTTTTCTCCAAATCAATCATAACTCAAGATTCCTTCTACCCAAAGGTATTAGAGGCTTCCCCCATCAAATAAAAAGCAATCTGGAGGGGTTTGTTGGTAAGTTTAAGCCCTATTCCCTTGGTAAGTCATCGTTTATGTTAGTTTTTCTTGGTTTTTCTTAGATATACTTTCCACTCTCTCTTAATTTTTTAGATCTAGTCCATTGTGGATAAATCTGATGTTTTTTATGTCAATAATGGTTTGATTTAGATTTTTTTATAGAGTAAGAGATCTAAGGTGGGTTTTTAGAGATTTAACTTGGTTTTGTGGGTGTTTTTGTTCCATTCTTTGTTTTCACCATAATTCTCGAGGTAGGTGGCTTCAGTCTCGACTCCTCTTTCTAGAACTAGAAGGATTAATTTCAAATTGATTGTTTTGTGTGAAATTGTTGTGAAATTATTAATGTCTTTGTGATGGTTTATGGAATTGTGAAAATTGGGTGTTTTAGTGAAAATTGAAAATTATAACTTGATTTTAAAAAGATGAGTTTGAAATGGTTATTTGGTTTTGATGCATGAAAAATGGATTTTAATAAAAGGGTTGGTTTTATTGAAATAGTTTTTCATTATTTTATCAATAAAGGTTTGGTTTTATTAAAATGATTGAATTGGTTTGAAAAAGTTTTTATTGGCATGTGGTTGGATTAAATGGTTAAGAAAGGATGGAATGGATGGATAATGGTTATGAAGTACCACCATAAAAGGGATGGGTTATGGACGTGAAGTTCCACCATCAATGGTAACACCAAGATTTTGTGTGTGTGGGTGTGTTTAGTTGTGTGATATTGAATGGGTAAATGACAATTTAATTATAAAATGGTTATAATTACTTGTTTGGTTGCTTTCCTTGTAACTTGGTGTCATTTTGAGGTAACTATTTTTTCTATGGAAATTGTTTATGAAATTGTTTCCAATTTTTTTATATAAATTTTTTATATAAAATTGCTAACATGTTCTATCCTAGTGGCATGAGTTAGAAAGTCATTTGGGGAAAGACACTGAGTTTCATTACTCACCCCTTCTTCGGCACTTTGTTGCTTTTTCATATATTGTTTATTGGGCCACAGGTAAAGGTAAAGTATCACACTTCTTTAGTGGTGCATCATGATACTTGGGCTATTTTGTGGAGTTTGAGATTTGGATTTATGTGGGTTTTCGTTGAGTTCTATTTTATTTTTCTTCCATTGTACACTTTGATGTTAGTTTTCTTCCATTGTGGGACTCTATTTCAGTTTGGTTTTGATATCAATGGTATTTCTTTGAGTTTTTTTACATTTTTATCATGCATCATGTAGTGGTTTATTTTGATATGGAATATTTGGTTTAGTGGTTTTATTTATTAAGGAGAAAATTATCCCCCAATTGTAATGAATCTCTAATAACTTATTTCCAGCCTTTGGCACCTTGGGGATGCCTCTTAAGGCCAAGTAATGTCTTTCCACCTTCTCAAGACAATGAGGAGGGGTGGGATGTTACAGTGGGTTTTTAGAAACAAGGTTGATGAGTCTATCACAATAATTAGAAATAAAATTTGTAACATCCATGAATTATTTTAAAGGTATATTTCATGTACTTTCTATTCTTTCTTTGTTTGCGGGGGTTTCTCATGAATTTTTAGAGAAAACGGTGGTTTCTTCAAGATTTGGGCCAAACCATGATCTCACTTCCAATTTTAAGAAAAAATATTGTTTCTTTCATAAATCCTTCATTTTTCATCATTTTTCACCCATTCCACTACCCTATTGGCATCCCATGACCTTTTAAACCCACAATAGCCATCTAGAACCCTTAGGAATTCATAATCATGGTGTATTTGGGTGATTTATTCAGGCATCGGGCCAACCCATGAGCCCATTTCCAGATTTAAGTAAATAATTTATTCCTTTTATATCTTATTAATTTTTTAACATTTTTCAGTAATTATACCTCTCACTCGAGACCAAAAACCCTAGGCGCACTCCCATGTTCTATTTTACCTCTTTGGAACTCATATTCATCATGGATTAGGGAGAATTTTCTCAAGGTTTCTCAAATCTTCTATATTTTAAAAGGGGTTTTTTTATTCATAAATCATTATTTTTTTACTCTTTTTCCCCTATTTCAGTCCCCACTCGACCTTCTCATCCTTATTCAAACCTAACTTTTAATTTTGGCTGCTTGGAGATTCAACTATTGGTGTGTTTGGGGTGATTTCTTCAAATCTTATCAAGTAAGTTAATTCCTCTCTTATTTCTTCCAATTCCTTAGGGTTTCTCCCCTCCTTAAAGTTCCAAATTTCCAGAAACTAGGGATTCATACCTAGGGTTTGTTTTTGAGTTTCTTGGTCTAATATTGTAGTTTTAGGTTTGTTTTCACTACCTTGTTGTGTGGCGGTGGTGCGGTTGAAGTTCCACACAAGGATTTGAGGGTTTTGACATTCTTAGTAGGTGATTCCATGTGTAAGCATTGTAGAATGAGTTATCTTTATAGATTTTTTTTATGTTTCTCTTTCATTTTTTTTGGTGAAAACTATTTTTGTATCATTTGTTAGGTGGGTAATTCTTTACGTGCCAATTTTGTGTGAAAATGGGTGTTTTACATGTGCATTCCATGTTGTACCAATTGGTGTTGTTTATTAATTCATGGAATGGATTTGTAAAAATGTTTTAGTGCTTTCAATTCTGGTTTGGTGTAATATTGTTATGAATTTGGTTTTAAAATAGGGGTTTAAATGGATTTTTTGCAGAAAGTATTTTTATAACTTTTTATATTGTTTTATCGAAATTCTAAGTGTTTATTTGAGTTATAAGAATAGTGAAAATCATGTTTAGCTACTATTTTGAGTTTGTATGACCAGAACTAGTGTTTTTATGTGTAAATTCTATTTGGAATCATGTGTAACTTGTTTGATCACAAAGAGGGAAACCCGGGTATCTAGGTGGGCAGACATGTACTAGTACGCTAATGATTCGGAGTGGTTTTTCCCCTATTTCACTTAGAAAGTTTGATATTTAAAACACTAAAAACTATAATGGTGGTTATTGGGGACCACTAGGTTATGGATATGTTCCCTACTATTGTATCGTGCTTGAGAATAGTTATTTTTATGGTTACTTTCACATCGAGATACGAGGTACCTAGGGCTCACAACTAACTAGTGCCTAGGGGTATTCACGTGTTTAGTGCTCATTTACTATTTGGTATTTATATTTGGATCATGGTGCATTTGGATGGTAAATTAAGTAGCTTGAATTTTTTATTTAAATGTTTTTATTCCTTAATGTTACCCCTTGAAAACTATTTTCATTTAAAGGTTGCAACCTTTAGAAATTATTGCTATCATTTCTTGTTTACAACACTTACAATATTTTTATCTATGATGTTGGTCACATGGAATATTTGGATGGTATCCTATTGGTATTAGGATCACACCCTACTTACACCTTCGGGTGTAATTAGACTTGATTATGTTTGAAATGGGTAAGGGTAAGGCCTTTGGAGACAACGGTTCGGGTTGTTAGTTGCTTCCATGGTGCGGTGTTGTGGAGATGGATCATGGGTGATAACCCCTTGGAATGTGGTGGTCTTTGGGTTTTTTTCTACTACTTTTTAGTTTTGGACCTCTTTTTTCATGTTAAAAACCTTTTATTCATCTTTAAATTTTAGTTAAGGCTTGTTTGGCATGAATTTTCAGATTGGGTTTATTCTTAATTTTTTATTGTTTTATGTATCCTAACTCAGGTAAACCATTCCCAAACAATTTTTTATGATACCTTAGCACTTATGATAGACCGTGGGGATAGGGAACGTCCTTTGGGATTTGACACAGGCCGAGTCGGGTGCCGGTTTCGATGGAGACTGAATTCAGTTTGTGAAAAAATGGTATTAAAGGAGGTTAATCTGTTGGGTTATATTATTATTCTGAGATGAGTCTGGTTAGAAAAGATCTAGGACTGTTGGGACTCTGAGTTATGAATATGAGTAGGGTGCATGTCATATACCTCTCATGACAGACCTCAAGTCACCATGTGATGTCAGTATTATTTTTTTGACTTCTATTCGTAGTGGGATGTGCAGGCTGCAAACTGCACGTGGACATTGGGTGGGAGTGAAGTAGTTTATTTTATTGTTGTGATGAGTTTTATTCATTTATATTTGATACTATTTATGAAATTTCTCAGGATTTTCATAATAATGTTATCTTTTTTGATTGTTTATTTTTGTAGCAACATGCTTCCAAAGAAATCTCTCATGCCACAAGAGGAAGCTGGAGACAGTTCTCCCTCACCACTTGATTAGAGGTTCATAGAAGCTCTAGTTCGGGTTTTCCAGGCCCTAGGAGTGAATTAGTTATTTATTTTAATGTTGTGATGAGTTTAATTCATTTATATTTGATACTATTGTTGAAATTTATCAGGATTTTCATACTAATGTTCTATTTTGTGATTGTTTATTTTTGTATAAACATGCCTCCTAAGAAATATCTCATGTTAAGGGAGGAAGGTGGAGATAGTTTTCCCTCACCAATTGATTAGAGGTTTGTAGAAGTTGTATTTAGGCCTGTCTAGGACCTAGGATAGGGATTGGATCTTACTCCTACTCCATCCAGAGGAGATGAGTCTGGTCCAAGGAAGGGAAATTCCCAAGAGTTTCTGAAAAATAATCCTCCCACTTTCTGAGGTAGCATAGAACCCCAGGAAGCATAGGAATTGATTAAGAATATTGAGAACTTGTTCGAGTTCCTTGATACACTTGAGGAGGTCAGGATGAAATTTTCCTCCTTCCTGTTAGAGGGTCCCAGCCTCAGGTGGTTAGAATCAGTGCTTCAAGATGGAAAGCACAAGAAGATGAGCTGGAAGGACTTCAAGGTCACTTTCAACGACCACTAATGTCCTGAACTATTGGCTTATTCCAGGTCCTGAGAGTTTATGGAACTTGTCTAGGGGGACCAGTCAGTGATGGATTATGAAAACTTCTTCGCTTATTTGGTCTGTTACACACCTGAAATGGTCTCCAATGAGCATATAAAGGCCCAAAAGTTTGGGAGGGTTTTGTAGCCATAGATCTATTCTCAGGTATTTCTGTTTAAGATGAAAACCTATATGGAAGTGGTTGATTGAGATTGTATGGTAAAGATTGAACGCAAGGGGAAGTATGGTCTCTCTAGGCCAGTATCAGTGATGAGAAGTGGTAGTTAATTGGAGAAAAAAAGGAAGTATAGGGTACATCTGACCAATATTCACATCTTCTATGAAGCCCTATTATCAGTGTGGAGGAATGGAAAACTTGAAGTGCTTTTAAAGGATATAATTCCCACTTCAGAGTGGTCTAGGATTAGTGGCTTCCAAAGGAGTGTCACATCAGTTAGATCCATCGAGGATGGGGGGATCTCGATTTTTTAGTTGTGGCAGTAGGGCTAGATCATCTTTTGGGAAGAGCCATTTCAATGCATTGACATAGGCAAGCATCCATTATCATGTAGAGATGAGGCATCTTCATGATGTGGAGCAAGCACCAGTGGGATTGGATGTAGGGCCATCGACTGTCTGAGGTACCGTTTTGATTGAATCTTCTTTCGCTACTGCCCTTTTCAATATTGGTGCTTCTGTTTCATTTATCTATTCCTGTATAATGATCACGCTGAATTTTCCAACCAATCTTTTTTATTTCATGATGGATTTTGTGACGCTGTTTGGAAAGAAAAAGGATCAGGGTCTCAGGTTCCCATCGTGTTCACTTTCCGTGTTAGGGGTTGAGATGGAGTGGTACCTCCTAGTCTTAGATATGGATCTATTTGACATAATACTTGGCATGTATTGGATTTTACACTTTCAAGCGCACATAGATTTCTATAGGTGGTGGGTGAGTTTCACATCACCTGATGAAAATCCTCATATTTTTCATGGGGAATGGGATCCTCAGTCGGGTTGTGCAAGACGTCCACTCCCAGAGTTGGGAAATCTTGTCTTTCGGTTGTCATCACTTGCACTAGAGGATGATGTTCATGATCTTGAGGGTGGGTTACCCCATGCAGTGGATGAGTTCTTAGAGGTATTTCTAGATGATTTTTCATGCTTTCCCCCAGAGTGGGATGTGGAGTTCTCGATCGATTTGGAGTTGGGAACACAGCTGATATCTCTTCCCTCGTATCTTATAGTTCCCACAGAGATGAGGAAATTATAGGTACAGTTAGAAAATTTAGGATCTGAAGGATTCATTTTCCCAAGAATCTCTCCTTGGGATACTCCTATTTTGTTTCTGAATAAGGATGATGGATCCCTCAGGTTGTGTATTGATTACCAGAAGCTAAACAAGGTAACCATCAAAAAAAATATCCTTTGGCCTGAATAAATAACTTTTTTGTTTAGTTGAAGGGGGAAAAGTGGTTTTATAAAATAGAATTGTGTTTGGGTTACCACCATCTCAGGGTAAAAGAGCCAGATATCCTAAATACATTCTTCTGAAGCATGTACAGCCACATTGAGTACTTGGTCATGCCCTTCAGATTGACTAATTCTCTAGAGGTATTTATGGAACTCATGAATAGGGTGTTCCACCAGTATATCGGCTCTTTTTTTGTATTCATGGATGACATCCTAGTTTACTCTAGATATGAGGAGGATCATAAGAATCATTTGAGGATCATGTTGGGAACTTTACAGGATCACTAAATTTATGAAAAGTTGTCTAAGTTCACCTTCTAGATCAGGGAGGTGAATTTTCTGGGGCATGTGATCTCAGATTAGGGAGTTTTGGTGGATCTCGATAAGATTAGTGCAGTGATGTCATGGGAGCAGTCGAAGAATGTGTTTGAGATCAGGATTTTTCTCATCTTGGCAAGATATTATAGGCTGTTTTTTTGGGGTTTCTCTCAGTTTTCTTCTCCCATGATCACACTCGCCCAAAAGGGTGTGAAGTTTGTTTGGGGCCCAGAATGTCAAGAATCCTTTGAGGAGTTGAAGAGGTGGTTGGATACCACCATTTTGTTGATCTTGATAGAATATGAAAAGGGTTATATAGTGTATTGTGATGCTTTAGGTATAGGTATTGTGTGTGTTCTTATGTAGGATGATCACGTGGTGGCGTATGGCTCCCACCAACTCTGACCACATGAAAATAATTACCCAACCCATGACTTGGATCTAGTAGCAGTGATGCTTTCTTTGAAGACTTGGCATCACTATCTATTTTGGTAGAAGTTTGTGGTCTATTTTGATCACAATATCTTAGCCTACATATTCTCATAGAAGGATATTAACCTAAGGCAGCGGTGTTGGATCGAGTACATGAAGGGGTTCAACTTTGATATCGTTACACCCTGGGGAAGGGTAACGTGGTGGCTGATGCCTTGAGAAGAAGAGTATCAATGTAGGCTTTGAGGAATTCCAATGATGAGTATACTCTGATGGGGCTCTTTTCTCATATGCATGTGGAGACCAAGGAGCACAGTAGAGGTAGCGTTCAGTTGGACCCTTCTCTTGTAGAGATAATTCAGTGGGATCATCCCAGTAATGAGCTATGTCAGTGGTCGAAGTAGTTTTTTCATGGTGGTGATATGTCTTATGATTGTTCTTTGTTCCCCGAGTGTATCTTGTGCTTCAAGGGCCGCTTAGTGGTGCCTTTGTCTTTATGGAAGGTGGAGATGTAGGATATCCATCAGTCTCAGTGGGTTATCCATCCTAGTTCCACCAAGATGTATTATGATGTTCATCTCTAGTTCTGGTGGCCAGACATGAGATGGAACATAGCTGACTTCATATCGAGATGTTATACTTGTCTGCAGGTGAAAGCATAGAATCAAAGGCCCTCTAGTTTGCTTCATCTGTTACCCATTCCTACCTAGAATTGGGATGAGGTTTCTATGGATTTCATAGTTGTATTGCCTTGTACACCTTGAGGAAAGAATGTTATCTTGGTGGTGATTGATCGCCTGACAAAATTAGCCCATTTCATTTGGATCAAATATTTGATCAAAGATGAGGAATTGGGATGGTTTTATGTTGGTGAGTCATTTCACCGAAGGTATATTTTCAGTGTCCCAAATTATATTTACCCTAACAAGTATAGCACCAGTAAGTGGTCGATCCACAGGAAACTAAGAGGTTATTTTATCTTTCTTAACTTAGTTTTTATTTTTGTTTTAAGTGATTTTTTCTAAATTTATAGTCAATTTCTGTTGGTTGTTTGGGTACAAAAATAACAATTGGTTTTTAAGCTTCTTTAAACAGATTAATTTTTGAAATGAAAGTGAATACAAGAAAATCTGATTTTTATGAAAATAAAGATAGAAATGCGTTGGGGTTATGGATTTGTGATAAGTTGAATATTAAATCAAATTGCTTATGAGGTTGTGTTTTTCACAATAACCCAACTCTTTGGGTTTAATTTGTAGTAAAGTTTCCTTGGTCTAGTAAAATTTAAATTTAGAGCTGAAGAAACTAACTCCTTGGTCTGGTAGTTAGTGTTTAACAGATCTTTATTTGGCTTAGTCCATTTTGAGCCGATGGACACTTCCAATGGTCATGGAGTTATTTGTCATTACTCTTCTTTTGAATCCCTGAAAATTCTACCCTTGGTCTGGTACAGAATTTTCAATGATAATATGAAGTGAATTAAGAAGAATAAGAAGAGATTATTAAGACAAACACATTCAGAGCAACTTAATTCAAATTACAACTCATCAGCTTCCACAACCCCGATACACTAGGTGTTTAGTTACACATATTGAAAATGATAAACACAAAACTATTGATACCTGATGAAATTATGCTTGGAACTTTTAAAAAGGAATGATTCTTCGGTAGACGAAAGAACGGTGGTAGTACGATGGCAGAGCATCAATACTTCGAGACTTCAACCTTTCCTCTCTAATTTCTCTCCACCCCACTCTCCCATGTCCGAAGGCCAAGGCCTCATTTTATATAAAAAATAAGTACATGGTATGTGGCAAAAGTACACGTTGTGTACTTTTGTCAACGTGCTTTTGCCTCCGTTTTCTCCACTGGTAGGCGGTCTAACACGCCGTATTTAACTTGGAACATGGTGACGCCTGGTAGGTGAATGTACACGGCATGTAGCACTACCATACATGGTATGTATTCTCAAAATTCATCCACCAACCACTTCTAGAAATTCATACATGTCATGTAGAAATGGCACACAGCATGTCTCCTTCAGCCATCCACATGGGTGTGTAGACTCTTTTCAGCCACCAACAACTTCTAGAATGGTATACACGGCGTGTAGAAATGGAACACGGTGTGTCCCGGCTTCTGGTTACATGGGAATGTACTTGTCCTGGTCAACCCATGTCTGAGATTGAAATTACACGGTGTGTATATAAGTACACGTCGTTTAGTTGGAAATTTTTGCTCGGTTCTCCTCCGTTTTGTGCATTTGGCCATAAATCTTCTGAAAATGAACAAGATCACCAAAATCAAAGTATTTTTACACTAATTAGTAGGTAATTTCTGAAAACTTGTTCTTATTTTTCAATAGAGTATATGAAAATGTATACAAAAATCAGGTGCATAAAACTCCCCCATACTTAGTCATTTTCTTGCCCTCAAGAAAATCTCAACATATAATTAAAAGAGTCTATATTATAAGGAAGGAATTCAGTTAATCATAAATGTAAATAATAAGTTATAGGATAAAATTTAGAAAATAATAAAAAATAGCTTCAATTTAGGAAATATTCTAATCATTCCTCATATATAATTCAATTAACTACTTTCATCCTCTTTTAGCACATGTTTCAAACTTTCAAAAATAAGCAAGCCACTTGATGATTTACCTCACCAATAAAATACTCAACACTCAAGATAATTTTAATCAATGTTATTCCCATTAAAAGATATATACACTCCATCCATAGGTTTGTAAGAAATCTAGTTCTCCACTTTAGAAAATTTGATTTACAAAAATCATGAGGGCTTTTCAATAAGAATCAGATGTTTCTGTGGATAAAGGTTAGTAGGTAAAGATGTGAAAATAACTCTGAGGCTTGAAATAGGAGGCTAAATTCTTTAAATAATAATGCATGATATTCAAAAATTATCTTCATTGTAAAAAATTCCTCCATAAACTTTATCATAGAATCTCATCACCACCATTCCCTTAGTTGAGTAGGTAGGGTTCACAAACCAATAAGTGAGTACAAGGCCCCTTTGTTTGTACCATTTTTTTCAAAAAAAGGGGGCCTCTATAATTTCCATGAATAGAGGTTTGGAACCCTTTCTTCCCCAGATGATCAAGAGGCTCTCCCCCATACTTAATTTCTTGACAATTCACGAAATTATGCCATGAGTCGCCAATCCCTTTTTTTGAGCTCAAATGAATAATCATAAAAAATCATAAAATAATTAGGGTAGGAAGGAAAATGGGCTTGTATTATGGCTTCCTATAAAGGCTATTCATGGTCTCTAAGGGCTTAAAAAGGATAAAATGTAGGGTAGGTATCAAGATAAAGATATTTAAACAATCTAATTCCTTAGTCATTTTAATGTAACTCAAAAATTCCACATGTTTTGAAAAGAAAACTTGCAAATTCTGGTAGTTATGTATATTCTAAGAATCTCTCAAGAAAGAGGTTATTATAAAGAATATGAAAAAGGGTTTAGAATACCTCTCAGGAGTGGGAAAAACAAATAAAGAGACAATCAGGTCATGAATTGCAAATAATTGATTAGTATAATTTATGTAATTATATAAGGATTACAAGTTGTAATTATATTATATCAATAATCATTTTAAAATACCTAATAACAAAAATGAACATACAATTTTTTTTAAAAAATTCCCACTTTCAGCTTATTATATAAAAATATTATTAACAAAAATTGTCCTCACATATTAAAATATATCTTCTAATAATGATGTATCCTAGAATCTGAAAAGGGAAAAGACTAAATAGGGTGAGAGACGACCCCCCATACTTAAAATTGCATGTGGTCCACCAAGTGCCAAAAAAGAGGAACAAGGGAGGGTGGGGACAGAATAGTGGACCAGACTGAGGGGAAGTAAGGAAAGAAGTAAACATAAGAAAGAAAAGTAATCAATGGAAAAAAGAATATTCCCCTCGTGTCTAGGCATAAGAAAATAGAATGTGATGTAAAAGTGCATCCCAAAACATGCCAAAGTACCTGTGAGGGGGAAATAAAGAGAACACTGCAAGCATGCATAACAAACACAGGATCAAGATATCACAAATATATATATACAATAAATAGCATGTGTCCTAAAACTAGTCAGGGGGTTTTCTTAGAAGAGGCATCATCCAGTACAGAACCAGCCAGTAGAGATGGCTCAAAAGCCGTGGAAGCAGGAGGCTCGAACTCTTCATCTGGAAGGGAAGCCGAAGAAGTAGGAGTTTTGGTTGTTGGACTCAGAATACGAGGCTCTACAGTACTCCCTGGACTAGAAACAGCGGTGGAGGCAGTAGTAGAAGCAGTTGGTCCCACATTAGATAGTAGAATGGAATCCATGGCCATCATAGTAAAGGGCGGTGGAGCTATAGAAAAAGGCCCAGGAACCGAGGAAAAGGCAGGCGGTAGTGGAAGGGGAATACCAAGATGCTGAAGAATAAGACCCAACATCTGCTCCAAGCAGTCCTAGTGGCTGGCGATACGAACCAACTGTTGCTCCATCATATCGAGGCGGAGTGAAAGGGAGAGACCGACCGAGGGAGCGGGGCCAGGGGGTAGGTGGTGGTATAAAAAAAGTAAGGCTATAAGAGGTGGGGTCAGTATAAGGGGGTGTGGTGGAGAATCTGGTGGGGGTGGGGAAGGAGGTGGTAGTGCATAGACAGGTGGTGTAGGAGGGTCAGCAGGTGGGTGGGCTGGAGCCTGGGCAATGACGTAGGCACCCCCTACTTCCGAACCAATACCATGCGAATAAGCATGAGATAGTCCATCTGCTGATGGGAACCTAACAAGTCATGAGGTAGATAAGGATCAAAGACTCTGAGATGGTGGGAAAGGTGGGTGGCATAAAACCTATTGTCCAGGTTGCCCTGATGGCCGGTAAACATGGCATGGAAGTAGGAGGCGGATAGGTAAGGGAGGTATGGGTAGTCCTGCCGAATGACACAGGTAAGAAGATCAATGTCACGACCGGTCATGACCCTCATATCCTCATGGCGGGGGAAAATAATGGCTCTAAAGAACCAGTGGGTGAAACGAAGGATGGGGTCAGTGATTAGGGTACTCTTCTTCGAGGTAGGGGTGTAGCGGTGGTCAAGCCCAGCAATCTCCCGCCACACCGCCACAAGATCAGAGCGCTCAGGCCTAGTCAGGGTAGAAACAGGGGGTGGGGTGATAGGATGGGGGTAGAAACTTCACCCTCGTCTGAACTCGGTCATGGTGAGGGAAAAGCATCGACCGCCCAGCCAGAACTGAACCATGGGTACCGCATCACCAGGTGTCTCCCGGTACTCAGCTTCATCGAACTCGAATGAGACAGTGAACTCCAAAAATAAATCGTGGAATATAGGATTGATAACCTAGAAAATAGTGAGCAGTGGAGTATGTCCAAGGAGATCCTATAACTCTCCCCAGATGCCTAGCTGCTGAGGAACACTACTGTCGAGGTAGCGGCCACTCAATGAAATTGGACAGCGATAGAAGCGTTGAACCCTGACATGTGCCAGATCGGTGACCGGGAACACCATGCAAGGGTAGGGAACACCTGAAGGTCCCGGCCCAGGTGGAGGTGCAGTAGCAGGAGCTGGCTCTGGGGTGGATCCACTGAAGTAGACGGATGCCCACTAGATGAATCGGTCAATGTGGGGCCAGCAGCTATCGAATGGGGCACAGGAAGTGCGGCAACTGGTAGAGAAGAAATGTTGGTGCTCATAAGCTTGGTATGGGGTGGTGGAGTTGCAGTGCTACTAGAACCAGCCTCCACTGAGGTAGTGGGTGGTTAAAGGATGGCCAATGGAGGGAGCTCATATACCGAAGTGGCTATGATGGGCTGCGTCGCAGGCCGGAGTCAAATCTGACGATAAATGGGCCTCTCACCCTCAGTGGTGGAGGCAGGCCACTTTCTACGGGAAGGATCTCGGTTTTCCATAACCTAAAAGAGAAATAAAAACCAAAAAAATAAAAATAAAATAAAATAAAACAAATAAAATGTGAGAAAACTGAAAAATAAAAGTATACGACGTGTACATCCATAGTACACAGCGTGTAGTGGAAGCCTGGTATCATCTTGTGTTCTCTAGATAAACACGCCGAGGGAGAAGAAGATAGACCATGTAAGGGTACACGGTGTGTAGTGAGTATACACTCCATGTTAATGAAAAGTAGACATGGTCATGTATGAGTAAAGACATGACCACATTTTTTAACAGTTCTAATCATAAAGGACACGCCGTGTATGATTCTGACATGGTGTGTATATGAGCAGAGGAACATGGCCATGTAGAGGGCTAGGCATGGGCTGGCCAAAAAAAATGGTAGACATGGCATGTACCGAACACACACGCCATGTATATAAACATGGGGTGTGAGGCCGTGTTAAGTGCTACACATGGAGGGGCCAAAAGAAATGACATACACTGCATGTACCGACCACACATGTCATGTACGTAAAAATGGTGTGTAAGGCCATGTGCAAAGGAACTCGAGCACGATCGGGGCTGGTACACAGTGTTTATCAAACATACACACCATATATATTCAAATTGCAAATCATTCCATGTGTGGCTGTGTACAAAAGTACACGGCGTGTGTTCTTCATTTCGTGGTCATGTATCGTGGAATCCAAACGGTCGGCAGATCCCAAAACACCCTAAATGCTTCTAATAACTTTAAATAGTGTGTGTAGAAGGGCGTACCTTGACTGATGATCGCAATTAAAGAGAAATTAGAACCCAAAATGAACCAAATCGAAGGATCTGGAAGTGAGGAGGTTGGGTGTCGTTCGGGAGAAGAAGCGGGAAGAGGGGGAGTTCCCCACGACACGGCATGAAGCCAAGTGGTCGTGACTTATATAGCTGAGGTACACGGTGTGTACATCTGGACTACATGCCTAGTATCTCGAATTTTTTTTATTACATATATATATATATATATATATAATTATTATAGTAAACTATATAATAATTAATATTAATAAAAAATAATAAAAATGGATATATATATATATATACAAAATTTAAAAATAAAACTATACACATAATGTGGTGGGATAATACACATCGTGTGTTTAAAAATTTTAAAAAGAGAAGTACAACCTTTGGTCTGGTGCTTGGGGCAAGGTTCGAACCAGCGATCAGTCATTCCGAATGGAAGCCCTCAATCACTGGAGCGAAGGTTTTACTACTACCCATATTTATTATTTATATACATTTAATATATACAGTCTATACACACGGGAAGAAATAAATGCACGGCGTGTGGTTTTTAATTATACAATAAGGGGATGAAGCAGGGATATTAGTCGAGTTCGAACTCGGGTCTTTTGGAACCAGGGATGAGACTTTGCCAATCTGCCAACTTCATCCTCATGAATTACTTTATATGGAAAAGTTTTAAATTTAGTAAGAAAAAATATGTCACACACAATGTATATTGAAAGACACGTTTTGTGGTTTTATTAAAAGGGTAAGTGATGGAAATGGGGCTGTTGTCAGGATTTGAACATGGGTCTTTTGGAGCCAGTTTACGATCTTGTCCAACCTATCCATCCCCACCATGGGTTTTCTTATAAGATAACATATATATATATATATATATATGAAATTTACTACACATGTCGTGTAAGAAAATATAAAAAGGATGAACCCCGTGTCGAAGGTAGGTCGGGAGGATTCGAACTGGTGACGGCTCAAATAAACTCCAGTGACCTTACCATCGGCACCGGCATCATCCCTATTTATTTATTAGTTAAACTATATTTTTTTAATAGTTATAAAATAAATTAAAAGGAAAAGTACACATTGTGTATATAGAGAGGACACGGCGTGTATTCTCTGGGTTGCCTCCCAGGAAGCGCCTTTTTTTTAGGTCATTGGCTCGACCTACTTACCTTTGCTTACCTGAGCTGTATAGTGGAAAATGTTCTCATTGTGTCGTCTATGTGATGGTAAGACTTCAACCGTTTCCCGTTCACTTTGAATGGTTGACCATCCTCTCCAAAAATTTCCACCACTCCATGATGGAATACGCGTATGACTTGGAATGGTCTTGACCATCGTGACTTTAACTTTCCTGTAAATAAGTGGAGACGAGAGTTAAAGAGAAGTACCTGATCACTAGGTTGGAAATATTTTCATGAAATTATCCAATCGTGAATAGATCTCGTCTTCTCTTTGTAAATCTTGGCATTTTTGTATGCCTCTAATCTAATTTCATCAAGTTTCGACAGTTGGAACTTTTCTCTTTAGCTGCCCTCAGATCCGAATTCAGGGCCTTGAAGGCCCAGTAGGCTTTGTGTTACAATTCCACTGGCATATGGCATGAATTGTCATAGATGAGGCGGAATGGGGACATTCCTAGTGGTGTTTTGAAAGCAGTCTAATATGCCCACAAAGCATCATCTAACTTCTTGGACCAGTCTTTCCTCAAAGTGTTTACTGTTTTCTCTAGGATATTCTTGAGCTCATGGTTGGAGAGATCCACTTTTCTACTATATTGGGGATGATATGGTGTCCCCATCTGATGTTTTACTCCATAATTCGATAGTATTCCTCTCATCAGTGAGTTGTCTAAGTGGGTCCCTCTATCGTTGATCAGTACTCGTGGAACTCCAAACCTCCTAAAAATATTTTTATTTAAAAATCCCATGACTACCTTGGTTGTGTCGTGTGCTGTAGTGGTGGCTTCCACCCACTTGGAGACGTAGTCAACACAGACCAAGATGTAAGTGTTCCCAAAATATGGGGGAAAGGGACCCATCGAAAATCTCAACCTCCAGGATTGGTTGCTGGGGCATCTCAGCTCCATTTCCCACATTACCGGTCCTCTGGCACCGATCGCAACAGGAAATAAAGGCCTGAGCATATTTATGCATGGTGGGCCCGAAAAACCCAGACTGCATGATCTTTACTATCATATGGTCAAGCCCATGATGTCCCCCAACTGGTGAGGCATGACAGAACTCCAGGACACCGTGAAATTCAGGCTCAGGAATGCAATGGTGGATTACCCCATCGCCACAAGATTGGAATAGCAGATTATCTCCCCAGAATTACCTCTTCACATCAGAGAAAAATCTCTTCCTTTGTTGGAAGGAGAGGGCGGGGTAAACGACACCTGTAACCAGAAAATTAGAAATATCATCATACCATGGTCTGGGTGTTTCGTTGACTGAAAAGAGGTGTTCATCACTGAAATCCTCCCTAATATCCCAATCTTCCTCCTTCTCTAAATGAGGTAGCTCGAGCCGGGAGATATGGTCAGCAACAACTTTCTCACTCCCTTTCTTATCTCAGATCTACAGATCAAATTCTTGTAAGAGGATTACCCAGCGGATCAATTGGGGCTTCGCATATTTCTTGTTTATTAGGTACTTTAGTGATGCATGGTCGGTATAAACAATAACTTTAGAAAACACTAAATAAGAACGGAACCTGTCAAATGTGAAAACCACTGCAAGCATCTCCTTCTCTGTGGTGGTGTAGTTGATCTGAGCCTTATTGAGCATTTTTCTAGCATAATATATAGGTTGGAAAATCTGATCAAGCCACTGTCCCAAGACTGCTCCCACTGAATAGTCACTGGCATCACACATCACCTTAAATTGTTCCTCCCAGTTAGGAGAAATCATCACCAGAGCTTCCACCAGACGCTGCTTCAGATGATCAAAATCTATGGTGCATGTCTCATTAAACTCAAATATGAAATCCTTGGTTAGAATATTGGTGAGGGGATGGGCTATTTTGGAGAAGTCACAGACAAACCACCTGTAGAACCCGGCATTCCCTAGGAAGCTACGGATGGCTCTGACAGAAGTCGGAATAGGTAGTCATGAAATGACTTCTATCTTTTTTGGTTCCACCTCTATCCCCTTTGCTGAGATTCTGTAGCCAAGGAAGATGCCACTTTGCACTATAAAATGAAACTTTTCCCAGTTCAAAACTAGGTTAGTGTTATCACAACATTCCAAAACTAGCTCTAGGTGTCGTAAACAAGTGGAGAATGATTTCCCGTAAACAGAAAAATCATCCATAGATACCTCCAGGATTTGTTCCTCCATGTCTTGGAATATAGCCAGCATGCAGCGCTAGAAGGTGGTGGGGGCATTGCACATGCCAAAAGACATCCTCCAGTAAGAAAATGTACCGTAGGGGCAAGTGAATGAGCTCTTCTCCTGATCCTCTAGAGCAATGGAAATCTGGTTATAGCCTGAATAACCATTGAGGAAGCAATAGAAGTTGTGCCTTGCAAGTCTCTCCATCATTTGATCAATGAATGGTAGGGGGAAATGATCCTTCCTTGTGGCATCGTTTAGCTTTCAGTAATCCTCACAAACTCTCCATCCTGTGACAGTGCGTGTAGGGAGGAGCTCGTTCTTTTCATTTGACATTACAGTGATACCCCCCTTTTGGGTACCATTTAGAGGGGACTCACCCAAGGACTATCCAAGATGGGATAGATGATGGCAACATCCAACAATTTAATCACCTCTTTTTTTACAACTTCCTTCATGGGAGGATTCAGGCACCGCTGTGGTTGTTGTGATTTCTTGGAACCTTCTTCAAGTAGCACCTTGTGGGTGAAAATGGTAGGTCTAATGCCCTTTAAATCAGTGATTGTCCACCCAATAGTGTGCATCCGTTGTTTCACAACCTATAGAAGTGAATCTTCCTGCTCCTGTGATAGTTCTACGTTAAGTATGACAGGAAAAGTTTGATTGGGTCCCAAATACCCATACTTTAGAGAAGATGGAAGAGGTTTTAGTTCGAGTTCAGGTGCCTTCAAAATTAAAGGTACAAGTGGTTGCACCTTTCCCATTTTAGACAACCAGGAATAACCGTACATTGCCAATAGTGTCTGCCCTGGACTTCTAGGAATTACAAGTCCTCTGGCACTTCTTTATCTGGAATGTCTGGAAAAATAAAGGTATCTGAAAAAGAACATACCAGATCATTCCCTTTTTCGCTCAAATGATCATCCATGGTGGTTATAGCATAACAGTCCTCATGCTCAGGCAATGATGCATGTTTAACAGCCTTGAGAACATTGTAGGAGACTCTCTCATCACCTACCCAGAAAATCAGTTCTCCTTGGTGCACATCAATCAGTACCTTCCCAGTGGCTAGGAAAGGTCTTCCAAGTATGAGAGGTGCCTCCTGGTCATCCTCCATGTCGAGGATGGTGAAATCATCTGGAAGGATCAGCCGACCCACCTTGATGAGCACGTCCTCCAGTAGTCCCTTCGGATATTTGATGGATCGATCAGTAAGTTGAAGGGCTACTTAGGTAGGCTTCAAATCATAGAGCCCGACCTTCTTGAAAACTCCAAGGGGCATGAGGTTCACGCTGGCCCCTAAGTCACAGAGATCCTTCCCAAACTCACATGGTCCAATGGTACAAGGAATAGTGAAACTACCTGGATCCTGGAGTTTGGGAGGAATTGAGTGTTGGATGACTGTAGAACACTCCTTGGTTAGGGAAATGGTGTCCAGATCCTCCATCTTTCTTCTATTGGAGAGTATTTCCTTTATGAATTTGGCATAAGTAGGCATCTACATCAGTGCATCTGAAAATGGGATATTTATGTGCAGCTTCTTGAATGCATCCATGAATTTTCCGAACTGGTGGTCTAGCTTTCTCTGTTTCAATCTCTCTGGGAAGGGTAAGGTAGGTACAAAAGGTTTGACAACCTCCTTCCCTTTATTCTGTGAATCCTCCTTCTATGGGATTTTGGATGAGAATGGACCATTATTGGTACCTTCTTCATCATCAGGGGGTGTGGATACACTTGGCTATGCTGGTTGGTTCTGTTGGAGCTCTTTTACACTCCACAGTATAACAACATGGGCTTCCTCCCTCGGGTTATTCTCTGTATTTCCCGGTAGAGTACCAGGTTTCCTTCCTAAGAGTTGGTTCGCCAATAGGCCAATTTGGTTCTCCAGGCCTCAAATTGATGCCTCCTGATTTTGGAACCTGGTTTCAGTGGTAGATATGAATTTGGTCATAAGATCCTATAACCTTGAGGTGTTCTCCTACTAAGGAGGTTGTTGAGCTGGTGGAGGTGGTGGCTGTCGTGGCTGCTGTGGGCGAGGGTTCTGATATCTTTTCTACTAATAAGAGCCCTGTTGGGGATATTATAACCTCTAGTACTAGTTCGGATAGAGAGGCTGGTTGTAGTCGGGCAGTCGCTGGGGTGGTAGATTTTGTTGTTGTTGGCCCCAGCCTGTGTTTTTCTGATCACACCATTCCAGGTTTTGGTACTATTGGTACTATTTGGGCCCTCGGTTTTGTGCAACATAACTTACCTCGCTTGTCAATGGGCCTCCAGCAGAACCTGGGCATTCTCCCATTATGTGGTTATCACTACATTCACTACATGTTGGATGGTTCACCGCATGTACTTGGGATGTGCCCTTCAGATTGAGCATGTCGATCTTCTTGGAAACAGCGTCCAACTGGGCAGCTAGCATGGTAGTTGCATCTATATTATTCATTCCTCATTTCTGTGTTCCCCATTCGGAATGCCACTAGAATTTTTTGGCAAACATATCTTCCAGTAGTTCGAATAGTTCTTCGGGGGACTTCCTCATTACCATAACTCTAGCAGCAGCATCCACTACATACTTGGTATTAGTTTTAAACCCTCTATATAAGGTTTGGACTTGCATCCAAAGTGGATTTTCGTGGTGTGGGAACTTGTGCAACATATTCTTGAAGCGCTTCCAGGATTCGTACAATGATTCAGCGTCATGATGCTGGAAATTGTGGATCTCATTCCATAGTGTCACCATCTTTGAGGGTGGGAAGTATTTGGATAAGAACGTTTGGGCTAGCTCCTCCCAGGTGAGGATGGATCATTATGGCAATCCTTGAATCCAATTGTTCACCTTATCCCTTAGATAGAAGGAGAAGAGTCGAAGATAAATGGAGTATGTGGACACTTCGTCGTAACGGAACGTGTCATAGAACTCCATAAAATTGGAGAGATGAGCATTGGGATCCTCACTGGGTAGGTTGCCGAATTGAACAGTGTTCTGGATTAGCTGCATGATAGAAGGCTTGATCTCGAAATGTTGTTCTTGCACCGGCGGTCGGACGATGCCCATATCAGCTCCGTGGATTGATGGAAAACCATACTCCATGAGAGTACGACGTGGAGGTGGCTATTGAGGAAGGGGAACTAGCATGAATTGTTGGTCCTGAGGAGCATAGTATGGCCCCTGACCTTGGTTGAAATATGGAATCCACACAGGTTACAATTATTGGAGCTACTGTGGGCCATATCCTGGAGAAAGTGGAGCTTGTTGGTTCTAGTTGTCATCTAGTCCTAACTGTTGTCCATATCCTTGGACAACAGCTGGATTTTCTTCCTCGTTCTGTGCCAGTGGAGTGGTTTGGTTGTGTTCAGCCATGAGTTCTCATTGGCACCTCAAAAACATTCGTTCGATCTCCGGGTCAGTTGGGAAAAATCCTTATGACTCAGTGTCCTTGGAATGCATGAGGTGGTCTCTCATACACCTAAAGACCTACACAAAACAAAACAAAACACCAAGCATAAACAAGGAAAAAGAAAGATAAAAATAAATATTATTAGAAAGGATATTTTTGTGAATTTATGATTTTTATTTTCACTAAAATTTAATACAAATTTAATTAAAACAAGAACAAAATTTACTCTAAGAGTTCCCCGGCAACGGTGCCAAAATTTGGCGAGTCATTTCACCGAAGGTATGTTTTCGGTGTCCCAAATTATATTTACCCTAACAAGTATATCACCAGTAAGGGGTCGATCCACAGGGAACTAAGAGGTTATTTTATCTTTATTAACTTATTATTTATTTTTGTTTTAAGTGAAGTTTGCTGAATTTAGAGTCGATTTTTGTTGGTTATTTGGGTACAAAAATAACAATTGGTTTTTAAGATTCTTTTAACAAATTAATTTCTGAAATGAAATTGAATATAGGAAAATTTTATTTTTATGCAAATAAAGATAGAAATGTGTTGGGGTTATGTATTTTTGATAAGTTGATTATTAAATCAAATTTCTTATGAGATTATGTTGTTCACAATAACCCAAATCTCTGGGTTTAATTTGTAGTAAATTTTCCTTGGTCCGGTAAACTTTATATTTAGAGCTAATGAAACTAACTCCTTGGTCCGGTAGTTAGTGTTTAACAGATCTTTATTTGGCTTAGTCCATTTTGATCTGACGGACACTTCCAATGGTCATGAAGTTATTCGTCGTTATTCTTCTTTTGAATCCCTAAAAATTCTACCCTTGGTCCGGTACAGAATTTCCAATGATAATATGAAGTGAATTAAGAAGAATAAGAAGAGATTATTAAAACAAACACATTCAGAGCAACTTAATTTAAATTACAACTCATCGGCTTCGACAATCCCAACACACTGGGTGTTTAATTATATATATTGAAAATGATAAACACAAAACTATTGATACCTGATGAAATCATGCTTGGAACTTTGAAAAAGGAATGATTCTTTAGTAGACGGAAGAACGGTGGTAGTAAGATGGCAGAGCGTCAATCCTTCGGGCCTTCAACCTTTCCTCTATAATTTCTCTCCACCCCACTCTACCAATTCCAGAGTTCAAGGCCTCATTTTTTAGAAAAAATAAGTACACGACGTGTTTCAAAAGTACACGCCATGAACTTTTTTCAATGTGATTTTGACTCCCTTTTCTCCACTGGTAGGCGGCCTAACACGCCATCTTTGACTTGGAACACAGTGTTGCCTAGTAGGTGAATGTACACAGTGTGTAGTGCTGCCATACACGGCGTTTAGTCTCAAAATTCATCCACCAACTGCTTCTAGAAATGCATACACAGTGTGTAGAAATGGCACACGGCGTGTCTCCTTCAGCCGTCCACATGGGCGTGTAGACTCTTCTGAGCCACCAACTACTTCTACAATAGTATACATGGCGTGTAGAAATGGAACATGGAATGTCCCAGATTCTGGTTACTTGGGGATGTACTTGTCCTGTTCAACCCATGTCTGAGCTTGAAAGTACACAGTGTGTGTATAAGTTCACACCGTGTAGTTGGAAATTTTTGCTCGGTTTTCCTCTGTTTTTTGCATTTGGCCATAAATCCTTTGAAAATTAACAAGATCACCAAAATCAAAGTATTTGTCCACTAAGCAGTAAGTAATTGCTGAAAACTTGTTCTTATTTTTCAATAGATTATATGAAAATGTATACACAAATCGAGTGCATCATATGTGTAGGAAGTTTTGAGAATCCATGGTGTTCCATTATCCATCGTTTCAAATAGGGACCCTCATTTTACCTCTCAGTTTTGGCATGGAATTTAGAAGTCATTAGGGTCGCAGATTAAGTAGAGTGTGGCATACAACCCTCAAATGAATGGTTAGACAGAGTGGGTTAATCATATTCTGTAAGACATTATCCGGAAATATGTGTTGGATTTCAATGGTTCATGGGATTTCCATTTGGGATTGGTTGGGTTTTCTTATAACAATAGCTACCAATCATCAATCAAGATGGTACCGTTTGAGGTGTTTTATGGTCGGCTGTGTTGATCTCCCTTATGTTGGGTGGAGGTGGGTGAGACCTTGCTGCTGGGTCTGAGTATTATGAAGGAGAATTTGGACAAGGTTTAGTTGATTAGACAATAGTTGTTGACATCCTAGAGTCGACACAATTCTTATACCAGTTATAGGCATCGAGCTTTGAAGTTTTATATGGGTGATCAAGTATTCTTGAAAGAGGCACCTTGATTGGGTCATCACTATCTTGGTAAACAAGGTAAGATAACACCAAGGTATGTGGGACCTTTTGAAATCATTGACAGGATTGGTAAGTTGGAATACTGTTTAGCTTTTCTCTCCCATTTTTCATCGATCCATGATGTGTTCCACATCTCCTAGATATAGAAATACAATCTGGACCCATCTCATGTTTTGAGTTGGGAAGAGTTGGAGTTGGAACCAGATTTGTCTATGGTTGAGAGATCAGTTCATATTGTTGACTCTAGAGAAAAATTTCTTCAAGGGAATACTACTCCTCTAGTTCGATTCCTCTATCATCATGGTAATGATGATGATGAGACAAGGGAGTGGAAGTCTTGGGTCAAAGAGAAGTTTCCATTTATCTTATATGATCAAGCTTCAAGATGACTTTCTGAGGGCATAATGTTTTTATGGTGGGAATAATTGTCACATACATGACTTATTTTAAAGTTATATTTCATAAATTTATATTCTTTCTTTGTTTTTGGGGGTTTTCTAGGCATTTTTGGAGAAAAGGGTGGTTTCTTTAAGATTTGGTCCAAACCGTGAGCCCATTTCCATATTTAAAAACAAAATTTGTTTCTTGTATAACTCTTTTGTTTTTAAAAAATTTTCACCCATTCCACTTCCCACCTGGCCTACCATTACCTATTAAAATCACAATATAAATTTGGAACCATTAGGAACTCATAATCATGGTGTATTTTGGTGATTTATTCAGGAATTGGGCAAACCTGTGACCTCATTTCTAGATTTAAGGAAATAATTTATTTCTTTTATATCTTATTCATTTTTTAAAATTTTTCAGTAATTCCACCTCTCACTCGAGTCCAAAAATCCTAGGATAACCCCAATTTTTCATTTTACCTCTTTGAATCTCATATTCATCGTGTATTAGGGAGAATTTACTCAAGGTTTCTCAAATCATCCAAATTTGCAAAGAGAATTTTTTTTATTTATAAATCATTCATTTTTTACTCTTTTTCCCCATTTTAGTTCCCCACTCAACCTCCTCATCCTTTTTTTAACCTGAATTTTAATTTTGGATGCTTGGAGATTCAACTATTGGTGTATTTGGGGTGATTTCTTCAAAGTTTCTCAAGAAAGTGAATTCCTCTCTTGTTCCTTCCATTTCCTTAGGGTTTCTCCCCTCCTAGAAGTTCCAAATTTCCAAAAACTAGGGCTTCATACCTAGGGTTTCTTTTAGTTTCTTGGTCCAATATTGTGGTTTTAGGTTCTTTTTCACTCCCTTGCAGTGCGACGGTGGTGAAGTTGAAGTTCCACACAAGGACTTGAGGGTTTTGACACTCTTGGTAGGTGATTCCATTTGTAAGCATTGTAGAATGAGTTAACTTGATGGATTTATATTTTTTTATGTTCCTCTTTCATTTTTTTGGGTTTGAAAATTATTTTTAGTATCATTTGTTAAGAGGGTGATTTTTAAGTTTCAATTTTGTGTGAAAATGGGTGTTTTACAAGTGCATTCCATGTTGTACTAGTTGGTGTTTTTTATTAATTCATGGAGTGGATTTATGAAAATGTTTTAGTGCTTCCAATTATAGTTTAGTGTAATATTGGTATGAATTTGGTTTTAAAAGAGGGGTTTAAAATGTATTTTGTGTGTAAAGTTTTTTTATAACTTTTGAAATTGTTTTACAGAAATTCTAAGTGTTTATTAGATTTATACAAATGGTGAAAATCATGTTTAGATACTTTTTTGAGTTTTTATGACCAGAACTAGTGTTTTTATGTGTAAATGGAATTTGGTAACATGTGGAAATTGTTTTAGCACAAAGAGAGAAACTCAGTTATCTAGGTGGGCAGACATGTACTAGTACGCTAGTGATCTGGAGTGGTTTTGTCCCTATTTCACTTAGCAAGTTTGTCATTGACAATACTAACAAAACTATAATGGTGATTATTGGGAACCACTAGGTTATATGTATGTTCCCTACTAGTGGTTTGTGCATGAGAATGGATATTGTTATGGTTACTTTCACACCGAGATACGAGGTACCTGGGGCTCACAACTAACTAGTGCCTATGGGTGTTCTCGTGTTTAGTGCTCATTAACTATTTGGTATTTATATTTGGATAATGGTGTGTTTGGATGGGAAATTTATTATCTTGAATTTTTTATTTAAAAATTTCCATTCTTTAATGTTACCCCTTGAAAACTTTTTTCATTTAAAGGTTTCATCCTTTAGAAATTATTGCTACCATTTCTTGTTTACAACACTTGAAATATTTTTATATATGATGTTTTTCACATGGAATATTTGGGTGGTATCATATTGGGATTAGTCTCACACCCTACTTACACCTTTGGGTGTAATTAGACTAGATTATTTTTGAAATAGGTAAGGTCAAGGCCTTTGGAGATGACGGTTCGGGTTGTTAGTTTCTTCTGTGGTGTGGTGTTGTGGAGATGGCTCGTGGGTGATGACCCCTTATTGTGTGGTGGTATTTAGGATTATTTTTAAATTACAATTGTAGTTTGGGACCTATTATGTCATGTTAAAAACCTTTATTCAGTTTGTAATTTTAGTTAAGTATTTTTTGGAATGAATTTTCAGATTGGGTTTATTCTTCATTATTGGTTGTTTTATGTATCCTAACTTGGGTAAACCATTCCCAAACCATTGTTTGTGATACCCAAGCACTTCTACCAGACTATGGGGATAGGGAAGACCCTTCGAGCCTTACCACAGGCCAATTCAGGTTTCGATTTCGATGGTGACCAGATTTAGTTAATGACAAATCTAGACTGGTTACACAAGGATATAGTCAAGAGGAAGGTATTGGCTATTAAGAAAGCTTTTCACCAATAGAAATACTTGAAGCTATTATTAAGAAATAACTAGGTTTCATAGTGACATATAGGTTTTCAAATGAAGAAAATATATAACCAAATAAGATGATTATGATTAACATAGACACAATTACTTACATGGTTCATAAAATGATACCTACATCCACAGAGAGGCAGAACAATTCACTATAATTTGGCAGCACAAATACAGAGAGGTTTTCAGAGTTTCTCACACAAAGAGAAACTATATCTGAAATGAGATAATAAATAAGATGAATAATTATGCCACCAACCGCATAGTATGTCCACTGTGTTATAGTGACCAGTGGCTAGAAGTCCTCAATACAATAGTGTTGTGGCCACCTAAGTCCAAACTACTACAGTGTCAGTGGAAAGAAGTCTGCGGAGATACTATGAACTATCACATGATGTTACAGTAAGTCTACATTGATAGAGTTCTCTTTTGGTGTCATTGGTTATTTCTTCTACAGTTTGTCAAAGATGATACAATTCCCAAAAATTTGGTTTGGTCACCTTCTTCCCTCGGACCCTAGGAGCAAGGGTGCATTAAGCCCTACAACCCCCCCCCCAATAAGCTCCTGCAGAGCTTGACCCATGAGAGCTATGGTCTTTTGTGTAGTATGGGCCACTAGCATTTGGACCAACATCATCCAAGTGGATTGGGCTACACCAATCCAAAATCTATTAGAATTTTTTTCCTATAAAGTAAATTTTAATTTCAAACTATATCAAATGGATTTCAAAAGTTATTTTCTAAATTTTTATATTGTTGAGGATGTTTTTGTTGAAAAAATCATTTTATTTTAAATCCCTCACTTTCCAAATCATTTTTTTAAGTTAAAAAAAAGTTTTTTATGGTTTAAAACAAGCTCCTAGAGCTTGGAATGATGGTTTTAGCTTATTTTTTATTTCTAAAGGTGTTTCAAAAGGTATAGAAGATCCTACCTTATTTATTAAAAGTATTTACAAAGATGTTTTGATAGTTCAAATCTATATTGATGATATTATTTTTGGATCATCCAAAAACTTTGTGCACTAAATTTTCAAAATTGGTGCAGAATGAATTCAAAATGAGTTTAATGGGTGTGTTAAAATTCTTCCTTGACTTTCATAAATTCCAAAATAAAAAATAATTTTAAATCAAATAAAATACACAAAATATCTTCTAAAACATTTTGGTATGGATGACATAAAATGTAGTGACACTCCCATGAGTACAAGATGTAAGTTGGATCTTGATGAAATTAGGAAACCATTTGATCAAACCATATACAGAGGTAATATTGTAAATTTATGGTACTTAATTGTTAGTCAACCTAATATTATGTTTATTGTATGTATGTGTGCATGTTTTCAAAAAAATCCAAAGGAATCACATTTAAATTTTGTTAAAATAATTTTCAAATATCGCAAAAGTACAAAAAATTTAAGATTGTTCTATTCTAGCAGATAAGTATTTGACTTAGTTATTCAAATGTAGATTTTGGTGCATGTATGTTAGATAGAAAAAGAACCTCTAGAACATGTCACATTTTGGGTAGGTCTCTATATTCATGGTGTAGTAATAAACAAAACTTTGTTTCACTATTTACTATTGAAGTTGAGTATATAGCTACAGGGGGTTGTTGTGCACATATTATGTGGATAAAACACACTTTATTAGATTATGGATATCAATTCAGACATGTCCCTATAAACTATGAAAATACAAGTGCAATAAATATTTATAAAAAATATGTGTCTCATTAAATGAAAAAACATATTGATATAAGACATAACTTTTTGAGACCATTTTCAAAATGTGATATTACTCTTGAATTTGTTGGCACTATACATTAGTTGGTTGAAATATTTACAAAACCATTGAATATTGATAGAATAAATTATATTAGACATGATTTTTGAATGATTAATTATTCCAAAATCTTTTAATTTATTTCTGAATGTTATATCTATCTAAATTATTATTATCATGCTTAAAGTTTTGTGTTTATTAAGTTCTTTATTTATTTAATACTTTTATCAAACTATATTTCTACTTGTGTTAATAAGTAACTGTGAAGTTTAATTCACATAGTTAGTTAAGTGAATGTGAGTTTTTTTCATAAGATTAGTTAAGTGACAATGACCAGTTTTTCATACAGTCACTATACCTACCATGATTTTTTCTCACATTGTTACTATACTTACTGTGAACTACTATCCATATGGTTATTATACCTATAGTGACTATTTTTGTTTGAAATTTTTATTCTTTTTTTACAGTTTTTTTATAATTTTATTATTATTTTATTCTCTAAATTATTGAATTAAAATTCAAATTATAATATGAATTGATTCACATCCATTCCTAAAAAATCCCTTTTTCTTTTTAAATCCCCACTTACTCTCTTTCACAAAAATCTCTAAAACTCAAACTCTAACACTCAGAAATTGAATTGTAGTGAAAAATGTTGAGGATGAAACAAGCTCAAAATGTTGCACCTCCTACTATATCACCTCCTCCAAAGAAATCAAAAGAGTAAAAAGGTGGATTGGGTGTTACAGTGAAGCCATGCAACCCGTATCTGATCAATTAATTAGTCTGTTCTGAAAAATAAGTTGATGAAAAATGAATTAAATCTAGAAAATATTTATTATGGAAATCAATTCAGAAACAAGGATGGAGTGAATGGTTTAAGGAAAATGGTATGCCATTTTATCCAAGATTGGTTAATGAATTTTTTTCCCATATAGAATTTGTTTATAAAGATAAGATTGATGTCATTCAGACAATGGTAAATGAAGAAGTTTTTGTGCTTGCTTCAAAACTTTGGACAAAGACAGGAGCGGCCTGGTAAATTATGTTGCCCAAGACTGCCTATGAAAATTTTCCCTAAAATGTATTAAGAGCTACAGTGAAATGCTGAATTTTTTTCCCTTGATTTCTTATTTTTTTTCTTTGCTTGCCTGTTTCCATAGCCCGGGGGCTCTCTGGGATTTCCCTAGGGCTGGCCCTGGACAAAGATATTAAGTGTGCCTCATAAGGGTGAGTATAAAGACTATCAAATCTCGTATCCAATAAATCATGCCCATTTTAAATTTAAAAATTTTATTAAGTAATTTACTAGGAATAGAACACTCAGAAGACCAACCATAGTGGAGCTTAGTGGAGAATGAAAACTACTTGTTAAGTTTATCCAGCATTTGATCTATCTCAGGAAAGGGGACTTTAGTATTCTGAGACACCAAGATCTGTTCTTTCTCTTATTAATAAAGAATGGGATTCAGATTAATTTATCCAGTTATTTCATGGGATATATGTCATATTTGTGTAATCCCTCTTCTAAGTTTAATTCCCTTCCATGTTTAATGATTATATAAGCTCTATTTTCTTATAAATAATTAGTTCCTCAGGGTTAGGAAAATGTGACTTCCTCTGATGGTATGTGCCTAAACCAAAATATTTTTAGGAATATGAAAGTAAATTGGAACCCCTGGAGAAAATATTTGGTGGTCAATAGTAAAAAGTTGTATGAAAGGTTTGATCATATCAAGTATTCAGTTAGACCAAGGGATCAAGTGGATCTAGGTCTTGGACCTGATGAAGTTTTTGAATATTCTTTTGATGATGAAGTTGATTCTACTATGGAATTTTAGGAAGAAGAGGTAGAGATATCTGATCTCAATGATAAAGCCAAGGTAGCTTATGAGTATGTCAGGGAATCCTCTCTTTGGTCCTCCATAACTCTCTGCATGGTAAAGGTTCCACTCCTTGGTCCATATCCTATATTGTCAGGAAATTTCGATCCCTTCTTCATAATAACATTCAATTAAACCACACTTTGTAGGAGGGGAATCAAGTCGTGGACTACTTGGCTTCTCTGGCAATCCCAAGCTCAAACAATACTTTCCTCCTCTCTACTAATTGCCTTAAACCTGAGCGTGTCAACTTGATTAGA
Organism: Viscum album; assembly: GCA_963277665.1. NCBI lineage: Eukaryota > Viridiplantae > Streptophyta > Magnoliopsida > Santalales > Viscaceae > Viscum > Viscum album. Next base: position 1,885,127,674 of record OY728137.1, on the reverse strand, counting down.
GGGGACTCTCTTGGTATGCATTACTTTAGACCCCCTAACTCTTGGGTCCCCCTTTTTTCTATTTTCTTGTTTTACTTTTTTCCTTTTTTATCATTTAATAAAAATATGATTTGGATGGATGGAGAAGTATTCCACTCCAAGCCCTATGATTAGAAGAAATCCTAGTCCCAGTATACCAGATGAACTTTGTAGGAGGGAGAAGTCCCCATGATTAGTTGTGCTAGGTCTGGATTACTCTAAATATGATTATGATGATAATGATAATGGGGGAAGCCCGCTTGATCTTGGTGGATCTTTCATCCCTTCACTCAAGTAGTTCTTGAAGGATATTTAACGGATGAGATTGACACTCAAGAAATACTTGAAGTATCTCCACTTATACCTTCAGTGGACCAAGCTCTGGAAGATATATTGGGTCCTACTCCTACCAAGACTATTGAGGAACCTATGAAAATCATTCATACAACACCTGTTAGATCTCTCCATATGGTTGTTCATAAGTTTTAAAAAGAAGTTGATAATGAAGAAGAAGTTAAATCTTTGGGACCTAAATTTGTGGAGATTGAGGAAAAGTTATAGAGTATGAAACAACTTATTATCCATCTATTCCTTCACTTATTTATACCCTTTCTACATATTATATGACAAAAGATGATTTGGATGAGTTCAAATCAGATCTAATGGGTATGTTGAAAGAGATCTTTATTGGTTTTTGAAATGATTTGGAACCAATTAAAGAATAAGATATAGTCGGGACAATAACTTTGGTAATTTCTCATCTTCAACCAAGATTCCATCTCAAAATGGAACTTTTGATAAATGAGATTGAGGAAATATCAAGTAGGTTCTTTGCAAATTGATCTTTGAGATATGATGATGAAGTTGGATCATAGATTTCTAAATTCTATGTTTTGGTATTCAGTTAATCTTTCTTCAATGTCTTAAATAACTTCACCTACTCATGTTTCATCTATTTTTAATGAAGATATAATTCAACAGCTCATCAAGGATGAGTTGAAAGTTGGTTTTGAGGAGTTTCAGGGAATAATAGAAGTGGTGTTTGATGGTTTTCAAAATCATGTTGCATAGACCTTGGAATTGGTTATAAATAATGCCAAATAGGCTGGAAGAGATATAGATACTATCATAATAGTCAATGACTTCTATCACAGAAGGATTTTCACCAAGTCAAGCTTGAAAACAATGTTCATATCTCTAGACGGTGATTTTAGGATGCCTCCCTGGACCCAAGAAATCAAGTCTCAAGTTGAAAAACTAAAATTTCTAACTCCATTTTAGGAATCCTTTATGGAAAAAAAGAGGATTATTCTCAGACAATTGAACATGGATTGAGAGTAGTAAAGGATTTTACCAGATTACTAGAGCCTTATCTCTACATTGCCAACACTATCATACTGGATCCTCTTGCCTTACCCATTACTTCAAACCCTCTTTCTACTTCAATCTCCTCTACTAATACTTTTGACTTGTCTCTTAAAAAAGTAGTCCAACACCTTCATCCTGTTTCTAAGCATGCGGTAATCCAAGACCCTTCTTCTACCATTGTACCACAACTTACCCAACCTACCTCAGCCTCTAATTTAAAAGGAAAGTATCATATACTTCCTACTGACATTAGGGATGTGTCAGATTTTGATTCTGATTATAATTCCTGATAGGGACACTCCTTGTAATATTTTTGTAATACTTTGAGATATTAATGAAATACTCTTTTTGTCTTCATTTGTGTTTATTATTTTCTAATTATTTTTTTTAATATCTCTATACTATTTCATTTATTTTAATTTCCATTTAGTATACTTTTTGATAATCCCAAAAGGGGGGAAGCTCATAAAAACTTGTTATGAATGAAATTGAGAAAAATAAATAAATCATGATATATTCAATTCATTGCATATATATGTCATGATTTGTGATCATCAAAAAGGGGGATATTTTTGGCTTATTTTATGACCTCCTTATTTTAATGATCTCAAATCATTTTTCTTATGTTACTAATGAGTTTTATGTTCTATGATAGTAAACTATTTTTCTATCCAAAATGAATAAAAATGGACAAGTTTTTAAGCAACTGTGACAACCTACTGCATGAAGAAGTTCAACTAACCATGAATGTCAAGTGACTATGCGGAAGTGACCACACATTGAACTCAAAGTGACTACATAAACAACCAAGTTATCGTGCGATAGGTGAGTGGAATTCTTCTAAGTCATGAACTGGCCACATGTCTAATATAGTGACTGCAAGAAGTAATGAACCTACCGTAAGAAGAGTTCAAGTGATTGTGTGAAGTAATGAAGCTTTCATAATAATAAATGAAACTACCATAAGAAGAAAAGTAGTGATCATGAGAAGAAACCAAGTGACTGCATGAAAAATGAAAATGACTACAAGAATAAGTGAAGTGATTGTGTGAAGTAAAGAAGCTACCACATAAAGAAAAGAAGTGACCGCATGAACAAGGCAAGTTACCATGCCAAGTGACCATGCCAAGTTACCATGCCAAGTTACTGTGCCAAGTTACCTTGCCAAGTTACCGTGGCATGTTATGGTGCCAAGTGACTAGGCCTAGTAATCGAGATCCAAAGTAAATGTGTTTAAGTAAAGACCAAGTGACTATGTCTAACTTAAGGAGTGAGGTATTTTTAAATCTCTAATGACTATATTTTGGAACATTAATTTCATAGTTAGTGTATTTAAGAATGCAATGAGTACGAGGATTAAATTATGAATATACTCCAACGACTAATTAGAGAATGATCTCTCTTTAAGAATAAGAGACACTTGTGGACAATATACAAGGATAGTAGTGCACATGCATGAGAGATATACTAACATTCCATACTACATCATTGAACCTTCCATGACACTTTTTTTGACATCTCTGTGAAAACTTGGTAGAATCATTTCAAGGACGGATTTAAAGACAATTGATCAACAAAAACTGAACAGATTGAGATGCATCAAATCTCTTCACCTCCTAAATTTTTCTCTCTATATTATAGATTATATCTTATGTTGTGTTTTTTATACACTATTTATTATTTAACATGGGATCATGTATTGTATTGAAGAGTGATGGACACTCTTTCTTTCATTATTTTACATCAGTTATCGTGAAAATAACCATGGAAGAGGTTGTGTGAATCCTAGAATTCCTATGTGCAGTTGTTTTATGTAAAACTAAATCCAGGTTATAGATCAATTTATTGTTTAATAAACTTCTTGGTAGCAGGTGATTATCAAGGGGAGAGGATTAGGTCTTGACTTGAGACCAAACCTCTTGTTTTATTCTGCTCTTTGTTTTCTTATTTTGTTTACTCAGTTTTAAAGACAAGTAATTTTTAGTTTTTAAATATATATATAAAAACACTACTTTGATAGTTAGTTTTAATAAGTGTTTTATATACGGTGTTTGATACAAGTAAAATTGTTTCAAAATTTAAAGAGTTTTTAAAACTTGTTTTAACTCCGTTGCGATCAAAATTTTGAGAAGTATTTTGAAAGAACAAATTATATACTTTATTTATTTTTGTTAATTGGACTATTTTTTATAAAATGAAGGATTTAGTTTTAAATAGTTTTTTACAAAAAAAAATTAATTGGAAACTCAATTCACCCCTCTCTTGAGCAGTATACTCCAACCAATATATAATAAAAATGTTCATTAGTTTACAAATTACTAATTTATTAGTTTTTAATATTTTATAATTTTTTATACTGTAATGTTACCTATTTTTTCAAACTATTTGGGACAAAATATTATTACAAAATAATAATACTTAAATAGATTTTGTATTATTTTATTAGTTTCTAACAACATGTTTACAACCATATATATAATACAAATGTTTTATTATTCTTCAAATTACTAATTTGTTAGTTTTAAATATTTTTTCATTTTTTCTATAATTTTATAACCTATTTTTTTTATAAATTTAATTATTTTTTTTAATATTTGTTCAAGTAGTTGCTTCATTTTTATAATATATTATTAGTTTTGAAAAATTAATGAATTAAATTCAAATCAATTTTATGAATAATTTACTAAAATCTAATTATTTTTTAATTATTTATTATAAAATTATAAATATTTATGAAACTATTTAAAAATTAATTGCAATAGATATGACTTTATCAATCAAAATTAGAATTTTTTTACAACCAGGTTGCAAAATGTCATTGCAAATGCTTTTTTACATTGCAAATATTTTTTCGCGCTAGAAAACTAACGATAATGCTTAATCCTACCAAAACTGTTTGTGATAAAATACTTACTCATCACAAATAGTTGTTGTTAATATAGGGTTTTCTGAAGAAAAATAAACCAATCATAAAATTGTTTAAATTATATTTTGTATTTCTTTATTTTTTTGGCTCAAATTTCATTAAATTTTGAATAAATTTTTTATTCTTTACAAAAATATAAATAATTTGAATTTTTTTGTGACATTTTTTTTCTTTTTTTATAAATATTTAGTAATTAAATATTTTATTTTTAATACATTAGATTAAAATTTTAATAATTTTAGAATAAATTTTCCATTTTTTATAAATTATTATAATTATGTATAATTAATTTTTATTAACTTTAATTAATTTCAATAATTTAAACTAATTTATAATAAAAAAATTTATTTAGTATTGTTTTTATTAAATTCTATGTTTTTTCATTATTTTCCCCCTAATTTTAACGAAATGTTTATTATTTTAGATTTTTTTTCTATTTACTTATTTTATTGGCTTACTATAATTTATTATTTATTATAATTCTATAATAATTTTTTAGTCTTTATAAATATATAACAAATTTTTATTAATTTAAAATAAAATTTATTGTTTAATTTTTTTTAAATAATAAAAAAATTAATAAATTCAGTAGATATAAATCAATTTTTAGTAATTTATAATAATATTAATGTTTATTTATTAGACTATCTTAATAATACTAATTATATCTTTTAGTTTCTTAGTTTCATTTATTAAATATTTTTTTTTAATACATTACATTAAAATTTTAAAAAATTTAAAATAAATTCCCCATTTTTTAATAAATGATTATGATTATCTATAATAAATATTTATTAGTTTTAATAAATTTTATTGATTTAAATTAATTTATAATAAAAAAATAGTATTTAATTTATTAAATTCTCTATTTTAATGATTTTTTCCCCTAATTTTAATTAAATTATCTATTTTAATGATTTTTTTCCCTAATTTATTAAAAAAATAGTATTTAATTTAATTTATTAAATTCTCAAATTTTCTAGAATACTCATTAGAAATAGTATTTAATTTATCAAGGTTGTTATTTCTGACGGTGTTTTTGATGATCAGGTAAACCTGTCTGATGGTGTTTTATCTGCTAGTAATATGTTATAAATGTCTATTTCTAATGAGTATTCTAGAAAATTTGAGATTCTTTCTGTGTTTAATATTGTTCATTTATCTAGTAAATAAGCACCTGATCTATATATCTCATTGTTGACCAAGGATAGTTCTATGTTTTCTTCTGTCTTGATAATGTCTTGGGAGGGTTTGGTCAAAAAGTGTTTTTCCTTAAATGGTCCTTTGAATTGTTCTTGTATGATTTCTGAACCATTATCTTTTGAAACCTATCCGGTTGATATGGTTAAGGATGATCAATATCTAAGTGTTTTTAGAGGTATGCAAAGAGAACCTTCGTCTAAGGTTAAAAAGAGAGGTTATGGGTCTTCTCATCGATATATTCCTCCATATCAAGATAGCTCGAGAGTCTGCAAGGAAGCTGTTGTGATAAATAAAGAAATTGATATACCCCTAAACAAAGTGAAAAAGGTTTCTAGTAGAGGTTGTTATTGTTGGCTTCTCCTGTCAAGTCTATTCTGACCTCTAATACTGGATTGTGTACTAGGGAGAAACTTCGGTATATTAAGGAGTATCTAGAATCGCATTCTAGTACGACCAAGATGCTTGGGGCCAAAGCCAAGATTAGATTGTTTTAATGATTCCGATTATCATTTGGAATGCTCGTGGCATTAGGGTATGAGTGAAGACCAATTTCATAGTCACAAAAATCAAAAAGAGTAAGTTATTTGTTGTTGCTATTCTAGAGCACAAGTAGAATCCAAGTAGGATTAATGACTTTTCCCATAATCTAAAAATGTATGCAGGGTTTCATGCATATCTTGATAATCATCATATATGGGTTTTCTGGAATAAAGATGTCCCAATGGAGTTGGTTAAATCTGGTGATCAATATATTATGGTTAAAATCAAAACAGGTACAAATATTCTTTTTGTATCCTTTGTTTATGGTAGTTGTGAGGCTCAAATAATGGAACTTTTGTGGCAGAACTTAAATTATTTTGATTCAGAAGTTCTACCATGGATTGTTGGTGAAGACATTAATGTTATTGCTGAGCCAGGTGAGAAGAAAGGGAGGGGTGCATTTCCTTGAGTATCTAGCAGGAGTTTTATCCAGTTCATGGCAGTAAAGGGTCTTACTGAAATGGGTTATTCTAGTGATTGTTTCACGTGGTGTAATAATCGGAAGGGAAATAATCGATGTTGGGGTCATCTGGATCGGTGTCTTGAAAATTTTCATGCTATTTCTAGATTCTCTAATGAAAAAGTGGATCATATCGTGCATGGGATTTCAGATCACTCCCCTCTTCTTGTTTCATTATCTTCCAGGCAGTTTGGTAGAGATTATTTCCAGTTTTGTCCACATTGGAGTGATATCTATGATTATCACTAGGTTGTCAAAGGTTTTTGGGAGGAAACAGTTCAAGGTTATTCCTGGATAGCTATTCATAATAAGATGAGTTGTCTAAAGTGCAGGTTACATGATTGGGCAAGAAATATTCCTCATATTGATCAAGATCTGGAGAATATAAAATAGGAGGTTGAAAGCATGGAAATAACGCTGGAAGAAGGGGGGGATGACGGGATCTATGAAGACCTTAAGAGTAATAAATATGTTATGGAAGAACTCGTTTTGAAAAAGGGGCGTATTTATTGTGAAATTGCAAGAGTAAAATGATTGAGAGAAGGAGATAAAAATTCAGCATATTTTCATGCATGTATAAAATATCGGAGAATGATGGTTAAGTCAAATATTCTTATAGATGATGGTTTGTTCTCAGGAGATAGGGACGTGGTTGGGTCTTTAGATTTTTCCTTCTTCAAAAATTTTCTTGCTGATTCTACTCTGAATTTGGTGAATGGTTATCCTAGTAGGGATGTAGGTTTATTTGAGGAGATTCCGAATATGATGTTTAATTTGGATAATTGTATGCTGGAATTTGTTCCTGCTGAGAAGGAAATTTATGATTCTATGATGAAACTTAATCCAAAAAGTTCCCTAGGCCCTAATGGTTTTCCAGGATCATTTTATAGGGGGTCCTAGGAAGTGGTTAAAAATGAAATTATTCTGGACATTCAGGACTTCTTTAGAGGTGGTTTTATTTCAAGGGTGGCGGGTGCCACTACTCTAGTTATGATTCCCAAAGTCAAAAACCCATCATCAATTCATGACTATAGGCCAGTGATTATGTGCAATTTTCCCTATAAAATTTTATCAAGTATCGTCAACTTGCGGCTGTCAATTTTTGTTTCTCATTGGATTTCCTTAAAACAACATGGTTTTGTTAGAGGTTTCTCTATCTAGGGAGCGGTTTCCTTGGCTCATGAGATTTTTCGTGATATAAACTTCAAATTTCATGGTTCAAATATGGCTTTGAAACTTGATATGAGCAAAGATTATTACAGAATGGAATGGGGTTTTATCATCAGGGTGTTAAAAAGTACGGGCTTTTCTTCTGGGGCTATTGATATCTTGTTTAGATGTTTTATCTCTTCCTGGATGTCAGTCTCTTACATGGCTAAAAGTCATTGTTTTTTCAATTAAACTCATGGTTTAAGATAAGGGGATCCTTTATCTCCAACCCTCTTTATTCTCATGTAAGATGCTCTGAGTCATCTTATTAATAAAAATCTATCCATGGGTGAAGTTCTACCTTATCGAAGAAGAATAAAGCTTCCTTGTATTTCACACTTTATATTTTTAGATGATACTTTTATTTTTATAAATGTTAGTGTTAGATCAATTAGTAGTCTTGTTAAAGTTTTGGATGAATACAGTTTCTTGAGTGGGCAAGTTATAAATAGGGAAAAGAGTAGTTTGTATATTTCTGACAAATTTGGTGATAGTAAAGTCCTATCTATATCCAGATTTTTGAACATTCAGAAAGGTTCTTTTCCCTTGGAATATCTTGGCTCTCCTATATCTCCTAGTCATATCTGTATCAGATACTTTTATGGAATTGTTAATAGAATTAAAATATTTATTTTGGACTGGAAAAATCATTTTCTATCCTTTGGTGGCAGGATTACTTTAATCAATAGTGTTTTGTTGGCTATTCCAATTTTTGTGATATCGGTAACCATTGTGCATAAGGGGGTCATTGCTGCTATTGAAAAAATCTTGGCTTATTTTATTTGGGATTCTCATCTTGAGGGAAAATTTCATTGGTCTTCATGGAATAGATTGGAAAGGTCGGTTTATGAGGGTGGTATTAATATCAGAAGTCTAGGGGATGCAATGCATTATTTGCATGCTAATCTTGCGTGGTAGGTTATGGAGGGTCGCACTCTTTGGGGTAAAATTATGTCTTTACAAGGTGAAGACTCTGTGAAATATAGTAAACATTTTTCTCCTTTCTGTTCTTTAATCCGGCGTATTATCCCTGTCATTTGTCAACATTCACATTGGATTACTGGCAGGGGTGATATTTCTTTCTGGAATCATAATCATGTAGGTTCGGTTGTTGGTTTTCCCAGATGTCCAGCTCCCTTGATTTCTTTTAGGGAGGCCAGTAGATTTCCAGATTTTATCAGCGTTGTTCTTGATGAAGATCAAAGGAAGAATTTTGACCGTATTGGTTTAAATATAGATCCTGACAAATGTGTGTTTACTACTTCTAATTCTCGCATGTTTTCTGCTAAAGAGTTTATAAAAGTTTATATTTAACAAGGGACACATGATATCTAGAATAATATGGTGTGTTTTAGCATCATTCCCTTGAAATTTAATTTCCTCGTATGGATAATTAGAAACCAAGAAATTTCCACTGATGAGAATGTGAAAAAAGGGGCATTAATCTAGTTTCCAAATTCCATTGTTGTGGTATGAATAAAGAGGAGAACTCCAATCATTTATTTTTTGAGAGTGAATGGTCCATGGATGTATGGAGGTGTTTTGGTGTTTTCAGGAGTTTCTTAGGCTCTTTTTCTACTGAAACTTCTTTTCTAGATAAATGGTTTCATGGTTTGAATGATGCAGGCCCATAAATGACATCTAGAGTAGTGATTATCATTGTCGGGTGTTGGTGTATTTGGCAGGAAAGAAATAAGTCTCGTTTTGAGGATATTCATTCCACAACTAGGTTTGTTATCTTGAGGACAAGATTTATTCTTATTGACCTGGTTAGGTGCTCAAAAATTTCAAGTGACAACCCTTCTTTGAGGTACATTAAATCTTATATTTTTGTTCTATCTCCTTCAGAGCAGGTGACAAGGGGGAACTGAGTTCACTGGTCACCTCCTAATATGGGATTAAAACTGAATTTTGATGGATCTTGCATTGGGGGGAGAATTAGAGGTGGCGGTGGTGTTCGGGATAGTAGTGGAAGCATTCTACTTGAATTTACCACATTGTATGTGAGGGAAAATTCTATCCATCCTAAGGTTGAAGCCATGTATACTGGCATCTTGTTGTGTGCTCAGCAGAAGTTAGTTCTTAGTCAAATTGAAACTGACTCCAACATCATCCAGGACTCGATGAATGGTAGGATTCAAGCTCCATAGTCGATTGATTTTGTTATAAGGAAGTGCAGAGACATCCTTGGCAGCAACAACATTCAGTTTATTCATACATGGTGAGAAGGTAATAAAGTAGCTGATTACTTGGCATCCATGGCATCTATGGCGGTAGCTGGTAAAGGTAAACATATTTTTTTTCTATTTCTCTTCAAATGAATCCAAAATTAGTGAATTTGATTAGGGGGGACCAGCTTGGCCTGTATTATTTTAGGCCACCCTAATCTTGTATGTTATACCCATGTGATGATGGGGTTTCTTTTATAATAAAAAAAATGCAACATTGAGAGTCAAAAACAATGTAAATAATATTCCCCAAACATTAATCATAAACACTAACCATTTGGAGTGAATTGGTGAATAGTTTTAAGATAGCACATCCATAGTAAAACTAATCATAAACCATTAAATTAAATATACTAGATGATATGATAGGAGATAAAGCTCAATGAAGTATAAGATTCAATAAGGGATGTTGTCTTAAATAAAGATACTTTTAAACGAGACTATTGAAATTTTCCTAAGGAAATAATCCTTAAACATTCTAAAGTGTCATGTACCACCTTGAAACATTCAAATCATAATCCCTTATAATATCATGATAATAAGGATACTCTTGATATGATATACCAAAGGGAATTACATGCACCACATGCATGGAATAAGTGGTTACAAATTCATATACTTCATAAAAGTTAACATGAGATGAGAAAAACACTTTTTACTTTTGAAAGAAGAGTTCTTTTGGAAAATAATTTGTATTTGACAGGAAATAAGATTGTAAAAATGTATATCGAAGAAAATAAAAGGGAAGTAAATTTAAATTATATTTTAGGCACAAATTATGTCCCGCTGAAGTGAAATCATGTAAAAAGATTTTTTAAGAATCTTTAGAAATAAAACATTTTAGAGCATTTTAAGGAAAATATTAAAGAAACTTTTAAATTGGAAAGGCATGTTTGTTTTCCTAAAACCAGAAATGAACCAATATAATTTTTCATTATAAAATATTTGATTTTATAAAAATAATTTTTGCATAAAACAGATTCTCAAGTGCAATTAAAAATGGGTAAGAATTCGAGAAGTTCCCTTCAATCGGATTTATTTATCAGGATGAAATTTTGGAGGATTCTTTTAAAACATGTAACTCCCCAAAAATTAAAGAAGGATTATGATTGTTACACATATATATAAAATTAAAACATAATTTATGATGAGTATATAAGAATAAATAAGAATTTAATTAAGGTGAATAGAGAATAAGAGAAACCCGAATGAAAATGGAGGTTTGGGTGGAAAATACTTACAACTTTGTAATCAATTGAATCGTATCACCCAAAATTAATAATATTAAAATGGTACATTGAATAACATAAAAATAAATATATTCATGATATGATACATCAATGGGTAGTATACATACACCATACACAATTAAAAGTAGTGAATAAAGAATGTCTCACAAAAATGGAAGTGAAATGAGGAAACCCTTACCTTAAGTCTGAATGTGTTCCACTCTTGAACTTAAGGTCCTGAAATATGAAATTATACTTATTAATAACTTAATTAAGAACCTATTAAAAATTTATTTAGTTTATCATGATTTTTTTAAGCCCATTATGTCCTTATTGATTAGTTATAAGATTGAATTTTGTCGTTCTAGAGTGTTTGTTTTCTTGATTTTCATAATTAGTTCACTTGTTTTTATGCAATGAAGTTCATGTGAAATGGATGTAAATATCCAAAATTGAATTTAAAAATTATTTATAAACATAAATAGTTGTTAATGTTAATTTATATTATTTTGTTACATGGAATTAGGAAGAATCATTAGATGAAATATTAATGACATTCACTTAGATTATTTTAGCGGTATTTTGATTATTAGAAACTAGTTTGGTCTTATGATTTAATAACATGTACGTATACTGGTTCCTGAATATTAATTAGTTTATAATACATATATTTTAGTCTGGTTCAACCATCATAATGGTTTAATGACCAGTAATTAAGGAGAAATTGAAGAACGAAACTTTATCGTCCACGAAGGTTGTAAATTGGAACCTCACGGATGATGGTTTTGTTTATAAAATAAAAGGGAGAGAGTAAGAATATTGAGGATGGTTCTTACATTAAAATGATATAATTTCAGTATATATATGATACTGGAGTAATCATGGTCATTTGGACAGAGTATTTTAGGAGAGGATAACAGTAGAAAGGAACTTGAAACGAAAATGAAAGAAATAAAATGTGAATTTACCTCTTAAATCCACCTCCTTGAGAATCTCTTTAAGGGAAGTGGTTTTGGTTTTTTGGAAAGAAAAAGAGATTCTTGGAAGTTTTGAGTGAATAAGGAAGGGTATTTGGGCATAATTTTGAGGATATTCAAGTCTTAGAGGAGTGGGGAGAAGAGGTAGTGAGGGGGGTTTATAGTGGAGGAGAGGAGTAAATTTTGAATATTTTATTTATTATTTTATTAATTCCCTCAAGACAACCAATAGTGTTGTTTCATGTGACCCCTAATAGTAATAAGTTCATGTGAGTTAGAAACAAGTGGCCTTACATCACTCATGATTTCATAAATAGTGTATTTAATTGATAATTTGAATATACGATATTTTACTATATTTCACTATTCATAAAAAATTCAAATTTTTCAGAAAAATACCAAAAATTCACCCTAACCATTATTTGATGTTTAGAATTCAAAAATGAAGTCCATTTTTTGAAAATAATTTTTTAAATATTTTAATTTAATTTTTAAATAAAATTATAATTTATTTGGAAAAAACAACATTAAAACTATAACTCATTTTATAACACCATGAAAAATTAATTAAGGTCCCATAAAATTATCTTATAACCATAAGAAAATAAAATAACAATTTATGATTTAATTTTAAGAAAATAAATCTCCATTTAAGATTATTAAATTAATCTAAAATTGTAATTAAAATATTTATGACATACAAAAATACCAATACTTATACTATGATCATTTTTTCACTTTTAAGATGTGTAAATTGTATTTATACATTCATGGGTGAAGTTTCTATTTTTTGGCCAATTTACTATTAATTAATATTCATAAAGGTATGTTACTATTCATAAGGGTATGTTACTATTCACCAAAAATTAGGTTTGCCTTATTAGACTCTAAATATCTTACTGAACACAACTGTATATGTCAATTTTTCAAAATTCAAATAACAGAGGTGGAAAAATTATGTTTACTTGGATAGGTTATAACAAAGTGGTGTTTGTAGAGACACAATATTCCATGAATTCTATAATAAATCTATTTTTAAATTCTTGGGGTGTTACAAAAGTGGCAGATATTAGTTTAAATTTAATCCCATATATGGGTTAACAATGTCTGCTTTTAAAGTAAAAACATTCAAGAGTTTGTTAAGTTTTTATACTTGATTTCAAAGTGAAATTAATTACAATGACCTACATTGGATTAATTGATAAAAAATTATCTAATTAAAATTTAAAACCAATTTAAAATATGATTTAACCTTATAAATAAATTATATGAAAAAACTATTTTGAATTAAAATTCTATATTTTTAACTATTCATTAAAAAATGAAACTTCACAGAAAAATACCAAAAATTAACCCTAACCTAATTTTTATGTTTTTCTTTCAAATATTAAGTTTATTTTGACATATAATATTTATGAAATTTTCAACAAATTTATTTAAAATAGGTTCTCCATTAAAAGGCAGTAAAAGCGCCTTAATAAAAATATAGATTTTAATGTGTAATATTGGGTTTGTTTTTATCTTATGTTTATCAAATATATTGGATGAATATTAAAAATATTTTATTGAATATAATATATATATATATATATCATTAATACCACTCACTAATTGAAGTTAATTTAGTTTATTATATAAAAAAATGTGAGCATAAAAATAGGTTTCTATAAAAATATTAATTTTATATTCAATTGGTTCTTAAATTCATTTCTAATTAATTAGTATCCAATGAATTCATTTTATATTTTATATAAACCAAATATTTTCATAATTAGTTAATATTATTCATAACATCAATTTTATCTTATTATATTAAATTTTAATATTTTAATAATATATTATATTTTGGTAAAACTTTGTATTGCGTATAACGCAAGCCATTGAAGAAACTCGTTGTTGTATGTGATGTATGCTAACTCAATGTCACGTGTATTGAAATCTATAAATTATATTGTATTTCTTTAAAATAGTAAACATTTTATAAATTCTTAGGATATTACATTCCCTTGCATGCTTGATGTTGCGTGTCAAACACACTATCGAATACAATGTTCCAACTTTAGATTTTTGGGGCATTACAATACACATTACTTCTATTAATGTTTCTATACTCACTTGGTTACCGTATTTAAATATATATGTGATTGGAATATTGTATTTAATACCTAATATGTATAACTGAAACATTACCTTTTGTATTGATGAATATACCTGAAGAAGAAGCGATAACTTACTTCTTTAATTCAGTTTATTGTGATTAAACTTCCACCAAATTATTTCATGAAATGCAAAGAAAATAACCTCCTATTAAAACCTATTTAATTGAAAGATGTTGTGAATGTACCTTTGGTGTGCTAATTTCCATTGACCTTTTTCATCTTGTCTTTCTATTTTTTCACCATAAGAATTAAAGATTACTCTTTCTTTGAGTTCCTATATTACTTGGTGAACTTTACCTTTATAGGTAATGAACTGTTTACTCAATATTGTTCATTTTTGTAACCTAAAATGAGACTTGAGTAAATGGGTGAAAATTATATGAAAAAGGTATCCATTTAAAGATCGTGATCCATATTTCAATTTATGCATGTTCACTGTAATCATCACCTTATTCATATCTTGCTTCACTTTCTCCTAGAAAATTTCTCGGAGATGAGACTTCATATTATATCACTCGTGTCCTGATGTAGTGACCACAACTAGCATCAGAATTTGATGATATCATTGTGGCATAATCTTTATATGTTATATACATGAGTCTTGTGTAAGAAATTTTACACTCTCACTTTATGAGTTGGCTTAATAGATATAAGGGACACTGACACCTTGAATTTCCTATATAATAGTATTGTGCGTAAGCCCCTGTACTATTCTTAGAAATTCATGCCAGTGAGGACATTTACATTGTACATTATTTATGGTATTATTTCTTATGGTATAAATTTTCAATTTCTACCAAAATATAATATAACAAATTAGTATTTTTTATCTTGATTATTGATTTAGAAATTTTGATTAGTAAATTAAATCATTAAATGTATCACATTATTTTATCAAATTCTAGAAACCCGATATACTAGAATTAGAATAATTTATCGCTTGAGTATTCTAGTGGAAAGGATTTCTAGACCTACCCTTATTTTCTACAAGTTTTGGCTATGAAACTACTTGGTGGGTTCATGGTATGTGTTTGACTGGCCAACCACATTAACTCGTGGTTACTTGATCTGTTGAGTGAAGTCCCAGCTTCTAAAATCATAACTTGATTTTCTCAATGCTTACCTCCAAAATGATAGCAAGTTAGATTTGGTTAATAATTACTATAAATTCATTTAACTCAATCCATCACTCTCATAAGAAATCCTCGGTAGTAAGAGGCACCCTAAACACTCGGTTTTGTCTAAATTAGAATGATGGAAGGCAGTTACAACTTAATATTTATTTGAGGGTTCTATTATTTTTTAAGTGACGAAATAAATTATTATATATTTGATAAGAATGTACTATGTGATCGCACTCACAACTGACCATGCAATAAATAAAAAATATTTATCACGTCACATGGTCATTATATATGTGCATACTTGTTTATTATTCTATATGATCGCGCGTACACTACACATTCACAAAATAATAAACTATATAAAAATAAAATGATGATGTGATCATGAGGTAATACTAATGGTTGATTCATAGAGTGAATAATGGATCAACCTAGACCCTAGGGTTAATACCTTGAGTCACGTCACTTGCGACTCGAGTTGTAGTGCTTCCTCATCCAATGCATCATACTACTGTATGGTGTGTCACCATAACTTTGTATGAAGTATGTCACTGTTCATCTTCTTTATTATAAAACAATACTCGCACGCAGATGAGTGGGTCTCGGGAGTAAAAAATACAACTATGATAAAATGGACATGCAAAACCCTTATACATGTAATGACCCAGACGAATCACAAATCACTATATAATAAACTAATTATTACAAACCACTATTAAATTAATTAAATAAATTAATTAAATAAATACCAAACATTTATTGGTCGGTTTTAGGCTCATGATCAATCTTATACACATTAAACTTTCATATTTCAAATAAAATGTAGAAATAAAAATAAACTTACATTAGGGAAAATGTATTGAATTAAAAATTCACTCTTATTTTAAATTCAACAATTCTCATCATTCAATATCATTAATTGATTTAATTTTTAAATCAAAAAATAATTTTATTTATTTATTTAATTTAACACATAAATTAAATTAAATTACCCCACAAAACTAAAATTAATTTTTAATTAAATAAAATTATGTTGACCCCGAAAACCTGAGGAGGGCTACTGCGCCACGCAGGCCCAGTCCAGGCTGTGAAAACCACGTGCAGGGGTGTTCTAGGCCTGTCGGGCCCACATAGACCCGTTCCGGGTCGGGGTGAACCAGGTCTAACCGAACCCTAATAGGGGTGGGAGGAGAGACTGCAACCTTCGGATTGGCAGGTCCTAGGTTGTGGCGCCATTGTGGCATTTGGTGGCGGCCTGGCTGGATGACGAGGTGGAGGATCAGTGCGATCTAGGGCTACGACAAGGAGGTGAAGCTGCTATCATGACCTGGAATAAAAGGTGCAAGCAGCCATAGAAGGCGGGTGGCACCCGGGGTGGCCGTTCTGGTCTCAGCCACATATGGCGGTCAGCTGAGGGAAGTTGTGTTTCACGGTTGAGGTAAACCCTCTCAATTAAGGAGGTCACTGCCTTAGTGGTTCACATGGAAGGGTTGTGCTAAGGGAAAAGGAGGTAGTCAATGGACATGACAACAGAGAGATCTGGCGCAGTGGTGAGGCAAGATCTGGTCAAGCCAGGTGTCGGGAGACGGCGGCTAAGCAAAGAAGGTGCCTCCAAGGAGGTTCAGCCGTGGGGAGGATCCCAGTCTGATGCCGATGGGCACGACCAATGGTGGGAGCCACTCTAGGAAGGGAAGGAGGTGGAGTCAGGTGGTGCCCGGGGCGGCATGAGCAGACGGGGTGGCAGTTGGAGGTAGTGTCGTCGAGTGGCGGGGTACGAAGTCGCTGGTGGCCACTGGCTTGAGAGTAGCGGCGGTGCGATCTCCCAGCGAGGGTGGCGTGGGTAGCGTGGCGTGGGTATCCTGGTTAGAAGGAGCTATAGACAAAGAGGGGTGGGGCCTGTTGGGAGCCTTCCTAGTTGTCACACCGCGTAACGCATCCTCAATTGGAGCATCACGCAGTTTTCTCCTTTAATAGGGTGTTTTAATGCGGGCCAAGACCGCGTGAATTAATTCACGTGGTGAAACTCTTTTTACGCGGTGACATTATTTGACGCTGATTCTTTTAC
Organism: Viscum album; assembly: GCA_963277665.1. Lineage (NCBI taxonomy): Eukaryota > Viridiplantae > Streptophyta > Magnoliopsida > Santalales > Viscaceae > Viscum > Viscum album. The sequence continues at coordinate 1,885,110,168 of OY728137.1, read as the reverse complement.
TATATAAGGAGGCATAGGGAATTCATTTCAACATCATCGGCAGCAACAAAACTGAGAGAAAATCCCATTTGGTGATCTCCTTTCTTCGATGATCATCTTTACTGCTCTCCATCTTTTGATCCATAATTTTATTCTTGAGTATTACTTTTGAGATCCCTTCCATTTTTGGGGAGTCTCTACCGTGTAACTCTTGATTTTAGTGGATCCCTCTTTCTAGACTAGGTCCCATGGTTTTTCCATTTCGGGTTTTCCACATAAAAATTTCCAGTGTCATCTTTTTTTCTTCACATTTAATTTCGGGTCACTACACATCTGTTTTATTTGGGTGGAAAGATTTTATTTTCGTTGCGCGTTCGCTTTTCTGTTGTTTATGCGTTCATTGCTTTACCTTCTTTCCCAATATCTGGTATCAACTACCATATATGGAGACTTAAAATAAAGGATCTGATTTTTGTCAAGAGAATGCATCTTCCAGTGTTTACTACCATATGTGGCGACCTAAAATGAAGGATCAGATTTTTGTCAAGTGAATGCATCTTCCAGTGTTTAGTACCCAGAATCCAGAGTGGATGTCAAATGAAGAATGGTTGTTCGAGCATGAGATGGTTTGTGGCTTCATTCACAAATGGGTCGAAGACAACGTGATGAACCACATTGTCAACATCTCTCACACCAGAACTTTGTGGGAGAAGCTTGAGACGACCTACGCTTCCAAGATGGGAAACAAAAAACTGTTTCTTCTCAAGCAAATGATGAACTTGAGGTACTGAGAAGGTACGTCTATTTCTGATTATTTAAGTGAATATCAAGGATGTTTTGATTAGTTGTCTGGCATGGGTATCAATTTTGAAGATGAGGTTTTAGATCTTTTTCTGCTTAACACTTTACCTGATTCATGGGAAAATTTACGTGTTACTTTAACTGGTTTTGCTCCTAATGGTGTTATGACATTTAGTTTTGTCAAGTCTAATATTTTAAATTAAGAGGTACAGAGACGCACTAAGGAGAAATCTTCTTCTGATATTTTAGTCATAGAGAACAGGGGGAGAAGCCAAGACCGGGGGTAGAGCAGTCGAGGTAAGAGAAGATGCAGAAGCAAATCTAGACCAAAGGAGAGATATTTTGAATGTCATCATTGTGGTAAGAAGGGGAATGTTAAGAATTTTTGTTATCAACTGAAAAGAGAGAACATATTGAAGGAAAATCCATAGACGAAAAATGGTGATGGAGATGATCATGTTTCCACCGCTACAAGGGTGATCTTGTTATTGTTTATGACTCCATTAACATTGCTTCTGATGATTCTTGTTGGGTTGTTGACAGTGGTGCTTGTTTTCACGTGACATCGAAGAAGGAGTTCTTTTCATCTTACAGACCGGGTAATTTTTTTATTATGAAGATGGGAAATGATGGTCATTATAACGTTGTAGGCATCAGGACTATTTTTTTAAAGACCAGTACAGGAATTAAGCTAATTTTGAAGAATGTTCGACATGCACCCGAGGTTTGTTTGAATCTTATCTCTACCAACATTCTTGATGATGAAGGTTTTATCAGCACTTTTGGTGATTTCCAATGGAAGATTTCCAAGGGTTCTTTGATTGTGGCTCGAGGGAAGAAGCAATCAGGTTTGTACTAGACTAGAGATTCTATTTCTTGTGATACTTCTTACGTTGTTGAGTGCAGTGTTTCGTCCAAGTTGTGGCATAAGAGGCTCAGTCGCATCAGTGAGAAAGTAAATGGTTGTTTTTCCAAGAGAAATATTCTTCCACATTTGAATAGTGTCAAATTGGACACATGTGATCATTTCATGGCTAGGAAATAGAGCAAAGTGAGTTTCAGCAGTCATCCTCCATATAGGAAGTCATGGGTACTTGAATTGGTACATTCTGAAGTTTTTGGTCCTTTGAAATCTAATACCTTTAGTGGCGGTCTTTATTTTGTTACATTTATTGATTACTACTCATGAAAGCTCTGGTTTTATGTTTTGAAAGCCAAAAGTCAGGTGCTCAGTGTTTTTAAGAAATTTCATGTTTCTACTGAGAGGGAATCAGGAAAGAAATTGAAATGTATTCAAACTGAAAATGGAGGAGAGTATTATGGTCCTTTTGATCAGTATTGCAAGTAGGAAGGTATTCGGCATCAGAAGATGCCACCCAAGAAACCTCAGCTGAATGGTGTAGCTTAGAGTATGAACAGGACTTTGCTGGAAAGAGTTTGTTGTTTGATTTCCGAAGCAAAATTGCCTGGACATTTTTGGGGTGAGTCTTTACTTACTGCTGCTTATATTATCAATTTATCACCTATATTTGCTTTGCAGACAGACACTCCCGACAAATTTTGGTATGGAAAAGAGATCAGGTATGATCACTTGCGTGTCTTTGGTTGCAAGGCTTTTGTTCATGTGCCTAGAGATGAGAGATCCAAGCTAGATGGTAGGATACGCCAGTGTATTTTTATTGGCTATGGACATGATGAGTTTGGGTACAGGTTCTATGATCCTATTTTGAAGAAACTTGTCAGAAGCCGCGATGCAGTGTTTAAGGAGGATCAGACTATTACAGACATTGATAAGGGAGAAAAATATGCTTCTCCAACTTCTGATGGTTTTTTCAGTCTTGAGCCAGCTTCTGATTCACATTTACCTCATATTGTTGATTCTGATGATCATGTTGATGTACAGAATGATTCTCAAGGTGAACAGGTTGGAGTTGAAGTTTTTGATTCACCTTTTATTTCTGATGATCAGATTCCATGGGTTATTAATGAACCTGTAGTTCCACTCCGGAGGTCATCTCGGCATCGCACCATTTCTACTCGATATTCACCTGATGAGTATGTGCTTCTCGTTGAAGGAGTAGAACCAGAATATTTTAATAAGGAAATGGAGAGTGAACAGAAGGACAGATGGGTTGTGGCAATAGATGACGAGATGACATCATTACACGACAACCACACTTTTGAACTGGTGAAGTTACCGACAGGGATGAGATCTTTGCAAAATCGATGGATTTATCAGGTTAAGAATGAAGAATCCAGTTATGTTCCACCATACAAGGCAAGGTTAGTTGTCAAAGGCCTCCGTCAGAAGAAAGGTATTGATTTTGATGAGATTTTCTCACCTGTTGTCAAAATGTCTTTCATTCAGGTTGTTCTTGGTTTGGCTGCCAGTTTAGATCTGCAGATTGAGCATATGGATGTGAAGACAGATTTCCTCCATAGAGATTTAGAGGAGTAGATTTATATGGAGAAACCAAAGGTTTTTGTTGAAACAGGTAAAGAAAATCATGTCTGCAGGTTGAATAAGAGTTTGTACGGTTTGAATCAAGCTTCAAGGCAGTGGTATAAGAAGTTTGAATCTGTCATTTGTCATTAGGGTTTCAGGAAGACATCTTCTGATCATTTTGTTTTTGTTCAGAGATTTAATGATGATGATTTTATTATACTGTTGCTTTATGTTGATGATATGCTCATTGTTGGCCATGATACTTCTAGAATTAACAGATTGAAGAAGGGTCTTTGTTAGTATTTTGAGATTAAAGACTTGGGGCCAACACGACATATTCTTGGCATGACGATCTCCAGTGATAGGAAGGCCAAGAAGTTTTGGTTATCTCAGGAGAGATACATTGAGAAGGTTCTTCAGAGATTTTTTATGGATAGAGATAAGTGGTTAATACTCTTCTTGCTTTACATTTTAAGCTCAATACCAGTCAGTCACCTTATACTGATGAAGAGAGAGAGGAGATGCAGCACATACCTTATTCATCTGCTGTTGGTTGTTTGATGTATGCAATGGTATGTACTAGACCTGATATAGCTCATGAAGTTGGTGTGGTCAGTCGTTTTCTATCAAATCCCAGTATAGATCATTGGAGAGTAGTGAGGTACATTTTTGGTTATCTTCATGGTACTTCTGATCTGAGATTGTGTTTTGGAAAAGGGGAACCTATGCTTTGTGGATTTACAGATTCAGATATGGAAGGAGACATTGATTTGAGGAAGTTTACTTCAGGCTATTTGATCACTTTTGTAGGGGGAGATGTATCTTGGCAGTTTATATTGCAGAGATGTGTTGCTTTATCTACCACAGAGTCAGAGTTTATTGCAGCTACTGAGGAATGCAAAGAATTGTTGTGGATGAAAACTTTTACTCGAGAGATCAGTTTAAATCAGGACAGGTATGTTTTATTTTGTAATAGTCAGAGTGGTATTTGTTTGGGAAAGAATTCCACTTTTCATGGCAGGTCAAAACATATCGATGTTCGATATCATTGGATCTGAAACATCCTTGATTTTAGATAGTTAGATCTTTAGAAGATCCAAACTGATGACAATGGTTCAGACATGTTGACCAAGAGTTTACCCAGAGGAAAATTTGAGACATACTGACAGATTGCAGGGTTGGCGGTGATCCCCACTTGAGTCGGAGGGGGAGTTTGTTGGGAGCCTTCCTGTTTGGCGCACCGCATAACGCCTCCTCAATTGGAGCATCACACGGTTTTCTCCTTTAATGTGGTGTTTTAATGTAGGCCAAGACCGCATGAATTAATTCACACGGTGACACTCTTTTGATGTGGTGACATTATTTGACATTGATTCTTTTCCTATATAAGGAGGCAGAGGCAAGGCATTTCAATATCACCGGCAACAACAACACCGAGAGCAAATCCCATTTGGTGATCGCCTTTCTTTGATGATCATCTTTACTTCTCTCCATCTTTTGATCCACACTTTTATTCTTGATTATTACTTTTGAGATCCCTTCCATTTTTGGGGAGTCTCTACCATGAACCTATTTATTTTAGTGGATCCCTCTTTCTGGACTAGGTCCTGTGGTTTTTCCCTTTTGGGTTTTCCATGTAAAAATTTCCAGTGTCATCTTTTTTTCTGCACATTTAATTTCGGGTCGCTGCACATCCATTTTATTTGGGTGGAAAGATTTTATTTCCATTACGCGTTCGCTTTTCTGTTGTTTACGCGTTCGTCGCTTTCCCATATTTCCCAACAGGGCCTGTTGTGGTAGAAAATATTTAATAATGAAATTTTTTTTGACTTCGTCTGATAGTTAGAACCAAGAAAACACCAATTGGTCCCCAAAAAAATCTAAGGGTTAGGTTTAGAAAAATAATTGTATTATTATAATAAATATCATAACATTTTATTATTATTGTAATAATATAATTAAGTTTATGAAATTAATTTCAACGCTAAAAGATTTTTTTGGTGATTATTCCAACCACAGGATCACCGGCCGGAATACAACAATTCAACGGAATTCGGTCTCCCAGATAGTCTCAGGTAGAAATTAACATATATTCAATATATATGTTCTATAATTTAAACCCATAAATTAAGTTCAATCCATGTTCAAAACATTGTATGACCACAACTTGGTCATCCGATATCGGATTGAACCGTCATCAGCGGTGTTGGGACCAGAACGACATCCTCTACTATATTCAATGCAAGTTTAATTTTTCTTTGCCTTAAAATTTTCATATGAAACTTTGATACCAATTGAAGGTGTCGGTCACGCAGAGGAATCCCTGAAACATGGGATTTTAAAAAAAATCATTGATGATCGACATGACTACGTCGGCAGTAGCAAAATGTTTCCCTATTACCTCCCGATGATCATGCACGAAGAATTTTTAAGAAAAAAATTAAAACCGTAGAATACATGGTTAGATATGAAGTCTTGTTTGACATCTTATTTTTGTCGGAAATTGGTTCTCGAAGTATCCAAAGTCGAATTCCTCTAGATTTTCCACACGCACTCCAAGAAACTGCAGTAGCACCAATCATCAAAATTTGGGTGCTAGCGCAGAGATCTGACAACACCTTTGACTCTCCAACGATCACAACTTTGTCTTGATTGCGATGCACAAAAGTGATCTCAATCTGATCACATGGATTGAGAGCTTCTCTCTCTATAATTTGGTTGAGAGAACAAGAGAGAGAGGCTCTCACCATTTTTATAGTGAATAGTGATTGGTGAATGTCTCTCCTCTATATATAATGTGTTATGCACTTACCCGGAATTGTCTCCCCCACCCCCGAATATTTTTACACACTATAAATGATATTATGACTACTATATTGGTCCATAAATACCATTTATACTATTATCATTTAATTTTAATATATTAAATATATTATGTGATAAAACCCGAGCCATTAACCCAACTCTTCGTTTCCACAAATATTAAATGAACCCTAAATATTTTAAACAAATATTCATTCAAATAATATATTGCATAATAAATAAATTCAATACCAGTTATTATTAACTTGAATAATAAGAATTTATTTATTCCTTTGGGGGTCGTATAACCATGGAAAAAACCCAAACCTCTGTGGTGGGGACCACCATGTCATATATACCTATTTAAATGAATAGGGAAGATTATTGAATACGCTATTGTGTGTGACCTTCAAGGACCTTATCATGATAATAGTTAATATTATTTACAAACTAAGAGAGGGGTCCAGCAACTCATCATGGGCCCTAAAGAGAAAAGGATAGTCATAGAAATAACAACCAACCTACGAGCATGCACTGTTTAATATAATCTCTTTGTCTTTAATATCTCATAAATCAGGATGCGCACCCATGTCATCGTCCTTTCTTAATTTATTATTTATTGATCTAACTGGATGGATTTACCCTCAACTTTCATGGTCATGATCTTATGAAGGTACTACCATCTTGATCAACTAGGCCTGAGATATATTACTTCCTTAACCTGGAAGTGAAAATCTTTTCTTGTCCATTCAACCAATTTCATACCACCAATGACGCACCCAAAACAAGCTACCTCACCATGATTTTATTATCAAGGTTTTTGTCTTGCATCAAAGTACATGATCAAATGGCACACATTGGTAATGATATCAATTCAGGAGACCAATACACATTTCTATAGATTAAAACAACCAATGACACCTAAAACATGTTTTGTTCCTATTGGTGGGTCTTTCCTCATGATCTCACTACTAGAGATCACTAAGTGAGAACTTCAGGAGAAGAACCATCAATGTTTCTGAGCCTCCAGCACTTGATAGTCAAACATCTATTGTTTCTAGTCATTATGATGTATCTAGACCATATGAAATATGTTTAAGATTAATTTCATGGTATCTCGAGGTTCTCATTATAGTCTTGGATCTACTAAAACCTTTTGATACAACAATTAATCAATGGATATTACCATTAAATAGTAGATGCAGAAAAATATACACTATAATGGTAAGTATATATCATTGTATCTAACTGTACACATGATATGGTAATCAAAAGTACTATATAGTTGGGTCTTGAGAACCCACTATTACAACAATCTTCCTATCTATCTCTCTCTTTTTAAAGACCATGGAGGTTCTCAAGCATTTTATACACATCCATGTTTTCATGAGACTTCATGATTTTACTGGAAATTGATGAAAGCATCAAACATTAAGTTTCGACCACATCACTTGTCTCCTTTCCATGCAAATTAGGCATTGAGGATTCTAGAATGTAAGATTTCCATTCATGATGTAGAACAACCCGAAGGCATCTGTACCATTCTTCAAAGTTACTATCAGTTAGAAGGTTGTCTTTATCCAATATTGATCGTAGGGATAATGTGGATGAATAGATTTTCATTTTATTATACAATTAAAAAGAATAGATTATTATTACTTTTCTTGATTATAAATTATATAAGAAATAATAAATTGATTTATTTTATTAAATCTCTCACTATTTTATCAAGGATCAATATACCTCACCATTGAACATGGAGTATCTAGTTAATTTAAAATTCTAGTGAAAAGGATTCATATTCCCCTTCAAAAAACTCCAAAAAAGGTTGGTCAAGCTACTTGAAGGTATTTTCTTAGGAAAGTCTTTTCCAACTGTGGGCTTGAAGCTCCTTGACCTGTTGAATGGATTCCCCAATCCTAAAATCCTGACTTGGATTTCCTCAACATTGGCATCCAAATTATATGAAGCCTAAAAAAGGATACTCCTTTTGATGTAAAATGGTTAATTCAACCCAAAACCTGAAGTTTTCAGGCGTATTGGAAGAGTGCAATGGGTCATTCCCAACTTTACTTTTTGTCATGATCGATGATCCATCCAAGATTTACACAAAGATAAACATCATGATTAATGGAATTTAATCAAAGAAAACCAGACAAGGGATAGAATGGTGGAACCAAGCACATGATCATCACATATTATTCATAATTAATTAAATAATTACTTTGCAGGAATTCTTTCTTCATTGATGGATCTAACAACAGATCTGCATTGTACCATTATTGCATTGTAGGAATCAAGAGCAGATTCCATATAGTTTTAATCCACATGTGTTCCACAAATCTCAGAATGTCATTGTAGGAATCTTCATATGCTAGCATGGAAAATCCAATCACTTGCGTTATTTTCCTTTGATTGTCATGAGAATCGCTTCCAAAGAGTTTTCATATGATCACTCTTGAATTGAGAGTGGGAGGTGGAGTAAGATCGTTCTCTATTCTTGGAAGTGTTCTTGGAGAAGGGATCTCTCTAGGGCTTGAGAGGATTCTATGGATTCATTGTGCACAACCAACAAATGAATTGACTCTTTAGGAAAATAATATAATTAGGTTTAAATACCACTAGGGTTTAGAAATAATATTTTCTTAAGTTCCCTTTAATATTTATTTAATCCATCGTAGAACACCATGTCAAAATAATAATATTATTATTATTTCTTAGAAATGCACTTAACATTAGAATTACATTAAATATTATTTAATCAAATAATATTCAATATATATATATATATATCATTTCTCACCAGACCTAAAAACTATGTCTATCATTTCTCCACAATATGTATCGATCCTTGAATTATGAAAATTTATTTAATAAATAAATATCACTACATTATTCATCAATAAACAAATAAATATTGTATTCACTAAATAGAAAATAAATATTTATTAAATATTCTGCTCAAATAATATTCTCTCAAATAACTGGTGATGAAATATATGCGATCAAAAATACATGAATAATCATTAAAGAACGTGCGGTGATAATATTTATTCAAATTTTTAAATAATTAATAATAATATATTATTCAATTGAGATTCTGGATACATTTAGTGTGTGACCATTTAGGCTTCTTTCTCAGTGGCATTAGGCAAAGCATCTTAAAGTCAATGTTTAGAGTCTAACAACACGCTAAGGCACCCATAAAGAAAGAAGTTGATTCCACAATGACATAATACCTCATACGGATGCTTGCTGTGTAGTATAATCTCTTTATCACGATATCTCTAATCAAGTAGATTGGACGTTAATTCCATCAACCTATGTGATCAATGACTCTTTCTTTAATTTTTTGAAAATTGAACTTGTCTGTATAATATCATGGTCATGGATTTATCTAGGCTATATTATTTCTATCAAAGTCCCTGAGATATCAACTTCTATTAAAGAACAAAAGAGACAAATACTTTCTCACATTATTCATTAATGCAATATTACTCATGACGCACCCAATGTATCCTACCTCTCCATGAAAATAGGTCGTTATGGTTTTCATCAATACATCAATGTACACAGCTTATAATATTCATTAATAATGATTTTAAATTCTAATGATAAATATGCACATCCGCAGATAAGAACATCCAATGACACATATAAATGTGGATTTCCTACTTGTAGGTCTCATTCTCGTAATATCATACACTGGATATTACCAAGAGCATACACCATGAGAAGGTGCCTCAAATTCCTATAATATCCACCCCTAAAAGATTGTATCATTTGTGTCTCTCAAATAATATCATTTGACTATAGAACATATATTTAATAATAGTGTTATAACACTTCTGGGTTCTCATCATAGCGAGGAACTGATATGACCTTTTAATGTGACAGATACACTTAGGACATTATCACATACTATGTTACGCATAATAACAATCATGGTTTGATAAAGAGATTATTAAAATTCAAAACTATGAATACAGATTATCATAAAGTACAACAGAAGTTGGTTTTAGGGCACCAACTCTAAAAACTCCCACTTGCACTAGAGTCAACTGCTAACAACCTTCAGTCTAATAGCTCTTACATGATACATATTCTTCTACTGATATAGTCCTTTAATCAAGGGGTTTGACACATTCTCTTTTTTGTTTACTTTGGTTACTGCAACTTCACCCCTTTGATAGAAATACCTCAAGAGGTGATACTTCTGGAGTATATTATTTATATGTTGGTGTGACCTTAGATTTTTTTCAAGAGTCACAGTTGCATTATTATCACAATACAATAAGATAGGATCTTTAATACTAGGTACCACATCAAGATCCTATATAAATTTCCATATCCAAATGACTTTCTTGGCTGCATCAGAAGCCATTATATACTTGTACTCCACTGAAGAATCAGTAACAACTGGCTGCTTTAAACTCTTCTAGCTCACAGCTCCTCCGTTGAGATAAAAAAAATATCCTGGTTGCGACTTCAGATCATTATGGATTTATTTGAAAACTAGCATTAGTATAAACCCTGATGATAATCTCCTCATCTCCTTCATACACTAGGAACATATCCTTAGTTCTTATCATATACTAAAGGATGGTCTTAATAGTGTACCAATGTTTTTCTCCTAGATCATCTTGATATTTGTCTACCATGCTCAATTCATAGGCAACATCAAGTATAATACATAACATGGAATACATGATTGATCCTATTGCTGAAGCGTATGGGATCTTACTCATTCTCTCTTTATCATATTGTGTCTGAGGACACATTTTCTTAGAAAGATGTAAACCATGTGACACTAGAACCAATCCCATTTTAGATTTTTCTATACTAAATAAATTTACTATCTGGTTAATATATGTACTTTGACTTAGTTCAAGAAGCCTTTTGGATCTATCATGATTGATCTTGATCCCTATAATATAGGTTATTTTACCTAATTCCTTAATGAAGAAACATTTTTTTAACCAGACCTTAAAAGGATGTAAGACTAGTATGTCATTTCCAATAATTAATATGTCATCAACATATACTACTAGGATAACAATTTTATTTTCATGAAACCCCTTGTAAACACATGGCTCACATTCATTCATAATGAAATAAAATTCTTTTATAGCTTCATTGAATTGAATGTTTCATGACCTGGATGCTTACTTCAATCCATAAATGGATCTATGCAACATGAAAATCCTTTTGACATAATTTGAAGTCACAAAACCTTCTAATTGTATCATATAGACATCTTCATTAAGGTTCCCATTAAGGAATGCAGTTTTGATATCCATATGTCAAATCTCATCGTCATGGTAAGCTGCTATAGCAAGTAGAATTTGGATGGACATAAACATGGAAACTGGGGAAAAGGTTTCATCATATTCAATTTCTTGATGTTGTTTAAACCCTTTAGTCATTAGCCTTACTTTATATGTATTAACTTTACCTTCCATGTCCATTTTTCTCTTGAATACTCATTTTCACCATACGGGCTTTACATCAACTAGTGCATCGAACAGAACCCAAACTTGGTTTTGATACATGGAATCCATTTCAGAATTCATGGATTCTTTCCATCTTACAGATTTTGAGCTCTCTATTACCTCTTTTTAGAAGAGAGGTTTATCATTTTCAACCAATAATGAGTCTCCATCTTTGATGACTAGAAAACCATATCTTTCTGGTTCTCTTACCTCTCTTGTGCTCCTACGTGGTACTGGTGTTTTAGGAACTACTTCTTCCACAGGGACCTGTGGAACATGTTCTTATACCAAATATTGTGTATCTTGAGCATCAACTTCATAGAAGTTAATCTTTCTCTCACCGTACTTTTTGAGGATATGATCCCTCTCAATAAAGATGGGTTATATGGTTAAAGTCACTTTCTTATGTGAGGAGTTATATAGGTAGTATCTCTTTGTTTCCTTCAGATGTCCTATAAAAATACATTTTATGCCCTGGTGTGCTAGTTTGTTTCAAAATAAGGGATTAACAAATGTCTCGCAACCTCATACACATGTATGTGAAAAAATGGGTTTCTTTCCACTCCATAACTCAAAGGGAATTCCATTATCCACTTTAGTTAGTACTTGGTTGTATGTCACAGTTTGTGATGCATATCCCTAAAAGGATAATGAAAGATCTGCATGACTCATTATTGACCTTTCCATGTCTAAAAAGGTATGGTTCCTCCTTTCACTAACACAATTTCACTATGGTGTGTAAAGTGAAGTGAGTTGAGATAGAATCTCAAAATCCCATAGAAAGTTGATAAACTCTTGGTTAATATATTCACCACCTAGATCTAATCAAATATTCTTTATCTTCTTTCAAAGTTGATTCTCTAATTTATTCTTGAATTCCTTGAATTTCTCAAAGGACTCGGACTTATGCCTCATCAAGTAGACATAACCATATCTACTCAAGTAATCAGTAAAATTTATGAATTAATAATTCCCACCTCTATCTTCTATAGGAAATGGTTCACACACATCAGTTTATACCAATCCTAGAAGCTTTGTGGCTCTTTCACCCTGTCCGCTGAATGGTGGTTTTTTCATTTTTCCTTATAAACAAGCATAAAATCTTTTAAGTATTTTTAGCTCAAATGAGTCTAAATAACCATATTGACATATCTTTTTCAAATGATTCTCATTTATATGACCAAGATGGTGATGAAATAGTTGGGTGTTATATGAGTTATATGAACATGATTCATTATCAATTGATAATACTTGGTTTTCATAATTTAATAACATAAATACCATTATTTAAATGTTTCATATCATAACATATGTTATCCTTATAAAAGAAACAATGTTTATTTCCAAACTTGAAAATAAACTCATCTACATCTAGGCATGATACAAAAAATTATGTTCTTGGTAACAGTTAGTACATAATAAAAGTCCTTTAAAACCAAAATCATTCATGTTATCAATGAAAGGTAGTAGTCACCAATGGATAAAACAGCTAGCCACACACCATTGGAAACACGCAAATCCACCTACCCTCTAGCAATTTTTAATAATCTACTTGGTTCCTACATTTTTATATATATGTGAGCACCAAAAGTTGTATATAATACTCAATATGTAGATATTGAAAGATTGCAATCAATAACAAATGCACATTTAGCTTCCCCTTGCTTCTGGGTGCAGTTCTTCTTCCAGTGGCCTTTCTTACCACATGAAAAACATATTGTCTCATTTTCCTTGCCCTGCATCTAGATCTTTCTCTTCTTAGAAGGATGGTTCTTGGGAGATTTATACTTTTTATGAGTCTTGGGGACCTTTGCCTTGTTCTTCCTTTTTTTATTCGCTATAAAGACGGTGGATTTATCACGCCCCATTTCCTTATCCACTTGGTGAATCAAAGTAAGGAGTTCTGAAAGACTCTTCTCAATATTTCTCATATTGTTATTAACAATAAAAATGGAGATAGTCTTGAGAAGTGATGAAAGTATGAGATTTGTATGCAACTCATCTGAGAATTTAATCCCTAAGATATCAAAGTGTTCAATGTAGCCAGTAAGCTTGACTACATGAGTCCCAGCTGGTTAAGACTCTTCAATCTTAGTTGTATACAAAGTATTGGAGATCTCATATCTCTCTTATCTCAGCTTCAATTGATAGAGATTCTGTAGGCGAGACATCATGTTATATGCGTCCATGTCCTCATGTTACTTAAAAATCTCATTAGTCATGGATGATAGTATTAAACAATGAATATTTGTAGCCTAATTCAAAAGTTTCTCATATAGAGACAACTCTTCATCACTATCCTCATTTCTAGGCACATCAATAATTGGTTCTTATAGTGGTGTGTTTGAGAAAATTTATTAAAATGGTTTTGATAGAAACTCATTGGTTTTATCTTGGAAAAGGATATTATTTGATTAAAAACATTTTTATTGTTTTTAAATAGAAATTTTTATACTTTAAATAGAGAATGAGATTAATTTTATTTTAAGAAGTTTTAAAATAAATTATTCATCATTGATTTTTATTAGATCACATGAAAGAATAATTAGTGAGTTATTTTGACAGCACTCTATGATTTAAAACACTAACAATACATATATAGCAGGTCACATCCCCGATGGGATAGTGATGAGTCCTCTTTGGTCAGTATTAGAGGGACATGTGCACACATATTTCCGTGATCTCTATTTGAGTGTGTGGGAGTCTCATAAGCTAGAATTATCATACCTTTTGTAATATGACCGTGTTGCTCATTGTTTATATTTGAAATATATTCCATTATTTTTAAAATTGTTGTACACATTCCTTATGAATTTATATAAACTACTTTATATAAAAATTTTATTAGGCCATTTGTTTAAAGTATTTTTATTATTTGAAATATAAATTTTTATTTTTTTTAAATATGATTTTGAACTATCATGTCTATTTATTTAAAATTGAAAGCTTCATTTGGTTAATTAAATATTGGTATCTTGTTATGGAATAATTGGTGGGACCCTACTGGGATTTTATCTCACACCATACATGTGCCTTCAAGTGTTTGTAGATTATCTTTTTCCAGGTTCGAGTAAGGGTAAGGCACCACTTGGAGGTGGTTGTAGCTGTTAATCTTTGGTCTTGGAGAGTTATGTCCGCTAGAACTTGGGTGGTTATCTTGTTTATTTGGTACTTTGTTGTATTTCTTTGTGTTGTTTATACCTGTTTCACTTATGATACACCTCTCTCTGTAGAGTTTTCTTATATGCATACTGACTTGTTTATCTTTATTCCATTGTGTTTGTGGAAAATTTGTTCCCACTTTCATATTCTATGATATCAGGTGTCCATCGCCAACCCGTGGGGACCAGGAACACCCTTCAGGCTATGTCAGGACCATCTCGGTTATTGGGTTACTAGGGTACCTAGGCTGGTTTGTGACAAAGTGGTATCAAAGGGTGTAGGTTTTTCATCTTGCCTTGATGTCAATATGTAGTTTGTGTGATCTTATCAAGACTTATAAGGTAGTTGAGATTGATTTTTTGGTCATTTTTCACCACAATGATCCTTAAGTCACAAAGGGTGGTTTGGGAAAGACATATTGAGGATTAGTCCTCCTCTTTTCCCTACATTTGATTTGGATATATTGAAATCCAAATTTTTTTTTCTATCTGTTGGGATTAATTTCACTTACTGCTTTGTTTGAGTGTTAATCTAATATCTTCTATGTTGTCTGGTGATGTTGTATATCATCATACCTCTGAGAAGACGTGTGAATTTGATCTAGAAAGAAGTCGTTTCTGAACCATAGTGATCAAATCCTCATATGTACCCAAGTCTAGTTGAGGTGATTGTGCGTACTGTCCAAGCTCTGGGATAAGAACCACCACTAGTTCTCGTTCAGGCTCCAGTTGTGGAACCTCAAAGGTATGTTTTATGGAATTTTTCTCAAGATTCCATTCACCATAATTCACCAACGTTCAAAGACTCCAATGATCCTCAAGAGTTTGAGGAATGGTTGATCAATATTGAGCATTTTTTGGGTTCCTAAAGACACCTGAGGAAATCAAGGTGAAGTGTGTCACCTTCATGCTAAAAGGACTGAGTGGGAGATAATGGGACACAATAGTGATGACGAAGAAGCACAAGGTCTTAGAGTGGAAATATATCAAGACTCTTTTCATTGGATATTTCTATCTAGAGTCGATGTTGTTGGAAAATCCATTGAGTTTTTCAAACTCAAGCAGGCTGACTAGAATGTGACAGAGTATGCAAATTGTTTCGCTGAGCTTGTGCATTTTTCACCTGAGATTGTGTCGAATGAAAAGATTAAGACTTGATGGTTCAAGTTGGGACTTCGTTATAATATTCATTCTTGGGTTTTCTTGTTGAATTTTTCTTCTTATACTGATGTGCTAAATAGAGCTTTGATGGTCAAAATGGACATGGCTGGAAAGTCAGGGTTAATGGGAGTTTATTTCTCTCCCAATGCCAGTTTTATGAGTTTCTTCAAAGGAAAGAAGAATCATGATCATTATTCTCATAATTCTAAACAACATGGTCATTATAGACCTCCTACTATGCTTGGAATAATCCCTTTTATTTGTTACCAGTGTGTTAAGTCAAGGCATTTAAAGAGGGTTTTCACTGAGATACCCAAGGTATGTGGTTCATGCAGATTATCAGGTCACTTGAAAAAGTTCTTCCATGTTTATTCCACTCTTCCTAGTGGAATGGGATCATCAACACCTTCTAAAATTGTGGTTCAATCATATTCTTCACACACAAAGGGGTTCCAAACACAAGAATCCAGGACAAAGATTCTGCACACAGTGGAAGAGTCTCAGGAGGAAGTGGATGTGGGTCCAGCAACTATGAGAGGTACCATCACTATAGCTTCGTCATTAGTGATTTATTTATTTTATATTTATGCATATCATTCATTTATTTCAACTCACATTATTAATCTTATAAATATTTCTACATATATTTTGTCTTATGTGATGGATATTAATATACCCCTCTGAATGAAAAGAAAGCAGGGTCTTCATAGTTCTACTTGTGTTTTCTCATTTTTAGATGTTGTGATTGCTTGGAGTTTTCTGGTTCTTAACATAAAACCTCTTGACATCATATTCAAGATGGATTGGCTCATTTCCAATAAATCCCAGATTGATTGTTATCTTTAATTGGTCTCCTTTAATTCACCCAATGGGGTTTGCCAAATATTTCAAGGAGAATGGGACCTGAGGTTAAGTATATCCAGTCCTTCTTATTTAGAGTTAGTAGAAGTGATCTAAGTGTTTTCTTTTGAATTGGAGATAGAATCCCTGAGCAGTGATCTCCCTCCAATTTTCATAGAGTTTTCTAACATTTTTCTTTCTAACTTCTCTAGTTTTCCACTAGTAAGGGAGGTAGAATTTTCAATTGATTTAGTACCTAATACTCAACCAGTGTCTATTCCTTCTTACCACATGGAACCAGCTAAAATGAAAGAGTTGAAAAGTCAGTTAGATGATCTTATTGAGAAGTCCTTTGTACACTCGAGTGTGTCACCTTGAGTGGCATTGGTTCTCTTTTTTAAGAAAGTTGATGGTTCACTTCTCCTTTGTGTTGATCCCCGAAAACTCAATCGTGTTATGATCAAGAAAAAATATTTGTTTCCATGGATTGATGATATTTTTGATCAATTGAAAGGGGAAAATTGGTTCTCTAAGATTGATCTTCGCTTTGGTTACCATCAGTAGATAATAAAAGAATCTGACATTCAGAAAACCATCTTCGGAGCAGGTATGGCCATTATGAGTACCTTATCATGTCATTTTCTTTAACCAATGCTCATGCAATTTTCATGGATTTAATGAACATGATTTTCTATGAGTATCTTGATACCTTCATGGTAGTATTTGTGGATGACATCCTTGTTTACTCTATATCCGAAGAGGATCATTTGTGTCATCTAAGGGTAGTTTTAAAGTTGCAAAGAAATCATTAACTCTATGTTAAGATTTTGAAATGTGATTTCTTGATTTAGGAAGTGAAGTTCTTGGGACACATGGTTTCAGAACATGGTATTTTAGTTGATCCTAAAAAGGTGAAAGTTGTTATGACATGCAAGAAACCATAAAACTTTTTTGAGATTCGGAGATTCTTGGGCTTATCTGGCTATTATCATTGATTCATTAAAGACTTCTCAAAGTTTGATTCTCCAATGACTTCTCTAACTCGGAAGGGAGTAAAGTTTACTTGGGATAAAAAATTCCAGAGTTCTTTTTTTGAGTTGAAACGTCTTTTGACTACTGTGTTGGTTTTGGCTCTTCCAGAGGCCGAGCAGGGCTATGTGGTCTTTTTTGATGCATTAGGTTTAGGTTTGGGTCGCATTATTATGTAAGGTGATCATGTTGTTACTTCTGGATCTCGTCATATTAGGCCATAGAATAAGAATTACCCAACCCATGACCTGGAACTTGTAGCTGTGATGCACGTGCTTCAGAGTTGGAGGAATTGCCTTTTTAGAGAAATATTTTCCGTGTATTTTGACTAAAAAATCTTGAGTTATATATTCTCTCAAAATGAATTGAATCTCCACCATAGGCCTTAGGTGGAATACCTGCAATCTTTCGAATTTCACATCACCTATACCCCAGGGAAAAGGAATGTTGTCGCATATGCATTAAGCAGGAAGCTTCCAACCTAGGTAGTGAAACAATCTTCATAAGAGTGGAACTTGATGACTCTTTTTCCACAGTTTCATATCAGAATCTAAGAATCATGGGTCAAGGTTTCCTTGGCTAGTGTTTAGTTTACATCTACTCTTATTGAGATGATTCATCCAGAACAACAACTTGATGATGAGTTTTGTAGCATTAAAGACACTCTTTATGGTGGGGAGACCATATTTGACTGGTCATTCTCCACTGAGGGAATTCTATACTATTGGATATGTTTTTTTGTGTCTTTAGTGATAAGGAAAGCTGTGATGGGGGGCTGTCATAATTCTCAGTGGGTAGTGCACCTAGGAACCACGAAGATGTTCTATGACATGCAGCGTAGATTCTGGTGGCTAGGTATGAGATGGGGTATTTCTAATTTTTTCTCTCACTATTACATGTGACAGCAGGTCAAGACCGAGCACCAGAAACCTTAAGGTTTGTTTCATCCACTTCCAGTGTCAATATAGAAGTGGGATGGTATCTCTATGGACTTTGTGGTTCATTTTCCACATACCCATAGAAACAATATTGTGATATGGGTTGTGATCGATCGGTTGACTAAATTGGCTCACTTTATAACCATTCATGATATAACCAAAGTTTATGAGTTAAGAAATATCTATGTGAAAGAGATTTTTTATTTTCACAGAGTTCCATCTGCTATAGTCTCTAATAGGTATCCTTAGTTCACTTCTTGTTTTTGGAGAGGCCTTCAGGAGGCATTGAGATCTCAGGTCTATTTGAGTACGACATACCATCTGCAGTCAGATGGCTAGACATAAAGAGCTATACAGATTCTTGAGGATATGTTCAGCGCTCATTTCCTTGACTTTGGTGGATCTTAAGATAATCACTTAGAGATATTTGAGTTTTATTATAACAAAAATTACCAGTCTGCGATCAGAATGGATCCTTTTGAGGTCTTGTATGGACGCCTTTACACATCTCCATTGTGTTGGTCAGAGATTAGAGAAAGTTCCTTGATTGGACCAAGTTTGGTTCAAGATGAAATAGAAAATATTCAGTTGATTCATCAGATAATGTTAACGGCTCAGAGCAGGTATAAGACTTATACTGATCATTGTCATCGACAATTGAAATTTTCAGTTGGTGGTTGGATTTTTTTAAAAGTTTCACCTCGATTGGGTCATCGACGGCTTGGGAGGCAAGGGAAAATTTCTCCTCATTTTGTGGGACCTTTTAATGTTATTGAGTAGGTGGGGAAAGTGGCTTACCATTTATCCATTTCACCACAGTTGACGTCGATACATAACGTGTTCCATGTATCATGGATTTGGAAGAATCTTTCTGTTCTATCTCATGTTCTGAACTGAAGTGATCTTGAGGTTGAACTCGATTTATCTATGAATGAGAAGCTAGTTAGATAGTTGATTATGAAACCAAAATACTTCATGGGATGACGATGTTGTTGGTTTGAGTACTATAGCAGCACAGTTCTAATTCTCATGAGAAGTGGGAGACGGAGGCACTAATGAGATAGTAGTGGCCTCATCTTTTTGACATGAAAGATTCTTAGTAGGATTTCTAGGGACAGAAAGTTTCTATGGTGGAGAGGTTGTAACAACCTGTTACTATTTTCAGGTATTCTTAAACCCCTATTTTAATCATCCTTTGGTTGGTTTTTGTTTAAGGGAGTTTTGGGTGGATTTTGAAAATTTAGAAGGTCTTTTGTGTTGTGCACAGTTGGCACATGATTTTCCCAACTCATGCACCCTATTGGTGAAAATTTTGCAAACCCAGACAGTGAGGGTTTGCATAGTTGGTGCATGGCTTAAAAAACCATGCAACCCCATCAGAAAGGGATCATGGATAGGTCGCATAGTTTTTCTAACCATGCAGCCCTACCCAACTAACCATGTTTACAGGATTTTTTAATCCAAAAATTATTTTTAGAAGTCTCGAAACCCTTGTTTAAAGGACCTGATGGACCTATTTCGACCTATTATGATTTATTCTTCCAAGAAACCTCTCAAGAGGTGATTTTGTTCCCTCTACACCCCTTTGGAAGTGATTCAAATCTATGAGAATGACGTTCGATCTCTTCCCGGTAAGTTTCATCTTCACGTTCTCTTTCACCGGATTTCTCCTCTTTATTCCATATGGTTGTGTATATATCCATGTTATTAGAGGATCTAATCCATGTTGTTTTGGATCTTGAATCTAGGTTTGATTCTCAGGACCTTGTTTTGACATTCTCCATTGAATTTTCTCGTTTAGAGATTTGTGTTTCGAGATCCTGTGATCATGAGGTAGGTGGTTCTGTTATGATGGTCAATTTTGATTAACCCTAAATTGCTTGATTTCAATTAAATTGTTTTCAATTAATTTATTAAAAACTTAATTACATTGAATTGTGGATTTAAAATTGGATTTGGCATGAAATTGGGAAAAACCCTCAATTCCATTGAATTGGGATGTGTTTGTGAAATTAATGGAAATATGTGAAATTTAAATTGTTGAATTTAAATTGTGAAATTGATTTGATGAAATTGATTTCAAATTTTTATTTGAGAAAAATTTCTTAAAATGGTTTTGATAGAAACTCATTCTTTTTATCTTGGAAAATACATTATTTGATTAAAAACCTGTATATTAGTTTCTAAAGAGAAATTGGCATACTTTAAATAGAGAATGTGATTAATTGTATTTTAAGAAGTCTTAAAATAAATTTTCCATCATTGATTTTTATTGGACCACATGCAAGACGAGGTAGTTAGTGATTTATTCAGATATCACTCTATGATTTACAACACTTATAATACATATGTAGTATGTCACATCCCCGATGGGATAGTGATGAGTCATCTTTGGTCAGTATTAAAAGGACGTGTGTACACATATTTATGTGATCACTATTTGAGTGTGTGGGAGTCCCATAACCTAAAACTATCATACCTTTTGAAAGATGATCATGTTTCTCATTTTTTATGTTTGGTATATAAGACATTGTTTTTAAATTGTTTACACGTGCCTTAATAATTTATATAGAATGTTTATTAATCCATTTGTTTAAAGTATTTCTATCATTTGAAATGTAAATCATGGTTTGTTTTAAATATGATTTTGAACTATCATTATTGTTTATTTAAAATTTAAATCTTATTTTGGTTAATTATATATTGGCATCATATTATGGAATCCTTGGTGAAACTCTAGTGGGCTTTTAGATCACACCCTACATGTGCCTTCAGGTGTTTGTAGATTATCTTCTTCCAGGTTCGAGCAAGGGTAAGGCGCCACTTGGATGTGGTTATAGTTGTTGATCCTTGGGCTTGGAGTGTTGTGTCCGTTGGGACTTGGGTGCTTATCATGTTTTTCTGGTATGTTGATGTAGTATTTTGGGTTGCTTATACTTGTTTGACTTCTGGTATCCCTCTCCCTATGGAATTTTCTTGTATGCATAATGATTTTTTTATCTTGCTTCCATTTTTTGTGGAAAACTCATTCTCATCGTCATATTTTATGATGTTAGGTGCTTGTCACCAACCCATGGGGATCAGGAACGTCATTCGGGCTATGCCAGGACCAACTCAGTTATCAGGTTACCAGGGTACCCGAGCTTGTTCATGACATAACGTGTAAGAGACTTTGTCGCTCTTGGAAATCTATGTCAGTGATAAGATTATTCTTCTCAAGTATAGATCATAATGATATGTTTGAATTCATTTTATTATTGTTTCTACAAATAATATGAGCAAAATTTCATTATTTTATCTGATAAAATTTAGACAAATAAATAAATATTATATTTATTAATCTCACACTATTTTATCAAAACTCAATAGCCCTTACCATTGGCTTCAGAATATCTTGTTGCTTGGACATCATAGTAGCAAGGATCCATATTCTTATTCTCATTACCCCAACTTTGGTTGGTCAAGAAACTTGAATGGTTTTAGGTAGGAATTCCAAATACCAACTTCATTAACTCATAGTTCCTGGATTTGTTGAGTGGACTTCCCAATCATGAAATCCTTAAATTGGATTTCTTCAACCCTTGTCTCTCGATTACACCAAATTTTATTTTAGCAGTCAACCCTTGATGTGAACTAAGTTATGTCAACCCAAAACTTCATGTTAGAATTTCCCGATAATTAAAAGCACTCCAACATTGGCTGGTCAAACACTTTGAACTATGGTTCGATTTTAACTAAAATAGTGGAAGACTATACCGACTTAATATATACTTGAGAGATTTTATATTTTATGCGTAAATTGTCAATTATTATATTTATCACATACTTGTTAATATTACATGGATTTATTTAAGTGATTAACTATTTATTAGATAATATTTATGCATAATCCATTTTTTTAGTTCTATATTGCATGCTTGTTAATTCATTAATTCATGTGATCGTGACAAAACATTCATAACGAAATAACCATGCAACTTGAAAAAAATAAAATAATAAAGCAGTATGATCGTGAGCTTTTACTGATGGTTATTTTATCTAGCAGATTATAAACCAACCATCAACCTTGGGTAAAAACATGTTTAACCAATTAAGGTTTATGTTACAGCTTTCCACCTGTCCACTAATGTACCTCTCTTGGATTGGTTTCATCTCGGTTCCAAACTTAAATTGCCTCTACTATCTTGGGAGCTTCATCCATTACATATTCTTTTACTCACACACAGGTGAGGGAAAAAGTGTTTACATAAAAGAAACCATGGGTACGTAGGCCCTTACATAATAAGAGGAGAGATGGAACGTAGGCCAACAATTTAATTTAATAATAAATAAAATGAAATCAATCGCATACAAAGGTCTTGGTCTAAGCTCATGATCATCAATATGCATGCAATGAATTATGCATTTAATAAAGCTAGTAGTCAATTCTTAATCGTTTTTATTTAAGATAAATCGCGCTCAAATCAATTAATTATTTTCTTTAATAAATCAATATTTTATCTTAATTTTCATTCGAATTTTCTTGAGATTCTCATCCATCATAATTTTAAACAAATTAGATAAATTTATTTAAAATTAACTATGTGCATAAATATACCTTGGAGGAAATACGGTGAATACCCATCTGAATCTACCCAACATGTATTATACTTGTATATTGTTTACTCTTATGACATATGACAAACACAAATTATCATGTACTTTAATGACGTGTACTATCAAATTAATGATTACACGAATTACATGATTTTTTCTATCACATGTAATGCTTAAATGTACATAGAGTAATAACTATATTACGACTCACACATGATATACAGATCTGAACATTACGCAAAAATTAATTAAACATAAATATATATATATATATATATTAAAACACATCGCATGGTGTGTCTTATCAACTTAATTATCTTACGCAAACACATGTCGATAAGGTTTACACGGTATAATAAATTAATTTTAATTATGTGTAATTTGATATAAGTACATGGTGTGTACAAGATACCTACACGGCGTGTACATCTCTCACTATCTATCTGAGGCACACGCATGGGGACTCAGCGTGTAAACTATGCCTCAGAAAAATTAGAGTACACGAAGTGTAAAAAGGTATACATGGCATGTAACACCCCAAGAATTTACAAATAAATTTAATATAGAATGCATGAAACACTGAGCCTCTACAAAACACCACTTCGTTACAACCTATCCAAGTAAACATAATTTTTCCACCTTTGTGTTTTGAATTTTGAAAAACTAACATACATGGTTGTGTTCGGTAAGATATTTAGAGTTTTATAATGAAAACTTAATTTTTGGTGAATAGTAACATACACATATGAATAGTAATGAATAGTAATGAATATTAAATTTTCCAAAAAATAAAAATAAAAACTCCACCCATGAATGTATAAATACAATTTAGACATCTTAAAAATGAAAAAATGACCATAGTATAAGTATTGGTATTTTTGTATGTCATAAATATTTTAATTAAAATTTTATGATTAATTTAATAATTTAAAATGGAAATTTATTTTCATAAAATGTAATCATAAATTTTTATTTTATCGTCTTATAGTTATAAGATAATTTTATGGGACCTTGATTAATTTTTCAAGATGTTATAAAACGATTTATAGTTTTAATGTTGTTTTTTTGGAATAAATTATGATTTTATTTAAAAATTAAATTAAAAATATTTAGAAAATTATTTTCAAAAATTGGACTTTATTTTTAAATTATACACGTTGAAAAATGGTTAGGGTGAATTTTTGGTATTTTTCTAAAATGCATGAATTTTGGGTGAATAGTAAAATACGATAATTTACGATAAATGCTAAATACATGGTTTATTGGGTCATAAGTGATGTAAGAATGATGTAATCCCACTAGGTTCAAACTCACAAGCACTTTTTACTATTATGGGTCACATGAAACAATGCTATTGGTTGTATTTTTTGGGACTACTTTGTGTATAAGGTTGTATTTGTTGTCAATAGTTGTCAACGACGATCAAAATAAAGGAGATCAAGAAGTACTCCAATGAAATGGAGGAATGGAAATTCAGAAAATTGTTATACTGATCATAAATTGAAAGAAATTGTGTCAAATTTGACGCATTGTTTACAACAGTGGAGAATGGTGAGGTATAATCCATCTATGGTTGACTGAAGAAGAATAAGAATTTGATGAGAACCATACCAGATCCTACTCGAAGAATTGAATCATATGTTTTGTATGAAGTAGAGAATGACGGTTGAAGAAGAAGACAATGTGCAAGGGATTGGAATTCTGAGATGGACATGCACTTCGCATTGTATCAAAATATGATGATGTTAAAGCTGATCTATCGAAGGATATATATCACTATAGTGGAGTTTGGATTAAAACAAGAAGAGTTGCAGAAGAAAGAAAATCACAGAAAAGAAGCATTTTTAAGGTGATTGTGATTGTTGACAAAGAAAAAAATAACATACAAATTTGTTGACAAAGGGGATTTCATGGTGGCATGTTGAGTTCAAGGGTTTTGGTTAACGATCCATGTTTGATTCAAGAACGTTGACAAAGGAATGGATGATCTGGAGGTGGTACAAAAAGGGAAGATACAAGGTGGCGCCGTTTTCCAGTGTTTGCCAAAATTTTTGGCCTCAAAATTGACAAATGGAGAAAAGTGTTTTTGGAAAATGGACTTGTGCGCCGAGGTCTTGGAGGTTTGGAATATTGCACACCATATTTTTTTCAAGATCATAACATCAAAATATGGAAAATGGATAAGGGTCACGCAAGTTTTGGGTTTAGTCGCGCAAGTGACTAGCGCGGTAGAGACAAGGGCGGCAAGACTAGGGCAGAGAGACTTGCGCGCCGAGGGGAGACTTGCACACCATTGCACAGGGTGTCCAAATGACTATAAATACAGGTTGACCCCTCCTCATTCTACATGATCTCAACACTTAGAGAAAATCAGAGCTCCCGTCGCACGGGTGTCATGGTCGCACAAGTGGTGTTTGGTCGCGCAAGTAGCAGTTGCACGCCAAGTGATAGTTGTGCGCCCAATGTGGTTTGGGAAAGAAAGTAAGTTGGTATCCCAAGTTTGTAGTTGTGGAAGGAAGCATCGTGTAGGTGGTTTGGTGACACTTGCGCGCCAGGATTTGAAGAAGCAAGACAGTTGACCTTTGCGTGCCAAAACCAGTTTGGGTATAAAAGAATGTGAGTCGCGCAAGTTTGGTGTTGAAGAAGGGAGAGTCGTGCAAGTGATTGAGGTGAACTTGAGTGCCAGTTTGGACTTGTGCACTAAAACTTGGGCGCCGTCTTGAAACTTTCACGTCAGGCTCGGAGAAGCGCGCCAGGTGTAGTTGAAGCATGCCGGTATTTTTGGAGCTGCACAAAAGTCGGAAGATTGCCCGATACCTTTGGTGCAAAGTGAGATTAAAGTGGAAATATAAATGATACATGCATGATCTAATGAAAACATGGAGAACTGATTCTGAAAATTCCAAGTAAGTTGAGCTTCATTTATTAAGCAATCACATAAGTGGTTGTGATTCAGGGAACCAAAGACAAGAGGATCTAGTACATTCAGTCATTGCACTAAAGAAGAAGCATTGAACTGAAAAGAGCATCAACTTTGAACCCTGATGCAAGAAAAGTCTCATTCTGAATAGGAGAAAAAGAACTTCATGTCTATCTATTGAAAAGAAATTCACGTCTATAAACTAAGTGGGACTTCACCAAAGGCAATGAGTTTGGGGGAGTCAACGGGAGTGATCTGAGGGATGCAGTGAGCTTTCCCTGAACTTTTGTAAAGGCAGTGAGCCTAGAATAGAGTGACTATGTTCGAACCTTTTTAATCCACATATAGTGAAGAATAATGTAATTTGGTACTACCAGAAACTTGTCGGCGTATGCTCCTTGGACGTAGCCCTTAGTGGTGAACCAAGTTAAAATTGTTGTGTCATCTCTTTGCGTGTGAATGTTTCATTGCTGATCATATCCATCATACAGGTTTAACTAGTTCCTACCAATGTGGGAACAAGATCCTTTTTTTTAAAAGAAAAATTTTTCACCCTGATTCACCCCTCCCCTCTCAGGGTGTCCCAGGGTCCTACAGTATTGAGGGAATTAATAAAATAATGAATAAAATATTCAAAATTCACTCCTCTCCTCAACTATAAAAACCCCTCTCACTTTCTATTCTCTTCACTCATCTCAAGCCCTTTTCCTTGTCTAAGATCTGACCAAATACATTTCCTTAGTCACTCCCCACATCCAAGAGCTCTTGGTCTTTCTAAAAGACCAAAACCTCTCCCCTAAAGAGTCTCTCAAAGAAGATTACTTCAAGAGGTAAAGACCTCTTTTCATTTCTTTCCATTCAAGTTCTCTTTTATGTGGTATGTATTTCAAGTTTACATACCATGTTCTTATTTAAATATTATTCTTTCCATATACTATTTTATTAGTCTTTTATGAATGGTTTCCTCCTATAATATCTCTTTTTAATGCTTTCTAAAACCATGTTTCAAAGCTGTTATGCTGCAGAATTTTCATTCGAAAATCTTTCTCTTTTTCAAGAACTCTTATTATGTTATTATATTTTCATTTAAAATTTATTATGTTGGGATATATCATTCCATAACCCCCTTACTGTCCATATTATGTAATAATGGTGAGATATACTTTTTCTCTCATCAAAATATTTTATGAAATTTTAAGCGACGCTGTTAGGCTGCCGAATTTTCGTATGGGATTTTTCGACTTCTTTTTATTTCGAGTTCTTTTATTTTATTTTTCTTTAGTCACCTACTTTCATCAAAATTTTATGATGAATACAGTATCTTACATGTATTGTAATGTTTTCATGGTAAAGTAATAATTCTTCATCATCTCTCATTTCCTGTTCTTTTATACAAAAAATGAAACATCATCTGAGATGTGCTAATTTACCATATTCAAGGATGATGGGATTTAAATTTCTATTATCATATTAAATTATGGTAATTAAAACATTATTATGATTTAACCATACTATAATATATGTATTATGTATCATCTATAGTTCTGGAATCTTTTTGTACAAATGGTTTTGATTTATAAAGCAAAATGAGTTCGTGATGTTCAAAAACCACCAATTAACCCAAACGGTTATCATTAAATAATTTATATAATGATTCATCTTCACTCTAAGTAAACAAAGGAAATTTACAACCATGTAACCTTATGGATTTTCCATAATAAAATGTAACTTCAATTCTGGAAAAAAATCCTCGTTTTACATGATTCTCCATATATGTATATAAGTATACCGATCATGAAACAAACAGACCCGAACAATGAAATTGAACCTCTTAACCCATCAAAAAGGCCATGAATGAACTTAATAAGGTTATAATAAATAAATTAAATTTATAAGAGGTTATGTAAATCTTAATTAATTCATTTAATTTGGTTATTCAAGACACTAATACCAAGTGAAGAACACCATTAGACTTAAGTTAAGGGTTTCTTCCTCTCACTTTCATTTTTGTGAGATATTCTATTTTCACTACTATTACTTATGTATGGTGTTTGTATATTTCCCATTGATGTTTAATATCATGATTCCCTTTATTTTAATTATATTAAATTTATCATTTAATGATTATTAATTTTGGTTCATATGATTCAATTGATTACAAAGTTACAAGTATTTTCTACCTGAACCTCCATTTTAATTCAGGTTGCTCTTATTATCTACTCACCTCAATGATATTATTTTTATTCTTATTTAATCCAATAAATTCAATGTTAATCTTATTTATATGTGTAACAATCATAATCCTACTTTCATTTATGGTTAGTTATATGTTTTAAGAGGATCTTTCAAAAATTCGTCCTGAAATACAAGCTCGATTCAAGGAACTTCTCGAATTCTTACCTATTTTTAAGTTCACCCTATAATCTGTTTTAAGCCATATTTATCTTTATAAATTCACAAATTTTACAATTTAAAAGATATTTTTTTCATTTCTGGTTTTATGAAATCAAACACACCTTTGTTCTTTAAAATCTCTTTAATGAATTTCTTAAATCGCACTAAGATGTTTTAATTCTAAAGCTTCTTTAAAAACACTTTTTACGTTATTTCACTTCAGTGGGACATCACTTGTGTCTAAAATGTAATATCAATGTCCTTCCATTTTTTTTTCTAGGATATAAATGTTTAAAATTAGTTTTATGAAAAATACAAATGATTTTCCAAAAGAACTCTTCTTTTCAAAGTAAAATGGATTTTTCTCATCTCACTTTAACTTTTATGAGATATACACCTTGTTCACTACTTATTCCTTGAATGTGGTGTATTTACTTCCCTTTGGTATATCATATCAATAGTATCCTTATTCTTATGATGTTATAAGGTATTATGATTTGAATTTTTCAAGGTGGTATGGGACACTTTTGAATGTTTAAAGATTATTTCCTCAAGAAATTTTCAATGGTATCATTTAAAAGTATCTTATCTATGTCAAATACTTATTGAATAATGTACTTAATTGAGGTTTATCTCTTTTTTTTTTGAAAAAGGCATATAACATTAATGACAAAGATCGGCAGAATTACATGTGCAAAGCCATGAAGGGAAATTGTCCAACCAGAACTGGTTAGAATCGAAAGGACCTAAGGCCGCAAGCTGATGGGCCGCGTTGTTTTATTACCTTTTGGTGAAGGAGAAAGTAAAAAATGAGAAGCATTGGAGAAGTGAGAGAATTCTCCTGATGACGATGTCAAAAGACTAGAGGTTGTCGTCATTGTGATTAATAGCATCGATCACGGTGAGACAGTTAGACTCAATGATGATATCACCCCATCCACATTCCAAAGCAAGCATCAAACTAGCAAGGACGGTCATGGCCTCAGCAACTGCCGATTCCCAGAATTCCTGATGTGGTTCATATTTAGTAGCAAGGATATGCCCCAGATGATTTTGGGAAAGGAGGCCGAGGGAAACAAACCCATCCTTCAGAAGAGACGCGTCCACATTAATCTTGAGGATCCCTTCTGTTGGGGGATTCCAGTGAGCGGGATGGGAGGGGGAGACACCCGGTGTAGAATGTCCGTTGTGGCCTTTCCAACCCTCAATCCAAGAAGTGGCCTGATCTATCCAGACTTTAGTGGGTCTGTGGGATTGATTAAAAATAGCATCGTTACGCCGAACCCAAATAATCCAAGCCAAGGTGCAAAGTGAGCCCACATCTACCAAAGAGAGAGAGGAGCACCAACGCGTCAGCAGATTGGGAAGGCCAAAGGCCAAAGCCAGTGAAGCAACTGAAACCAGGCCCCATTGATTCCAAATATATTTCGCTCTCGGGCAGTAAAAAATAGCATGTAGAGGAGTTTCTGGAGTGTTCGGGCAGAAAGGGAAAAAAACGGTACTTGTCATATGTCGGTAAATGAGAAGGGTCATTGTTGGGAGAGTGCCCGTGCAAACCTTCCACCAAAATTGATGAATTTTGTGGGGGACGTTGATCTTCCAAATCGATTTCCAAGGTCCCCCATCCCGGCCGACTGAGAGGATTCCAAGAGTAAGTCTGTAACCGGATCTCATCGTGTATTCGCCTGAGATTTCATTGATCCAAAAGAGATGGTTAGGGCCTGCATCTGGTACCCAAGGAATTCTAAGGATAATTCTTTGATCTCTTTTGTTAAACCAATCAAGGATCTTTTCCAAACCCCATCCCTATCCCTGGTCAGAAAGGAGGCAGCTGACAGTGGCTTCTTCAAGACCTGGTTGGGAGGGAGATGTAACCCGTAGACCATCCTTATCAATGAACCAGGGATCAGTCCAGATTTTGACAGATGAGCCATTCCCAATCCTCCATCCCAATCCTTTATCCAAGATCTTTTTATCCCCCTAAATGCTTCTCGAGAGGAATATAGGGAAAAGACCAAGAGAGGAAGCATGAAAGTCCATGTGGGGAAAGTACTTAGCTCATAGAACTCACACACATAGAGATGATGGGTGGTTAATAAGGCGTCATCCTTGCTTGGCCAAAAGCAAATCGTTGAAGAGAGGAAGATTCTGGAACCCCGTCCCAACCTCTGATTTGGGTTCGCAGAGGTTCTCCCAGGCCATCCAGTGAGGTCGACTCCTACCATCGTTCTTCCCCCACCAGAAATTGGCAGTACGTGTGTGGATCTAGTCGACGATGGCCGCTGGGATTTTAAAAAGGGACAAAAAGTAGCTTGGGACAGATTGGATGACAGCTTTGATGAGGGTCTCTTTGCTAGCTTTAGAAATTCTTTTTGGGGTCCAGCCTTGAATTTTTGCCTCAATCCTATCCACAATGGATGTGAAGATTTATTTTTTGGATCGGCCAATCACTGTGGGGAGACCGAGATACTTCTGATGTTTATCAACCATATGGATTCCAGCTGATGTGCAAAGTTCATCCCTCTTATCAAGAGGTACCCCTGCACTGAAGGATATTTCTGATTTTCCATGATTTATTGTTTGGCCAGATGCCCTCTCATACTGATGAATCGCTTGGCAGATCACCCGGCATTAATTTTTTTTTATCTGGAAAAAAGGAGGTAGTCATCAGCGAAGAAGAGATGCGACACTAGAGGGCTAGCTCGGCAGACTTTTCCCCATGAATAGACTTAGAAGATACAGCCCTGGAAATAAGATTAGAAAAAATGTCAGCCACCAGTATAAAGAGAAAAGGGGAGAGGGGGTCTCCCTAGTGAAGGCCTCGAGATGGGGTGAATTATCTTGTAAGCTCCCCATTGACCTTGATTTTGAAAGAGACGGTCGAGACACAGTGCATGACCATATCTGTCCATTTAGCGCAGAAACCCATTTTCTGCATAACAACTCTTAAGAAGTGCCATTCAACTCTATCATAGGCCTTGGTCGTATCCAATTTTCAGGCCATGGTTCCTCTTTTCGTAGTGAAGCGTGATTTCATAAAATGGAACACTTCATGGGCCACAATCGCATTATCAGTGATCAGTCTCTTAGCTACGAAGGAACTCTGATTTTCAGAGATAATATCAAGTAACCAAGGTCGCAGCCGATTGACAAGAATCTTTGAAAAGATCTTGTAAGAGACATTGTAGAGGCCGATAGGTTGAAAGTCATGGATCACCAGAGGTTTCTTAATTTTGGGGATGAGGATGAGGATAGTTTCTTAGTTTGACAGTGGATGTTCTATCTTAAAACCATTCACCAATATACTCTGAATGGTTAGTGTTTATGATTATTGTTCGGGGAAAGTTATTAACATTTCATATGTTAGTTTCAATATGAATGTATAAGTTATTTATGTTTATCCCCATTCATATAAGGAATTCTTTGGAATTAGTAAGTGTCAGGTGGGGCCCGTTATATCCCCTAGATTAATTGGTGGGTCTCATGAGACAAACTATGGTCTTGGTATGAGGCCTTGAAAAAATGAATATTTATGGTTTTGGCTGAGGCCTTAATCATTTTTAGACGTCTTAACCGAGGCCTTGATTTTATATTTTAGAGTGTCTGGCATATGCATTTCTCTCATTATGAAGCTAGTAATTGAAAGTTCATGGGGTTATTCAACTAGTAGAATACCCATGGTAATGTTTTATTATGGCATTATTTACTCAGCTAATATTCCTTCCTTAATGTGTTCAAGTTTATTATTTATAGAGTTAAGTGTTTTAAATTATTCACCATGCATATTGTTGACGTTTATGATATCTTCTACTGTATTTCTTACCCTTACTGAGCGTTTGAGCTCACCCCTTTATTATGTTTCATTTTCTCTAGACATAAAGAAGTTTTTTATGATTGGCCTATAAGGATAATATTAGAGTGGTGGATGTTCCCAATAAAACTTATATGTTGTATTTCTTTTCAAGTTGTAATGTTGAACTTATGTATATATCTTGCTTTCCAAAACTACTAAACTACTTGGTCCTTTGGAATTTTATTCCTTGTAATCGTGCCAATGTATTAAAATAATGTACTAGCTCCAGGCTACTGGGGTCGGGGTGTTACAGTTGGTATCAAAGGAAGTTTAGTAGAAAACATGTAAACTAGATATAGAAAAAGTAGATTAGTGAACAAAACCCTAAGATTGACTTTGGGGATAATGATACAAGGACGTCTTGGAATTTTGGTAAGGAATATATTATGTAGTTTATCAAGAAAATACACCCCTTTCTGGATACGAACAAGTAGAGGTGGCTCTGGAACAAATGTATGTAGTAACCATTGGATTTTCCTTTCCTCTTATTAATAGGATGTATTAACCATATTATTAATGTGTGTTTCCCATAAGGGAATTTTCTAGTATCAACCATTAACTTTTAAAGTTCAATTTCAAATTTCGAGGACAAAATTTTTGTAAGGAGGGGATAATGTAACACCCCAATAATTTACAAATAAATTTAATATAGAATGCACGAAACATTAAATCTCTACAAAACACCACTTTGTTATAACCTAGACAAGTAAACATAATTTTTTCACCTCTGCATTTTAAATTTTGAAAAAATGACATACACGGTTTTGTTCAGTAAGATATTTAGAGTTTGATAAGAAAAATTTAATTTTTGGTGAATATTAACATACCCCTATGAATAGTAACACACCCATATGTATAGTAATGAATAGTAAATTTTCCAAAAAAATATAAGCTTGACCCATGAATGTATAAATACAATTTAGACATTCTAAAAGTGAAAAAATGATCGTAGTATAAGTATTGGTATTTTTATATGTCATAAATATTTTAATTACAATTTTTTGATTAATTTAATAATTTAAAATGAAAATTTATTTTCATAAAATGTAATCATAAATTTTTATTTTATTTTATTATGGTTATAAAATAATTTTATAGGACCTTGATTAATTTTTCAAGGTGTTATAAAACAAGTTATAGTTTTAATATTGTTTTTTGGAATAAATTGTGATTTTATTTAAAAATTAAATTAAAAATATTTAGAATATTATTTTCAAAAATTGGACTTTATTTTGGAATTCTACATGTCAAAAATTGGTTAGAGTGAATTTTTGGGATTTTTCTAAAATACATGAATTTTGGGTGAATAGTAAAATACGATAATTTACAATAAATGCTAAATACATGATTTATTGTGTCATAAGTGATGTAAGGATGATGTAATACCACTATGTTTGAACTCACATGCACTTATTACTTTTATAGGTCACATAAAACAACACTACTGGTTGTCTTGAGAGAATTAATAAAATAATTAATAAAATATTTAAAATTCACTCCTCTCATGCACTATAAAACCTCCCTCAGTTCCTCTTCTCTTAACTCCTCTAAAGCCTTGTGTCTTGTCTAAGATCTTCCTAAATACCCTTCCTTAGTCACTTCTCACAACCAAGAGCTCTTGTTCTTTCCAAAAGAACAAAACATATCCCCTAAAGAGGCTCTCAACGAAGATTACTTCAAGAGGTAAATACCTCTTTTCATTTCTTTCCATTCAAGTTCTGTTTCATGTGGTATGTATTCCAAGTTTTCATACCATGTTCTTATTTCAATGTTATTATGTTCATATAATATTTTTTGAGTCTTTTATGAATGGGTTCCTCTTATCCCCTCTCTTTTTAATGTTTTCTAAAACCATGTTGCATAGCCATTATGTTGCAGAATTTTCGTCTCAAAATCTCTCTTTTTTCAAGCACTCTTATTATGTTATTATATTTTTATTTAAATTTGATTATTTTGGGATATATCATTATATATACCCATTTCTTTATATATTATTTAATAATGTTTAGATTCCATTTTTCTCTCATCAAAATATTTTATGAAATTTTAAGTGACGTCGTTAGGCTGCCGAATTTTCGTAAGGGATTTCTAAACTTTTCTTTTATTTCGAGTTACCTTCTTTTCTTTTTATTTTTTCACCAACTTTCATCCAAATTTTGTGATGAATCCATTATCTTACATGTACTTGAATTTTTTCATGATAAAGAAATAATTCTTCATCATCTCTCCTTTCCTATTCTTTTATACAAAGAATGAAAATATCATCTGTGATGTGCTAATTTACCACATTCAAGGACTATGGGATTTCCATTTCTATTAACATATTAAATTATGGTAATGAAACCATTATTATGGTTTTAATATAATATAATATATGTATTATGTATCATCTCTAGTTCTGGAATCTTTTTGCACACATGGTTTTTATTTATAAAGCAAAATGAGTTCGTGGTGTTCAAAACCCGCCAATTAACCCAAACAGTTATCATTAAATAATTTATATAATGATTCATCTTTACTCCAAGTAACCAAATTAAATTTAAAACCATGTAAACTTATATATTTTCACTAATAAAATATAAATTCAATTATGGGAAAAAAATCCTCATTTTACATGATTCTCCATTCGTGTATATACATATACCGATCATGAAACAAACAGACCCGAACAATGAAATTGAACCTCTTAACCCATCAGAAATTCCATGAATGAACTTAATAAGGTTATAATAAATAAATTACATGTATAATAGGTTTTGTAAATCTTAATTAATTAATTTAATTTGGTTATCCAATACACTAATACCAAGTGAAGAACACCATGGGACTTAAGGTAAGGGTTTCTTCACTTAACTTCCATTTTTGTGAGATATTCCGTATTCACTACTATTACTTATGTATGGTGTGTGTGTATTTCCCATTGATGTTTAATATCATGATTCTGTTTATTTTTATGATATTAAATATATCATTTAATGATTATTAATTTTGGGTCATACGATTCAATTGATTACAAAGTTACAAGAATTTTCTACATGAACCTTCATTTTAATTCAGGTTGTTATTATTTTCTACTCACCTCAATGATATTCTTTTTATTCTTATGTACTCCTCATAAATTCTATGTGAATGATCTATATATGTATACCAATCATAATCCTACTTTCATTTATGGTGAGTTATATGTTTTAAAAGGATATTTCAAAAATTCTTCCCGAAATAAAAGCTCGATTCAAGGAACTTCTAGGATTCTTACCTATTTTGAAGTTCGCCCTATAATTTGTTTTAATCCATATTTATCTTTCTAAAGTCACAAATTTTACAATTTAGAAGATATTTTTTTCATTTCTAGTTCTATGAAAGAAAACATGCATTTGTACTTTAAAATCTCTTTAATGAATTTCTTAAACCGCACTAAAATGTTTTAATTCAAATGCTTCTTTAAAAACACTTTTTACACGATTTCACATTAGTGAGACATCACTTGTGCCTAAAATGTAATATCAATGTCCTTAATTTTTATTTTATAGGATATAAATGTTTAAAACCAGTTTTATGAAAAATAAAAATGATTTTCTAAAAGAACTCTACTTTCCAAAGTAAAATGGATTTTTCTCATCTCACTTTAACTTTTATGAGATATACGCCTTGTTCACTATTTTTTCCTTGCATGTGGTATATGTAATTCCATTCGGTGTATCACATCAAGAGTCTCCTTATTCTCATGATATTCTAAAGGATTATGATTTGAATATTTCAAGGTGGTATGGGACACTTTGGAATGTTTAAAGATTATTTCCTCGAGAAATTTTCAATGGTATCTTTTAAAAGTATCTTATCTATGTCAACATCCATGTTGAACCTTGTACTTAATTGAGGTTTATCTCTTATGATATCATCTACCATATTTAATTTTATGGTTTATGATTAGTCTGAATGTGGATGATCTATCTTAAAACCATTTACCAAGTTACTCTGAATAGTTAATGTTTATGATTATTGTCCAGGGAAAGTTATTTACGTTTCATATGTTAGTTTCAATATGAATGTATATATTATTTATGTTTATCCCTGTTCATATAAGGAATGCATTGGACTTAGTAATTATTGGGTGGGTCCCACTATATCCCCTCGATGAATCGATGGGTCTCATGAGACAAACTATGGTTCTGGCACGAGGCCTTGACAAAATGAATATTTATGGTTTTGGCTGAGACCTTAATCATTTTTAGATGTCTTGGCCAAGGCCTTGATTGTATATTTTAGAATGTTTGGCATATGCATTTACCCCATAGTTAGTAATTGAAAGTTTATGTGGTTATTTGACTAGTAGAATACCCATGGTTATGTTTTATTATGGCATTATTTACTCATCTAATATTCCTTTTTTAATATGTTCAAGTTTATTATTTTTAGAGGCATGTATTTTCAATAATTCACCATGCCTATTATTGATGTTTATGATATCTTACTTTGTATTGATTACCCTTACTGAGCGTTTGAGCTCACCCCTTTCTTATATTTCATTTTCTTAGGACATGAAGAAGTTTTTTATGATTGACCTACAAGGATAATCTTATAGTGGTGGATGTTCCCAATAAAAATTATATGATGTATTTATTTTCAATTTGTAATGATGAACTTATGTATGTATCTGGATTTCCAAAACTACTAAACTACTAGGTCCTTCGGGATTTGATTCCTTGTAATCATTCCAATGTATTAAAATAATGTACCGGCTCTAGGCTACTAGGGACGGGGTGTTATAGTTGGTATCAATGGAAGTTTAGTAGAAAACTTGGAAACTAGATATAGAAAAATTATATTAGTGAAAAAAACCCTAAGATAGACTTTGGGGATAAGAATACAAGGACATATTTGAATTTTGGTAAGGAATAGATTATGTGTTCTATCAAGAAAATACATCCCTGTATGGATATGAACAAGTAGAGGTGGATCTGGCACAGATGTATCTAGGGGTAAAACCCAAAAACACCGCTTTGGGCTAGACTCGAATAGCAACTAGTGCATGAAAATGGCTCTTACTGCACTCTTGGTTCAACACTCAGATGATATGCTTTGGTAAATTCATAAGCTTATAACAAACAATTATGAAGGATTTATACCCACAATTTAACCAAAGTATATGGTTCTAAGATTTATGATGTGCGTTATACCACATTTAGAGATATATAGAATTCATAATTTTATGAGCTAATATATAATATGGAATTGATTAGAAATGGTGCCTAGAAGAATGAATGAAAACTTTACCAATGCATGAGATTTGAAGAGTAAGAATAATTATATCTTTGATTGTATTAAGCCATCATTTCAAAGGAATATTGTCTCCAAAGTATCCTCATCATATGAGGAAATAGTATCGTGTGTTGAAAAGGTATGTAAAGACTTCTCTGAGTCCTATGGATTTGAAGGGAAGCAAAAGAAGAAGAGGATGGCAAGGAAACATGGATAAAAAGAAGAAGGGAAAGATCTATTTTCCAACATGTGATAATTGTGGAAGGAAACATCTTATTATATGATTGATAGGAAATGGAGTTTTCTTCAATTGTGGAGAAAAAGGTCACCATGCTCATAATTGCAAGATAAGGAAATAATTTTCCTATATTTAATGCTTCAACTATAAGGAGATGGGATACTATGTGAATCAATGTCCCAAGCGTTAAAGTAATATACCCCAAATGATGATTTTCGATAATGATCAAATTATGATACTACTGCAGATGAAGTAAAATGATTAATATTCCTAGTCAATAATCATGTCATTTGAATATTTTGTCAGTAATTTACTAGTTGTAAGAATTATGAGATATATAAGGATTGTACTGCAGTACTATTTCATTAAGAATTTGAGGTCATATAATGAATGGTACAAAGGAAAGTGATTCAGTAGAAATATAAACTTTTTAGGAAAAAAATATTGAGGGAAAGACAACCCTTGATATATATATGGTGTTGAGATAATGATGAAGAAATGATTGATTTGGATAAGTAGTATCTACCTTGTAACTGATTATTAACTTGTCGAGAAGTGGTCTATGCTATCATCTATGAAGTTTACAGCACTTTTGGATTTAAGGAATATATCCTATAACATGTATCTTACTTAAGTAATATGTAAGAATGCATGTTTCCAATATGGTTTTTATGGTAATTCAAGTTATTACCATATTTCAAGAGGATACATGATGAAGTTATTCACATGTTGGGAATGTGAATTTTAGAGTTGATTCTTGCTGATTAAGGGTTAATGATAAGTTCATCTTAGAAATTTAGAGACCTTCATTATAATGTGTTTAATCATTATATTTTTAAATTTTTAAACCATTTACGAAATGGTTTAAGTTGATCATTGTCTGGGGATTTAGAGTTTAATGTCACTACATGATGGTTTGATTATTCTTTCATGACTTTATTGTCCAATTAAAATGTGTTGTTTTTTAATAACCATTGAATTTACCTTTCCTATTATTAATAGTATGTTTTAAACATATTCTTGATGTGGGTTTCTGGTCTCACCCAAATTTAACCAAGATTTTAGGGTTAAGTGATCTCTTGTAGTTTAACTTGGGTTGTCGAATCCTCAGAAACCTAGAAAGTAACCTACAGACACGTACATTATATGGATTTTTTTTGGATATGAAGTGTCCAAATTGGGTTTATTTCAGATGGGTTTATGTGAAGGCTAAAATACTTAAGTGAATTAAATTTAAAATAATGAGTTGATCCTAGGTTATCACTTAGGGTATTGGATGAAATTCTTTTTAACGGTTTCAATTTCTTATATTCGAGATGGGTTTATTCAAGATGATCAAAAACTTCATCACTTACTGGTTTAATACCAAAAAACCATAATACTAATCACCTATAAACTTGTAGGATCAAATTTATGAGCACTTCAAGGTAAAGTTTCATATTATCACTTGAAGTATGTGGCCTTAAAATTCAACAAGGACGAAGAAGGTTTAAAATCATCAAATAAAAATCTAAATTAAAAAAAGTGATTAGACATTAATGGGGTGACAAATAACATCCAATACATACCCTTTATACACCCTTGTATCAACCCATAAGCGGGTTATCCCTCCATTGATGCTATGGTTTCAATGGAAGTGGGAAGTAAACTCATGAGGGAAGAATTGAAGAAGTAAAAAAAAAGACAATGAAATAACAATCACTCCACCATTGTGTGATAATTTCGCAAGGTTTGGTATGAATAAATTCACAACATGAGCCAAAATTATCAATGTTATATGAATAATAATATAATAAGATGAGAAGAATAACTTTTATTGAGAAACTAAGATGAATTAGAACAACTTATATGTGAAAGACAAACTTGAGACAACAAAATTGCAGCATAACATTACAATGAAAGAAAGCACCAAATATCCCCAACTCCTTCCACAAAACTACCTTAAATAAAAAAATCCTTGGGTAGAGCCTCCACTATTCCAAGTCTCATAAATTAATTTTGGTAGGCCATAAGTGGGTGGAAAGTTGAGGAAGAGTTGATTTTTTCACCCTTGACAAACAATCTGAGCCAACTTGCATCCACTAAACAGAGGTGTGGAAAGAAGCTTCTAGATGTCTGAATTTAGGTGGTCCATAGAAGAAAAAAATGAATATAAGGATGTCCCCTAAGTGTATGTAAAATTTAGGCCAAAATATATATTTATTTTTCGAGATATTTGTAAAATGGTGGGATTTTTTTCTGGACCGCAGAATCTGGCCCAGAATTTTACCTCCAAATTGGTCCGCATGAAACTCCCTTTAAAACTCCTAATTATCTCTTTTCACTTTTATATGAAATGTTCCCATTTATTTAATATATCTTAAGTTCAATTTTCATAATTATTAGGCTTGGATCATGTCCTATACAGTATCTTTATAGGGTTGTTTTCTAGTTTACTTTGCCCAAAATGTTGTTGGTTCAAGGCCAACTTTGGTGGTCTTCTAATGTGAATCTTTAAGTTCTCAAAAAGTATGAATTGTTCCCAATGTAATTAGAAACCTGAAAATTAATTATGAAAAAAAAATCAAGACCATTGGGTATTTTAAATGGTGTTCAAAAATGTACCATGTAATAATACATTTTTAGAAGGAATTACAAACATAATGTGAATTAATGTTCAAAATATAAAATGAACTAAAATGGTGTTTATGAATAATAAAGCACATGAATATACTATATATTAACAATTAATATTATCCTCATTCATTTGATAATCAGACCACCCAAATTGAGTTTTGATAGTCCCGAGCAAAATATATCTCAAAAATGTGAAATTCGAATTCCCTTTTCCAATAACTTTTTAATAAACATTGCTCACCAAAAGACCTCATACCAAACAATTATGAAACCCAAAAAAATAATTTAAAACAAGATATTTTTGAATTCATATCCCAATCCCAAGCCCATTCCTTTATTCAAATTCATCGCCACAATTCATCCAATTTCAATTAAGCATGATGAAGTGTTGTGTATCACAATAGACATGGGAGTTCATCTTTATTCAATGGGGAAATGATGGAAGCACTAGATGGAATAACATTTCAACATTAAGATAATTATTAAATTTTTGTATTATTTATTTATTTTTTTGTTTCTTTTTTTTGGAAATTTTTCCATGGAAATTGAAATTGCACTCAATAGATTCAACCCATGTAGAGAGACTTTGTCGATGACTCTTAGGCTCAAAGACCTTACGGCACCAAGTGAAGCCCACATACACAAGAATCATCTCCATTTAACTCAATCAAAAACAAATTCAAATTACCACAAATAGAGATAAAATTACTAACTCTAGGCCAGACAACTATGGATTCATGATCCCCAAGTGCTAAAATCCGCACATTAGGTCATTTCATTGCTCTACGTGAAAATTTATTATTATTATTATTTTTTTTTTAATACTCATATTAAAACTAAAATTATCACCAAACCTATGATATTTATTTGTGGGACCATATGAACTCAAACTAATACCCCAAAATCTAGAGGATTTGCATTGTGTTTTTTTGTTATTAAATGGATGAAAATATAAATGATGAAAAATCACATCGAAAAACCGCACTTTCCAAAATCTATGCACATGAACTTAAACTTTCATTAAAATCAAAATCAATGCATGAAAAATTATTTGATATTAAATTTCAAAGTGTGCAATTTGTATTATCATGTTCAAGGTTAAAGGAACTTTTCCTTCCATTAAGGCACACTTTTTTTCAAATCATTTTTTTTCACACAAAAGCAAAAAAAATTTATCTCCCCCCCCCAACTTAAAATAACACTATCCTTGGTGTTTGAAGAAAAGAAAATTTTAAAAGGGGGTAGAGGCAGAGAAGGGGAGTTCAAAAAATAAATTGAAAATGAGGATCATGGAATGAATTCACCTAGTGGTTAAAGTTGAAATTCTTACTGCTCCCTTTTAATCCCTTGATCTCCATGTCACTCGTAAAATTCACTGGTGGAAAAAAGTAAAAAAAAACAAACAAAACAAAACTATATATATATAATAAAGAAAGTAAAATATAATTATATATACAAAAATTATAGAATAAGGAAACACTATAAGTCATTAGTCAGTGATAAGTGTGTGCCCCTGTCTCCCTTTGATCCCAGGTTCGAGTCCCCGTGGCTTCGCCAGTTGTGATAGGGTTTTCCCCATGACCTACAACGTGTCCTTTTATATATTTTTTATTATATTATTTTTTTGTGTTTTTATTTTAACCTACAAACCCATAAAAATAAAAATAAATTGATGATATATTGTCTTCTTTTTAAATTTCTGGGTAAGGTATTACTCAGGGATCACGCCATGTGATACGGATGAATATGGAGCTCCCCTTTCATACTCATCCATACTCATAATATAAGAACATGTCAAAAATCTATTTTTTTTTATATCAAAATGATTCATTAATCCTATTTGAAAAATAAATATGATTCAAAAAGATTGGAAACATGAAAACCACGGGTTGCCTCTTGTGCAACGCTTTTGTTTAACATCGCTAGATTGACTTAGAACCTTAAATGTTTAATTATTTTCCTCATCTATGGTTGGTTCACACAAGTTTTCATCAACTTCATGTTTTTGGAATGGTTCAATGAATGGTTTTATTCTATGAACATTAACTTTAAAGGTTTGACCATTGGTGGGATATTGAATTTCTACAGCCCAATGGGGGTACACCTTATGCACTATGTATGGACCTGACCATCTGGACCTCAACTTTCCTGGGTGTAAATGAGGTTTTGAACTATACAAGAGTACGAATTTTTCCAGTTCAAAGTGTTTAACTTTGAGTTTCCTAGATTGGTAGGCTTGAACTCTAGCTTTATTTATCCTTGAACTTTCATAAGCCTCCATCCTAAGTTCCTCAAGTTCATTAAGATCTAATTTCCTCTTTTCTTCGGCCAAGGAAGTGTCAAAATTCATTTTTTTGATTACCCAAAACGCCTTATAATCAATTTCAATAGGTAAATGGAATGTTTTTTCATAAACTAACCTATATTGTGACATTCCTAGGATGGTTTTGAATGTTATACGATATTTCCAAAGGGCATACAAGAGTTTCTCAGACTAATCTTTACTAGAGGGATTGACAGTTTTTTCAAGAATTCGCTTAATCTCCCTATTCGCTAACTCATCTTGACCATTGGTTTGAGGATGGTACGTAGTGGAAACATTATGAGAAATATCATACTTAGACATGAGTGAAGAGAATGGGCGGTTGCATAAATGGGTTCCCCGATCACTGATTATAGCCCTAGGAATTCCAAATCAAGAAAATATGTACTCTTTTAGAAATCAGATCACAACATGATGGTCATTGGACTTAGTGGGAATGGCCTCAACCAATTTCGAGACATAATAAATAGCTAAGAGTATGTAGAGGTATCCCCTAGAGTTTGTTAAGGGTCTCATGAAATCAATTCCCCTACAATCAAATATTTCAACGACCAGAATTGGAGTGAGGGGCATTTGATTTATTTTGGTAATGGATTCTAATTGTTGACATTGAGGAAAACTTTTTCAGAATTGGAAGGAATCATTAGTGAGGTTAGGCCATTAGAAACCACTTTATAGGACCTTTTTAGTGGTTTTATTTGTATAAAAGTGGCATCCACATGCCTCTCCATGACAAAATTTTAGAGTGGACTCTTGCTCAGACTCAGGAACACATCTTCTAATGATTTGATCAGGACAGAACTTGAAGAGGTAAGGATCATCAAACACATAGTGTTTGACATCAGAAAGGAATTTCCCCTTAGATTGGGTACCTAAGAATTTTGGAATGTCACCTGTCACCAAATGGTTTGCTATGTCAGCATACCATGGGAAGTCACTCACAGAATAGAGGTTCTCATTGGGAAATGAATCAGACACAGAAAGGTGATGTGAGTTTTCTTTGAATTACATCCTAAAGAGGTGATTAGCTACACCATTTTCAACACCCTTTTTATCCTTAATGGTTAAATCTAACTCTTGAAGAAGAAGGACCCACCTAATAAATCTAGCCTTGGTATCTTGTTTTTGTAAAAGGTATTCTAGGGCTGAATGGTTGGTGAAGAGAATGATGGTGATCCTAATAGATAGGACCTTAATTTTTATAAGGAAAAGAAAATAGAAATCAACTCTTTCTCAGTGGTGGTTTAGTTGGTTTTTGCATCATTTAAAGATTTTCTTGCATAAGCAATGACACATAGAGTTTTCTCACACCGTTTTCCTAAGATTTCTCCTACAAAGAAGTCACTCGCATCACACATAAGCTCAAAAATAAGTTTCCAATTTAGATATTTCATGATAGGTGGAGAGATAAGAGCTGACTTGAGTGTATAGAATGATTCTTCACAGCTTTCTGTCCATAAAAATGGAGCATCTTTCACCAATATAGCACAAAGTGGTTGAGAAATAGAGCTAAATTTCATAATGA
The DNA here is from genome assembly GCA_963277665.1 of Viscum album. NCBI lineage: Eukaryota > Viridiplantae > Streptophyta > Magnoliopsida > Santalales > Viscaceae > Viscum > Viscum album. The sequence goes on along the minus strand of OY728137.1, from coordinate 1,885,065,795 downwards.
ACCTTCTATAGAAACCAGCATGTCCAAAGAAGGACCACACATCCTTAACATTTTTGGATAGGAAAGGTGATGAATAATGTCGACCTTATCTTTATCAACTTCAATACCTCTACCAGATACCAGATGTCCTAGAAAAATTACTTCATTTACCATGAAATGGAATTTTTCCCGATTTAGGATGATATTCTTATCCTTGAATCTTGACAAAACTCTTTCATCATTCTGAAGTAATCCCTCAAAAGTATCCCCAAATATGGAGAAGTCATCCATGAAGACCTCTAAACAATCCCCCACCATGTCTGAGAAGATTCTCATCATGCACTTCTAGAATGTACCAGGGGCATTACATAACCCAAAGGGCATGCGCTTGAAGGAAAAAGAGTAGAATGGACAAGTGAAGGTATTTTTTCCTTGATCCTATAAGGAAACCTCAATTTGATTATACCCTAATAATCTATCTAGGAAGAAATAGAATTGATGACCTACCACTCACTCGAGGACTTGATCAATAAAGGGAAAGGGGAAATGATATTTCTTGGTACAAGGGTTGAGCTTCATATAGTCAATACAGACTCTCCATCCACTACTGACCCTTGTGGGGAGAAGGTCACCATCCTCATTAGTGATCAAAGTGATTCCAGAATTCTTTGAGACAACTTGAATTGGGCTTACCCACTCACTCTCATTAATGGGGTAGATGATACCCACTTTCAACAACTTAAGAAGTTCTTTCCTTACCACATCCATAAGATTTGGATTGAGTCTCCTTTGAGGTTGACTACATGTTTTTGATTTATATTAAAGAACAATCCTATGAGTTTCAATGAGTGGGATAATCCCAAGAATATCAGAAAGGGTCCATCCAATTGCTTTTTTATGCTTTCTTAGGACATCTAGAAACATCATCTCTTGATTGGATTCAAGAGAGGAAGAAATGCCAACATGAAAGGCTCAATTTTCCCTTAAGAATGAATACTTGAGTGATGAAGGTAGGACCTTAAATTCGAGATCATATTGGTTATAAATTTCCAAGAAAGGATGGGACTTTGTATTGAACTCAGTTTCTTTATTCAGATTTCTTGACAGAATTAGTTCCTTGTGAACAGGATTTTCATCCACTAAATTGGCCAGATCAGTTTCATGAATGGGTATGAACTCAAAGTTATTGATTTCACCAATGGTATCATTGATTGGTGATTCGAGAAAATCATCAATAAAGCTATATGAAAGAGATTCAATCCAATGAGACAAATTTCCCTCCTGTGAACAAAGAAAATCAATCTCTTCTTGACTTAAACATCCTTCAATAATTCCTTGATGTTCCTTGAGTTCACTATCAACACTTCCGATCCAATTAAACTCATGTATATATTCATCATCCCCAATTTGAGAGTTTCCATTGTGTATGTTCAAGTCTGGACTCATGTTTCCAAAGTTGATGGTCATGTTCCCATTTCGGACTCGGATAACAGAGTTAATTGTTGTAAGGAAGGGATGGACAAGGATGATTGGGGTTTTCTCCCTAGGACCTAAGCTTAGTTGATTGTCAAGGACAATGAAGTCAGATGGGTAAATTAAATTTTCAACTTTCACCAAAACATCCTTTAAGATCCCCTTAGGAACTTGAACACTACTATTATTAAGTTGAAGAGTGACATATGTGGGTTGGAGTTCTTTGAGCCCTAACTTAAAATACATAGCATAAGGAATGAGGTTCACACTGGATCCCAGATCACAAAGGGAATTGAAAACTTTGTTCTCTCCTAACTCAACATTGATGTATGGACATCTGGGGTCTTTCAACTTTGTGGGAATGGTCCCTTGAATGGTGGTACTCACATTAGCAGCTAAAATGACTTGGTTTTTATGTGAAAATTTCATTTTAAAAGTGCACAAGTATTTAAGGTACTTTGAGTAGGTAAAAATGGTTTGGATTTCATCAAGAAATGTAATTTTCAACTTAAGTTGAGAGAATATTTCCCTCAAAGTTTCATTCAGTTCTGGTTTAGTTTTTCATCTCATGCTTTGGGGGAAGGGATTAGGTTGTTTGATTGTTTGGTGTGGTTTTAGTTCCTTCACATTCTCATTAGAATTTTTAGAATCTATGGGTATTTATTCATCATTTTCATGCATTGTTGAAGCTTTTAATGGTTCTGGAGTGGTTTTTTCAAGTTTCTCAATGGATTTCACACTTCTTAAAACAGTCATTGCTTTGAGTTGTTCATGAGAGGTTTGTGTGTAACTGGATTCTCCCCTTAAAGTTGAGGATGGTACCGCCTGAGTAGGCATGGGTGTCATCCTAGTTTTAATGTTTTGTAGTTCATGTGTAAGGGATGATACTTCTGAGTTCATTTTCTCCATTTTCTTACACAACTTCTCAAGGATTGGAAGAGGGACAGATTGAGTAGGGGCTTGTGCTGGTTGGTTTATCCTAGGAGGATACTTTGGTTGTTGGATTGGTTGTTGCATGGATTGCTGATATTGTATAGAAGGGTGTTGGTATTGGACTAGTTGTGGTTGGAACTGGTTATGGTTTTGAAAATTTTGTGGAGGGTAGGGTTTTGGTCCTTGTGGATAACTAGGTTGTTGGTTGGGTTGTTGGTTATCTTTCCAACAGAATCATGAATAGTCATTTTACCTTGGATTGAAAGTGTTTTAGTACTGTGGCTTTTGAAATTTTAGAGCATTGACCTCCACTGGTGGTCCTCCTAGAATAAAATCTTTAATGGAAGGCATGGTTGGGCAATTTTCATTCTTGTGGTCATGTTTGTCCCAAATTGTGAAAACAAGGTCAACAGTTTGAATTTCATGGACCTTCCTAAGATCGATCTCCTCGACCTTCCTAGTGAGTGCAGCAAGTTTATCCCTAAGTCTTTCCTCCTTCATAAGTGTGTTAATTACACCATATTTGGGTGGCTTCTCATAGTAAGTTTATGTTCCCAATATTTTATTTTGTTCAGAAAGGCTTTCTATATACTCATAAGCATCATTTGGGGCTTTGTTTTTAAAGGTACCATTACACATCATGTCAATGAATTGTTTGTTCCCAGGGACCAACTCTTCATAGAAAATTCTCACTTGTTTAGGAATAGAAAAACCATGGTGTGGAACCATGTTTAGGGTGTCTTTGAACCTTTCCCATGTTTCATAAAATGACTCCCCTTCTTTTTCAAAAAAGTTTTGGATGCTCTTTTTAAGTTCAATTTTTTCATGATGGGGGAAGTATTTTTTGTAGAATTCTCTTTGCAATTGGTCCCAGGAGTGGATTGATGCTGGTCTCAGGTTGTTTAACCAATTCTTTACTCGATCCTTAAGTGAGAAAGTAAAGAGCCTCATCTTAGCTAACTCAATTTTATGTGGTGGGCACATGATTTCAACAATGTCATTGAACTCTTTGACATGAAGTTATGGCATTTCTGACACCATCCCATAGAGGGTTGGAAGGTGGTTTAGGACATGAGGTTTGAAGAAATAGTGGACTTATCATAGGGAAGCATGCTTAATGCAATAGGGTACATTGGTCCAGGCAGGTGTGAGGTAGTCATTCATGGTTTGATCAACTACATTCCCCAAGTTTGGGGCTGCCTCATTTGGATTTCCATTTTGGTTCTCACATGGGTTTATGAGTTGATTTCTTTGAAAACCCTCCATTGAAATTAGATCAATTTTTGAATTTGGAGTATTTTTAACATTATTATATAATGGTAAGAGACCCCTATGTGTTCTTGACTCCCCAACCCCAGTACTATCCACCCTAACTAGACGGTTTGATTGGTCACGGGTGTAGGCGGACATGCACCAAAAGAAAAAAAACAAGAAAGGGAAAAGATAAGAGAATTTGGTTGAGAATAGAAGAAATGGGGGAGAATAGAATGGGTATTGAGATTAATTACTTGGGTCCCTGGAAACAACACCAAAATTTGGTCTTTCCCAAATTTACCCAAGATTTTAGGGTTAAGTAGTCACTTGTAGTTTAGCTTGGGTTGTCGAATCCTCAGAGACCTAGGAAGTAACCTACAAACACATACATTCTATGGATTTTTTTTGGCTATGAAGTGGTAAAATTGGGTTGATTTTAGATGGGTTTAAGTGAAGGCTAAGATACTTAAGTGAATTCAATTTAAAATAATAATTTGATCCTAGGTTATCACTTGGGGTGGATTGGATGAAATTCTTTTTTAACGGTTTCAAAATCTTATATTCGAGATGGGTTTATTAAAGATGATCAAAAAACTTCATCAATTACTGGTTTAATACCACCACACCATAATAATAATCACCTATACACTTGTAGGATTAAATTTTTTAGCACTCCAAGGTAAAGGTTCGTATTAGCACTTGAAATATGTGGCCTTAAAATTCAACAAGGACGAATAAGTTTTAAAATCATCAAATAAAAATATCAATTAAAATAAGTTATTAGACATTAATAGGGTGATAAATAACATTCAATCGAGCCTCTTTCTACTCCCTTGGATCAACCCATAAGCGGTTTAGCTCTCGATTGATGTTATGGTTTCAATGAAAGTGGGAAGTAGACTCATGAGGGAAGAATTGAAGAAGTAAAAAAAGACAATGAAATAACGATTACTCCACCGTTGTGTGATAATTTCACAAGGTTTTGTGTGAATAAATTCACACCATGAGACAAAGGTATTAATGTGATATGAATAAGAACAGAATAAGAGGATAAGAATAACTTTTATTGAGAAACTAAGATGAATTAGAACAACTTACATGTGAAAGACAAAATTGAGACAACAAAATTGCAGCATAACATTACAATGAAATAAAGCACCAAAGATCTCCAACTCCTTCCACAACACTTACTTAAATAGAAATTTTTGAAGCCTTGGGTTGATCCTCCATTGTTCCAAGTCTCCTTAATTAATTGTGGTAGTCCATAAGTGGGTAGAAAGTTGAGGGAGAGTTGATTTTTCCACCCTTGACAAACAATCCGAGACAACTTGCATCAACTAAACAGAGGTGTGGAAAAGTGATTCTAGATGACCGAATTTAGGTGGGCCATAGAATAAAAAAATGAAGATAAAGATGTCCCTTGAGTTTTTGTAAAATTTAGGCCAAAATAGATATTTATTTTGAGAGATATGTGTAAAATGGTGGGTTGTTTTTCAGGGCCGCAGAATCTGGCCAATATTTTTATCTCCAAATTGGGCCGCATGAAACTCACTTTAAAACTCCAAATTATCTATTGTCACTGTTTGATGAAACATTCCCCTTGATTTCATATATCTTCAGTTCAATTTTTAGAATTATTGGGCTTGGATCATGTCCGCTACAGTTACTTTATTGAGTTATTGTCTAGTTTACTTTTCTCAGAATGTTATTGGTTCAAGGAAAACTTTGGTGGTCTTATAATGTGAATATTCAAGTGGTCCAAAAGTATAAATTATAACCAATGTAATGAGAAACCTGAAAATTAATTATGAAAATAAAATCAAGACCATTGGGTATTTTAAATGGTGTTAAAAAATGTACCATGTAATAGTGCATTTTTAGAAGGAGTTACAAACATAATGTGAATTAATGTTCAAAGTATAAAATGAATTAAAATGGTGTTTATGAATAATAAATAACATAAATATTATATATATTAATAATGGATATTAGCCTCATTCAATGGATAATCAGTTTCCCATAAGAAATTTTTCAAGTATCAACCATTAACTTTCGAAGTTCAATTTCAAATTTCGAGCACGAAATTATTATAAGGAGTGGATAATGTAACACCCCAAGAATTTACAAATAAATTTAATATAGAATGCATGAAACAATGAGTCTCTAGAAAACACCACTTCATTATAACCTAGTCAAGTAAACATAATTTTTACACCTCTGTGTTTTGAATTTCGAAAAACTGACATACACGGTTGTGTTCAGTAAGATATTTAGAGTTTGATAAGAAAAACTTAATTTTTGGTGAATAGAAAGATACCCTTATGAATAGTAACATACCCATATGTATAGTAATGAATAGTAAATTGGCCAAAAAAATAGAAACTTCACCCATGAATGTATAAATACGATTTAGACATCTTAAAAGTGAAAAAATTATCATAGTTTAAGTATTGGTATTTTTATATGTCATAAATATTTTAATTACAATTTTATGATTAATTTAATAATTTAAAATGGAAATTTATTTTCATAAAATATAATCATAAATTTTTATTTTATTGTCTTATGGTTATAAGATAATTTTATGGGGCCTTGATTAATTTTCCAAGGTGTTATAAAACGAGTTATAGTATTAATGTTGTTTTTTTGGAATAAATTATGATTTTATTTAAAAATTAAATTAAAAATATTTTGAAAATTATTTTTAAAAATTGAACTTTATTTTAGAATTATACACATTGAAAAATTGTTCGAGTGAATTTTTGGGATTTTTCTAAAATACATGAATTTTGGGTGAATAGTAAAATACGATAATTTATGATAAATGCTAAATACATGATTTATTGGGTCATAAGTGATGTAAGGATGATGTAATCCCAATAGGTTTTAACTCACATGTACTTATTACTATTATGGGTCACATGAAACAACAATATTGGTTGTCTTGAGGGAATTAATAAAATAATAAATAAAATATTCAAAATTCACTCCTCTCCTCCACTACAAAACCCACCTCACTTCATCTTCTCTTCACTCCTCTAAAGCCTTGTGACTTGTATAAGAACTACCCAAATACCCTTCCTTAGTCACTCCCCACATCCAAGATATCTTGGTCTTTCCAAAAGACCAAAACCTCTCCACTTAAGAGGCTCTCAAGGAAGATTACTTCAAGAGGTAAACACCTCTTTTCATTTCATTCCATTCAAGTTCTATTTAATGTGGTATGTATTTCAAGTTTTCATACCATGTTATTATTTCAATATTATTTTGTACAAATAATTTTTTATGAGTCTTTTATAAATGGGTTCCTCCTATCTCCTCTCTTTTTAATGTTTTCTAAAACCATGTTGCATAGCCGTTATGTTCCAGAATTTTCATCTCAAAATCTCTCTCTTTTTTCAAGCACTCTTATTATGTTATTTTATTTTCATTTTCATTTTATTATGTTTGGATATGTCATTACATATCCCCCTTACTTTCCAGATTATTTAATAATGGTGAGATACCCTTTTTCTCTCCGCAAAATATTTTATGAAATTTTAAGCGACGTCGTTAGGCTGCCGAATTTTCGTAAGAGATTTCTCAACTTTTCTTTTATTTCGAGTTCCTTTATTTTCTTTTTCTTTCCTCACCTTATTTCATCCAAGTTTTGTGATGACTCCATTATCTTACATGTACTGGAATGTTGTCATGATAAATTAATAATTCTTCATCATCTCTCTTTTCCTATTCTTTTATACAAAAAATGAAAACATCATCTAAGATGTGCTAATTTACCACATTCAAGGACTATGGGATTTCAATATCTATTACCGTATTCAATTATAGTAATGAAACCATGTTTATGGTTTAACCAGACTACAATATGTGTATTATGTATCATCTATGGTTTTGGAATCTTTTTTTACACATGGTTTTGATTTATAAAGCAAAATGAGTTTGTGGTGTTCAAAAACCACCAATTAACCCAAATGGTTATCATTAAATAATTTATATTGTAAAGACCCGTAAAATTCAAGGGAAATTTTTTCTTAATTTTCTTTGGAATTTTACAAGAACGCGGTTTCAGACGGCACCTGATTCCGAGGCCCGGAGTGCCCGGAATCAATTTCCGAAGTTTGGCTCGGGTACGTTCAGTGAACGAACGAGCGGGAATTCCTAACTTTTGAACCGGTGCCCGGAATCGAATTCCGAGGGCACCGATGGAACCGTAGCGCCGGTAAACGCTTAGGAACTCCTGTTCTGGAGTTGCGTTCATACGAGTGTTGATAATAAAAATTGTGGATGTTTACTTTGTAATTACACTACAATTTTTATTATTTTACTCTAAGTGTTATCTCTTGTTGGAAGTTGGGTAACCACCCAACCTCCCTTGGGAGGTTATGAGGGTGGTGGGGCCCACACGAACCCCACCTCTTCATATCCTCTAAAACCCCCTCAACTCCCACATAAGTTATGATATCTTAAGTTATAACTTTAGACTTAAATAAGGTGAGTTGTGTGTGTGTTTTGAATTTCAAACTCTTGAAATTCTAGTGAGTTGTTGTGTTAATAAAATAAGATAGAGTCTTATTTTATTTTGGTTAATAGTTTTGTCACCTTGAGAGAGTTGGGAAGGTTCTTCTTATTTCTTCACCTTCTTCAACCTCGACGAAGAACAAGAAGAACGCCGTTCTTCAATGAAGAACTTCTTCGCCGAAGAACATGGTTCTTCCGCGACGCCATATCCGCGACGTGACGTTCTTCTTCCGCATCATCTCTTCCGCGACGGTTTTCCGCGACGAACGCCATCGACAACGACTCTTCCTCCGACGTCAAAGGAATCGACACCGATATTCCACGACTACGTCAACGTGTCAACGAGAGGGAACGCCGCTTCCTCCTCGGACCTTCTTCGTCGGCCTACGAAGATTCGCCAACGACGTATCTCTTCGGGCGTATCTCTTCGTCAACGGATTTGACGAACGACGACCGCGACACCCGACCTCCGCGACGTTGTCTTCCGCGGGACGTTGTCAAATCTTCGAACCTATACCTGAGGTAGGGGTTGTTGATTATTGTTTAATTATTTTATCCTTGTTCGTGGTTCATGCATAACTGACGTATGGATTTATAAAAGTGTTACTGTTTAACGTGAGGGGGCCGGACCGCATGAACACGGCCGAACCCCCTCCATCGTTCATGTTGGTTTATCTTGCGGGTGGAAGCAAGGTGGCGTGGTGTCGTCGCACCACGCGGATAATTGTATGTTTATCTTACGCGACGCCGTCGCGCGCGCACCATGGAAGAAACTTTATGAACGCGACGCCGTCGCGCCGCGTTGAAAGAAATCAAGGTGCGGCAGAGGGGCGCGGTGTCGTCGCACCGCGCCGGACGACGAACACCGCGGCCGGTTCCGGGCCGCGGCGGGACGATGAGATCGGCGGCCGGGCCGCCGGCGTCGGAAGCCGAAAAGGGGACCGGATTTTTCTGGTCCCGTTGGAGAAAACCGGCCGGCCAGCTGGCCGGCCGGATGGTCAAATCCGGGGGAATTAATCCCCCGGCCAGTAATAGAAACCCCCCTCATAAAGAGGGGGGCGGTTTCCTTGAGGGGGGCAGGAGGCCCCCCCGGTTCAATCAAGCTGGCCCCCGCAAGGGGGGCCGTTTTCCACAAAGGGCGCGGCGTTAAGCCGCGCCGCCACTCCAAGAAAGCGGGGGCTTTGCCCCCCCCCCCCCCCCCCCCCGCATGCCACCAGGCTGCCGCGCCACCGCCAGGCCGCCGCGCCACCGCCAGGCCACCGCGCCACCGCCAGGCCGCCGCGCCGCCGGCCGGCCGGCCGGGCCGGGTCGGACCCGGGTCTGGTCGACCCGGTTCGGGCCGACCCGGGGGGGGGGGGGGGGTCGGGCCGGGTCGACCCGGACCCAGACCCCCCGTTTCGAATCATTTTCGGTCTTTTGGCCATAACTTGAGCCACGGACCTCCGATCGACGAACCGTCTTCGGCAACGCGATCCTTGGATCGAGACGGTCGTTTCGGTATATCGCACTCAAGGTTTCGGTTTACTTTGAGTTCGGTCGGGTTGGTTCGTTCACGAAACCAACCGGGCCTTCGGAGCGGAAACGCTCATATCTTGAGCTACGGACGTCCGATTGACGTGCCGTCAGCTGTGGTGTGTTCCTCTTAGTGAGACGGATCTTTTGGCATACTCCTCCCGAGGTTTGGACGCAGGTGGAGTACGGTCGGGTTGGTTTTTCCTTAAAAACCAACCGGGCCCCGGGGACGAAAATGCCAATAACTCTCAGATCGGGCGTCCGATCGACGCGCCGTCTGTTGCGTTGAGTTCCTGTTGACGATACGGAACTTTTGGATACATCAACTCTGGACTTTGTGACAGTTGATGTATCAGCCTCTCGGCTCATGGAGCGGACCCTCCGAACGAGCTTGCTGTGTGCGGGAACCCTAGTGCTGGCTGCGACTGTTACTGTGACTACTACTACTGCTACTGCTACTGTGACTGCGACGACGACAGTACAGAGATCCTGTGTGGATTCGACGACGACGACTACAGCACTCAGCGATCCTACATGGATCGGTGCTACAGGTCCTGTGTGGGCCCGATCCTGTGTGGGTCCGATCCTGTGTGGGTCTTTGCGCTCAGCGGTCCTGTGTGAACCAGCGCCTACAGGTCCTGTGTGGGCCCGATCCTGTGTGGGTCTTTGCGGTGATTATCTACAGGTCCTACGTGGGCCCGATCCTGTGTGGGTCTTTTGCGGGGGTTAGTTACCTATCGATCCTTCGTGGGTCCGACGACTTAGATGGATCAGAGATCATCTTTATCGTCCTTTGAAAAAGTATACCTGTGTGAGCTGAATCCTGTTGCTTTCCTGTGTGGATTGTGTTGTGCAATCCTGTGTGGATTACGTTTTGCTTCCCTCTGTGGAATACGTTTACTTTCCTGTGTGGACTGAGTTGTACTTGGGCTCGGAGGTTGGAGCGTATTTAAATTTGATGACTTAGGTATATGTATGTTCATATACCTAAGCAATGTCGGTTGTTACTTCGTGATTGTACCTTTCTTCATGGTTTATCCTTTGTGGATTTGAGAGACCTTCAGGGGTCTCGGGGTCCCTACTGAGTAGCTTATACTCACCCCTGCATGGGCTTTGCCCGCACTACGTTGTGTTGGTTGCAGACGACGGACAGCGTTGACCTTAGCTGAGGCTTGCAGAGCGGGACGGTACCCGGAGGTGGACCACTGGGCGGGACGTGCTCGGAGTGGACGGCGGGACCCGTGGAGTAGAGGAGCTATCTGTACCCACCCTTCAGGTGGGATTTCCAGTGGACAGCTCGTTGTAGCGGCTTTTACCTTTCAGTTGCTGTTTTCCCTTTCGAGTTGTACTTTACTTTCAGTTTGGGTTTGTATTCTGGCCCATTTACTTTTCCGCACTTTCAGTTGTACTCTGCTTTTGTTTAGTGTTTACTTTCCGCTTGCTTACTCTGTGGTGTTTGTTTACTTTACAAAGGCAATGCCTTCCCTTTTTACCGGGATTTACGCCTTGGTGCTAGTCGCCAACCCCTGGCCTATGGAAGGCGGGCTTGGGGTAGTCACGGCACGGACCCCGAGGACGGGTCGTGACAAATTGGTATCAGAGGAGTTCGGTTCTACCGCGAACTCTGATCTTCTCTATGTGAAGCAATAATGTTTAGCGTATTGAGTGTGGTTATCAGTCCAGGGAGTCCAGTGTTGGTGCGGCGGCCGACGTATCCGTACACCAGGACCCTGACTTCTGATTTCCGACTTAATGCACGAAAACATTGATTGCGTGTGTGTTTCAAAGTTTTCTTTGTGATTACTTAAATCAGCTCACCAGGTATACTGTTTGACCGTGGCGCACCTGTTTCCTTTTCAGGATGGCCCCACGACGGCAGCCAGCTAGGGTTCCGAGAGTCGAGTGTGACGACAGCCCACCGAGCGACGAGGCCTCGGTGCAGGGCCCTTTGTCAGCAGTGGCACCGGCGGTAGCTCTACCCGCCGAGCCCCCGATACTTCCAGCAGCAGCCGCTGACGATGCACGTCGCCTCAGCGCACTGCATGAGTTTCAGCGCCAGCGACCGCCTAGGTTTCACGGGGAGACGGATCCCCAGGCAGCAGAGGACTGGCTGGAGGCAGTGGTACGAGTGTTTAGGCTAGTGAGGACACCAGCAGACCTCATGGTGATCCTCGCTGCGAGCCTACTACACGCAGCAGCAGGACGATGGTGGAGCTTGATGCTCCAGGTGCACGATGAGGCATCTCTACTTTGGACGGACTTTGAGAGCCTCTTTCGCTCGGAGTTCGTCCCAGCCACCCTTCGTGCGGTGCGTATCCAGGAGCTTCTACAGCTGCGGCCGGGCAGCATGACGGTCGCTCAGTACTCGGCGAGATTTACCGATATCTCGCGCTACTCGACCGACATGGTACGGGACCCATTCTTCTGGGCCCGGACCTTCGATCAGGGTTTGAGACACGAGATCAGGGCATCGCTGATCTCCCTCAGCATACCGACTCAGACAGGAGTACTGGAGCGGGCCCTTCTGATCGATAGCTTCCTTGCTGAGTCTACACCAGCGCAGCGACCCACCGCAGGGCGGCAGATAACGGAGTCTTCGGCATCAGGTAGCCGACGGATGACTCAGGGTTCCTGGCAGACCAGACCTACCAGTGGCCGACTGCACGACTCTGGCTCAGTTGTGCGGGAAAGCCGGGGTGAAGTCAGAGCCAGGCGTGCCGAGAGTGGGCAGTGTTACTCCTGTGGCGGGATTGGTCACATGGCTCGTGACTGTCCGACCCGCCATGCTGATGATCAGCAGTTAAGTGAAGAACCTCCCAGGCAGAGGCAGAGGTTCGACCGTGGCGGTCCGCAGGGAGGTGGCGGACGAGGCAGAGGAGCTGGACGAGCAGCCGGTGGTGGGAGACGCTTTGAGGCTCTGCCACCACCACCACCAGGAGGTCCACCCCGACCACAGGGAGTAGGTGAACATGCGAGAGCTCAACTACAGGCAGCCGAGGCCTTCGATCATGGAGCTCTGGGAGCCGATGGACAAGAGCAGAACTAGTGGATACATCCTTTGTACTTCTGGTTCCTTGTTGCATTTGTGTAGCGTCTTGTATTATGAGCTGCAATAATAAAAGACGCATACCCTTGTGATATTTTCGTTCCTGTCCTCTTTCGTAATGTTACTAAGAGGTTCCAGTTTTGGCTGTTGACTTGACCCTCACTTGTGAGACATCTACTGGAGGAGACCCAGTTACCACACACTGATGCCGACAGTGTGACTCAACCCTTGGAGGCGAGAGTAACGGTTTAATCTCTTAGTAGTAGCATCGAGGCCTTACGACGTCATCCTTGGTATGGATTAGTATCATCCATGTTAGGATTGACTGTTTTAGGCAAAGAATGTGGTTCATCCAGGGGATGGGACCAGATTTCTCTTTTCGGCAAAGAAGAAATCTTGCAGTTCTGATGGGACCGGAGATGGTCCAGGCCACGACAGGGAAGGTCCAGGTCATCCAGGAGCGGATGAGGACAGCTCAGAGCCGGCAGAAGTCATGTGCTGACAGGAGGCGGAGGCCACTAGAGTTCGAGGATGGCGACCACGTCTTCTTGCGGGTCTCACCTCGACGTGGTTTTCGGAGATTTGGCCGAGGCGGCAAGTTATCTCCGCGCTTCATCGGACCCTTCCAGATTCTCAGCAGGATTGGTGAGGTGGCTTATCGCCTGGCTCTACCACCTCAGTTGCACCGGGTGCACGACGTCTTCCACGTGTCTCAGCTGAAGAGATACGTGCATGACCCGACGCACATCATTGACCATGGGGAGCTTGACGTTGACGATGGGGCGACTTTTACGGAGGTCCCGGTGGAGATAGAGGATCGACAGGAGCGGGTCCTCCGTGGGCGATCGATTCCTCTTGTGCGCATCAGATGGCAGCACGGGAATCTCCAGGAGAGCACATGGGAGCGGGAGGCTCAGATGCGTGCTCAGTACCCTCATTTGTTTCCCTAGTTTTTTATGTATCTTTACGGGGACGTAAATCCCTGAGGTGGGAGTAATGTAAAGACCCGTAAAATTCAAGGGAAATTTTTTCTTAATTTTCTTTGGAATTTTACAAGAACGCGGTTTCAGACGGCACCTGATTCCGAGGCCCGGAGTGCCCGGAATCAATTTACGAAGTTTGGCTCAGGTACGTTCAGTGAACGAACGAGCGGGAATTCCTAACTTTTGAACCGGTGCCCGGAATCGAATTCTGAGGGCACCGATGGAACCGTAGCGCCGGTAAACGCTTAGGAACTCCTGTTCTGGAGTTGCGTTCATACGAGTGTTGATAATAAAAATTGTGGATGTTTACTTTGTAATTACACTACAATTTTTATTATTTTACTCTAAGTGTTATCTCTTGTTGGAAGTTGGGTAACCACCCAACCACCCTTGGGAGGTTATGAGGGTGGTGGGGCCCACACGAACCCCACCTCTTCATATCCTCTAAAACCCCCTCAACTCCCACATAAGTTATGATATCTTAAGTTATAACTTTAGACTTAAATAAGGTGAGTTGTGTGTGTGTTTTGAATTTCAAACTCTTGAAATTCTAGTGAGTTGTTGTGTTAATAAAATAAGATAGAGTCTTATTTTATTTTGGTTAATAGTTTTGTCACCTTGAGAGAGTTGGGAAGGTTCTTCTTATTTCTTCATCTTCTTCAACCTCGACGAAGAACACGAAGAACGCCGTTCTTCAACGAAGAACTTCTTCGCCGAAGAACACGGTTCTTCCGCGACGCCATATCCGCAACGTGACGTTCTTCTTCCGCATCATCTCTTCCGCGACGGTTTTCCGCGACGAACGCCATCGACAACGACTCTTCCTCCGACGTCAAAGGAATCGACACCGATATTCCACGACTACGTCAACGTGTCAACGAGAGGGAACGCCGCTTCCTCCTCGGACCTTCTTCGTCGGCCTACGAAGATTCGCCAACGACGTATCTCTTCGGGCGTATCTCTTCGTCAACGGATTTGACGAACGACGACCGCGACACCCGACCTCCGCGACGTTGTCTTCCGCGGGACGTTGTCAAATCTTCGAACCTATACCCGAGGTAGGGGTTGTTGATTATTGTTTAATTATTTTATCCTTGTTCATGGTTCATGCATAACTGACGTATGGATTTATAAAAGTGTTATTGTTTAACGTGAGGGGGCCGGACCGCATGAACACGGCCGAACCCCCTCCATCGTTCATGTTGGTTTATCTTGCGGGTGGAAGCAAGGTGGCGTGGTGCCGTCGCACCACGCGGATAATTGTATGTTTATCTTACGCGACGCCGTCGCGCGCGCACCATGGAAGAAACATTATGAACGCGACGCCGTCGCGCCGCGTTGAAAGAAATCAAGGTGCGGCAGAGGGGCGCGGTGTCGTCGCACCGCGCCGGACGACGAACACCGCGGCCGGTTCCGGGCCGCGGCGGGACGAGGAGACCGGCGGCCGGGCTGCCGGCGTCGGAAGCCGAAAAGGGGACCGGATTTTTCCGGTCCCGTTGGAGAAAACCGGCCGGCCAGCTGGCCGGCCGGATGGTCAAATCCGGGGGAATTAATCCCCCGGCCAGCAATAGAAACCCCCCTCATAAAGAGGGGGGCGGTTTCCTTGAGGGGGGCAGGAGGCCCCCCCGGTTCAATCAAGCTGGCCCCCGCAAGGGGGGCCGTTTTCCACAAAGGGCGCGGCGTTAAGCCGCGCCGCCACTCCAAGAAAGCGGGGGCTTCCCCCCCCCCCCCCCCCCCCCGCATGCAGCCAGGCCGCCGCGCCACCGCCAGGCCGCCGCGCCACCGCCAGGCCGCCGCGCCACCGCCAGGCTGCCGGGCCGCCGCGCCGCCGGCCGGCCGGCCGGGCCGGGTCGGACCCGGATCCGGTCGACCCGGTTCGGGCCGACCCGGGGGGGGGGGGGGGGGGGGGGTCGGGCCGGGTCGACCCGGACCCAGACCCCCCGTTTCGAATCATTTTCGGTCTTTTGGCCATAACTTGATCCACGGACCTCCGATCGACGAACCGTCTTTGGCAACGAGATCCTTGGATCGAGACGGTCGTTTCGGTATATCGCACTCAAGGTTTCGGTTTACTTTGAGTTCGGTCGGGTTGGTTCGTTCACGAAACCAACCGGGCCTTCGGAGCGGAAACGCTCATATCTTGAGCTACGGACGTCCGATTGACGTGCCGTCAGCTGTGTTGTGTTCCTCTTAGTGAGACGGATCTTTTGGCATACTCCGCCCGAGGTTTGGACGCAGGTGGAGTACGGTCGGGTTGGTTTTTCCTTAAAAATCAACCGGGCCCCGGGGACGAAAATGCCAATAACTCTCAGACCGGGCGTCCGATCGACGCGCCGTCTGTTGCGTTGAGTTCCTGTTGACGATACGGAACTTTTGGATACATCAACTCTGGACTTTGTGACAGTTGATGTATCAGCCTCTCGGCTCGTGGAGCGGACCCTCCGAACGAGCTTGCTGTGTGCGGGAACCCTAGTGCTGGCTGCGACTGTTACTGTGACTACTACTACTGCTACTGCTACTGTGACTGCGACGACGACAGTACAGAGATCCTGTGTGGATTCGACGACGACGACTACAGCACTCAGCGATCCTACGTGGATCGGTGCTACAGGTCCTGTGTGGGCCCGATCCTGTGTGGGTCCGATCCTGTGTGGGTCTTTGCGCTCAGCGGTCCTGTGTGAACCAGCGCCTACAGGTCCTGTGTGGGCCCGATCCTGTGTGGGTCTTTGCGGTGATTATCTACAGGTCCTACGTGGGCCCGATCCTGTGTGGGTCTTTTGCGGGGGTTAGTTACCTATCGATCCTTCGTGGGTCCGACGACTTAGATGGATCAGAGATCATCTTTATCGTCCTTTGAAGAAGTATACCTGTGTGAGCTGAATCCTGTTGCTTTCCTGTGTGGATTGTGTTGTGCAATCCTGTGTGGATTACGTTTTGCTTCCCTGTGTGGAATACGTTTACTTTCCTGTGTGGACTGAGTTGTACTTGGGCTCGGAGGTTGGAGCGTATTTAAATTTGATGACTTAGGTATATGTATGTGCATATACCTAAGCAATGTCGGTTGTTACTTCGTGATTGTACCTTTCTTCATGGTTTATCCTTTGTGGATTTGAGAGACCTTCAGGGGTCTCGGGGTCCCTACTGAGTAGCTTATACTCACCCCTGCACGGGCTTTGCCCGCACTACGTTGTGTTGGTTGCAGACGACGGACAGCGTTGACCTTAGCTGAGGCTTGCAGAGCGGGACGGTACCCGGAGGTGGACCATTGGGCGGGACGTGCTCGGAGCGGACGGCGGGACCCGTGGAGTAGAGGAGCTATCTGTACCCACCCTTCAGGTGGGATTTCCAGTGGACATCTCGTTGTAGCGGCTTTTACCTTTCAGTTGCTGTTTTCCCTTTCGAGTTGTACTTTACTTTCAGTTTGGGTTTGTATTCTGGCCCATTTACTTTTCCGCACTTTCAGTTGTACTCTGCTTTTGTTTAGTGTTTACTTTCCGCTTGCTTACTCTATGGTGTTTGTTTACTTTACAAAGGCAATGCCTTCCCTTTTTACCGGGATTTACGCCTTGGTGCTAGTCGCCAGCCCCTGGCCTATGGAAGGCGGGCTTGGGGTAGTCACGGCACGGACCCCGAGGACGGGTCGTGACATATATAATGATTCATATTCACTCAAATAAACCAAATAAAATTTAGAAACATTTAACCTTATTTATGTTCAATAATAAAATATAACTTCAATTCTAGACAACAATCCTCATTTTACATGATTCTCTATTCATTTATATAAGTATACTAATCATGAAACAAACAGACCCGAACAATGAAATTGAACCTCTTAACCCATCAAAAAGTCCATGAATAAACTTAATAAGGTTATAATAAATTAATTACATGTATAATAGGTTCTTAAAATCCTAATTAATGAATTTAATTTGGTTATCCAAGACATTAAGACCAAGTTAAGAACACCATCGGACTTAAGGTAAGGGTTTCTTCGTCTCACTTCCAATTTTGTGAGATATTCTGTATTCACTACTATTACTTATGTATGGTGTATGTATACTTCCCATTGATGTTTCATATCATGATTCCCTTTATTTTCATTATATTCAATGTATCATTTAAAGATTATTAATTTTGGGTCATACGATTCAACTGATTACAAAGTTACAAATATTTTCTACCTAAACCTCCATTTTCATTCAGGTTGCTCTTATTCTCTACTCACCTCAATGATATTCTTTTTATTCTTATTTACTCCTCATAAATTCAATGTGAATGGTCTATATATGTTAACCAATCAGAATACTACATTCATTTATGGGGAGTTATATGTTTAAAAGGATCTTTCGAAAATTCTTCCCGAAATAAAAGCTCGATTCAAGGAACTTCTCAGATTCTTACCTTTTTTGAAGTTCACCATATAATTTGTTTTAAGCCATATTTATCTTTCTAAAGTAACATATTTTACAATTTAAAATATATTTTTGTTCATTTCTAGTTGTATGAAAACAAACATGCCTTTGCGCTTTAAAATCCCTTTGATGAAATTCTTAAACCGCACTGAAATGTTTTAATTCTAATGCTTCTTTAAAAACACTTTTTACACTATTTCACTTCAGTGAGACATCACTTGTGCCTTAGATGTAATATCAATGTCCTTCCCTTTTCTTTTCTAGGATATAAATTTTTAAAACCAGTTTTATGAAAAATAAAAATGATTTTCCAAAAGAACTCTTATTTCCAAAGTAAACTGGATTTTTCTCATCTCACTTTAACTTTTATGAGATATACACCTTATTCATTACTTATTCCTTTCATGTGGTATATGTAATTCCCTTTGGTATATCATATCAATAGTCTTCTTATTCTCATGATATTATAAGGGATTATGATTTGAATATTTCAAGGTGGTATGGGACACTTTGTAATGTTTAAGGATTATTTCCTCAACAAATTTTCAATGGTATCATTTAAAAGTATCTTATCTATGTCAACATCCTTGTTGAATATTGTACTTCATTGAAGTTTATCTCTTATGATATCATCTACCATATTTAATTTAATGGTTTATGATTAGTTTGACTGTGGATGTGCTATCTTAAAACCATTCACCAATTTACTCTGAATGATTAGTGTTTATGATTATTGTTCGGGGAAAGTTATTTACATTTCATATGTTAGTTTCAATATGAATGTATATGTTATTTATGTTTATCCCCGTTTATATGAGGAATGCATTAGACTTAGTAAGTGTCAGTTGGGGCCCGTTATAGCCCCTCGATGCATCGATAGGTCTCATGAGACAAACTATGGTCCTGGCATGAGGCCTTAACAAAATGAATATTTATGGTTTTGGATGAGACCTTAATCATTTTTTGACATCTTGGTCGAGGCCTTGATTGTGTATTCTAGAATATTGGGCATATGAATTTCCCTAATTATGAAGCTAGTAATTGAAAGTTCATATGGTTATTCGACTAGTAGAATACTCATGTTTATGTTTTATTATGGCAGTATTTAATCAGCTAATATTTCTTCCTTAATGTGTTCAAGTTTATTATTTGTAGAGGCATGTGTTTTCAATTATTCACCATGCCTATTATTGATTTTTATGATATCTTCCGCTTTATTTCTTACCCTTACTGAGCGTTTGATCTCACCCCTTTATTATGTTTCATTTTCTGAGGACATGAAGAAGTTTTTTATGATTGACCTACAAGGATAATCTTAGAGTGGTGGATGTTCCCAATAAAAGTTATATGTTGTATTTATTTTCAAGTTATAATGTTGAACTTATGTATGTATCTGAATTTCCAAAAATACTAAACTACTCGGTCCTTTAGGATTTGATTCCTTGTAATAATGCCAATGTATTAAAATAATGTATCGGCTCTAGGCTACTGGATTTGGGCTGTTACAGTTGGTATCAAAGGAAGTTTAGTAGAAAACTTAGAAACTAGATGTAAAAAAGTATATTAGTGAATAAGACCCTAAGATAGACTTTGGGGATAAGAATACAAGGACGTCTTAGAATTTTGGTAAGGAATAGATTTTGTGTTTTATCAAGAAAATACATCCATGTCTGGATACGAACAAGTAGAAGTGGCTCTGGCACAGATGTATCTAGGGGTAAAACCCAAAAACACCGCTTTGAGCTAGACTTGAACGAGAACTGGTGCAGGACAATGGCCCTTGTTGCACTCTTGGTTCGACACTTCCGGAGGATATGCTTTGGTAAATTAATAAGCTTATTACAAACAATTATGAAGGATTTATGCCCCCAATGTAACCAAAGTATATGGTTCTAGGATTTATGATGTGGGTTATACCACGTTTAGAGATATAGAGAATTCATAATTTTATGAGCTAATATATAATATGTAATTGATTGGAAATGAGGCCTAGTAGAAGGAATGAGAACTTCACCAATGCACGAGATGCAAAGAGTAAGAAATATCATGTCTCTGATGGTATTAAGCCATCATTTCAAAGGAATATTGTCTCCCAAGTATCCTCATCATATAAGGAAATAGTATCGTGTGTTGACAAGGTATGTAAACACTTCTCTGAGTCCTACAAGAAGAAGAGGATGCCAGGGAAAAACATGGATAAAGGGAAGAAGGGAAAGATCTATTTTCCAACATTTAATAATTGTAGAAGGAAATATCTTAATATATGTTTGAGAGGAAAAGGAGTTTGCTTCAAGTGTGGAGAAAAAGGGCACCATGCTCATAATTTCAAGACAAGGAAATAATTCTCCTATATTCAATTCTTCAACTCTAAAGATATGGGACACTGTGAATCAATGTACTGAGAATCAAAGAAATATACCCCAAATGATGATTTTGGATAATGATCAAGTTATGATGCTACCACAGATGAAGTAGAATGATTAATATGCCTAGTCAAGAATCATGTCATTTAAATATTTTGTTAGTAATGTACTGGTTATAAGAATTATAAGATATATAAAGATTGTACTATAGTACTATTTCATTAAGAATTTGATGTTGTGTGATGAATTGTACAAAGGAAAAGTGATTCAGTAGAAAGATAAACTTTTTAGGAAAAAAACATGATTGAGGGAAAGAAAACCCTTGATATATATCTGATGTTGAGATAATGATGAAGAAATAATTGATTCGGATAAGTACTAACTACCTTGGAACTGATTATTGACTTGTCGAGAAGTAGTCTATGCTATCATATATAGAGTTTATAGTACTTTTGGATTTAAGAAATATATCTAATAACATGTATCTTACTTAATTAATATGTAAGAATGCATGTTTCCAATATGATTTTTATGGTAATTCAAGTTATTACCATATTTCAAGAGGATACATGATGAAGTTATTCACATGTTGGGAATATTAATTTTAGAGTTTCTTCTTGTTGATTAAGGGTTAATGATAAGTTCATCTTAGAAATTTAGAGACCTTCATTATAATGTGTTGAATCGTTATAATTTTAAATTTTTAAACCATTTACGAAATGGTTAAGTTAATCATTATAAGGGTATTTTGTAACGACCCGAATCTGGAGTCCCTCCACTGGTGCCCCGTACCCGGTGCGCCACATGACCTCAAGCACGTTTCCTCAAACGCCAGAGGCTGCCGACTAGCAGTGAGGGCCTTGGTGAGTCGGTGAGGAAACTATGCCCTTATTCGGTAAGGTATACAAGGTAAGAAAATAACAATAAACAGCAAAAGTAGTAAACAACATGCATAACAATAGAAACCAAATAGCGGAAGTAATGTAGATATATAGCTATGGTGACAATGATGCAGCAGGTACAAGTATCTAAGGAAAATAGAAAACACAACAACGTGCTGAAATACAACTGAAACCAAGTGCAAAAGAAAACAAAGTATGCTCCTCATCATCACGAGCCATGGCTCGATCCCATGCTCCCCAGCTCCAGTGCAATCAAGAACCTGATGTAGAAGGGAGCTTGCCCTTATCTATACCTACAGTAACATAGTCCGCTTGGGCCCAAAAGCATGGCCCAAATAGGGTGTGAGATACAATCCCAGTAGGCAATCACTCAAAAATTTGTGCCTAACAGTCAATGAATACATGGCAGTAATAAAACAAGAAGCAGTAAACAGAAAATCACAAGCAGCTACAATCCACAGTTCTAATATACAAGTGCACAAGTAAACAACCAGCAACAAGAAGAAAATAGGTAACCCTCTGGGTAGCTCTCGCAGCCTAACCCCAATGGTTCAACCTATAGTACTAGTAACCCTCTGGGAGGCACACACAGTCTCACCCCTCTAGTTCAGCTACGTAATTCAGCAGACTCTCTAGGGAAGCACTCACCGTCAATTCCCCCTATAGTCTCGTATTGTGCTAAAGGCTCTCTGGGGAAGCACCCAACGTCTATTCCCCCTGTGGCCCGCATTATGGAACTACAGACTCTATGAGGAAGCACTCAACATCAATTCCCCCTATAGTCTCACATCATAATTAAAAGACACTCTGGAGAAGCCCTTCCGTCAATTCTCCATTTGGTCTATTACTCTAGGTTCTCACAGTCCTGGGTGAAAGATTAAATATGCTCAACATGCGTACATCGTCCAAGTAAACCTCAAGAACTACTTGGCTAACATTCTAAGGCTCAACAGCAAAAATCAAACAACAGTTCCACTATCCTACAACTAGGCATGGCAACTGGCAACGCTAAACAGCACAACAAGCATGGAAAAACAACCTGAGAACAAAATAAATTACTCTACTCACAAGCATAAACCTCTACTACAGCAATCAAGAAAAGCAGGCAAACAACAGGGGCAAAACAAGAAACATGCAATACCCCATTCAAGGGTATTGGTGTAATTTGCACATAATATTCATCAACTTTCTACAGAAAGGCACAAACCACCTACCTTGATCCTAGGAGATTGATATATGTGAACCACGATGATAGATTCCCCTTAAAACGATGTAGATCTGAGAAAACTCACAAAACACTCAACCTACGATATCTTGAAAACAAGGAGGAATCAAGAAACAAGGCTCAAGCAGAAGGAAGAACTCACCGTTGCGCTTCCAACGCAATCGACTGTTCTTGAATCGGAGAATGGGCGGCGAGACAGGAGTTCGTCGAAGATCCGGTCATACGGGTTGCTCTCGGACGGACGGAATCTAGAGAAGAAGATGAATTCGGGGGTTAGGCACAACCCCGGTCCGTTTAATGAAAAAAAATAAAGTACACGGCATGTACTTCTTGAGTACACAGCGTGTACTTCTTGAGTACACGGCGTGTACTTTAGTTTTCCGTACTCCAAATTAACCGGCCTCCACCTCACCCTTACACACCGTGTGTGTGGCCCGGACATGGCCATCACACGGCTTCAAGCAGAAAAGGGAGTACACGACGTGTACTCAGAAAGTACATGGCGTGTACTTCGGAAATTTCTAGAAACTTTATTTTCCTTAAAAACTCCAGAAAAAGGGAAAACATACCTGAACAAAGATCTAGGTTCTTACAAACTTCCCCCCTTAAAGAAATTTGTCCTCAAATTTCCCTAATGAGGTGGAGAAGAAGAAACCCCGAACAGCTCCGGCCACTGCGATCGTACATCGGCCTCCCTCTCCCAGGTCTCTTCCTGTACTCGCCCGTGCTGCCATAGCACTCGTACCAGAGGAACAGACTGCCCGCGGAGAACCTTCGTACTGCGATCGACAATCCAGATAGGATGCTCCTCGAACGATGCATCCGCTTCAAGCTCGACTCCCTTGGGATGAAGGACGTGAGATGGGTCTGAAAAGTAACATCAGAGTTGAGAGATGTGGAAGACGTTGTGCATGGCCCGATACCTCTGAGGTATCTACAACCGATAGGCAACCGGCCCAAATCTCTCCAACACCTCAAATGGCCCGACATACCGCGGTGAAAGCTTACCCTATATCTGAATACTTTTGTGTCCCAACCTCGGTGCGACACATAAAAAAACCTGATCACCGGCCTCGAACTCCAGAGGTCGTCTCCGCTAATCAGCATAAGACTTCTGTCGAGACTACGCTGTAGCCATCCTCTTCTGAATCAGCTCTATCTGCTCTAAAGTCTCCTGAACAAGACGAGGTTCCAGCAAAGCTGCCTCTCCTGCCTCCAGCCAGCATAAGGGTGATTGGCATGGCCTACCGTACAAAGCCTCGTATAGTGTCATCTGAATGGTCTCCTGGAAACTGTTGTTGTAGTCGAACTCCACCAGAGGGATATGCTTCTCCCAAGAACCGCCAAAGTCAAGGATGCAAGCTCGGAGCATATCCTCAAGCACCTGGATCATGCGCTCGGACTGGCTATCAGTATGGGGATGGTATGTTGTACTCAAAAGTACTTGTGTACCCAAGGCCTTCTGAAGTTCCTGCCAGAACCAAGAGGTAAAGCACGCATCTTTTTCTGAAACAATAGAGTGTGGAACTCCATGCAGAAGAACGATCTCCCTGATGTAAAGTCATCCCAGATCATCAACACTAAAGGTCTCCTTGATCGGCAAGAAGTGAGCAACCTTCGTAAGCCTGTCAACGACAACCCAAACAACATTGTTTCCCCGAGGAGACCTTGGCAACCCAGTCATGAAATCCATCGCGACATTATTCCACTTCCAATCTGGAATGGGTAGCTGCTGTAAAAGCCCCGCTGGTCGCTGATGTTCTGCTTTCACCTGCTGACAAGTAGAACATCTCATGACAAAACCAGCAACATCCTTCTTCATACCTGGCCACTAGTATTGGCGATGAAGGTCCCGATACATCTTGGTGATGCCAGGATAAACCGCCCAAACAGAGGAATGGAAATCCCGCATCAGCTCCTCGTGTATGTCTGCTGGCACCCATACGCGTCCCTGGAAATGCAAGATCTCATCCTCGCCCACTGTCCATCTAGGAAGAGGGTCCCCTCCTGACACACTCTCTCGTAGGACTAATCCTTCTGATTCTGATAGTTTCCTCATCTGTACCTGATCAAGTAGTGTAGAGGTAACAGCTACAGAAGATAGGTAAGTTTTTTCCTGTCGGTCGTGCACCTCCAGATGCATCTCAGAGAACAGATCCATCAGCTGCCACTCACTGCTGGCCTCCTGAACTGCCTGAACCTGAGTTCTCCTCCTCAACACATCAGCCACTGCATTTCCCTTACCCGGCGTATAGGCAAGCTCGAAGTCAAAAGACTGCAGATACTCGACCCACCTGTGCTGCCTCAGATTCAGATCACGCTGAGTGAAGATATACTTGAGACTCTTTTGGTCAATGAAGACCACAAAGTGCTCTCCCAGAAGATAGTGTCTCCAACAGCGCAAGGCATGAACAACAGCTTCCAACTCCAGATCGTGCGTAGGGTAGTTCCTCTCATGTGGCCTCAACTGCCAATACCCATATGCAACGACTCCATCTCCCTGCATAAGCACAGATCCTAGCCCAATACTCAAAGCATCACAATAAACAGTGTAGCTCTTTCCTGGATCTGGCAAGACTAGTATCGGTGCTGACGTCAACCTCCCTTTCAGCTCCTGAAAGGCTGACTCACAAGAATCCGACCATAAGAACTTCGCCCCCTTCTTGGTCAGACCTGTCAAAGGTGTTTCTAGACGATAAAAGTCCTGAATGAAGCATTTGTAATATCCAGACAGCCCTAGGAAACTTCGTACCTCGAAGACGTTCTTCGGCTTCTCCCAAGAAACTACATCTCTTACTTTCTATGGGTCCACTGATACTCCTACCTTTGAGATGATGTGACCCAAGAAGTGAATCTGATCCATTCAGAAGTGGCACTTTGAGAGTTTAACATAAATTCTATGCTCTATCAGTGTACTCAGAATGATCTCAAGATGTGTGGCATGGTTGTGTCAAGTGTGAGAGTACACCAAGATATCTTCCATGAAGACCACGACGAAAGAGTCCAAGTAAGGATGGAACACTCATTTCATCAGTGCCATGAAAACTGCAGGTGTGTTCGTGAGACCGAACGGCATGACTGTATACTCGTATAGACCATACCTGCTCTTGAAGGCTGTCAGAGGTATATCTGATGTTCTAACACATAACTGATGGTAACCGGACCTCAAGTTGATCTTCGAGAACACCCGGCCTCCTAGAAGCTAATCAAAAAGGTCTTCAATTATCGGCAAAGGATATCAGTTCTTGACTGTCAACTGGTTTATCTTCCGATAATCCACACAAATCCAAAGGGTACCATATGCCTTCTTTGTAAACAGGACAGGCGAACCCCAAGGAGAAGTATTGGGTCAGATGAAACCCTTAGTCTGTAGCTCCTCCAACTGCTTCTTGAGCTCCTGTAACTTAGGTGTGGCCATCCTATAGGGAGGAATGGACACCGGTGCCACTCCTGGAATGAGCTCAATAGAGAAGTCTACCTCACGCTCCGGAGGAAAACCTGAAAAGTCCTCTGGAAAGACGTCCCTGAAACGATCCACCACTAGAGGAAAGTCCAACTATGGAGTCCCTTGATCATCCAGATAAAGACTAGAAATCTGGTTTGTCACCCCTCCTAGCCCAAGATGCTCAAGCCCCGCCCGACTCGCCCGAACGTCCCATTCACCTCTATGTAGAAAAGACTCGCCCTTTGGTGAAACAAAACTCACTCTACGGCAATAATAGTCAATGACTGCCTGGAAGGGAATCAACCAGTCCATGCCGAGGATGACATCATAGCCTATCATCTCTAGGACATAGAGATCCCATAAGAAACGATACCCTGCAACCTTGAGATGGAACTCTCTACACTGGCGTACACTTGTTGTCCTCGTTCCCAAAGGTGTGTCTAGTGTTAACGAGTCGGCAGAAGAAAAGATGAAGAGTCCAAGGCTCTCCATGACAGCAACAGAGATAAATCTATGTGTAGCACCAGTATCAAAAAGGGATAAAAATAAAACTGAGGGTACTAAAATCATACCTCGAACAGTAGAAGGGTCGGGATCCTGCTCCTAATAAGTCTGCTCCACGGCGAAAGACTAGCCTGTACCGCGGCCCTGCGCCCCTGGCTGACCACTCTGAGCTGAACCACCCTACTGGTGCTGAGGAACTGGGGGCTGACCGCCACGGCCTCGACCTCCACCTCAGCCCGAACGGCTGGAAGAACTCCAGTTCCCCGACTAGTGGGAAACTGGTGGTGCTGCTCCTGAACGAGGAGTCATGGAAGAACCCCGGTCACCAGCTACTGGTGAGAAAACCTGACAAAAACGCTGAAGGTGCCCCATCTTACCAAAAGATCAGTACTCCACGGGGTCTCTCTGGCACTATGGCCTCGTGTGCCCTGACCGGCCACACTGGTAGCATGTCACCTGGCTGCCTGACAAGGCGTCTCGCTTCCTCGAATCACCGCACGTAGGCTCCCTACGGCGCTTCTTGCTGTCATCTAGAGTAAAGCTAACTCTGGAAGCAGAACCACCCTGGCTCGTAGCTCTGGAGTCTCTCAGATTGTGCTCTACAATCAGTTCCTAGTTGACGATGGAAGTGATGGAAGTCAGCTGGAAGATGTTCACCTGCGAGCGGATCTCCCGCCTGAGTCCATTCTCAAACTTTCTCGACAAGAACACCCCACTTCCATACCGGAGGGGTGTGAAATGCTGCAGCTCGGTGAAACGAGATGAATACTCCATGAAAGATAGAGTACCCTACTCTAAACTCATGAACTCCTGGGATCGATCGGCCCTCAGGGTCTCCGGGTAGAAGTAGTCGTAGAACACGCACTAGAACTCCTCCCAAGTCATAGCCTGCTGTTGACCCGCCTGTGAGATCACATCCCAGCACCTCTTGGCGGAGTCTCGGAGCATGTAGGTGGCGAGCTTGACCCGCCTCTCTGGAGGCGTCTCCAGATGCTCGAAGATAGTCAGCATGGCTTCTAGCCATGACTCTGCAGCCTGAGGTCCTCCCTCCCCTGAGAACGTGGGAGGATGCTGCTGCTGAAAGACCCGAGTCAAGTCTGTCATAGACGTGGCAGGAGGCGGTGCTCCCTGGAAGGCCTGCATCATCTTCATGAAACCTTCCCCGAACTGCGCATTTGTTCCCGTAACTGGTACAACAATCAGTGTCAAGGCTGGCTCGGCTGGGGGATCGGCAGGAAGTCCCTGATCAGCCCTGTCTGGCGTCTGATCATTGCCTGACGAAAGATGTATGACCGGAGGACGTCTCGGAGGCATAGCTCTGAAAGATCAAAAGCACACCTTAGATCAAGAAAACAAGGACAGAGAACACAAGAGTACTAAACGGAAATAGGGGAAGAAAAACACACAAGATTGAAAAACACGACTACATGGCATGTATAAAACTACACAGCGTGTCTTCTTAATCCACTGACATGGGTGTGTACTCTCACCCTATAAGTCATGTGACACCTCAACTACACGGCGTGTTGACCCCAACACACGGCGTGTACAAGAAAACTATCCCCTTCCCGAGTCTCTTTACACGGCTAACCCACACGATCCGACTTAACCCGAGACTACACAACGTGTTTTAAACAAAAACGGCGTGTACTAGAAAAGGCTTCGGCGGCCCGTGTTGTTAAGCACACGGCCGTCTACACGACTAGACCTTACACGGCGTGCTTCGAACAAACACGGCGTGTATAGGTGAAGGTGACACTGTCCCGTGTTGTTCGTGACACGGCCGGGTACCTGGACACGGCTACATGGCGTGTTCCGAACAAACACGGCATGTGGAAAAGAAGGTAAAGTCGGCCCGTGTTGTTTGTGACACGACCGGGTACCTGGACAGGACTACACGGCGTGTTCCCTCTAGAAACGGCGTGTTCTACCCGTGCTTCCCCGACCCATGTTGTTAGTGACACGGCTGGGTACACGGCTCTGAACTTACATGGAGTGTACCTACCATACATGGCGTGTTCCCGAAGTTACTTTTACGACATCGTGTTCTACCCACATGGTCAGTGACACGGCCTGAAAACTACACGGCGTGTATCCAAAAAGTACACACCGTGTATTCTGGGTTTTTCTGGGCAGTAGCTCAGAAACTGCACAGAATCCCAGAAACACTAAAAACAAGGGAAAGAGGTGCCAAATTTCGATCCGTGAGGGCCCATAACACCTCAAGAACCAAAATTTTGCGTTCACTTTAATCAAGGAACAAAACAAACAACTTTCTAACATAACAGCAGAGAATCTATCATGCAACTATCACAACAGCATGCATAATCTACACAAAGTCTATCACAACAGCATGCAATCGTTAATGCACCCTAGATGGCATGGCAAGAATGCATGGCATGTGATTCCTATAAGTGTCTATATGATGCATGAGACGGAATACCCTCATCTCATCAGGTTGCGACAGAAATAGAACCGAAGTATCAAAAAAATAATAGCACAAGTCATGTGAATCACTCTAGGTGAAATCAGATCAACCATAAAATCTCAAAACCAGAAAAATTACAATTAACGAGGTAGTATGGATTTTCCCTGTACACGGGTTAGCTACTCCCAGGCACAACTTAATACCAAGTACCGAATCCGTCCTATCCCTGGCTAGAGTCTCCAAATAGTAAAGAAAGAGAAAAGAACTCCTCTGATACCACTCTGTAACGACCCGAATCTGGAGCCCCTCCACTGGTGCCTCGTACCCGGTGCGCCACATGACCTCAAGCATGTTTCCCCAAACGCCAGAGGCTGCCGACTAGCAGCGAGGGCCTTGGTGAGTCGGTGGGAAAACTATGCCCTCATTCGGTAAGGTATACAAGGTAAGAAAACAACAATAAACAGCGGAAGCAGTAAACAACATGCATAACAACAGAAACCAAACAGCGGAAGCAATGTAGATATATAGCTATGGTGACAATGATGCAGCAGGTACAAGTATCTAAGGAAAACAGAAAACACAACAACGTGCTGAAATATAACTGAAACCAAGTGCAAAAGAAAACAAAGTAATCTCCTCAACATCGCGAGCCACGGCTCGGTCCCATGCTCCCCAGCTCCAATGCAATCAAGAACCTGATGTAGAAGGGCGCTTGCCCTTATCTATACATGCAGCAACATAGTCTGCTTGGGCCCAAAAGCATGGCCCAAACAGGGTGTGAGATACAATCCTAGTAGGAAATCACCCAAAGATCTGTTCCTAATAGTCAATGAATACATGGCAGTAATAAAACAAGAAGCAGTAAACAGAAAAGCACAAGCAGCTACAATCCACAGTTCTAACATACAAGTGCACAAGTAAACAACCAGCAACAAGAAGAAAACAGGTAACCCTTTGGGTATCTCTCACAGCCTAACCCCTATGGTTCAACCTATAGTACTAGTTACCCTCTGGGAGGCACACATAGTCTCACCCCTCTAGTTCAGCTACGTAATTAAGCAGACTCTCTAGGGAAGCACTCACCATCAATTCCCCCTATAGTATCGTATCGTGCTAAAGGCTCTTTGGGGAAGCACTCAACTTCTATTCCCCCTGTGGCCCACGTCGTGGAACTACAGACTCTCTGAGGAAGCACTCAATGTCAATTCCCCCTATAGTCTCACATCGTATTTAAAAGACACTCTGGAGAAGCCCTTCCGTCAATTCTCTCTTTGGTCTATTACTCTAGGTTCTCACAGTCCTGAGTGAAAGATTAAATATGCTCGGCACGCATATATCATCCAAGTAAACCTCAAGAACTACTTGGCTAACATTCTAAGGCTCAACAGCAAAAATCAAACAACAGTTCCACTATCCTACAACTAGGCATGGCAACTGGCAACGCTAAACAGCACAATAAGCATGGAAAAACAACTTGAGCACAAAATAAATTACTCTACTTACAAGCATAAACCTCTACTACAGCAATCAAGCAAAGCAGGAAAATAGCAGGGGCAAAACAGGAAACACGCAATACCCCGTTCAAGGGTATTGGTCGAATTTGCACATAATATTCATCAACTTTCTACAGAAAGGCACAAACCACCTACCTCGATCCTAGGATATCGATATATGTTAACCACGGTGATAGATTCCCCTTAGAACGACATAGATCTGAGAAAAATCACAAAATGCTCAACCTACGATATCTTGAAAACAAGGAGGAATCAAGAAACAAGGCTCAAGAAGAAGGAAGAACTCACCATTGTGCTTCCAACACAATCGAAGGTGCTCAAATTGGAGAACGGACGGTGAGGCGGGAGTTCGTCGAAGATCTGGTCGTACGGGTCGCTCTCGGATGGACAGAATCTGGAGAAGAAGATGAATTCGGGGGTTAGGCGCGACCCCGGTCCGTTTAATGAAAAAAAGAAAGTACACGGCATGTACTTCTTGAGTACACGGCGTGTACTTCAGTTTTTTGTACTCAGAATTAACCATCCTCCACCTCACCCTTACACACCATGTGTGTGGCCCGGACATGGCCAGCACACGGCTTCGAGCAGAAAAGGGAGTACACGGCGTGTACTCAGAAAGTACACGGCGTGTACTTCAGAAATTTCCAGAAATTTTATTTTCATTAAAAACTCCTGAAAAAGGGAAAACATACCTGAACGAAGATCCGGGTTCTTACATATTTAGAGTTTAATGTCACTACATGATGGTTTGATTATTCTTCCATGACTTTGTTGTCCAATTAGAATGTGTTGTTTTGTAGTAATTGTTGCATTTCTCTTTCCTCTTATTAATAGGATTTTTTAACCATATTCTTGATGTGGGTTTCCCATAAGGAAATTTTCAAGTTTCAACCATTAACTTTCGAAGTTCAATTTCAAATTTCAAGGAAGAAATTTTTTTGAGGGGATAATGTAACACCCCAAGAATTTACAAATAAATATTTTATAGAATGCATGAAACACTGTGTCTCTACAAAAGACCACTTCATTAAAACCTAGACAACTAAACATAATTTTTCCACCTCTGTGTTTTGAATTTCGAAAAACTGACATACACGGTTGTGTTCAGTAAGATATTTAGAGTTTGACAAGAAAAACTTAATTTTTTGTGAATAGTAACATACCCTTATGAATAGTAACATACCCATATGTATAATAATGAATATTATGTTGGCCAAAAAATAGAAACTTCACTCATTATTGTATAAATACAATTTCGAGATCTTAAAAGTGAAAAAATGATCATAGTTTAAGTATTGGTATTTTTGTATGTCATAAATATTTTAATTACAATTTTATGATTAATTTAATAATTTAAAATGGAAATGTATTTTCATAAAAAGAAATCATAAATTTTTATTTTATTGTATTATGATTATAAGATAATTTTATGGGACCTTGATTAATTTTTTAACATTTTATAAAATGAGTTATAGTTTTAATGTTGTTGTTTTTGGAATAAATTATGATTTTATTTAAAAATTAAATTAAAAATATTTAAAAAATTATTTTCAAAAACTGGACTTCATTTTGTAATTCTATGCGTCGAAAAATGGTTAGAGTGAATTTTTGGGATTTTTCTAAAATACATGAATTTTGGGTGAATAGTAAAATACGATAATTTACAATAAATGCTAAATACATGATTCATTGGGTCATAAGTGATGTAAGGATGATGTCAGTCCACTAGGTTCGATCTCACATTCACTTATTACTATTAGGGGTCACATGAAACAACACAATTGGTTTTCTTGAGGGAATTAATAAAAAAATGAATAAAATATTCAAAATTCACTCCTCTCCTCCACTATAAAACCCCCCTCACTTCCTCTTCTCTTCACTGCTCTAAAGCCTTTTACCTTGTCTAAGATCTGCCCAAATACCCTTTCTTAGTCACTCCCCACATCCAAGAGCTCTTGTTCTTTCCAAAAGACCAAAATCTCTCCCCAAAAGAGGCTCTCAAGGAAGATTACTTCAAGAGGCAAACACCTTTTTTCATTTCTTTCCATTCAAGTTCTCTTTTATGAGGTATTTATTTCAATTTTTCATACCATGTTCTTATTTCTATATTATTCTATCTATATACTATTTTATGAGTCTTTTATGAATAGGTTCCTCCTATCCCCTCTCTTTTTAATGTTTTCTAAAACCATGTTACATAGTCGTTATGTTGCAGAATTTTCGTCTCAAAACCTCTCTTTTTCAAGCACTCTTATTATGTTATTGTATTTTCATTTAAATTTGATTATGTTGGGATATGTCATTTCATATCCCCCTTACTGTCCAGATTATGTAAGAATGGTCAGATACCATTTTTCCCTTAACAAAATATTTTATGAAATTTTAAGCGACGTCGTTAGGCTATTGAATTTTCATAAGAGATTTCTCAACTTTTCTTTTATTTCGAGTTCCTTTTTTTATTTTTCTTTCCTCACCTACTTTCATCCAAATTTTGTGATGACTCCATTCTCTTAAATGTACTGTAATTTTGTCATGATAAAGGAATAATTCTTCATCATCTCTCTTTTCCTATTCTTTTATATAAAAAATGAAAACACCATTTGAGATGTGCTAATTTACCACATTCAAGGACTATGGGCTTTCAATTTCTATTACCGTATTAAATTCTGGTAATGAAACCATTATTATGGTTTAACCAGACTATAATATATGTATTATGTAACATCTATGGTTTTGGAATCTTTTTGTACACATGGTTTTGATTTATAAATCAAAATGAGTTCGTGGTGTTCAAAAACCGCTAATTACCCCAAACGGTTATCATTAAATAATTTATATAATGATTCATCTTCAATCTGAGTAACCAAATAAAATTTACAACCATGTAACATTCTGTATGTTCACTAATAAAATATAACTTCAATTCTGGACAACAATCCTCATTTTACAGGATTCTCCATTCATGTATATAAGTATACCGATCACGAAACAAATAGACCCGAAAAATGAAATTGAACCTCTTAACCCATCAAAAAGGCCATGAATGAAATTAATAAGGTTATAATAAACAAATTACATGTATAATAGGTTCTTTAAATCTTAATTATTGAATTTAATTTGGTTATTCAAGACACTAAGACCAAGTGAAGAACACCATTAGACTTAAGGCAAGGGTTTTTTCGTCTCACTTCCATTTTTGTGAGATATTCCGTATTCACTACTATTACTTATGTGTGGTGTATGTATACTACCCATTGATGTTTCATATCGTTATTACCTTTATTTTTATGATATTCAATGTATAATTTAATGATTATTAATTTTGGTTCATACGATTCAATTGATTACAAAGTTACAACTATTTTCTACCCGAACCTCCATTTTCATTCGGGTTGATCTTATTCTCTACTCACCTCAATGATATTCTTTTTTTTTTCTTATGCACTCCTCATAAATTCTATGTGAATGTTCTATATATTTGTACCAATCAGAATCCTACATTCATTTATGGGGAGTTATATGTTTTAAAAGGATCTTTCAAAAATTCTTCCTGAAATAAAAGCTCGATTCAAGGAACTTCTCGGATTCTTAACTATTTTGAAGTTCACCCTATAATTTGTTTTAATCCATATTTATCTTTCTAAAGTCACAATTTTTTACAATTTAAAATATATTTTTGTTCATTTCTAGTTTTATGAAAGCAAACATACCTTTTCACTTTAAAATCTCTTAAATGAATTTCTTAAATCGCACTAAAATGTTTTAATTATAATGCTTCTTTAAAAACACTTTTTACACGATTTCACTTCAGTGAGACATCACTTGTGCCTCAAATGTAATATCAATGTCCTTCCCTTTTCTTTTCTAGGATATAAATTTTTAAAACCAATTTTATGAAAAATACAAATGATTTTCCAAAAGAACTCTTCTTTCTAAAGTAAAATGGATTTTTCTCATCTCACTTTAACTTTTATGAGATATATGCCTTGTTCAGTAATTATTCCTTGCATGTGGTGTATGTACTTCCCTTTGGTATATCATATCAAGAGTATCCTTATTCTCGTGATCTTCTAAGGGATTATGATTTGAATATTTCAAGGTCGTATGGGACACTTTGGAATGTTTAAGTATTATTTCCTCAAGAAATTTTCAATGGTATCATTTAAAAGTATCTTATCTATGTCAACATCCTTGTTGAATCTTGTACTTAATTGAGGTTTATCTCTTATGATATCATCTACCATATTTAATTTGATGGTTTATGATTAGTTTGATTGTAGATGTGCTATCTTAAAATCATTCACCAATTTATTCTGAATGGTTAGTGTTTATGATTATTGTTCAGGGAAAGTTATTTACATTTCATATGTTAGTTTTAATATGCATGTATATGTTATTTATTTTTATCCCCATTCATATGAGGAATGCATTGAACTTAGTAAGTGTTGGGTGGGGCCCGCTATAGCCCCTCGATGCATCGGTAGGTTTAATGAGACAAACTATGGTCCTGAAACAAGACCTTGACAAAATGAATATTTATGGTTTTGGTTGAGACCTTAATCATTTTTAGGCATCTTGGACAACGCCTTGATTGTATATTGTAGAATGTATGGAATATTCATTTCCATCATTATGAAGCTAGTAATTGAAAGTTCTTGTGGTTATTCAACTAGTATAATACTCATGGTTATGTTTTATTATAGAATTATTTACTCAACTAATATTCCTTAATGTGTTTAAGTTTATTATTTGTAGAGGCATGTGTTTTCAATTATTCACCGTGCCTATTATTGATGTTTATGATATCTTCCGCTGTATTTCTTACCCTTACTGAGCGTTTGAGCTCACCCCTTTCTTATGTTTCATTTTCTCAGGACATCTATAAGTTTTTTATGATTGACCTATAAGGATAATCTTAGAGTAGTGGATGTTCCCAATAAAAGTCATATGTTGTATTTCTTTTCAAGTTGTAATGTTGAACTTATGTATGTATATGGCTTTCCAAAACTACTAAACTACTAGGTTCTTCGGGATTTGATTCCTTGTAATCATTCCAGTGTATTAAAATAATGTACTCGCTCTAGGCTACTGGGGTTGGGGCGTTACAGTTGGTATCAAAGAAAATTTTGTAGAAAACTTGGAAACAAGATATAAAAAAGGTATATTAGTGAACAAAACCCTAAGATAGACTTTGGGGATAAGAATACAAGGACATCTTAGAATTTTTGTAAGGAATAGATTATGTGGTTTATCAAGAAAATGCATCTCTCTCTAGATACGAAAAAGTAGAGGTGGCTCTGGCATAGATGTATCTAGGGGTAAAACCCAAAAACACCGCGTTGAGCTAGACTCGAACGATAAATGGTGTACAACAATGGCTCTTACTACACTCTTGGTTCGACACTCCCGGAGGATATGCTTTGGTAAATTCATAAGCTTATTAAAAACAATTATAAAGGATTTATACCCCCAATGTAACCAAAGTATATGGTTCTAGTATTTATGACGTGGGTTATACCACGTTTAGAGATATAGAGAATTCATAATTTTATGAGCTAATATATAATATGGAATTGATTAGAAATGGATTCTAGTAGAAGGAATGAGAATTTCACCAATGAACGATATGTGAAGAGTAAGAAGGATTATATCTCTAATGATATTAAGCCATCGTTTCAAAGAAATATTTTCTCCCAAGTATCCTCATCATATGAGGAAATAGTATTGTGTATTGACAAGGTATGTAAACACTTCTCTGGGTCCTATTGCTTTGAAGGGAAGCAACAGAAGAAGAGGATGGAAGGGAAAAACATGGATAAAAGGAAGAAGGGAAAGATCCATTTTCCAACATGTGATAATTGTGGAAGGAAACATCTTGGTATATGCTGGATAGGAAAAGGAGTTTGCTTCAAGTGTGGAGAAAAATGTCACCATGCCCATAATTGCAAGACAAGGAAAGAATTTTCTTATATTCAATGCTTCAACTGTAAGAAGATGGAACACTATGTGAATTAATGTCCCAAGTGTCAAAAAAATATACCCCAAATGATGATTTTGGATAATGATCAAGTTATGATGCTACCGCAGATGAAGTAGAATGATTAATATGCCTAGTCAAGAATCATGTCATTTGAATATTTTTTTCATTAATGTACTGATTGTAATAATTATGAGATTTATAAGGATTGTACTGCAGTACTATTTCATTAAGTATTTGAGGTCGTATGATCAATGGTACAAAGGAAAAGTGATTCATTAGAAAGATAAAAATTTTAGGAAAGAACATGATTGAGGGAAATACAACCCTTGATATATATCTGATGTTGAGATAATGATGAAGAAATGATTGATTCGGATAAGTACTAAATAACTTGGAACTGATTATTGACTTGTTGAGAAGTGGTATATGCTATCATCTAGGGAGTTTACAACACTTTTGGATTTAAGGAATATATCCAATAACATGTATCTTACTTAAGGAATATGGAAGAATGTATGTTTCCAATATGGTTTTATGGTAATTCAAGTTATTACCATATTTCAAGAGGATACATGATAAAGTTATTCACATGTTTGGAATGTGAATTTTAGAGTTGCTTCTTGTTGATTACGAGTCAATGATAAGTTTATCTTAGAAATTTAGAGACCTTAATTATAATGTGTTGAATCATTATATTTTGAAAAATTTAAACCATTTATGAAATGGTTTAAGTTGATCATTGTGTGGATTTAGAGTTTAATGCCACTACATGATGGTTTGATTATTCTTCCATGACTTTGTTGTCCAATTAGAATGTGTTGTTTTGTAGTAACTGTTGCATTTCCCTTTCCTCTTATTAATAGGATATTTTAACCATATTCTGGATGTGGGTTTCTCATAAGGGAATTTTCAAGTATCAACCATTAACTTTCAAAGTTCAATTTCAAATTTTGAGGAAAAAATTTTTGTAAAGAGCGGATAATGTAACACCCCCAAAATTTAAAAATAAATTTAATATAGAATGCATAAAACATTGAGTCTCTAAAAAACACCACTTTGTTATAACCTAGAAAAATAAACATAATTTTTCCACCTCTGTGTTTTAAATTTTGAAAAACTAACATACATGATTGTGTTCAGTAAGATATTTAGATATTGATAAGGAAAACTTAATTTTTGGTGAATAGTAACATACCCTTATGAATAGTAACATACCCATATGAATAGTAATGAATAGTAATGAATAGTAAATTGGCCAAAAAAATAGAAACTTCACCCATGAATGTATGAATACAATTTAGACATCTTAAAAGTGAAAAAATGATCATAGTATAAGTATTGATATTTTTGTATGTTATAAATATTTTAATTAAAATTTTATGAGTAATTTAATAATTTAAAATGGAAATATATTTTCATAAAATGTAATCATAAATTTTTATTTTGTTGTCTTATGGTTATAAGATAATTTTATAGGACCTTGATTAATTTTTCAATGTGTTATAAAATGAGTTATAGTTTTAATGTTGTTTTTTTAGAATAAATTATGATTTTAATTAAAAATTAAATTAAAATTTATTTAGAAAATTATTTTCCAAATTTGGACTTTATTTTTGAATACTACACGTCGAAAAATGGTTAGGGTGAATTTTTTGTATTTTTCTAAAATACATGAATTTTGGATGAATAGTAAAATACGATAATTTACGATAAATGCTAAATACATGATTTATTGGGTCATAAGTGATGTAAGGATGATGTGAGACCACTAGGTTCAAACTCACATGCAATTTTTACTATTATGGGTCACATGAAACAACACTATTGGTTGTATTGAGGGAATTAATAAAATAATGAATAAAATATTCAAAATTCACTCATCTCCTCAACTATAAAAACTCATCTCACTTCCTTTTCTCTTCACTCCTCTCAAGCCTTGTGTCTTGTCTAAGCTCTGCCCAAATACATTTCCTTAGTCACTCCCCACATCCAAGAGCTCTTGGTCTTTCCAAAAGACCAAAACCTCTCCCCTAAAGAGGCTCTCAAGGAAGATTACTTCAAGAGGTAAACACCTCTTTTCATTTCTTTCCATTCAAGTTCTCTTTTATGTGGTGTGTATTTCAAGTTTACATACCATGTTCTTATTTCAATATTATTCTATCCATTTACTATTTTATGAGTATTTTATGAATGGGTTCCTCCTATCCTCTCTCTTTTTAATGCTTTCTAAAATCATGTTGCATAGCTGTTATGCTGCATAATTTTCATTCCAAAATCTCTCTCTTTTTCAAGCACTCTTATTATGTTATTGTCTTTTCATTTAAATTTGATTATGTTGAGATATGTTATTTCATACCCCCCTTACTGTCCAGCTTATGTAATAATGGTGAGATATTCTTTTTCTCTCATCAAAATATTTAATGAAATTTTAAGCGGCGTTGTTAGGCTGCCAAATTTTCATAAGGGATTTCTCAACTTTTCTTTTATTTCAAGTTCTTTTCTTTTCTTTTTCTTTCCTCACCTAATTTCATCCAAATTTTGTGATGACTACATTATCTTACATGTATTGGAATGTTTTCATGATAAAGGAATAATTCTTCATCATCTCTCCTTTTCTATTCTTTTATAAAAAAAATGAAAACATCATCTGAGATGTACTAATTTACCACATTCAAGGACGATGGGCTTTCAATTTCTATTATCATATTTAATTCTGGTAATGAAATCATTCTTATGATTTAACCATACTATAATATATGTATTATGTATCATCTATGGTTCTGGAAACTTTTTGTACACATGGTTTTGATTTATAAAGCAAAATGAGTTCGTGGTGTTCAAAAACTGCCAATTAACCCAAATGGTTATCATTAAATAATTTATATAATGATTCATCTTCACTCCAAGTAGTCAAATGAAATTTACAACCATGTAACCTTTTGGATTTTCACTAATAAAATATAACTTCAATTCTGGACAACAATCCTCGTTTTACATGATTATCCATTCATGTATATAAGTATACCGATCATGAAACAAACAAACCCGAACAATGAAATTGAACCTATTAACCCATAAAAAAGGCCATGAATGAGCTTAATAAGGTTATAATAAATAAATTACATGTAGAAGAGGTTCTAGAAATCTTAATTAATGAATTTAATTTGGTTATCCAGGACACTAAGACCAAGTGAAGAACACTATTGGACTTAAGGTAAGGGTTTTTTCGTCTCACTTCCATTTTTGTGAGATATTATGTATTCACTACTATTACTTATGTATGGTGTATGCATACTTCCCATTGATATTTCATATCATGATTCCCTTTATTTTCATGATATTCAATGTATCTTTTAATGATTATTAATTTTGGGTCATACGATTCAATTGATTACAAAGTTACAAGTATTTTCTACCCGGACCTCCATTTTCATTCGGTTTGCTCTTATTCTCTACTCACCTCCATTTTCATTCGGGTTGCTCTTATTCTCTACTCACCTCATAAATTCTATGTGAATGTTCTATATATGTGTACCAATCAGAATCCTACTTTCATTTATGGGGAGTTATATGTTTTAAAAGGATCTTTCAAAAATTCTCCCGAAATACAAGCTCGATTCAAGGAACTTCTCGGATTCTTACTTATTTTGAAGTTCACCCAATAATCTGTTTTAAGCCATGTTTATATTTCTAAAGTCACACATTTTACAATTTAAAAGATATTTTTGTTCATTTTTGGTTTTATGAAAGCAAACATGTCTTTGCACTTTAAAATCTCTTTAATGAAATTCTTAAACCGCACTAAAATGTTTTAGTTTAAAAGCTTCTTTAAAAACACTTTTTACACGATTTCACTTCAGTGGGACATCACTTGTGCCTCAAATGTAATATTAATGTCCTTCCCTTTTCTTTTTTGGGATATAAATGTTTAAAACCAGTTTTATGAAAAATACAAATGATTTTCTAAAAGAACTCTTCTTTTCAAAGTAAAATGGATTTTTCTCATCTCACTTTAACTTTTATAAGATATACGCTCTGTTCACTACTTATTCCTTGCATGTGGTGTATGTACTACCCTTTGGTATATCATATCAAGAGTCTCTTTATTCTTATGATATTCTAAGGGATTATGATTTGAATATTTCAAGGTGGTATGGGACACTTTGGAATGTTTAAGGATTATTTCCTCGAGAAATTTTCAATGGTATCATTTAAAAGTATCTTATTTATGTCAACATCCTTTTTGAATCTTGTACTTCATTAAGGTTTATCTCTTATGATATCATCTACCATATTTAATTTAATGGTTTATGATTAGTTTGATTGTGGATGTACTATCTTAAAATCATTCACCAATTTACTCTGAATGGTTAGTGTTTATGATTATTGTTCGGGGAAAGTTATTTATATTTCATATGTTAGTTTCAATATGAATGTATATGTTATTTATGTTTATCCCCATTCATATAGGGAATGCATTGGACTTAGTAAGTGTTGGGTGGGGCCCCCTTTAGCCCCTCGATGCATCGGTAGGTCTCATGAGACAAACTATGATCTTGGCACGAGGCCTTGACAAAATGAATATTTATGGTTTTGGCTGAGACCTTAATCATTTTTAGATGTTTGGTTGAGGCCTTGATTTAAGGGTGTAATTTTGGCCCGGCGGCCCGAAAGCCCAACAGGCCCGGCCCGAAAGCCTAAGCGGCCCGGCCCAGCAAAGCCCGCATCGGGCCAGGTCGGGCCGGCCCGAAAAAGCCTGGCCCGTTGGCCCGCGCGAAGCCCGGCCCGCTGGCCCGCCTGCTGTAAAAAATACAACGGGGGAACTGCAGGCGCTGCGCCTGTAAATTAATCACAGGTCTATATATATATAGATATATTTATATATATATATGTAGATCTATATATATATATATATATCTCTATATATATATATCTATATCTATATACATATATCTCTTTATATATCTGTATATATACATACATATATACATACATCTATATATATATATCTACCTATATATCTATATATACATGTATCTTTATACATTTATATTTATTTATATATGTATTTATATATATGTGTTTGTGTGTGTGTGTATTTCTATCTATATGTGCATATATCATTATATATTAACAAAAAATGATAATATATATATACATATAATTATTATTATATATAATTATAATGTGTGTATAAATATATATATACAACAATATATAATTATATATATATTAGTGTATATATATAAACAAAATCATTAATAATATATATCAATTAAGTGTGGTTTTTAAAAATCCATTAATAATATATATATATATATATATATATATGTATATATATATATGTATATATATATATATGTATATATATATATATGTATATATATATATATGTATGTATATGTATATGTATATGATTTAATATAATATATATATTTAAACAAAGCTATATATATATATATATCAATGATTTAATATTATATATATATAATAACTTGTTGTATATTAATAAAAAAATAACACACTCGTCTAATGATGTTCGTGCAAGTCCCTCAACTTCATTAATTTTTTTTAAGTATGTTGCAACATGCATAAATTATATATACTATACATATATAAATCTATTTAGAAAAAAAAAATAACTCACCCAATGATGTTCGCGCACACCCCCAATATATATATAAATAAAGCCATTAATATTATATATATAGGTATTAATAATATATATCAATTAAGTGTGGATTTCAAAAATCCATTAATAATATATGTGTGTGTGTGTGTCATTGATTTAATATTATATAATAACTTATTTTATATTAACAAAAAAATAACACACTCACCTAATGATGTTCGTGCACGTCCCCCAACCTCATTAATTTTTTTAAATATGTTGCAATTTCCATATATTATATATAAATATATTTAGAAAAAAAATTAACCCGCCCACTGCAGCGCACCCCCAAACCCCTAATTATTTTTTTACAATTTTCTCATATTATATATATATATAATAACTTATTATATATTAACAAAAAATAACTACTCACTAAATGATATTCTCACACCCCCAGCCTCATTATTTTTTTTAAAATATGATAAAACTTTCATATATTATATATACTATATAAACATATATAAATCTATTTAGAAAAGAATTAACTCACCCACTGTTGCACACCCGCTAAGGGTGTAATTTCAGTCCAGACAGGGCCGGGTCGGGCCTGCCCTGCAAAAAAATTAAAAGACGTTTAAAAAAATGTTTTAAATTAAACAAATGCTAAAAAATACTTTTCATAAATAAGTTAAAAAAATAAATGTAAAAAAAAATTAAATAAATGATAAAAAACATTTTAAATAACAACACTTTAAACTCACCACTCACTGCTGCGCACCCCCCAATAACTCGTTATTTTTTTTTTAATTTGTACATAATATATATAAATTCACAGTTATAAATCTATTTAGAAAAAAATAATATATTCACCCACTGTAAAATGTTTTTACAAAAAACGTGTAAAATGTTTAAAAAATACATTTTAAAAATATGCGTTTAAAAAACCATTTTAAATTAAACGTCTAAAAATAAATGTAAAAAAAACGTTTTAAACAAGTGTTAAAAATGGTTTAAATAAAAATGTTTAAAAAGTTTTTAAAACAAACATTTAAATTAATTTTTTTAAAATAAACACTTAAAAAATACTTTTTACTTTAAAATGTGAAAAAAAGTTAAATGTTTTAAAAAAATACTTGTAAAAAGCATGTGTTTAAAAATATTCAAAAATGTTTTAAATTAATCATTTAAAAATAAATGTAAAAAACGTTTTAAACAGATGTTAAAAAAACGGTTTAAATAAAAAAATTTAAATAAAAAATACTAACAAACGCTTAAAAATTATAAATAAGTTAAAAAAAATAAATATAAAAAATGTTTTAAATAAATGTTAGAAAAACCTTTAAAT
Organism: Viscum album; assembly: GCA_963277665.1. Classification (NCBI taxonomy): domain Eukaryota; kingdom Viridiplantae; phylum Streptophyta; class Magnoliopsida; order Santalales; family Viscaceae; genus Viscum; species Viscum album. Next base: position 1,885,022,362 of record OY728137.1, on the reverse strand, counting down.
AATAAGGCTTTAAACTCACCCACGACAGCTGCGCACCCCTCATTATTTTTTTTACAATTTGCAAATAATATATATATATATATATATAGACAAAAAACATATTCACCCATTGTAAAATGTTAATAAAAAATAAAATAAATGTTTTTACAAAAAACATGCATTTAAAAATAAATGTAAAGAAACGTTTTAAATAAATGTTATAAAAATGTTTAAATAAAAAAAATTAAGAGACAATTATTTTGAAAATAATAAAAGCCCACCACGGCCCGACTTGAAAAAGCCCAGCTCGGCCCGAAAAAGCCCGGCCCGACCCGATGGTTTGGGTCGGCCCGAGGCCGGGCTCGGGCCGCCTCATGGGGTTGTTCGGGCCGGCCCGGCCCGACCCGAATAGTGGTCAGCGGCCCGACTCTTTGCATGGCAGGCCCAGCCCGGCCCGCACCCCTACCTTGATTGTATATTTTAGAATGTCTGTCATATGCATTTCACTCATTATGAACCTAGTAATTGAAAGTTCATGTGGTTATTCAACTAGTAGAATACTCATGGTTATGTTTTATTGTGGAATTATTTACTCTACTAGTATGTCTTCCTTAATTTGTTCAAGTTTATTATTTGTAGAGGCATGTGTTTTCAATTATTCATCATGCCTATTGTTGATGTTTATGATATCTTCTGTTGTATTGTTTACCCTTACTGAGCGTTTGAGCTCACCTCTTTCTTATGTTTCATTTTCTCAGGACATAAAGAAGTTTTTTATGATTGACCTGTGGATGTTCCCAATAAAACTTATATGATGTATTTCTTTTCAAGTTGTAATGTTGAACTTATATATGTATCTGGATTTCCAAAACTACTAAACTACTCGGTCCTTCAGGATTTGATTCCTTGTAATCATGTCAATGTATTAAAATAATGCACCGGCTTCAGGCTACTAGGGTCGGGGCGTTACATGGCGTGTGGTCTCTGAGTTACACGATCACTAGTCAGTTAGGTCGTGTATAAAAATATACAGTCCGTCTGTGACTTAAAGGTCTACACACCGTGTACGTGGGCTACATAGCGTGTACTCCGGCTGACTGTGCGCCAGGCTGGCCCAATCAACATGTTGTGTAAGAAATTAAATGCAGCGTGTGTATTCAATGCACACAGTTTGAATTAATTCCGAATTAATTCCTGGTGCATTAAATATTAGTACACAGCGTGTAACTCTGGTTACACGGCGTGTAATCTTGTGTTATCCGGTCAAAATCATGGCACCTCTAGATGTGATCTTTGATTTTATTTCGTTCATAGAATTAATTGATTTGATTAGATCTAGGAGAAACAAAATAGGAAGAAGCAGATCTCACAATTCGGTTTAAAGAACGATTAAACTTTAATTGAAAACTAAATAAAAAATGTGTAAATCAATCAATGATCTATAAATAATTATAAATAATTATGTAACCGCTATGATGCCACTGGTTATGGGCACAGGGAAAGCGTGCAATGGGTTGTGCCCAACTTTTCTTTTTATCATGATCGATGATCAATCCAAGATTTACACAGTGATAAATGTCGTGATCAATGGAATTGAATCAAAGAAAACCAGACAAGGAATAGAACGCAGGAACCAAGCACGGGATCATCACATATTATTTATAATTAATTTAATTAATTAAAGAATTGTAGTGCTGAAATCCTTTCTTCATTGATGGATATGACAACAGATCTACGTTGTATCATCGTTGCGTTGTAGGAATCAATAGCAGATTCTATCTAGCGGTGATCCACACATGTTTCAAAAATCTCTGAACGTCATTGTAGGAATCTTCGGGTGCTAGCACGGCAGATCTTATTGCTTGCGTCGTTTGCCTTTGATCGCCACGAGAATCGCTTCCAAAGAGTTCTCTGATGATCTCTCTTAACTTGAGAGTGGAGGTGGAGGAAGATCGTTATTCGTTCTTGGGAGCGTTCTTGGATAAGGGAGTTATCTGGGGATTAAGAGAATTCTCTAAATTTGTTGTGCACAACCAACAAATAAATTGACTCTATGAAAATAATATAATTGGGTTTAAATACCATTATGGTTTAGAAATAAATATTTGCACGAGTGCCCTTTAATATTTATTTAATCCCTTACAGAACCTCATATCAAAATAATAATATTATTATTATTATTTCTTCGATATGCGCTTAACTTGCAAATTACATTAAATATTATTTAATCAAATAATATTAAATATATATATTATTTTCACTAGACGTAAAAACCCAGTCTATCATTCTTCCATAATATTTATCGGGCCTTGAATAATGACTATTTATTTAATAAATAAATATCATTGCATTATTCATCAATAAACAAATAAATATTATATTCACTAAATAGCAAATAAATATTTATTAAATACTCATCTTACATAATATTCTCTCGAATAACTGGTGACGGAATATATGGAATCAAACATACATGAATAATTATTAAATCACGTGCGGGAATAATATTTATTCAACTTATGAAATAATAAATAATAATATATTATTTAATTGAGATTTTGGATACACTTAGTGTGTGACCCTTAGGCCTCTTTCTCAGTGGCATTAGGCAAAACAGCCTTAAGTACAAAGTTAGCATCTAGCAACACGCCAAGACACCCATAGAGAAAGAAGTTAATGTTGTAACGACATAATACCTCATACAGACGCTTATTGTATAATATAATATCTTTATCACGATATCTCTAATCAAGAAGGTTGCACACTGATGTCATCAACCTATGTGTTCGATGTCTCTTTATTTGAATTTTCAGAAATTGAACTAGCCTATAGAACATCATGATCGTGGATTTATTTAGGCTATATCATTTCCATCAAAGGGTCTGAGATATCAACTTCCATTAAAGAATAGAAGGAACAAATCTTTTCTCGTATTATTCATTAATGTAATATTACTCATAACACACCCAACAATTCCTACATCATCGCGGACATATGTCGTCATAGTTTTCGTCAATTCATCAAAGTACACGGCTTATAATATTCATTAATAATAATCTTAAATTCTAAGAATCAATATACACGTCTTCATATAAGAACATCCAATGACACATATAGATGTGGATTTCCTACTGATGGGTCTCGTTCTCATAATATCCTACACTGAATATTACCAAGGGCATGAGAAGGTGTTTCAAAGTCTTATGAGTCCCCCCCCCTCGATAGCCTATATCATTTGTGTCCCTCAAATAATATCATCCGGCTATAGAACATATATTTAAGAATAGTGTCATAGCACTTCTGGGTTCTCATCATACCGAGGAATTGATATGACCTTTTAATGCGGTAGATACTCTTAGAATATTATCACACACTATGTTGCGCAGAAGAACAATCATGATGTGATAAAGAGATTATTAATATTCAAAACTATGAATACAAGTTATCATAAAGTACACAAAAGTTGGATCTAGGACACCAACTCCAACAAAACCTTCATAAGAACCCCCCTTATAAAAGTAAGTGTCCCAACAAGGATTGGTCAGACACTTAGTTCTATTGAGTTTTGTTCCTAATCAAGTAATGAAAAGTTCAGTCTGACTTAATATTAGGTTGATGGATTTTAATTAATTATGCATAAATTTTATCTTGCTTTATCCTTTACATGTCATGTTAATATTAAGTGGATGTTACTTAATTAATTAATCATGTTGGATAAAACATTTACGTATAATTCATTTGTTTAATTTATTATGCATAAAATTTATCTTATTTTATCTTTTACATGTCTTGTTAATATTAAGTGGATGTTAATTAATTAATCATGTTGGATAAAACATTTATGCATAATACACTTATTTAAATCTTTTCTTTGCGCATTAATTTATTTATTTATGTGATTGCGGTCTTGCATCCATGAAATAAATAATTATATAGACAGAAATAATTAATTAATTAAATGATTTGTTCATGAGCTTTATCTAACGATTGATTTAATGAGCATACATTAAATCAACATATGACCTAGGGGAAATAACTCCTTTTGTTGATCTTGGTATGAGTTACAACACTCCACGTGTCCGCATGTGTATCACCTGAGCTGGCATCATAATGATTTCATCATAAACCGCCTCCACACGCATGGGGATACCTCATTAATTACACAACTTACACGTGGATGAGGGGAACTAAAAGATTGGTTAAAAGGGGATTACATAAATATCCTTGGACACACAGGTCACGCAGACTATCATATTTAATTTAATAATAAATAATTAAAAACTCATGCAAGTAATTAAATTAAAACATCCAACGCATACATAGGTCTTAGTCAAACTCATGAACAACCATACATGCAACGAATACGCAAAAGTAACTGGCTGGCATTTCTTTCTTTATTTGTTCTTTATTATTTAAGATGAATGTGCTTGGATTAATTAATTAATTAATTCTCTTTCATCTTAATGAGCATCCGAACTTAATTGAAGATACTCATGATTTATTGCATTCATGAAAAATAAACAGCATAATCAATAATGATATATTAAGTACAATAAATTAATTGAGCATTTAATATTCTTTAAAACCATTATTAAATTGTCAAACACACATTGGTGTGTCAATCAATAAAATAAGGTTTTAATGCTGCAATTTTCAATTTAATGTAATTTTTAATTCTGTCGTTTAAGGGAGACTACACGGCGGGTACAGTCCAGCTACATGTTGTGTACCTCAGTTGTCGTGTATCTGAGTCACACACCTGAGGTTTCAGCATGTTAACTCAATCGAACTACACAGCATGTACAGGCCAGCTTTTCGTGTGCCAAGTTGGCTCGGTCAACACGCGGTGTGCAATAAATGAACCATGTGTAATTAACTGCTCGACACATCCAGGTACAATGCGCATAGGTACACGATGTGTGCTTCGACTACATGTTGTGTAACCCAATTTTACCAGCCAAAGATTTGACACTTCTCGATGGCATCTTCGGTCGTTCTTCATATGTTCTTAGACCTTTAAGAAAATGAAACATTGAACGAACATGATTAATATGTCAATAACATGTTAATTCAAATCGGATTAAAGAACGAATAACATGAAATGAAAATCTAACCAAAATTGTGCATAGATCAACAATCAAATAAATAATTATAAATTTAAACATAACCACTCTAATACCACTTGTTGGTTTCAGACGCAGCGAAAGTGTATGGTGGTGGGTGATATATCAAAATTTCTCTTAATAATCATTGCCCAAAACTAAGAGCGATGATATTTCACGTCAAATCTCTAGCGGTGATTCACACGTGTTCATGTGAACTCCGAGCAACACCACTCGATCTTCGGGTGCTAGCGCGGCGAGTCGAATGTCTTGAGTTGTTCGTTCTCGATCGTTCGTTCTTCGGTTTTGAAGAAATCTTTCTTGCGCTTCTCATTCTTGAGAGGGAGAGAGAATGAGGGTTTAAGAGAGAATTCGTTGTGTGCAACAATTATTTATTCTCAATTTTGAATGCTCTACACAATAGACGATCATCTATTTATAGAGTTATGATTTATGTTAAAATATTATTTAATTGTATGTCAACCATTAAATAACATTTATTACCTTTAATAAGTCTCATACCATATAAAATTATTATTATTATTATTATTATTTTGTGGCATGCGTCAACTTGCGCAATAACAAATATTATTTAATAAGCTTGTTAATTAATATTTATCACCAAACACAGTCTTGGTCCATTCGAACTCCCCTTGCATTTATTGAACACCCGAAAAAAATTATTCATAAATAAATATGTCATTCACATACCGACAAATAAATATTTATTAAATATTCAATAAAATAAATATATATATATTTGTATTCACATGTCACCGAATAAATATTTATTTATTTATGCGATCAATATAACTTGAATAAAATTATTCCTCGGACTTGAGAATAATATTTATTTCATTAATTAAACTCAAATATAATTTAATCGAGATCAACAAAAACACTTAGTGTATGACCCTTTGGGATTCCTTCTCGTTGGCATTAGATGGGTTTGTCTAAAATCCAAGATTACTGTCTAACGACGGGTCAAGAAACCCAAGAGAAAGAACTTAATGTCGCAACGTCGACAACCACATATGAATGATCATTGTGTAATATAATCTCTTTGTCACAATATCTCATCAAGCAAGTTGCATGACAGTGTCATCAACCTATTTACTCGATACGTCTTTCTTTGACTATCTGAAATAAACACATCGTTACATCATGACTATAAAATTTAATGTGACGGTTTTATTCCAATCAAAGGGTTGAGCTATCAGCTTCCATAAAAATGGAAGGGACAAATCATTCCTCGACTTATCTAATAATGTAAGATCCCAACCTTTTCTGGAGTTGACTCGAGATTGAATTCAGGTACTTTTTGTTTTTATTTAAGTACCTTTCGATTGGATTTTACCTTGTGAAGTGTTTTGGTGGAAATTAAGAAAAATGGAAAAAAACAAGTTGTGTACGGTTGGCGCGTGGTTAGAGTAAACCATGCGCCCAACCCAGGAAACCGTGCAGCCCTGGACAGTGAGGGTTCGCACAGCTGGTGCACGGTTTGACAAATTGTGCTCCCCAAATATAATTGGCGTACAATTAGGGAAAAGCGTGTGGCCCTACCCAAAAAACCGTGCGTGGTAATTTTAATTGCCCGGAAATTGGTTTTAAAATTCCTCGGACCCCCGAAACTTCCCCCATTCGACCAAAACTCCGACTAACAAGTTTTTGGACGATTTCAGAGCTTTCTGGAGGAATTTCAAGGTCCTTTGGCCTCCGTTCTTCGTGATTCAAATCCCAAATCGAAGATCTTTCCTCTCCCAATAAGTGGATCCAATCCCATTGTTTTCCCACTCATCCCCCTAAGATCTCTATCTTTTGATGGATGTAATCTTCTGTTTTTGCTAGATCTAGATCTAGATTTGATGAATCTAGATCTAAGAGATCTCATTTTGTTTAATCTTGATTTAGGGTTATAGACCCGAATCATATCTACGCTGTTGTGCTGCCCAGTTTTTTGAGGATTTCCATTGGGCGTTTATTCTTCAACAGTTTGAGGTAAGTGGTCTAAATGCAATTCTCATAGTCGTGATTTTAGTAATTCGAGCCCTAAATTGATTTAGTTATTGTGGTCAATTGATTAATCAGTTTATTGTTGAAATTAATGATTAATTGGGGAGTTAATCATGGGATTTAGGGGTTGTCCATTTAGATAATTAATTAGAGGATTGATTATGAGATTTAAAGATATACAATTTGGATAATTAATCGGGAGATTAATTATGAGATGTTGAGATAATTGGTTTGAGATAATTAATTGATGAATTAATTATGAAATACCAAGATATGTGTTCAAATAATCAATGGTAGATTAATTATGAGATATTGATGTCATGAATTGAGATAATTAATGATAGATTAATTATGGGAAATTAAAGGTATTGCTTTGAGATAATTAATTGTAGAATTAATTATGTAATATTGAAATGATTGATTTGAGATAATTAATTGATGAATTAATTAATGGTTTGACATACTTAATTAACTGGGGAATTAATTAAGGGTAATTGTATGATAAACTAGTTGACGAATTAGTAATGTGATTGATGATGAATAATTAATTGATAAATTAATTGTGTGTAAAAGAATGAGAACATGGTCATTCTATTGTGACAAGTATGAATGGAAACATGGTCATTCACTTGTGAGTAAAGCAATGAGAACATGGTCATTCAATTGAGAAGTATACATGGTAACATGGACATTATACTTATGAGTAAAGGAATGGTAGCATGATCATTCTATTGAAAAGTAAGAATGGTAACATTATGAATGTTAATACTGGCAATGTGGGGAATTAAGTGTGAATTAAAGAAAGGTAATAAAGGTACTTGATACAACTATTTCATGTATATATTTTAATGTGTTGATTTTGTAATTTATTGAATAAACTTGCCATGTTTGGAACGTATTGAGTTTTATTATTTGTGGTAGGGAATAACAAATTTGTGAAAAAAGAATGAAAATGGGAGAAATTATGAGTCGAATGACCATTCGCACCGCGAGCGAAGCTCACGGCGTGACACCGGAGTTTTGGAGATGAAGTGGAGCGAGAAACTGGAAAAATACGGTTACACGTCGTGACCATTTCAAGTGAAACAAATATGTGTTGGACAAGTCGTGATGAGTATACACAACGTGGAATCCAAGTACGCGTCGTGTACTAGCAATACACATCATGACAAAAGTCGAACAGTCAAAGCAGCTTCTACGGAATCGACACGGTGGAGGAAAAACTGGATCTGGAGTACACGTCGTGTACCCCAAGTACACGTCGTGTAGGTGTCGACGCGCAGAGAAAAAACAGGCGACACGGGCCACAGGTTTGGACGGGATTTCCCTATAAAAGGAGGCCTCCATCCACCATTTCAAGGCACTCTGGGACCAGCAGACGCAAATGCGACACCAACGAATGAAGGGGTGACGATTTGGAGCCCCTCTTCGCCGCTTTTCTTCTTCAGGTACCCATGACGCTCGCTCTAACCATGAGCGAGTAGTCCATTAGTGTCGGGTGACGTGATTGTAAGGGGATGTGTGATTAGGGATTATTTTCTACTTTTTATTCATCTTTTGGATTGTTGTAACTGCTTATTTAATTCCAAATCTCTTTCTTTTTCAATCGCATGACCATTGCTTGTGAATTAAGGAGTTTTATTCATGTTGCATCAATTGATCAACCTATTTTGTGTATGATCATTACGCAGCATAGGATAATTATGTTTAAATATGGTTTTGGGTTGCCTATCTCTATAATTGAATCTAGTATATGACCATTCCAATAGTTCAATCATAGGATTAGAGCAGGATACCAAGACCAAGGATCATTGCTGACCTAATTCCGACACCAAAACAAAATGAACATATTTCAATCGAATCCCTAGCACACAAACCCAAAATCATTGAACCTGGCATGCCTCCCATCTTGATTTCAAACCCCAATCAATTTTTCTATTGTTTCTCTTTTCTCGCAAATAACCAATCAATTGCAATTTCAATTTCCTAATTAAGTTAGAACATACGGATCATCCTTGTGGGTTCGACACTCAAACTTACTAGATACTACACTTTGAGTTAGGATTAACTGAGTTTTATAAATTTTGTTTTTGCATAGCACCGTAGGGAACTAACGATGCCCTGGGGGCTGTCAGTTCTCCAAGATATGGCCTCACTTGAGAATTCTTCGGGCTCTGGCATGAGTCGAATCAAGTATTGAGATATGATATCACCTTTGAATACTTCGAACTCTGGCATGAGTCAAAGCAGTTATTAAGATATGAATATTACTTGGGGAACCCTTCGGGCTCCGACATGAGTTGAAGCTAGTATTGAGGTATGGGTGTCCTCGAGAACCCTAGAGTTAATGTGATTAAATAAAGAATAAATGATAATGTGATAACTATTTATTTATGCATTATACTTATTTCTTTATAGAACTGCATACACTATTATCTGATTGAATATTGTTTTAGACACTATTGGTGGTGGCATACTTAGTCGTACTCACACCCTACTCGGGCTGTCTGATCAGTACCCAAATAGACTTTATTGTTGCAGGATGAGTTAAGGACAAAGGCCCTGGGATAGATGGTTGATTTGAGGTTAGAGCTCGGATGAGGGAACCAGACGTGGTTCGGGACCCGCTTGGGAGTCGTTGGTGTCTTTATTTTCAGTTTGCATTTTAGACATTGGACGCATACTTTTAGTATGACATGTTTTCTGTTTCAGGTGGATATTGTATTTCTTGCTTTGTTATCTTGAGATATTGGTATTGTCTATGGTTATTTATTCTTTCGATATTGTTTATTATTTTTTATGGTGTTTTCTATGATAAAAAGAGGGTATAGTCTCCCCATGAATGACTTATCAGAGCATCGTTGATAGTCGGTAGCCTCTGGCGTACAGGGAGGCGCGCCTGAGGTCATGTGACCGACTAGCTTGGGGCACCGGTATGTGGCACCCGGGTTGGGACGTTACAAAGTAGTATCAAAGCTCCAGTTTTCTTTTCTTCTTCTTTTGTCTTACTGCTTAGAAAAGGTAGACAAGAAACTAGGAAGGGTTAGGGGCTTGGTAATGAGCTCATGCATGGGGGTTGCAAACCCATGTACGGAGAAAAATCCAAGTACTCGGAGTGTGATTGTTGTTAATGTTGTTTGTTGTTACAGTTGAATATTACTTCACCTTAGGTGGCGCACTTGTTGTGTGATGTGATTTTTTTTTTATATTTTCAAAGAATTGACTCGTGGTCCGAAATGGCACGAGAGTTGAGTCTACATGCATCATTCTAGGCACTCAGGATTATTTTGTGACATACATCATTTTAGGCACGCGTGGGAAAACAGGTTTTGGGTAAGTTGTTGAACTTAAATTGTTTTACTTGCTTATAAAATTAAATTGAAAATGGTGCCTAATATGAAATTGAGAACGGTAAAATGATGCAAAAAAAGATAATAAATAGGTGTCTAAACGAGAAACTTGATATGAAAATGAGAATACCTTTGATAACCAAGACCTAGGTGTATGATGGTTAAGGGTAGTTTTTTTAGCGCCTCAGTTTTGAGCGCATAGTGAGACTTGGGGAAAAGACTTGTTGTGGTTTTTCCTCTTATGTAAATGTGTTAATGTTATGAAACCTTGTCATAAGGTGCGTGTTTGGCATTGTAGAGAACATGTCTCCACGACGACGCTTGTTAAGAGGACGATCAGGGGGCATGGCTAGGAATGATCCTCTAGTGATGGAACTAGAGGCACCAATTGTGATGGGTAAGGAAACAGGGGAGCAGTGCCAAGAGAACTTCACTCGCTTTATACAATTCATGGAAAGAGACCTAGAGCGGGTTTAGAAGAGCATGTTTGGCCTAACGAGAGAGTTTCAGTTGCAGCACCCTCCGACTTTTATTGGAGGGGGTGGACCTGAGGGAGCTAAGTTCTGGGTCGACTTCTGCCAAGAGGAAGGTCAAGTTGGCTACTTATATGCTACGAGGCTCAGCGAAGCACTGGTGGGACGTTCAGGCGTGGACTGGACAGACGAACGATATGTTGTGGAAGTACTTCTTAGATAAGTTCTTGGAGCACCTCTACCCAGAGACGTTGAGGCAGGAGAAAGTAGCATAGTTCATGTGGCTAACTCAAGGGAGCATGTTTGTGATGGACTATGTTGGACGCTTTACAGATCTGTATTGTATTGCTCCATCTTTGATAAGAGATGAGATAGCTATAGCGAGACGCTTTCAGGACGGACTTAAGTTCGAGATTAAGTCCCAAGTCAACCTCTTTCGATTAAAGAAGTTTGTTGAGGTGGTGGATCAGTCTCTCGTAGCTGAGGGGAACCTGAAGGAGGCTTTCAGTGCTAGACAGATAGTTACTACTGGATGATCAGGAGGCGTGACTTCCGAGAGCAAGAAGCGTCGTTATGAGAACTTTAGTCAGGGCAATGGGAAGCTGGGTAAGTTGCATAGGACCTTACCGGAGTGCTTTTCCATCAGTGTAGTAAGCCAGACCACTATCGCCGACACTATTCTCGACCACCAGTGGAGTGCAAATCTTTTGGCAAGATGGGTCATCTATAGAAGTTATGTAGAACACAGTGACAAACATTCAGTGATGGAGGAGCTAGACAGAGTCAGAGTGTGGGAAGGGGATCTTCTACACTTTGTCAAACCGGCAGCTGGAGTTCTACCAACTGAAGCGGTAGAGGCAATGGATGTGGTGCTTCTGGGCAAGAGCATCCATATCAGCAAAGTGGTGCAACTCAGGGGAGTCAGACGACACCACAGGGAAGAGGGGCGAGATAGTTGCATGTGGTGCAGCCTACACTTGTGGATAGGAAGGTTGGACCATCGACAGTGAGAGGTATTATTCTTGTAGCTTCTACATTAGCTAGTGCCTTATTTGATATTGGTGCCTCTCATTCCTTTATATCCGCAAAACTTGTTAACGATTTGAGCCTAGCAGTGGAGTTGTGAGTGGTGTAATGACTATTGATACACCGTTGGGGGTACAATCTAGAGACATCTGTTTGTGCAAGGGATGTTCTCTTGAAGTTGGGGAGTATCATTTTTTGTGGGATCTCTATATCCTTGACATGTCAAGCTTCAACTTAATAATGGGTATAGACTGGCTAGTCACATATTGAGCTCACATAGATTGTTACAGGAGGAGAGTGATTTTTACGTCTCCTAAGGGTGACCAGTACATTCACTGTGGGGGGTGGGATATCCAGACAGGTCGAGCAGGGCCAATTATTCAGCAACTGGGAGAGCTCACGGCCCAGGTTGCTAGTCTTTTACAGGATGACAAAGGTGTAAATCGTGATATCTTTCCACCAGTAGTGGAACAGTTTTAGGATATGTTTCCTGAAGACTTCTCAGGGCTGCCACCTGAGAGAGATGTGAAATTCACTATTGAGCTTATGTTGGGGGTTGAACCAGTATCTATTCCATCGTACAGAATGGCACCGACAGAGCTTCAAGAGCTCAAGACTCAGCTGGAGAAGTTGGAGAATTAAGGGTTTATTGGGAGCAGCCCAAAAAACGTATTCGATATTCGTAGCTTTATGAGATTGGATGGATATTATCGGAGATCCATCCAGGACTTTTTTCGTTTGGCAGCGCCGCTTTCAGGCTTGACCAAGAAAGGGGTAAAGTTCGAATGGTCGGAAGCTTGTGAGAATTTCTTCCAGGAGTTGGTGTTTGACTTCGTCACTGATCTTGATCCTACCTGAGTCGGGTGAGGAGTACACGGTGTATTGTGACGCTTCCGGAATCGAACTTAGAGCAGTGTTGATGCAAGGAGATCGAGTTGTGGTGTATGGGTCTCGGCAGTTGAGGCCTCATGAATGGAACTACCCTACGCGCGATCTCGAGCTAGCGGTAGTGGTTTATGCTTTGAAGTATTAGCGACATTATCTGTTGGGCGAGAAGTTTACAGTGTTTATCGATCACAAGACCTTAAGGTATATCTTTTCGCAACGAGATTTGAATCTCAGGCAACGGAGATGGGTCGAGTATATGCAGTCATTTGACTTTGAGCTAGCTTATACGCCTGGGAAGGGAAATAGTGTGGTTGACGCTTTGAGCATCAAAACACAGACACATGCAGTTCATGAGTCTAGCGTTGAGTGGAATATGATGACTTTCTAGCTGAAATGCACGTGGTGGTTCAAGAGAGTCAGGAGCAGATGACTCTCGTATCAGTCTCAATGGAGTCGACACTTTTGAGCCGGATTAGAGATAGGCAATATGAGAATCCAAAATGCTTGACCTTGAGGGAAAGCCTTGAGGGTCGGGAGTCACCTTCAGATTGAAGCATAGATGAGGATGAGATCATCCATGTCAGAAATTGGGATGTTGTGCCTACGAGCATGCGGAGGGAGCTCATGTGAGAATTTCATGCCTCGAAGTGGGCAGTACATCCAGGTGTTACCAAAATGTATCGTGACCTTCGGTGAAAGTTTTGGTGGTCAGACATGAAAAAGGAAATAACAAGGTTCGTAACACGATGTTTCACCTGTTGGTAGGTAAAGGCCTCTATCAACGACCTGGTGGTTTGCTGCAGTCGTTGCCCATTTCAGAATGGAAGTGGGATGACGTGACAATGGATTTTATAGTTGGTCTCCCGAAGACGCCAAGGAAGAATGACGCTATCTGGGTTGTTGTGGATCGACTAACAAAAGTAACGTCTTTCTTGCCTATACGGGAAAGTTTCGCAGTAGAGCAGTTGGGAGAGCTATATATTCAGGAGATAGTCTGCCTGCATGAGATACCATGGGCTATAGTTTCATATTGTGACTCACGTTTCACTCCACGCTTTTGGCAGGGCTTGCAAAAAGCACTCAGTACACAGGTATTATTGAGTACGACTTTTCACCCACGGAGAGATGGGCAGTCGGAGCGTACTATACAGGTGCTTAAGGATATGTTGTGGGCGTGTGTGCTTGACTTCAATGGATCTTGGGAGAAGCACTTGGCTTTAGTAGAGTTTGTCTATAACAATAGTTATCAGGCAACTATATAGATGGCATCATACGAGACTTTTTATGGTAGATCATGCAGATCATCACTATGCTAGATAGAGGCTGGTGAGTCGGAGTTGTTTAGACCAAGTCTCGTGCAGGAGACGTCAAAGAAAGTTCCGTTGATTTGAAAACATATAGCTACAGCTCAGAGTAGGCAGAAGTTGTATGCTGATAGACAAAGATGACCCCTAGAGTTTACAGAGGGTGATCGTGTATTCCTTCAAGTGCCACCTAGAAGGGGTCACCGCAGGATACGGAGGCAGGGCAAACTGGCGCCCAGGTTCATCAGACTGTTTGAGGTAGTGAAGAGAATCGGGCTGGTGTCGTACTGATTGACTCTCCCACAGAAATATAGTGTGATGTGCGACGTTTTTCATGTGTCACATCTACGACAATATCACCCCGACCATTTTCATGTGATCGATGTGGATGGTGTGGATCTTTAGATAGATGTGTCCTTTGAGAAGCATTTGATACATGTGTTGGATCGCAGTGAGAAAGTGTTGAAGGGAAAGACTGTGTCGATAGTTCGTGTATTATGACAACATGAGCGTGTGCAAAAGGAAACTTAGGAAAGGCATGCAGATATGAGGGCTCAATGGCCTGATCTTTTTTGCTCGGAATCTTGGAGAAGCTTGGGAGTGCAGCTCGAAGACAAGTTGTTATAAGGTGGAAAGATTATAAGATCCCGACCTTTTCTGAAGTTGACTCGAGCTTGAATTTAGGTACTTTTTGTTTTTATTTAAGTCCCTTTTGATTGGGTTTTACCTTGGAGAGTGTTTGGGTGGAAATTAAGAAAAATTGGAGAAAAATGGGTTGTGCACGATTGGCGCACGGTTAGAGCAAACTGTGCACCCAACCTAGGAAATCGTGCAACCCTGAACAGTGAGGGTTCACACGGCTGGCGCACGGTTTGAGAAACTGTGTGCCCTGAAAAGACAAACTGTGCACCTCAAGGCGCACAGTTAGGGAAAACCGTGTGCCCCTGCCCAAGAAATCGTACGCGGTGATTTTAATTGCCCGAGAATTGGTTTTAAAATTCCTCGGACCCCCAAAACTTCCCCATTCAACCCAAACTCGAACCAACACATTTTTAAACAATTTCATAGCTTTTCAAAGGGATTCCAAGGTCGTTTGACCTCTGTTCTCCGTGATTCAAAGCCCACATCGAAGATCTTCTCCTCTCCTTGTAAGTGGATCCAATCCCATTGTTTTTCTGCTCATCCTCCTAAAATATCTCTTTCATTTGATGGATGGAATCTTCTGTTTCTGCTAGATCTTGATCTAGATTTGATGAATCTAGATATAGGCTTGTGGATCCATATCTAGATCACGTTTTGTTTAATCTTGATTTAGGGTTATAGATCTAGATCCAATCTACGTCATTGTGCTGCCCATTTTTTTGAGGATTTTCGTTCGGCATTTATTCTTCAACAGTTTGAGGTAGGTGGTCTAATATGCAATTCTCATAGTTGTGATTTTGATATGCATATGCATGTTTTAGGATTGCTAGCATTCTTTAGCAATTTAAACCCTAAATTGATTTAGTTATTGTGGCCAATTGATTAATCAGTTTATTGTTGATATTGATGATTAATTGGGGAGTTAATCATGGGATTTAGAGGTTGCCCATTTAGATAATTAATTTGATGATTAATTATGAGATTTAGGGATATACAATTTAGATAATTAATCGGAGGATTAATTACGAGATGTTGAAATAATTGGTTTTAGATAATTAATTGATGAATTAATAATGAAATACCAAGATATGTGTTGAGATAATTAATGGTAGATTAATTCTGAGATATTGATGTCATGAGTTAAATAATTAATGATAGATTAATAATGGGAAATTTGAGGTATTTCTTTGAGATAATTAATTGTAGAATTAATTATCTAATATTGAAATGGTTGATTTGAGATAATTAATTGATGAATTAATTAATTGCTTTGACATAATTAATTGGGGAATTAATTAAGGGTAATTGTGTGATAAACTAATTGATAAATTAGTAATGTGATTGATGGTGAATAATTAATAGATAAATTAATTATGTGTAAAGGAATGGGAACATAGTCATTCTATTGTGACAGGTATGAATGGAAACATGGTCATTCACTTGTGAGTAAATGAATGGAAACATGGTCATTCAATTGAAAAGTATACATGGTAACATGGACATTATACTTATGAGTAAAGGAACGGTAACATGGTCATCTTACTTATGAATTTCAATAATGATAATGTGGGAAATTAAGTGTGAATTAAAGAATTGTAATAAAGGTACTCCGAGATATGACTTCACTTGAGAATTCTTCAGGCTCCAACATAAGTCGAATCAGGTATTGAGATATGATATCATCTTTGAATACTTCGAGCTCCGGCATGAATCGAAGCAGGTATTAAGATATGATATTACTTGGGGAACATTTTGAGCTCCGACATGAGCTACAGCTGGTATTGAGGTACGGGTGTCCTCGGGAACTCTGGAGTTAATGTGGTTAAATAAAGAATAAATGATAATGTGATAACTGTTTATTTATGCATTGTACTTATTTCTTTATAGAACTGCATATACTATTGTCTGGCTGGATATTGTTTTAGACACCATTGGTGGTGACCTACTAAGTCATACTCACACCTTACTCGGACTGCCTGATCGGTACCCGAATAGACTCTATTGTTGCGGGGCAGGTTAAGGGTAAAGGCCCTAGGATAAATGGTTGATTTGGGGTTGGAGCTCAGATGAGGAGACCGGACGTGATTCATGACCCGCTTCAGAGTCATTGGTGTCTTTATTTTCAATTTGCATTTTAGACACGGGACACATACTTTACTATGACATGTTTTCTGTTTCAGTTAGATATTGTATTTCCTTCTTTGTTATCTTGATATATTGGTATTGTCTATGGTTATTTATGCTTCTGTTGTTGTTTATTATTTCCGATGGTGTTTTCTCAGATAAAAAAAAGGCATAATCTCCCCATGAATGACTTATCAGACCTTCGCAGCTAGTCGGCAACCTCTAGCGTACAGGGAGGAGCACCCGAGGTCATGTGACTGACCGGCTCGGGGAACTGGTATGTGGCACCCGGGCCGAGACGTTACAAGTAATGACATGTTAATCGTGACGCACCCAACATACCATACTTCCCGCCAACATATGACGTGACAGTTTTGGTCAATAAATCTAAGTGCGAGAGTCATAACATACATTAATGATAACCTTAAAGTCTAAGGATCATTACATACGCTCCCAAATAGAAATATCTGATAACACCAAAACAAGCGGAATTCCTACTAGTGAGTCTGTTATCATAATCTCATGTCTTGGAGATTACAAAGTGTGAACTTCATGAGAAGAAGCATCATCTGCTTAGGAGCACTCGCACCTGACGGTCTAAATATCATGTGTCTCATCATAATATGTTATCCAACTGCATAATTGTATTAAGAATATTGTCATAACACTTCAAGGTTCTAATCATAACGGGGGATTGCTATAACTTTATGCGACAAATACTATAGGACATTATTGCATTAAAGTCATGCAGAAACAATGAAAAATATGTAATAAGACATTAAATTAATATTCAATGCATCGAATATACATGTAATCAATTACGTCCAAGATACTTATGCACCAAAAGATTGATCTTCTTCTGAGCCTTCAAAATAATCTGAATTAGTACATGATCATTTCCAGAACTCCAAAGCCTAAAACTTACGCAGGATCAGGATCACTAGTCTTGTTCACTTCTTCAGGAGCATCAACTTTCGGACCTTATGCAGGATACAAATTGTTGGCCTTTCACACTTCTTCAAGAGCATCAACTTTTGAACCTTGTGCAGGATGTGAATTATTGGCGTTGCTCACTCAAACTTTCAAAATGATCAATGTATACATCAGAAAATGCAAGCATACGTTCTTTTCTTCCTTCTCAATCTTCTTTGAGCCTTCAAAAGATCTTCAACAGCAACAGCTCCTCATACTTTTGACAAAACAAGGGTTGTCAATTTCTCTTCTTCACTTCTTTAGCTTCTACAATATAAGGGTATCGTAGGACATGTCTTCACAACCTGCTTATTCTTCTTCGATGCATGAGATCAATATTAGTAATATCATTAACTCGTCAATATCTCTTTCTCTCTCTCTCTACTTTTATCATCTTCTTTTATTTATTCTTCACATCTCAACAAATCACATAAATTATTTTCTATATTCAAAATATAGAAACCATGTGATATTTGGCACTGTGATCTTCATATTCTCGATAGAATCACATGAAAATTATTTCCATAATTTGAATATGGAAAACTCCCCTTAAATTGCAACAACATTATTCTCCATTTAAAACTGGATAAAAGCTCCAATATTATTCATTAATAATGATTTCAAATATTCGATTTGAAATCCCAGAATTATCATGTCAAGATCCTCTAAATGTCTTCTTATTAATTATCCTTTTGACTCTGTGAAAATCATGGCACAATCTCTCGACATCGTGATATTTATGACTTGAAGATCAGCAAAGCATCATCTGACTAAAATCTCCAAAAATGTCACATTTAATAAACTTTACATAATAAATGGAATAGCTTACATAACACTTATGCGAGCTCAAATATCATATGCATGCTAAAGAATACCTTATGCATGCTTCATGAGAATCTTAGGCATTCTCAAGAATATTTTATGCATGTCTTTGTAACAAACAAAATATATTATGTATCACACCACCTTTGATACTTTTCCAGTTTTCCACTTTACAATATCTTATGTATAAACAGTGATATATTATGTATGCACTGAAAACCTTCTGTATGCTCTGAATATCTTACATATCATATTATGATTTTTGTCTTTGCCGCATTTCAATAGGCTCTACAAGAAATATCTTATGTATGCTTGGAATATCTTATGTATCAACATAAGGTTTTTGCTTTTGTCGCATTTCAGTAGGCACTCCAGCAAATATCTTTTGTATGCTTTAAATATCTTACATATCACTATAAGATCATGTCGTTGTCGCATTTCAATATAAGCTTTCGACAAATATATTTCATATGAAGTATCATCCAAGAAATGTTACGTGTCACAGTGAGCTCTGGTCCTTCAAACTTTGAACTCATTGGCTCTTCATCATCTCTCAACACATATTGACTTTACTCCTCATTGATATATTGGTAACAAATACAACAAATGCAACTCACTTCATCACATTCCATTTGGGAACTTCATAATTCTTTTACGGCAAGACTATTTGCAATGGAAATATGCATTTCATCATAAATAAGTCTTTCTCGCTCGTGCGTAGGTTTTGATGCCAAAACTATTTACGACGAACTTTTGATCCATCGTAAATAGTCATTGCTAATAATAAGATTTGTGACATAACGTTATTTTCGTTGGAATGTTATTTTCGTCGCAAAAAACTTATTCGATGCACCCATTGGTG
Organism: Viscum album; assembly: GCA_963277665.1. NCBI lineage: Eukaryota > Viridiplantae > Streptophyta > Magnoliopsida > Santalales > Viscaceae > Viscum > Viscum album. The sequence continues at coordinate 1,885,002,805 of OY728137.1, read as the reverse complement.
ATGGACTTCTAGTCTGTCACAAATGATCCTTCATAAAAAAATGAAATTTTTATAGTGAGTTGAGGCAATGCAACTTTCGATGGCTTTGATCGAAAGGAAGGTTGTCCGCAAAGATTAGAAGGCGATGGAGTTCGCCACAAAGATAGGAGAGCGATGGTACTAAGGTCATCCGATTGGATGAGTTTATAAATAAGACTAGTGGGATCAGGTATTCAATATATCAATCTTGTAATCATTATATTTTGTTAATAATAAAGAGCATCAGTGTCTCTTATGAAATAAGATTACATTCTGAACCATGTAATCCCTGTGTTGTTCTATGTTGTGAGTGTGAGTTATTTTGTGATTCTGCTTGGTGGTGTGTGTTTAAGGTCTGTGTGATCAAGGCGATTTGACTCGGGACGTTTGAGATTAGTACCCCATCCAGACATTAATCGAGTGCTACCAAACTCTAAAACGTTCAAACTTGTTCCATAAGTGAGGTTCCTGATGGAGTTCAGGAATTTTCAGATTCAACGCAACAAACTTCTCTTTTATGATATTTGTGAAGCACTTATGTCTCAGATGGGACCCAAACACGACATAATTATCCACATAAAAGACAAACCTTATAAAAATAGTGTCTTGTACACTCTTTAATTTCCGTATTGCATGTGGTGTGTTTGTAGTGCATGATTTGTACAAGATCCATTCATCTTAATTGGTGAACAGTGTTCACCACTCTCGATGAGACTACACTAGATCACTAAGCACTTCAAAGACATGAATGAAATTGAGCACCTTTTTATTTATCTATATGGAAACGTCATTTTAGTTTTAATTTTTTCATTTATTTGTTGTCACATTTTATTTCATCTACTTTGATTTAAAATTTCCCTTTCCTCTTATTTAAATTTATTAACTTCATTTTAATTTTTCTATTTTCTTTTATATAGAGTTTTTATGTCAAGTGACCAACTCATTAGTACATTCCCTTTAAATAAATGAGATTAGTTACAAATGACACCCTTTATACAAATTATTGAATATTGAGTCCTAATAGGATACCATCATTGTGTTGGTATGTTTCTTTATTCCAAAGTCCTTGTAGTAAGTCTTCTTGTACCCTTCACCTCCACTTTCACCCTTTTTCACCCTCTTATGGTGCTCTTAACAAATCAAATAAGAGATCTCTAGATGCACAACAAGAGAGGAGAGAGGGACTCAAATTCAAAAAGACAAATAGTCCCTCAAATTTGGGATTTTCATGGCTTATATAGACGAGTTCAAGTCTCGGAAATTGCTTTGCATTTAAACCCGTACAACTTAAACCTTCTAAATAAGGTTTAAATGACACTAAATGACTTGGTAATTGTTTGTATGTCAGTCACATAAATGAAGATTCCACCTATAATGATCGAACAAAACCAATATATCTTACGCTCTTCTCATTTAAGGAGAGATTTGTAATATGTAGATCAAATAATAACTTGGTTGATTCACCAAATAAAAGACGATATTGTAGCTTTTAAGAAGCTCATGCATGGCGTAGGGATATGCGGATTTCCAGATTCGTAACCAAAAAAAAAAATCATGCCATTTAAGTTTGAGGTGGAACCTACGTGGCATCAAATTTTTACCCCTTTTTTGGGGGGGGTTTATCCCGATAAGGTATTTTTAATGAAATAAAATTCAAATATGATGCATTGAATTGAAAGGCGAAAAACAAGGGAATTAGGATAAATGACACGGAAGACTTGCGTGTAAATATCCAGAAAATAATTAATAATCAATGACCAATTAAGTCACTAATCATGGATTCCGAATTGAAGGGATTTTATCCAAACGGGTTATCCATAAAGGCAAATCTGGTTTTATTCTCTATAACCGTACAAAAAACGAAGATAATGTGATCGTAGGGGTTTTAAAGGTTTTTTTTTTAATTTATTTATTTTTACCAGAGTACCATTCCTGCGGATAAAGACTGCGAATTTATTGGTGTTCAAAAGCTTACCCGGTCAAGATTTACTTATTCCATCTCAGCTGTGGCCCTTCTCTTCGAAAAAACCTAGGAAGTTCTGCGAGCCCACGCGGCGGCTAAGAATCTCTGCAATCCTCTCATCTACCTCCCAGGATTTCATCCTATCCGTCATTATCTGTTTTTCATTGTGATCTACAGGCAGCAATGATTTAGAAATCAGATTCTTAAAAAATATATATATATACGTTGGTTTCAAAGACTGAAGAAGCAGTGCGTACATGCGTAGATCATACGCCGATCTCACCTTCTTCGTCCTTTCTCCCATTCCAGAGTACCGGCTGTGAAACAATCGGTAATAATTCTATGGCCATTCTTCTTTCCCTTTTTCCATTACAGATCCAATCCATTGATCGGTTGGATTTTATTGGTTTAGATCATCCTTCTCCCGTTCATTGATCTCTTCTGTGAGAGCTTGCCATGGAGGGCGGCATCGCAAAACCAGACAAAACCGAGTTCACAGAATGCTGGAAAACAACATGGAGAACTCCTTATATAATGCGCCTTGCCTTATCCGCTGGGCTCGGAGGGCTCCTGTTCGGCTATGACACAGGTAACCCGAGCCTGCTTCTCCTTACTGCCATTAACGAAACATGTTCATGCCCGCATGCATGCAGGTGTCATCTCCGGCGCGCTTCTTTACATTCGGGATGACTTTGTCGACGTCGACAAGAAAACATGGCTACAGGCATGGCCTTGTTTAAGTTCCTTCTGTTTTCCCACATCTTTGGCTCAATTCCATTGATTTACTACAGGAGACGATTGTGAGCATGGCAGTGGCTGGTGCGATTGTCGGTGCAGCCGCCGGCGGGTGGCTGAGCGACGCTTTTGGGCGCAAAAAGGCGATTCTCTGTGCCGATTTCATGTTCTTTTCAGGTGCGATTGTCATGGCCATTGCGCCAACTCCATGGGTGATCATTGTGGGGCGGATACTGGTCGGCCTGGGAGTCGGGATGGCATCCATGACGGCGCCGCTCTACATATCGGAATCATCTCCAGCGAGAATCCGAGGAGCGCTCGTGAGCACCAACGGTTTGCTCCTCACCGGCGGCCAGTTCCTGTCATACCTCGTCAATCTTGTATTCACCAAAGTAACTGCGCTAACAATTTCTTTGAATCTCATTCATGGAGGAGAAAAGTGAAAAGTGAAAAACTTACTAGGTTTGTGTCTGGTTTTGAAGGTGCCTGGCACCTGGCGCTGGATGCTTGGCGTTGCAGGGGTCCCGGCATTGCTCCAGTTTATACTGATGCTGACACTTCCCGAGTCTCCAAGGTGGCTCTACAGAAAGGTTGTGATGCAATGTGATCCAATCCTCTTTCTTTCCATGATCATGATACTGACAGATGTTGTTGGCAGGATAAAGTGGAAGAAGCCGAGGCAATCTTGGCGAAACTGCATCCTCCTCATGAGGTCGAGCAGGAAATGAAAGCCATGAAAGCTTCGATCGAGCAGGAGAAGGCAGAGGAAGGGCATGTCGGTGAGGGCAGCATCATCTCAAAGGTAAAGAAGGCTTTAAGCAATCAGGTGGTCCGCAGAGGACTTTATGCAGGTGTGACAGTCCAGTTGGCCCAGCAGTTTGTGGGAATCAACACGGTTATGTATTACAGTCCCACCATTGTACAGTTTGCTGGGTTTGCATCCAACAAGACAGCGCTCGCCCTTTCCCTTGTTACATCGGGTTTAAATGCTGCAGGCTCCATTCTCGTCATCCTTTTCGTGGATAGATTTGGGCGGCGAAGGATGATGATCATCTCCATGATTGGGATCATTTCCTGCCTGGTTGCCCTCTCTGTTGTGTTCATGGAATCTTCTTCCCATGCTCCCGCCATTAGTCAGTTTGAATCCACTCGCTTCGGCATGAACTCCACCTGTTTGAACTACATCAAAGCCACCGACGCACCCTCATGGAATTGTATGAAGTGCTTGGCTGCTTCAAAAGAATGTGCATTCTGTTCCAGCACCGGCAGCCAGGTAAACACATGGCCTCCTACTCTTGTCTTTCTGCTTGATCCATCTGAATTCTTGCCTTGCGTTTGGTTCCATGCCACAAACAGCTTGGCCCAGGGGGATGTGTGTCATCAGCAAAGCAGATGAGAGGCACCTGCACCGGAGATCATCGCACCTTCTTCACCAATGGCTGCCCAAGCCGGTTCGGGTTTCTGGCAGTGATCCTGCTTGGACTTTACATCGTATCCTACTCTCCAGGAATGGGGACAGTGCCGTGGATCGTGAACTCAGAAATATACCCTCAAAGGTTCCGGGGTGTCTGTGGAGGGATGGCTGCAGTCTCAAACTGGTGTGCCAACCTCCTGGTGAGCGAGACATTCTTGACACTGACCGAGGCCCTGGGGTCATCCGGCACGTTCCTGCTGTTTGCTGCCGTCTCCTTCATATGCCTTGTCGGGATCTATTTCCTGGTGCCCGAGACCAAGGGGCTGCCATTCGAAGAAGTTGAGAAGATGCTGGAAAAAGGGTTCAGGCCCAGAGCCTGTTTCAGGAAGAACTCCGAGGATGAGGCTGGTGGTGGCCGTGCTTCTGCTGAAAAGCTTGATGATAGTCCTCATGCTTGATTTGTTTCTGCTACAAAACTGCAATCATGTTCATCCTGTTCACAATTGTTTCTAAGTTTTTGTGTGAGAAAACAGTCAATGTCTCTTCTACATTATGTGCAAGCAGTGGCTCAAGCTATCATGTTTCTTCAAAAGATGATTCACTCATGATCATCTATGAGATTCTGTTTTGTTGAATTACGGATTGCTTTATAAGGTGCCTAAGGTTACAGACTGATCAAAATCTAGTGTACCCCTCACGAATAAGTCAGAAGTTGCACAATAACAACACAACAATGAAACTAAAACCCTTCCCGCACAAGATCAGACAATACCCTCTCGCAAAAAAATGCTTCACAACTTACGTATATCAATCTCCATCTGCAAAATTACTCTGCAAGGCTGCTGTACACACCACCATCGAAGAACAATCTCCTATTTACACGCAAAAACAGCCATGGCACGGCATGGCGCCTACCACTAATGAGAGCTTGAAGAGGAGGAGGGCGCCTGCTGTCTTGGTTCTCTCAGGTACCCCAGCAGCGTTTCCACCTTCCAAAAGGCAAAAACATCAGCAGATCGATTAGGTGACCGAATCAACGTTAGGGTTAGGGTTCAATCATCGTGAAGTTTGTTGAATTGGGTATATGATGATGGGTGGTGATTTGGGAAGAAACCTTTGGGGGGGGGGGGGGGGGGGGGAATCAACTAATGCTTTGCATCGGAAAAAAAACAGCAATCGAATGGAGGACGGAGAACGAGCCATGGCGGATACGGGGTGCCGAACTAACCTTGTTCTTTGCTCGACCGCTGCCGGTCTGCGAAAGCGCGACCAGGGGTGGGATCCCTCCTTCCCTAACTAGCAACCCTCGGGTTTTCACGCTTCCCGCACACAGCTGCAGAAGCGTCAGAACCGCAAACTCCTTCACCATCGCAGATCCATCCTCGATTGCTTCCACCAGCGCCGGGATGCCGCCTTCTTCCACGATCGCCGCCTTACCCTCCCAGATGCACGCCAGGCTGCTCAGAACCACCATCGCCTTCTCCGCCAATCCCTTCCCCTCCTCCGAAACCAGCTCCACCAGGGGTTTCACCGCCCCCGCCCTCACCGCCCTCTCCTTGTTCTGCTGCACCGAGCACAGCTTGTACAACGTCGTCAGCGCGTCCTTCTTCCCTCGGTCGGACCCGTTGAAGAGCAGTGAAACCAGTGGCGGAATCGCCCCTGACGCGCCGATAGAGCTTTTGTTGTCCTCCACCAGGGACAGGCTCAGCAGCGCACAGGCCGCGTTCTGCTTCGATGTCTCCGTTCCGATTTTCAGAACGTAAACGAGGGACTTTATAGCTCCTGCTCGGGTGATGACCGGCTTGTTATCCTCGTGAAGAGAGAGGTTCAGCAGAGCCGTCACGGCGTGCTCCTGCGCGCACGGATCACTGCTTCGAAGAAGAGGAATCAGGGCAGGAACGGCCCCGGATTCCCCGATCAGAGCTCGATTGTCCGAGCGGTTCTTCGCCAGCAACCGCAGCTTCGCTGCGGCCGACCGCTTGACAGCCACCGACGGCGACCGAAGCCCGTCGACGCAGATCTTGACCGTCGGTAGAAGATCCTCCGGCGATATGCTGTCTATAATCTCCGCCGAGAAGCTCTCTCGCTCCAAGAACCCCGTACAGGGCTCCAGTGGCTCCGGCTCTGGCCACGAAACCTCGCCCTCGGGTGATGGAAGGTTCGCGAGCCTTTCCAATTCTCCGGAGATTTGACTGCTGCCAGCCGAGCTGTCGCTGAAGGCTTGCGAGAAGTCCAGAAAATCTGTATCCGACGAAGAAGACGACGTTTTCGCCTGGGTTTCCCGCAAGGCGAGCTCGCTGAGGCGCATATCGACGACGGAGTCGCTCAGATTCTCGGAGAGGCAGGCTGAATTTCCAACGGTGGAGCCGGTGAAGGCGCAGCTGCTCCGGTCGGTCTCGAAGATGGTGGAGCGTACGGTGCGCATGGAGCGGCCGGCCGGCCTCGGAGCTTTGGAGCTCGGAATCGACGGCGGGGTGTAGAGAGTGCGCCTGGAAGCCAGGTCGCCGACGCCGGCCCGAGAATCCTGCAGGGAAACCATGACGACCAAAGGCAATGCTCGGTACAGCGAAGCACGCGAGATCGATCTTATCAGAAAATTTTCATGGCGATGGGACGGAGCCGGAGAGATGAGGATACCGCCGATTCCTGGAAGGAGGCCCCGGCTGGACGAAAGAAAGGGGGGTCTGTCTGAGCTGTGTGTGTCGTGCTCTGTGGACCGCCGTGGGTCGCTTTAGCTTTATAATGGTGAATTTACTAATCTAACCTCGAAAGTCAGCTTGATTAAAATAATGGTAATACTGATATTTTAATTCATTTCACAGTAAAATACTAATATGTAAAGACGTGAAGGGAGTTGGGATTTTTGTATCGTAAATAAATAAGGTAACCAAAAAGTAAAATAATAAACAAATAATGTGACTTTTCCGTGCGATTTCGTTTACTTGGAGGAAAAGAATAGTGGCCGGTGGGTTGAAGGGTTGGTACCTTTCATTTTCTGGGATTTTTCATGTTTACCGCAATAATCTGAAGCTGCGTGCATTTATTTCCGAAACAGTGGCGGGCACAGCATCTTTCTTTTCCAGCCCCCCAATCTCTAACGATATTCCCCACTGAGACCAAATTGTATATAGTATATAGAAAATTATGATTTAGGAGGTCCTAAACGGGAATTAATGGTCAATTTTGATACTTCATTATCATTGTCCCTGTAGTAAAATCTATTTCTGGTGATCAATATATACACACATATATAGTAAAAAAAATTATTAAGATGTTTGATGTGATTTTTATGTAAATTATAGAACAATATTCAAAACATTATATTCTGAATGCATAATATGCAAGTGACTTTGTACTCATCTCGTTAAAAGTTTATATAGGCATGAGATGTCTATATTGTTTTGAATGATATGGGTTGCAATATGAGATATCGGGTGTACGGTTTTTACCACGTCTTTCAAAATGATTTTTTTCAGTTTTAAATCATTAAGAAGATTCATTTATGGCTTAATAAACTTGTTATAATCATTTGAAACGTAACAATTATATTCTCAATATGCATGTGTTATGGGCAACGCATATCGGCTGCCAAACGTTGGTAGTCGACTCTCGACCAACAAAATTGAATGAGGTAAGTCTATATGAAGGGATGGATCTCTTCGTGTTGTGTGTGTGATTGTCTTGCTAGAGACGAAACTCTCTTCACATCTGATTCTCCATTTGTCTTCATTGGATAATGTGTTAACACGTCTTTAGAGTTCGAAGGGTCCTCTCATAGCATGGAAGGATTCTATCGGTCGGTGCACTTCCTGTGGAGACGAGAATACATTGATTGTCACTTAGTAATCTATTTCAAGCATATCTATAGCGACTCTAACCTTTTACACATGTCAATACATGATTTTAAGCATACTTAAACGTCAAATTACAAGTCAAGAATCGTAAAGTCTAGTGTTTTGGAGATTAAGTACATAATTAAATATCACGATTTCAAAATAAGAACATCTTTTATTTAATCTTCATAAAGAGGTCCGAACTTCCTTTGAACTCTTACATCTACATAGGATAATCTGAGGAAATACATGAACAAAGGGATGAACTAAAAAGCTCAGTAAGAAAATAAACATTAAAACAAAGCTTAACAAATGGGTTAGAAGATATAACATAATGATATAAAAAAGCATAGAACATGATTAAATATATGAAATCATAACATATAAAACATGGAATCATATAATCATATAATCATACTAACGTGACAGAAACATAAAATATGACATTAGCATGAGTCAAGACTTATTGTACATGGAGGAACACAAGTCAAGACTAACCACCAAGACCGTTGCACATGGAGCACGAATCAAGGCTAACCACTAAAAGCGTTTCATGTGGCGTCTCATGAGACTAAACATTACCCAATACATTAGAGCGCTATTTGGGCACATGCGTCATAACATGCTCATGAATCATAATATGCTCATGAATCATAACATGCTCATGAATATGTTTTCCACATAAAGAATCATACATAAGCAATTATACATAAACATAAGGGTTACCTATGGAAAAAATTGGGTATCATAATCATGTCAAAAGACATATCAAAAGGGAATATCATAATGGTGTCAATGAAAGCATGGATTTAAATTATACATGGATATTCATAAGGGAATATAGGCATAGATCATGACAAGTGATGTCAAACTAAAGTAAAAAACATGTAAAAAGAGTCTTTGAGAAACTTTAGAAATAAAACATTTTAGTATGGTTTAAGTGAAACTTTAAAGATTATTTAAAATGGAAAATGCATAATTATTTGTATAAAACTAGAATTGAACCAATATAGTTTTTCATGATAAAATGTGTGATTTTAGAAAAATAATGGAGGCTTAAAACAGATTATGAAGTGCACGTGAAAATGGGTAAGAAATCAAGAAATTCTTTTAAATCAGACTTGCTTATCGGGAATAATTAAAAAAGGAAACTTTTTTAAAACACGTATTACCCCATCAAAGAGGGATGAAATGGTATGAACACATGAGTTTGGAACATATAAATAGAATGTAGAAGAAGTATATAAAAAGAAAAAAACATTACATTGGGGTAAAGAGAGAGAGTAACTCAAAAGAAAAATGGAGGTTCGAGTAAAATCTCTTACCTTGTGTCCAAAACGGTTCTACACTTGATCTTAATGTCCTGAACAATCAAATTAGATTTATTAATTAATAAGTCCAAAACCTTTTCTACATGTAATTGATTTAGTATAATGTTATTAAGTTCGTTTATGGTCTTTTTAATGAGTTATAGTGTTCAATTTCATCGTTCGGGAGTATTCGTTTTCTTAGTTTTCATGATCGGTTCACTTGTATATGTGTATGAAAGCTCATGTAGAATGGGTATATTTCTCTAGAATTGAAATTATATGTTATTAATGAACAACCATAATTGTAATTAGTATTATATATTATTTTGTTTCCAGATATGAAGACGAATCATTAGATAACATGTTAATGATAATCGTTTGGATTAATTTTAACGATTTTTTGATCACAACGAACTTATTTTGTTATATTATTTAATATCATGTAAATATGATGGTTCCAAAACATTACATAAGATATAATACATATATTATGATCTGGTTTAACCATAAAAATGGTTTCATGACCAATCTTGATGACGATAATGGAAATTGAAAACTAATCGTACTTGAATGTGATAAATTAACACATCACGGACGATGTTTTCATTTTTTTAACAAAAGGAGAGGGGGAAAATTGATGATGGATTATTCTATAAATCTAATAACATTCCAGTATATTTAAGGTACTGGAGTTATCATGAAATTTGGATGAGGTGAGGTGAGGAGAGAATAAGAAAAGAAGGATCTTGAAAAGAAAAGAAAAGAGAAATTTACCTTTTGAATTTCTCCTCCTTTAGAGCCTCTTTAGGGCAAAGGTTTTGGTCTTTTGATGATACCAAGAGCTCCTAGATGTGGGGGAGAGGTTTGAGAAGAGTATTGGGCAGAATTTGGACAAGGATCAAAGTTTGGAAGGTGTGAGGAGAAGAGGTGGCAAGGGGTGATATTTATAGTGGAAGAGAGATATGTTTTCTCATTATTTTATTTATTAGTTTATTATTTTTCTCAAGACAAGCAATAGTGAGGATTCTTGTGACTAAATAAAGTAATTAGATCACGTGAGTTTGAACCAATGGTGCTTATATCAGTCACAAATCAAGGAATAATGTATTTAACTTATAATGTATATATACCGCAAATTACCGTATTTTACTATTCACAAAAAATTCAAGTATTTCAGAAAAATCCTAAAAATTCACCCTAACCATTTTTCAATGTGTAAAATTCAAAAATGAACCCCATTTTATAAAAATAGTTTTCTAAATATGATAAATTTATTTTTGAATTAAAATAATCATTTACTCAAAAAATACAGAGTTTAAAATCATAACTAATTTTATAACGCTTTGAAAAATTAAATAAGGTCTCATAATCATAAGATGAAAAAATATTAATTTATTAATACATTTTATGAAAATACATTTCTTTTAAATTATAAAATTAATCATAAAACTGTAATTAAATATTTATGACTTATAAAATACCAACACTTAATTAATAATTTTTAAAACATTTATTTACTTAAACTATGATATAATTATATCATATTTTCATTTATAAGATACCCAAATTTTATTTATACTTTCATAGATAATGTTACTATTCTATTGGCTGATTTACTATTCATAAGGGTTACATCACTATTCCAAAGGTCAAGTTACTATTTCATCGGTATAGGTTTCTTAACTTCTAGAAATACTTCTTATTCCATTCATTATTAATTTATAAAGTTTATATTGTGTTCTTTATGTGATTTATTATGATTTATACTATATAGCATAACTATAAAAAAGAGATTTCCATTGATAAAATCTTGGGTTGTTACATTCTTTCCCCCTTATAAAATTTCACCCCCAAAATTTCATTTTACATTTTAAGTTGAAAACAAGTGTGGGTACTTCTTCTTTATCACTTCCTCAAGTTCTCATGTTGCCTCTTCGTACTTATAGTTTCTACCATAATACTTTGACTAGGTGAGTAGTCTTATGGCATATAACTTTATCTCTATGATCCAAGATCCTCACTGGCTGCTCCTCGTATGAGATATCAGTTTCCAACTATATCACCTCTGAATTCAATACATGTGAATGATCTGGTATGTACTTCCTTAAGAGGGATACATGGAATACATTGTGTACTTGATAAATGGTCGGTGGAAGTGCTAGTCGACAGACCACAACTCTGACATGATCAAGGATCTTGAAGGGGTCGATGTACCTGAGACTTAGCTTTCCTTTCTTTCCAAATCTCATGATCTTCTTCCATGAAGATATGTGGAGGATTGCAATGTCTCCAACTTTAAACTCAAGGTCTCATCGATGTTGTCGGTATAACTCTTTTGTCGACTTTGGGCTACCTTGATGTGATGTTGAATTATTTTAACATTTTCCACCATTTCTTCAACCATTTTAGGTCCTATAATCTTACGTTCACAAACCTTATCCCATCGTGTCGGTGTTTTACATATTTTCCCATAAAGGGATTCATATGAAGCCATTTGGATGCTTGAGTGAAAACTGTTTCTGTAGGAGAATTTGACCAGTGGAAAATATTGGTCTCATCCTCCTTTGAAGTCCATAGAACATGATCTCAACATGTCTACCAATGTCTGAATAGTCTTCTTAGATTGACCATCATTTTGAGGATGATAGGCCGTACTAATGTTCAGCTCGGTACTTAGAGCATGTTGAAGACTTTTCCAAAACTTAGAGGTGAATCTTGGATCTTGATCGGATACAATCGATAGTAGTACTCCATATATCTTTACCACTTCTTCAATGTATATCCATGCGAGTTAATCTAGTGATAATTCCTCTCGAATTGCGATAAGACAATCCACTAAAACCCATATAACATTGTTTCCTATGGATGTCTTTGGAAGTCCAGTGAAAAAGTACATGGTAATGTTCTCCCACTTCTATGTTGGTATGGGTAGTGGTTGCATCATCCCCTTAGTTTTTTATCTTTCAGCCTTCACTTGCTGATATACCAGGAACTTTGATGTATATTCAGTGATCTCCTTCTTTATATTGTCCCACCAATAGTTCTCTCGGAGATATCGATACATCTTTGTGCTCCCTGGATGAATAGAGAAGGCTGGTCTATGTACATCATTCAGAAGATCCTTCTTTATCTTTGGATTAGATGGTACACATAGCCGTGACCCAAATATTACAACTCCTTCCTCATTAATTTTAAACTCTAAGGATTTCCCCTTTCTCATAGCTTCCGCCTTCTTCTGGATTTCCATATCATTCCTTTGAGCATCCTTTATTTTCTCTATAAGGGGTGGTTGATCAATCATTTGAGAAATGATTGATGATATTCCTTCCTTAATGATTCCCATGTACATCCTTTGAAAATATAATAAGATCGGATCATTCTAAATTCTCATCATTGATAAAGAAACATGACCTTTTCTACTTAGTGCATCTGCCACCTTATTTTTCTTACTAGGATGGTAAAGGATTGAGCAGTCATAATCCTTGATGAGATCTAACCATCTTCACTGGTGCATGTTAAGCTCTTTCTATGTGAATATATATTTTATACTCTTGTGATTAATATATATCTCACACTTCTCCCCATAGAGATAATGCTGCCAGATTTTCAACACAAAGATCATAGCTGCCAACTCCAAATCATGTGTGAGATAGTTTTGATCATGAATTTTCAACTTCCTTAAGGTGTAGGATATCAATTTTTCATTTTTCATTAGTACACAACCTAATCCCTTCTTTGAATCATCAATGTATACTACAAAGAGTTCTTCACTTGTCGGTAGTGTGGGCACTGGTACAGTGATAAGCCTCTCTTTGAACTCTTTGAAGCGGTCTTCACATTCACTCGTCCAGAAAAACTTCACTCCCTTCCAAGTCACCTTGGTTAGTGGGTTTGAAAATCATGAGAAGTTATTCACAAATCATCATCAATACCCTGATAGACTAAGGAAAATATGGATCTCTATTACAGATGTTGGCATTCCCACTCATCGATTGCCTTTCTCTTGGAAGGGTCCACATATATTCCTCTGCTAGAGATAACATGCCCCAAAAATGATACTTCCTCCATCCAGAACTCACATTTACTATACTTTTCATAAAGTTTCTCCCTTTACAAAGTCTTCAACACAGTATTCAAATGTTCCTCATGTTCCTCCTTACTCTTAGAGTATTTTAGAATATCATCAATAAAGACTATCCCAAATTTGTCGAGGTAATCTCTAAAAACTATGTTCATTAAATCCATGAAAATTGCTAGAGCATTAGTGAGTCTAAAGGGAATCACTATAAACTCATAGAGTCAATAACTTGTTCAAAAGATATTCTTGGGAATATCTTCCATCTTCACCTCTAATTGACGATACCTCAATTGAAGGTCCACCTTAGAGAAATAACTAGTCCCACACAGCTAATCGAACAAGTCATCTATATGTGGTAGGGGATACTTGTTATTTATCATGATTTTATTGAGCTCACAATAATCTATGCAGAGTCACATTGATCCATCCTTCTTCTTGATAAAGAGGACTGGTGAACCCCATGGTGAAGCACTCGGGCATATAAAACTCTTCTCCAGATTCTCCTATAACCACTTATTTAGCTATTCCAGCTCAACAATGTCTATTCTACAATGTGTATTTGATATAATCAAAGATCCAAGAATAAGTTCAATTGAGAACTCAACCTCTCGATTAGAAGGAAGACCAAACAATTCTTTAGGGAACACATCAGCGTAGTCCTTCACAATGGGCATTTCTTCGAGCATGATTCTATCCTTTATCTCAATAATTTGAGCTAGATATTCTTTCTCATAAGGCAATAATATCCACACTTGAGACAATGATTCTAAAGGAGATTTATCCTCCTCCTTACACTTGTATAGAATTGAAGGATTCTTCAGGATATGAAGTGTAATCTCCCTTTTCTGATAGTTGATATTGGATTTATATAAAGATAGACAATCCATGCTAAAAATAGCATCAAAATCTAACAAAGGAAGTATGAAAAGATTTTCTGGTAGGTTTAGTCCAAAAAAATTAATTGGGGAGGAGTTATAAACTTTGGATGAAATAATTTCCCCATTTTCTGTTCTCACAGATAACTCAACCTCCAAATTTTGAGGTGGTGTTTTAATAGTTCTACTAAACTTGAAAGATATGAAAGAATGTGTAGAACCAGAATCAAATAATATGTTTTCTATTCTTGAATGAATAATCAGTATACCTATCACCACATCATTGTTGGGATCCACTTCAGCAGTAGTGATAGCATATGCCTTTCCTTACTGCCTTATAGGATGTTGTTGATTTCTTCCAACATCCCATGGATTAGGGAAATGGTTCACATAATTCCCATGTTACTTGAAATTGTAACAATGAATTACAAGTTGGGTGTTGATCTAAACCTTCCCTTATTCTTCCACATTAGTGGGACTCTTCATATCCCTTCGACAATTATTATCCAGATGTACCATTCTTCCACATTTGAAGCATTTCTTGGTTCCCTTTAGACAGTTCCCAAGATGCTTCTTCCCATAATTTTGACATGTGGGATATTGAGTTTTATTTACATCATTGGATTTTTCAATTGATTCACCCATAATAGACTCAATTTTCCTCTTTTTGTCACTAGGCCCACAAGACCACCGAGATTCTTTGATCTCTATTTCAACCTTAAGGGAACAATGGACAAACTCTTCATAGCTATCAAAGTCTTGAATTTCCAACATTTTTCAGAGACTTGGATTTATTCTGCTAAATAAGTGACCCACCATGCTTTTGGTGTTCATGAAAAAGACATAGGCATATCATGCAAGCCTTGTGAAGTTTGCCTCATATGCCCCGATAGACTCGTCTTCCTTCTGCTTCAGTCTGAGGAATTCCCTTTCTATATTTAGATGGAGGGTTCAGGGAAAATATTTATTGAAAAATATTTTCTTAAAATCTTCCCACTCCATGGAATAAATTTCCTCCTTGTACTTTGTGTTTTTGATCAGTGTCCACCACTGATCAGATTCACCATAAAAACAATAGACCGCCATCACAACTTTCTCTTATTATATGCACTGGAGGAAAAATAATATCTTTTCAATAGAGTTAATCCACTATTCCATGAGGAGAGGATAATAAGATCCACTAAACATGGGAGGCCTTTACCATTTGAAGGATTCTATGGAAACTTGATCTCTCTTAGGATAAGGAGGGCATTTCACATGATTCAAATTATTATTCATAACTTGAGATAAATGATCAAGTATTGTCATAATGTTTTGAGCACCCATTCCCATCATAATTTTAATATCATTAGGGAAATCATCACATTGCCTATCACATTGATTGTTGGCATGAGTTATTCTATTTACATCCATTAACTAAGAAAAATAAAGTACAATTAAGGGGCTTGAATACTTAACTAATAATAATAATAAAAGGAATCTTTGAACATAAAAGGATAAACTTGTAAAGGAAAAGTATATCATAACTTGTGATTCCCTATGTTTAAATCTAGGTTATCCACGACCTGTTTCCTAAAATATATTCTTATGGGAATTTTTTTTGTTCCCTTAATAATGGTTCATAATGAGCTTATGAATTTACCAAAAAATATCCCCTTGGAGTGTCAAACTAGGTGAGCAGTAAGACCTGTTGTCATGTACCAGGTTACCCCGAGTCAGGCCTAGGACACCTTGTCGAAGTTGTTACTACTAGGTATATCTTTTCTAGAATCACATCCAATTGCAATATCTAGACATGGATTTATTTGATTGATAAACCACTTACTCTATAATAACCAAAATTTAGGGTTTTTTTCCTCATACTTAGTCTTATCCCTAGGGTTCTTACTAAAATGCTCTATTCCTAGTCTCCAAAAATAACTAGACCTGTCTCTGATACCAATTATAATGTCCCTATCCTTTATCACATATCAATACATGATTTTAAGCATACTTAAACGTCAAATTACAAGCTAAGGATCATAGATTCTAGTGTCTTAGAGATTAGGTACATAATTAAACATCATGATTCCAAAATAAAAACATCTTTTATTTAATCTTCATAAAGAGCTCCTAACTTTCTTTGAGACCTTAAATCTGCATTTGATAACCTAGGGGAATACAAGAACAAATGGATGATCTAAAAATCCCAGTAAGGAAATAAACATTAAAATAAATCTTAGCACATGGGTTAGAAGGTATAACATAATGATATAAAAAGTCTTGAAACATGATTAAACATATGGAATCATAGCATATAGAACATGGAATCACATAATCATGGAATCATAGTAATGTGGAAGAAACATAAAACATAACTTTAGCATGATTCAAGGATCATTGCACATGGAGGATCATGATTCAAGGCTAACCATTGAAGTGAGACTGATTATTGCCTATCGACTGTTCAAGGTTCTAGTGCTCTGTTAATGTGTATAACAACACTCGGGTTGAATCATCAATGACGATACTTTTTAATAGTCGATTATTTTTAGTTGATTGTATTTTGATTGGGGGGTTTTTTTGTAGCGATTAAATGAAGTGATTGATGGTTGATGTTTGATTTAACAATTTAATAAATATTGGGGTGAGTTCATCATTAGAGAGTTAATCTTGCGATATCCTTGAGATTTGCTTTATATTGCATTAAATTAACACCCACTTTATAAGATGATGTTGATTGGAATTCCCAAGTGTTAAGGCTTTAATCTAAGCCTTAACTTAACTTAGGATTATAATCTCAATTAGTATATGTTTATGGTATAGTATATTTATGGTTCCAATATTCCATGGAATCCATACATTAAGTAAAATATGTCATTAATCCAAGACAAATTAAGTTTAACATACACAATGTTAATTCAAATAATATTCATCGAGAAAAAGCTCTCAATAACTTAACATACCCAAATTATAACTCACCCCAATGGTAGATTTACTCAGCCATTGGTTTGGTTAATAATATGGTTTTAATGTTTATGATGATGAATTATAAAAAGAATAAAAAGAAAGGGATAATAAAAGAGCAGTGCGCTGAACACACACACGAGCGACGAAGAGAATTAAGAATAGACTTTCAATTGAATGAGAAAGAAAAAGAATAAATTTATTTTTAACATGATTTAAGAAATAAAAAGAACATTAATATTTAAAAATAGAGGGTATAAGATAATAAGAGTTAATGAGAAAGATAGTTTCATTAAAACAGAATTACAAAACAAACACTTATGAGATTACAAACAAAGAGGAATACAAAAGTAAATCAAAAGAAGCATGGAGGAATGGTATCTCAAGTAGAAACTTGAGTATGAAATATCCTACCAATACTTTGGTAGAGCCTTGGTCATGCCAACCTATCCTCCTTTAATCTAAAATTCCAACCCCTTGCAAGGAGAAGAGGGGGTTGTATTTATATCCTAATGAGGTGGACTGTTTGCATTCAAAAATTTTCCCTACACTTGAATCACCAATTTGATAAATTAGACAGTCGAAACTAGAGAAATATTATTCTTAAAAGTTTTATATATTAATGTTGGAAGTATAATCTCAAAATTTTGTGGAATTTGGACTCATGGATCCAAAGTTATGTTGGTTTTAATAAACAATGTTAAACTATCCATTTCTATCCAAACTTTTTCGATTGCCGAAATATGAATGAGTTTTTGAATAAGAAAATTCCCTAAAATATGAACACTTTATTCAACAAAGTAGTCTGCATATATCTTAGCTTTCACACTGAAAAATCTTAGCTCGAATGGATTTCTAGATCAGGAGAAAAGTCATGTTTTGTGTGCTGATTTAATTTCCCAGACAGAATGGTGGTATGGGCTTCATAGAATCATTTGGGAACCTTTTTAGTGGAGTTGGGAATTTCAAATTTTATACAATATTAATGGTATTTTCCCTCGACTTTTTATGGATAATTAATGATTTTTGTACTTCTAGATTGAGCCTAGTAATTCAATCTTCATGACTGGTCCATTTTCTTCACAGATTTTGTGGGCCTTCTTGTGTGGTCCATATGACCCTTTAAATGGAATAATTGGACAATGATTACTGCTAATTATATGTTGGGAATTGAATAAGGAATCCTAAAAAACCAGAACCGTGCAATTTGGATAAGAAGGGTGAGAGTTACAATTAAAATAGTAAACTGACTCAATTGGAATTATTCAAATAATGATCAAAAATTATATTTAGTATTAAAACATGAGTATCTCACACCAATTATGCACTTTTACATGAAATTTACTAAAGGGAGTATACAAAAATTTCTAAATAAATGAATGATATCAACTCCCCCATAATTAGTATTGTGCATGTCTTCATGTGCACCAAATATAAAAACATAAAAAAATTATTCTCACTTGCCAACAAATATTAAAATTTTGGTTTCCACAATCAGGGGAGGTTTAGACCATTTCACTCATCCATATTGAAATTCACCACAAATTGTTACAAAAAAAATGTTAAAAACAATTCATTTTTCATGCTCAAATTTAGAAATGGAAAATGTGGGAACTCAAAACGTACTCCTCTCAAGATGATAAAATTTATTTATGGAGGTTCACTCATTCAGCAACCAAAGGTGAAAATCTTAGAGTTTGAAAGAGATCTTAGCTTCCATTCCCTATCCTAAAGTGCACAAGAATCAAGATGTAACACCCCGACCCCTCTAGACCAGAGCTGGTGCATTACTTGTTATATTAGAATGGTTAGAAGGAATAGAAATCCCAAAGTAAAAATTATTTTAGTAGTCTTGAAGAAACTAGATACATAAATGTAAATCAAATTATATTAGAGAAGGTTACAAAATACAATACATAACAAAAACTAAAAACTGCATCCACAGGAACTCAATAAATGATCTCCTCTTCATCACCTATTGAAGGTAGAAAATGAAAGGGGTGAGCTCAAATGCTTAGTAAGGGTTACAAATAGCATAAGCATAAATCAATAATAACTGAATTGCAAACAATTTGACATAATCAATATGACATGATGAATAAATGAAAAACTCACGCTATTAATAAACTGAGAATGAAACTGCATCCATAGATTTTGTCATAGTGAAAACCTCATAGATAATAATAACTTATAATGAATAAAGAGAATGATTATTAATTGGAAGTAATGTATCTAGAACATGATACCATAATACCATAAAAATGGTTTAGTTCTGTGAGTAGAAACCCGTCTGATTTTTGGAAACAAACTCGAAGGGTTTGTCGCCAAACTGATTTGTCTCATGAGACCTACCGATGCATCGAGGGGCTATAGCGGGCCCCACCCACCACTTCATGTCCAAATAATTTTTTATAAATTTATTCAATACAAGAGAAATATGCATTTTCAATATCTGTATAGATTATAGTATACATATTCATCAATATTTCTATAATTAAAATAACTTTCCAAATAAACACCGTATGTAAAATGGTATACAGTTTAGACAAAAAACATATCCATGATATGAGATTATGGATATTTAATATAAATACAATTTAAAAATTAAAATTGATCTCAAATGGGCAGTAGGTATACCTCATAAGGATTATTAGGTACACCACACAAAGTTAGTCACAACAAAATAGTAGTTGAGACAAAGTCTCTTACCATAATGTAATCGGTCGAATCATATGACCAGAACTTAATAAACCTTAAACGAATCATTTAATAACATGAATATAAAGAGAATAATGTTATTATATACCAAATGTAAGTACACATATACCACATGCAATAAATAATTGGCAAATAATGGAAATCTCACGGAAATGAAAGTGAGATGAGAAACCCCTTACCTTTTGCTCGAGTGTGTTCTTCGTTTGTTTTAATGACCTGAATAATCAAATTTAGATTCATTAATTAATAATTCAAGAACCTCCTATACATGTAATTGATTTAGTACAACCTTATTAGGTTCATTCATGTCCCTTTTAATGGGTTTAAGAGGTTCAATTTTATTATTTTGGAAGCATTTTCTTCCTTGGTTTTCATGATTTGTTTACTTGCATTCATGAATGGAAGTTCATTTGAAATGTGGTTAAACATACAAAATTGTTAATATATCTTATTAATTAAATTAATGATATATAAATGATCTTATAATGATTTTTGGTTATATACCATGATGATGATTCATTAGTTAAAAGTTTATTACAAATATTCGGATTAACTTGGCCGTTTTGTTCATAATGAACTTGTTTTGTATTATTATTTTATATTATGAGTGCCTAAGGATTTCAGAACATTAATGAGATTAAATACATACATTATTATTTGGTTCAACCATTAAAATGGTTTCATGACCAGTAATTAAGGATAAAGTGAAGAACGAAACTCCATCATCCACAAAAGTTATAAATTGGAACCTCATGGATGTTGATTTCGTTTATAAAAATAAAAGGGAGGGAGTAAGAATATTGATGATGTTTCTTCCATTAACATGATATAATTACAGTATATAGATGATACTAGAGTTTATCATGGTCATTTGGATAGAGGAGGAGAGGAGAGAAAAAGAAAAAGATGAACTTGAAAATAAAATAAAAGGTGAGAGATCCCTTATGAAAATTCGGCAGCCTAACGACATTGCTTAAAATTTAATAAAATAGTTTCATGAGAGAAAGGGGGTATCTCATCACTCTTACATAATATGGTAAGTAAGGGGAATATGGAATGAAATATCCCCACATAATTCAATTGAAAATAAAATAGAAAACATAAAATGAAATCTTTAAGAAAAGAGAAGGGTGGTTGATTCTCTTACCTTGTAGAGTAACTCCCAAAACATGAAGGTTGGGACCTTGGGGGTTTGAGGACAACTAGGGAGGAATCATAGGGAGGTAATACCACCAGAGATTCGAGGATATTGAGTTTGGAATGAAAGAAAACGAGGGGGGGGGGCGGTGAGTGGGTATTTATAGTAATTAAGAGAGAGTTTTTTATTAATTAAAAGGGACACCTTATTAGTGGTTTTTTAAAAAACCATGGGCTTGACCATGGCATTTTCCCATGGTTTTATCCACTTGGGACACCTCATGTCATATGTTACTGTACACAAGTTTACCATCCTTTTATATTTAATTATTACATCATTATGATGTAATTAAACTACCAAAAACTCAAAACTGTATTTTTACTATTCATGAAAAAGTCAAGTATTTTAGAAAGAACCCAAAAATTCACCCTAACCATTTTTCGAAATTTAGAATTAAAAAATGAACTCCATTTTTTGAAAATAAATTTCTAAGTATTTTTAATTTAATTTTTAAATAAAATCAAGTTAATTCAAAAAAATAACAATTTTAAAGATATAATTAGTTCTATATCTCATTGAAAAATCAACCAAGATCTCATTATTTTATTACCTTAAGAAAATTAAATATTATCATTATTTACTATTTATAAGGGTAATATTACCATTCATATTACTATTCATAAGGGTATGTTACTATTCATAAAAAAATCAAGTTGGTTCTACTAGACTCCAAATGACTTACTGGTCACAACTCTAGATGACCATTTTTCGAAATTCCAAAACATAAAAGTGTAAATTTTATGTTTAATGGATTGGTTTTAACTATCTCCTAAATAACCAAGTGTTGTTTCAAAGGAACATAGTGCTTTATGAAATATAGGCTATGAAAAGAATGTATTTAATAGAATCATACCATAAAATGTTTGGGGTGTTATACAAGAGGTCTTTTGAAGGGGTTTTTCTGTGGCTATGGGATGGTAGGAATTTAATGTCCAAGAGAGAGGAGAAGAGGGGTAAAACATCAGCATGGGTAAAACAATGCACAATTTTTTTTTGAAATGAAACATGGAAGGAAATGGAAACACATATTTACAAGGGCATGATTGTGTGAAGAAAGACACAAAGGAGGAAGAAAATTTTAAGGGGATGAGAATATGAAATATTTACAAAAAACAAAACCTCTCCAAATTACATAAGAATATATAATGCAAGTGTTCTTTTTTTTTTATTTTCTTTTCTTCTTCTTGTTTTTTTGATTTTTTTTCGAAAGTTGAACTTGAAAAAAATCTCACACTTATCTCCCAAACCATGATGTATATCCTCACAAAACTAATTGTAATAGTTATACTAATATCAAAGGTTGAATAAGAGTGATTTTTGACCTACCCAAGAAACAACCCATTATTTTTTTTGATTTTTTTTGATTTTTTTCATTTTTTTGAACAATTTTCAATAAAATTTGTACAAGATGTCATAAACATATATACATTCCCAAAAATAACTTAATGAAAACCTCCCCCACACTAAAGCGGATAATTTCACTCAAGCATATGATAACATGCTGAAAATTAAGAAAAGGATACCCAAAATTAAATTCATCCCCCCTCACACTTAAATTTCAATAAATTATGAAATACAAATCCATGTAGATGTTGGGTGGGACAAGGTATTGGGATTGTAATGTTACTATCAAAGAAAAAGTTTTCATAGGCTCGAAGGGGCTTTCAAAAGGAGGATTAATGTAAGGGAAATGGGAGGCTATTTGTCTATTGTGATTCTCACGTGGTTAAGAAAATGCCTCTATAATATTAATGCACACCAAAGTAAGAAATTCAGCTCGAAGGTCCACAAATTTAAGACTCAAAATCAGGGGTGAAAACACACATTTTGAAAATATGGTCATAGGTGACCTTAGCATGAAAGCTAATTTTGTTCCTCATGGCCGGGGAAGAATCATTTTCCAAATCTAAAACCGAGAATTCAAAATTTGTTGGTTTTGACACAAGATTCTTTATCCAAATTCATGATGAAAATACAAAATTTTTGAGATGAAAACATGTCTTTTTGACTTTCTAAAATGGTTGGACAAAATTTAAAAAATGAATGGTGAGTAAGTATGACTATTTTTTTTTTTTTTCATTTTTTAGGTTTTTAGTGATTTTAAAATACACACCCATACAAATTAGAAAGAGAAAAAAAAGGGTTTGATGAATAAAGTGGTAAAAAAATGAAAGAGAGAGAAAGAAGAAGAAAGAGGGAGATAGAGGAAGAGAGAGAGAGTTAAAGGGAAAGAGGTGCCCCTAGTTTAGATTTGGTGGGTTTCCATCTCCATCCAATAATGGGTCTACTATAGAATTTTTAGATCTAATGGAAGTTTATGTTGTTTCTGAGATGTGTGTCCTCCCATGGTGATGCTTTAACCGATGTCTGTTAACCGTGAATGTCCTTTTGGAAGTGGGTTCTTGGACTTGCACTGCACCAAATGGGTAAACATTAGAAATAATAAAAGGACCTTTCCAACAAGAATTAAGCTTACCTGGGTGAAGTCAAAATCGAAAATTGAAGATCATTACATTTTCACCTTCATGAAATACCTTTTGTATGATGTGTTTTTCATGGAGTACCTTATCCTTTTCTTTGTCTAGATTGGAATTCTCATAGGAATCAATTTTAAGCTCCTCTAGTTTAGTCAATTACAAAAATATATCTTCACCAGATGTTTCACAATAAAAATTACATGTTTTCACTACCCAAATGACTTATGTTGGATTTCAACTGGTAAATGACATGCTTTACCAAAAACTAGCATAAAAGGAGACATCCCAATGGGTGTTTTATAGGAAGTTTGATAATCCCAAAGTACTTCACCAAGTGTCTCAGGCCAGTCTTTTTTGGTGGGCTTAACGACTCTCTCAAGCACTATTTTTTACTTCTATATTAGAAAGTTCAGCCATGCCATTTGTTTGGGGGTGATATGCAGTTTAAGTTTTATGTACAAACCCATTCTTTTTCAAAAGAGATTCCATGGTTTTATTACAAAAATGGGTTCTTAAGTCACTGATGAAGGCACAGGGAGTTCCAAATCTGTGGAAGATGTGGGTTTTTAGAAACTCACTAATAGTATGTGAATCATCCTTTCTAATGGGTTTGACCTCAACCCACCTAAAAACATAATCAACCTCAATAATAATGTATGATAATCCATTAGAAGTGGGTAATAGTCCTATGAAATCGATTCCAAAAACATCAAAGATTCACAGAATATTAAGGGATTTTGGGGAATTTTATTTCTTTTAGAAGTTATGCCAAACTTTTGGCAAGTGGGACATGATTGAAAAAACTCATGTGAGTCCTTGAAGAGTGAAGGCTAGAAGAATCCATAGTCTAGAACCTTTCAGGAGGTCCTTTGTGGTCCAAATTGGGAACCTCTTGGAATTGAGTGACAAAATTCTAAGATGGAGGAATGTTCATCTTCATCAACACATCTTCTAATTACCATGCCATCCCCAGTTTTCCAAAGTTTATTTTCTTCCCAAAAATAGTATTTTGAATCACTTTTCAACTTCATTTTTTTTCTTTTGAAAAATTTTCAAGAAAACAACCAGAAACCAGGTAAGTTACAATTGGGGCATACCGTGGTGACTTTGGAGTGAGAGATGAAAGGTGCTCAGTGGGGAATTCAAGATCAATAATGTCTGAATGAGAAGAATTATAAATTCTACCTAGGTGATCAGCCACATGTTTTTTTCTTGGTCTATCTTTGATTTAAAGGTCAAACTCTTGGTACATTAGGATATATCTTATTAACCTCAGTTTGGAATCACTATTATTGAGTAAGAACTTTATAGTAGAATGTTCTATGAAGATAATGATTTTGGAACCTAAGAGATAGGTCCAAAATTTATCTAAGTAAAAAACCACTACTAAAAGTTCCTTTTCAGTCACAATGTAGTGAGATTGAGTTTTATCCAATGTTTTTGAGGCATAATAGATGACATGAGGAATTTTTTCTCTTCTTTGACCAAGAAAAAACCCAACAGATTTATCAAAAGCATCACACATCAACTCAAAGGGTAAGGACCAATCTGGGGGTTGGATTATCAAGGTAGATATAATAGTAGTTTTGAGTTCAATGAAGGCTCTCTTGAAAACCTCATTGAAATGGAAAGTGACATCATTTTGGAGAAACCGGGTGAGTAAGAGGGGAATCCTACTAAAGTTATGGGTGAATCACTGATAGAAACTTTCATGAATGAGGAATGAATGGATGTCTCGAACAGAGGTGGGTTTAGGAAGTGGTTGGATTACTTCAATTTTGGCAGGATCAACTTCAATACCCACTTTTGAAAATATGTGCCTTAGAAAAATCCCATTTGCAACCGTGAAGTGACATTTTTCAAAATTTAATATATGGTTACACTTGACAAACTTTTGAAAGACTAGAGATAGTGAATTCAAGAAAGATTAAAATGACTCAACATAAATGGTAAAGTCATCCATGAAGACTTCTATGTAGTGTTTAATTAATTTATGAAAGATACTCATCATATACCTTTGGAATGTTTCAGGAGCATTGCAAAGGCTAAAAGGCATTCTCCTATATGTATATGTTCTAAAGGGGCAAGTGAATGTTGTATTTTCTTGGTCTTGAGGTGCGATTGGGATTTGAAAATAGCATGTGTATCCATCAATAAAGCAGTAATGTAACTTTCTAGCCAATTAGTCTAGCATTTGATCAAGGAATAAAATAGGATAGTGATATTTTATTGTTTCAACATTCAATTTCCAATAGTAGATGCACATACACCATTTGTTTTTCAATTGTGTTGTGACTACCTACCCATGTTCATTTGTGACAACAGTTATCCCACCCTTCTTAGGTACAACTTTAATTGGACTAACCCATTCAGTATTAGAAATTGGGTAGATAATACCAGTTTTAAGAATCTTGGTGATCTCTTCCCTAACTACTTCATGTATGAGTGGATTGGGTATTCTTTGTGGTTTTATAATTTGTTGGTATAATTCATCAAGATGGATGTGATGCATGAAAAGGGAAAGGTTGATTCCTATTATGTCATCAAGGGTCCAACCTAAGGCCTTTTTTTCCTCTAACACCTGAACAAGTATGAACTCCTCAGTTTCAGTAAGTGAAGTGGAGATAATGATAGGATAAGAATGATCATGGAAAAGGAATGCATATTTTAGGTGTGTAGGAAGAGGCTTCAGATCAGTCTCATATTTTATTTATGTGATAGAAAACTCAATAATGGAGGAAGGGACTTCAATTGCTTCTAATTCATTTTCCTTAATACTATACAAGGTGGAGAAGTAGAGATCAGATTTGATGTGGGATTCAAGAGAGTTTTCAAGTTCCTTTAGATTTATGGAGTCTATAAATGAAAGGTCCACATCAACTTCACCATTTATGACTTGGTTAATCATGGTGCAGATTTCACAAGATCCTCTCTCATTAGAACATGATGAACATTATATAATGGGGTTCAATTGAATCTCAGAAGTGTCCTCAGAAGAATGGATTTAGAATGCAGAGTGATCCTCTGATGGATATCACATGGATTGAAAGATATTTAACTTGACCAGTTGGTCACCGAATTCCATGGATATAATGCCTGCATGTACGTCAATCTCAGTTCTTTCTGTTAGGAGGAATTATATTCCTAGAATTAGGGGATATCAAGAACAGGTTGTCTCACCTTCTATGTTAAGGACATAGAAATCAGCTAGGTAGATAAGATCCTTAACTCGAACAAGGACATCCTCAATTATTCCCTCAGGACTGGATGTGCATCAATTGGCTAACTAAATCACAACACACGTTGGGTGAAAGGAACCTATACCAAGGTTAGAGAAAATGGATTTAGGCATGACATTTATTGAGGCTCCTAGGTCTATGAGTACATAATTGAAGATTGAAATTTCTATCTGGCATGGAACTATAAAGGTCCTAGGATCTTTTCACTTCATGGGTATGGATTTTTTTGTTGAAACATTCTTAATGGTCCTAAGTTTTCTCTTATGAGTGCATAATTACTTAAGAAACTTGGCATACTTAGGAATTTTTTTGATGGCATCTAAGAGTGGAATGTTGACTTCAACACATCTAAACATGTCAAGCATTTCAAGATCAGATTCAAAGGACTTCCTTGACTTAGAAACGACTTGAGAAAAAATAATTGGGTGTTCTTAAGTGGAATGTAAGGAGGTTAAGGAATGGATTTAGGTTCCTTTTACAATTTCTTTTTCTTTTCATTTTCTAGGTCAAAATTTAAAGGGTATTTGGAGGACTCGTCATGAGGCATAGAAATTTTCTTTCCCGATCTAAGTGAAATTGAATTTACATTACCCTTGGGGTTGGGTAATGGTTGAGTTGGGTGTTAGGAAGAATTTTATTGTTGTTACTGGCTTAGGTGGGATTTAAGTTGACCAATTTAGGTTTCAATATTTTTAAGGATGGAATGGGTGAAGGAGTCAAGGTCTTCCACTGCACTTTCCCATGGTTTCTGGGAAGAAGAGGCTTGTCCCAGATTGGGATTTCCTTGATTTTGGTTCTTGGGAAAGTGATTTTATTGGTTTGGTAATTGGGAAGGCTCATTAGGATAATAGAATCCAAGAGGAGCAAGAGGAGGATTGATCCTTTGAGGTTGAGGAACAAAAGGGTAAGGTTGTTAGAATTTACCAACACCTTGACCATATTGAAATTGGTTTGGGTTTTGAGGAGGGAATTGAGGGGGATGAAAAATTATATCACCATACCTTAAGACTTGGTTAAAGGTATAAGAGAAGGGATCAAAGTGGGGTTGGTTGAAGTTTCTAATGAACTGACCTGATTGTTGAGGGTTGGTGTTCCTATGAGAATATACTACATTGAGCTCCATTAGCCTAGATGAATCATATGGATACTCTTGAAGTTGTGGAAATGTGTTAATTGGATGAGATGGAGAGATTTAGATTCCATAGTTCTTGATAGATCTAGGGAATAGAGATTGTGGAGAAGATGGGGTTGGGGATTTTGCCACCACAGCTAGTTGTCGTACAAGACCTGTAAGTTATCTCATCCACTCAGTCATCTTGTTTGGATCTATTGATTGAATATCTTGGGCTTGTTTGACTTGAGCATGTGCTTGAGTATGTAATTTTTGTGGGTTTTCAGCCAAGTTTCTTATGAGATCTCTTGCAGCTATGAGAGTTTTATCAATAAGAGAACCACCACTTGCGGCATCAATGAGAGTTCTCTCCATAGCCAATAAACCCTCATAGAAGTATTGGATCAAGAATTGGTCAAGGATTTGGTGGTGTGGATAGGTTTCCATAAGATTTTTGAACCTATACCAATACTCATGGAGCGATTCATTTGAGAATCGATGAATACCACTTATTTCCTTTTTGATAGAAGTAGTACAAGAAGTATGAAATATTTTTTCTAAGAAAAGTCACTTCATGTCATTACATGTGGTTATGAAACCAGGAGGGAGGTAGTAAAGCCATGACATAGAAGTTCTAGCTAGGGAGAAAGGGAATTATAGGAGTTTTATTTGTTTTTCATAAACCCCTTCAGGCTTCATGGAAGAGCACACCACTTGGAACTCTTTAAGATGAATATGTGGATCCTCACCGACTAGCCTATGGAAATGAGGAAGAAGATAGATCAAACCTGATTTGAGTTTGAAGTTAGCCTCTATGTTTGGATATTGAATTCCAAGGGGTTAGTAATTTATATCAGGGGTAGAGAGTTCTTTAAGGGTTTGTTCCTAGGATTGTCCATTTCTATTTCAATTGGTTCGATAATGAATAGATCTTGAATAATTTGATTATCTCTAATGTTCCTCCTAAGTTGGTGAAAAGTTCGCTCGTTTTTTAGGTTAAACAATTCTGATGGATTGTTTGGGAGGCTACGGGGAATTAAGAGATGTTTGGAAAAGATGATTAAGGTGGGTTTTTCTTTGTGGTTTTTTTCCATTTATGATTTTTATGAGAATATGGGTTTTTATTTGTGTTTTTTTTCATTTTTTAAAATTTTTCTTTTGTTTTATTAAAATAAAAAAACTAATGACTACTTAATGTACCATCCTTAGAAAAAACTATATTTGAAGCATGGCCAATTGTCACCTATCGACCATTCAAGGTTCCGGTGCTCTGCAAATGTGTATAGTAGCACTCAGGTTGAATCCTCGATGATGATACTTTTTAATAGTTGATTATTTTTAGTTGATTATATTTTGATTGGGGGGTTTGTTTGAAAAGATTAAATGAATTGATTGATGGTTGATGTTTTATTTAAAAATTTAATAAATATTGGGGTGTTTTCATCATTAGAGAGTTAAGCTTGCGATATCCTTGAGCTTTACTTTATATTGCATTAAATTAACACCCACTTTACAAGATGACGTTGATTGGAATTCCAAAGTGTTAAGACTTTAATCCAAGACTTAACTTAACTTAGGGTTCCAATATTAATCATTACATGTTTATGGTAGTGTATTTATGGTTCTAATAATCTAGGGAATCTATACATTAAGAAAAAAATGTCATTAATCCATGACAATTTAAGTTTAACATACACAATATTAATTTAAAGAATATTCATCGAGCAAAATCTATCAATCACTTAACATCCCCAAATTATAACTCACCCCAATGGTAGAGTTACCCATACATTGGTTTGATTAATAATCTGGTTGTAATGTTTATGATGAAGAATTATAAAAAGAAGAAAAATAAAGGGATAAGAAAAGAGTGGTGCGCTGAACACACACACGAGCGACGAAGAGAATTAATAATAGAATTTTGATTGAATGAGAAAGAAAAAAAAGAGATTGATTTTTAACATGATTTAATAAATTTAAATAGCATTAATATTTCAAAACAAAGGGTAGAATATAATAAGAGTTAATGAGAAATATACTTTCATTAAAACAAAATTACAAAACAAACACTTACGAGATTACAAACGAAGAGGAATACAAAATTAAATCAAAAGAATCATGAAGGAATGAAATATAAAGTAGAAAAATGAGTATGTAAGATCCTACCAATACTTTGTAAGATCCTTGTACATACCAAACTATCCTCATTTTCTCTGAAATTCCAGCCCCTTGAAAGGAGAATAGGGGTTGTATTTATAGCCCAAGGAGGTAGACTGTTTGCATTCAAAATCTTCCCCTTCACTTGAATCGCCAATTTTATAAATTAGAAATCCTAATATAGAGAAATATTATTCTTAAAAGTTGTATATATATTAATTTTGATAGTAGACTCTCAAAATTTGGTGGCATTTGAACTTATGGAGCCAAAGTTATGGTGGTTTTAATAAACAATGTTAAACTGTCCATTTCTATCCATACTTTTTCGATGACTGAAATGTGAATGGGGTTTTGAATAATAATATTACCTCAAATATGAACACTTTATTAAAAAAATTCTTCCTATTATATATTAGCTTTCACACTGAAAAATCTCAACTCGAATGGATGTCTAGATCAAGAGAAAAGTCATGTTTTGTGTGCTAATTTTATTTCCCAGACAGAATGGTGGAATGGAATTCATAGAATCATTTGGGAACCTTTTTAGTGGATTTGGGCCTTGAAATTTTTATCCAATATGAATTGTATTGTCCCCCGACTTTTAGTGGAGAATAAAAGATTTTTGGACTTATGGATTGAGCCCAGTAATCCAATCTTCATGGCTGGTCCATTTTCTTCACAGATTCTATGGACCTTCTTGTGTGCTCTATATAACCCTTCAAATGGAATAATTGGACAATGATTACTTCTAATTATATTTTTTAAATTAAATAAGGAATACTAAAAAACAAGAACCATGAAATATGGATAAAAATGGTGAGAGTTATAATTAAAATAGTAAACTTACTCAGTTGGACTACTTCAAATAATGCTCAAAAATTATATTTAGTATTAAAACATGAGAATATCACACCAATTATGCACTTTTACATGAAATTTACTAAATTGAGTATAAAAAAATAGGAATAAATGAATAATATCAACCACCAAGATCATTTCACATGGATTACGAGTCAAGGCTAATCACCGAGACCGTTACACATGACGTCTCATGAGACTAAACATTACCCAATGCATTGGAGAACTATCTGGGTGCATAGATCATAACATGTTAATTAATATTTTTTACATATAAATAATCATACATAATCAATCATACATAAACATAAGGGTTACCCATGGAAAGAATTGGGTATCATAATCATGTCAAAAAGCATATCAAAAGGGAATATTACAACGACATCCATGAAAGGATGGATTTAAATCATACATGGAAATTCATAAGGGAATATAAAAATATATCATGATAAGTGATATAAAACTTAAGTGAAAACATGTAAAAAGAGTGTTTAAGAAACTTCATAAATAAAACATTTTAGTACAGTTTAAGGGAAACTTTAAATATTCTTTAAAATAGAAAAGATATAATTTTTTGTATAAAACCAAGATTAAACCAATATATTTTTTCATGATAAAATGTGTGATTTTATAAAAAGAACGTTGGATTAAAATAGATTATGAAGTGTACTTGAAAATGGGTAATAAATCAGGAAGTTCCCTTGAATCGAGTTTGCTTATTAGGAAGAATTAAAAAGGGAACCATTCTAAAACACGTATTACCCCATCAAAGAGGGATGATATGATTTGGATACATGATTTTAGAAAATATAAATTAAATTTAGAATAATTATATAAAAATAAAGAAGCATTACATTGGGGTAAAGAGAGAGAAATAGTAACTTGAAGGAAAAATGGAGGTTTGGGTAGAATCCCTTACCTTATGGTTGAAATGGTTCTACACTTGATCTTAATGTCCTGAATAATCAGATTAGATTCATTAATTAATAATTCCATAACCTTTTATACATATAATTTATTTAGTATAATTTTATTAACATTTTTATGATTTATAGTGATCAATTTCATCATTCAAGAGTGTTTGTTTTCTTAGTTTTCATGATCGATTCGCTTGTATATGAGTATGGAAGTTCATGTAGAATGGGTATAGCTCTAAAGAATTAAAATTATATGTTATTAATGAAAAAACAGAAGTTTAATTGGTATTATATATTTTTTTTCTAGAAATGAGGATTAATCATTAGATAACATGTTAATGATAATCGTTTGGATTAATTTTAGCAGTTTTTCGATCACAACATACTCATTTTGTTATATTATTTAATATCATGTAAATATAATGGTTAAAGAACATTAAATAAGATATAATACATATATTATAATCTGTTTTAACCATAAAAATTGTTTCATGACCAGTCTTGATGACGATAATAGAAATTTAAAACCCATCGTCCTTGAATGTGATAAATTAACACATCACAGACAATATTTTCATTTAAAAAAAAGGAGAGGGGAAAGAATTGATGATGAATTATTCTATAAACATAATAAAATTACATTATATTTAATTTAATGGATTTATCATTCCATTTGGATTATGGGAGGTGAGGATAGAATAAGAAAAGAAATAACTTGAAAAGAAAAGAAAAGAGGAATTTACCTCTTGAATTTCTCCTCCTTGAGAGCCTCCTTAGGGAAAAGGTTTTGGTCTTTTGATGAGACCAAGAGCTCCTATACATGGGGGAGAGGTTTGAGAATAGTATTAGACAAAATTTAGACAAGGATCAAAGCTAGGAAGGTATGAGGAGAATCGGTGGTGAGGGGTGGTATTTATAGTGGAGGAGAGGGGTGTTTTCTCATTATTTTATTCATTAGTTTATTATTTTTCTCAAGACAAGTAATA
This sequence comes from Viscum album, assembly GCA_963277665.1. Taxonomy (NCBI): domain Eukaryota; kingdom Viridiplantae; phylum Streptophyta; class Magnoliopsida; order Santalales; family Viscaceae; genus Viscum; species Viscum album. The sequence continues at coordinate 1,884,969,972 of OY728137.1, read as the reverse complement.
GTGAGGATTATTGTGACCAAATAAAATCATTGGATCATGTGAGTTAGAAAAAATGGTCCTTACATCATCCATGACTGAAGTAATAGTGTATTGAACTTATAATGCATATATATTGTAAATTATCGCATTTTACTATTCATAAAAAATTCAAGTTTTTCAGAAAAATACCAAAAATTTAAACTAACTATTTTTCAATGTGTAGAATTAAAAAATGAACCCCATTTTATGAAAATAATTTTCTCAATATGATAAATTTAATTTTTAATTAAAATCATCATTTACTCAAAAAATACAGATTTTAAAATCATAACTAATTTTATAACACTTTGAAAAATTAAACAAGGTCTCATAAAATTATCTTATAATCATATGATAACAAAATATTAATTTATGAATACATTTTATGGAAATAAATTTTATTTTAAATTATAAAATTAATCATAAAACTTTAATTAAATATTTATAACTTATAAAATACCAAAACTTAATTAATAATTTTTAAAACATTTATTTGATTAAAATATGATATAATTATATCATATTTTAATTTATAAGATATCCAAATATTATTTATACTTTCATATGTAAGGTTAATATTCTATTGGCTTCTTTACTATTCACAATGGTCATATTACTATTCCAAAGGTCAAGTTACTATTTCATCGGTATAGTTTCCTTAACTTCTATAAACAATTCTTATTTCATTCATTCTTTATCTATAAAGTTTATATTGTGTTCTTTATGTGATTTAATGTGATTTATACTATATGAAATAACTATAAGAAAGCGATTTCCATTGATAAAATTTTGGGTAGTTACATACTCAGTCAAAGAGATGGGGTTCGCAGGACTTGAGGTACACCTCATTTATTTATGTTTTTCATTGAATCACTATAAAAAAGGAGGTATTAGTGGTGATTATTTTTTCTAATGGAATCAGTTTAAACCTTTGCGTATTTCACAATCGAAAATCATTTAGAGGCAATTATTTTTTTTGCAACGATTTTTGTATGTGTCATTTTTGGATCATTTAGCAGTGGTTTTTAAAAAAAATTGAAAAAAAATATAATATTATCTTTACCGTCGCTAATATATTTAGCGGTGGTTAATATAAACCACTGCTAATTAAAATTTTAAGAAATTTATTTAGTGGCGATTTATAATAATCACTGCTAAATATTTTTCTTAATTTTAATTTTTTTGAATATATATATATATAAACTATTACATGTAATAAACTAAAACATAAATGCATAGTAAACTCATTATATATCTACAATCATATATACATACATCCATAATCACCATAACCTCAGTCACCATATCCTTAGTCAACTGATAACCTTAGTCAACACATACCTTAGTCATCAATATATACATATAAAATATTTCAAACAACAACTCATACACAATATACGTCCATCTCACAACCTCCGCTACATGCATCTACTTCAACATCATCTTATCAATGGGAACCAACCACATCATCTCATCAACTGTAACAAAAAAGAAGACTGAAATTGAAATTGAATATAATAAATCAGAATTAAAGTACAATCATTGATAAAATTTAAACATACCAAAAAAACTAAGAACCATCATGAATGACTTACAAAGAATTTCATGGATCAGAATGGTCGACCTTCTATCTACTATTGTTATCTTTCACCTATAATAAAAACCAGAACATTTTAGAAAAGAAATGTGAAAGAGAAAAGATACAAAATATATTTAGAATACTGCACATAAATTTGTTATTTTGTTAATAAAAAAGAAGAAATTTTAACATAAAAAACAATATATCATGAAAAACACTTTGAAAACATAAACTTACCAATTTAAGATATGATTCAACACTTGAAACTGAAAATTAATAAGTATATGACAATCTAATTAATTTTAAAATAGATGTACGGTGTGCTTGAACTTTACATAATAATTTTTTAAAGACTTTGATATGATATCATGTCCTATATTTAAAAAATAAATCAACGGTGGTTTTCCCATAAATTTACATAAATATAAGGTTGTTTTATATAGTTTTGACTATTACACACACGTTTTAGTGTTTTAAAACACTAAAAACATGTTTACAGGCATCTTGGGAATACTGTAACTCAGAATGACGTTTCGTCAGTTCCTACATTTCCAAAATAAATCAATAGTCACTTTTCTATGATTTCATGGAAATATGACATCATTTTCCTGATTTTACCCCCCAACACATATTTTTAAAGGCTTTGTTAACTTTAAAAACTGTTTATTAACTCATTCCGACCACACCGCACATCAAATTGACATGTTGTATATGCGTATACATAAAATATAACTCAATGGTAGTTTAAATATGATTTCATATCAATATTAATTCCTTTTCTATGGTTTTTATTATTACACACACGTTTTAGTGTTTTAAAACACTAAAAATGTGTTTATGAGCATCCTAGGGAAACTGTAACCTGAAATGATGTGTCGTCAGTTCCTACATTTTAAAAATAAATCCACGGTCCTTTTTCGCTAATTTCATGACAATCCAACATATTTTCACTAGTTTCCCCCCCAAAACATGTTTTTAAAGGTTTCAATACATTTAAAAACGATTTACCGAGTCATTCCGACCACACCACACATCATATTGGCATGTTTCCTACATTTACATGTCAAAAATAACTCAACAATGGTTTTACCATGATTAAAATTCAATCCATGGTAATTTTCTATGGTTTTGACCATTACAAACATGTTTTATTATTTTAAAACACTAGAAACGTGTTTACAAGCATCTCGAGAAAACCATAACTCTGAATGATGTTTCGTTAGTTCCCACATTTTAAAAATCAATATATGGTAATTTTTCTCTAATTTCATGACAATACAATGTCATTTTTTTGGTTTTTATCTCCTAACACATGTTTTTAAAGGATTTGGTACTTTTAAAAATGGTTTATTGAGTCATTTGAACCACATTGCATGTCATATTGACATGTTTTCTGCACGTACATTTCAAAAATAACTCAAAAATGGTTGTCTCACGATTTCAAATTAATTTTTTTTCATTTTATATGTTTTTGACTATTACACAAACATTTTAGTGTTTTAAAATACTAAAAAACACATTTATAGGAATCCCAGAAAAACTGTAACTCAGAATGATGTTTCATCAGTTCCTAGATTTCACAAATCAATTTATGATCGTTGTCCTTTGATTTCATGAAAATTCAATATCATTTCCTGATTTTTGACCCCTGACACATGTTTTAAAGGCTTTGATAACTTTAAGAATAGTATACTGAGTCAAAACTGATCAAACAAGATCATATTGTTTTAAAACTTTAGGATAACGATCCATAATTCACTTTTGACGTATAGGAATCAACCACACATCAATCCGACACACGATGTGGTTTATATGAATCAAAGTTCATGTTTTCATTATAAAAGTGTCATTTTAGTTTTATTTATGAAAGTTGTATGTGTTCTTTACAAATGTGTGAATGATATATAGAATTTAGAATTTACCTTAACAAGATGAGCTATAAGGCTATCAATTTTCTCAAAGATCATTCCGACCATACTATAAAATACAAAAACTAAAGAATTTTCCATTTTCGATCATCACTGATCCGATGTTTTCCTATAAGAGTCTCATTCTTACACTTTTTCTTTCAAACTTGCAATTTCTCTTTATGATTCCCAATCAATGGCACTACTAAAACCCCCACTGGGTGTAGTAGTAACTGATGACAACACCCTATGAAAGACAGGTGATGGAGTAGTTCTAAAACCTATCCCCCATCCACATCTGGTACGCTCCTTCCCTAAAACAATTATAATTGCATCGTTCTAGGAAACTGATAATGGCTGTGAAGGGTTCACATCAATGACTCCTTAAATTTTAACCTATTAATACAAAAATATTAACAATGATTTTTTAAATTATCTAAACTTCATAATATTATCTAATTAATAATTTTTTCATTACTATTTATTGTTATTTAATTACTATAAAAACATAATAATGAAAAATAAACTCTAACAACAAACAAGGATTAAACCCAATTAATTGGGGTTGACTAGATGTATCAAACGACGCCAAATTGGCATCGTTTGATCTATGTATCTAGACCCATTTAGTTGGGTTTAAGTCTTGTTATTATTATAATATATTTTTCATTATTATGTTTTATAGTAATTAAATAACATGAAATAGTAATGAAAATTACTTACTCCAAAGTCTTTGGTAGGGTCATTTACAAAACTACCATTAGGTTTCCTATGCACTTTAAACCACATCTCTGTTCATCCAATAGAGTAACCTAATTCACTAGCCTTTATAAAAAATATAAAAAAGTTAGAAAAAACCTTGACTTATAATAAAATGATATAAATAATAATGGATAAAATGAAAACCAAAATTACTCTTTTTCTAGAAAAACTATGAGACCCAGCTATATAAGGAATAACTTATTTCTCACAATTCACATTATTTTTTAGATAATTTTTACAAAAATAGAAAAATTAATAAAAATTATAATTTTATTTTTTTATGTTTAAGATACTATAAAATATGAAATTACCTCATGAGATTCATCTCTATTAATATCGACAGATAGCTTCCATTACTCATGATAAATGCCTTCAGACACTTTCTCATACATCTGCCACGAGCTCAGAGATGTGTTATTAAACTCATGTCATAATCTTCATTTAAAATATCTCCATTTCATGATCAAAATTTTCAGAGTTGATGAGCATGAAACAAATTCATGTACATCAAAATGAAAAACATCTAGAAATAAAAAACATAACACTTTATAAGTATATTACAAAAATTAACTCATGAATTTTAAATTTTTTTATCAATGAATATTAAATTAATATTACCTCTACTTGATTATCAATGACCTCATTTTTCCAAGCTATGAGAACATGCCTTAAATCATTATAATTAATGGGAAAGATCACCATCTCGTAAGAAAGCTTCCCAAGAATCTTCCCATAGATTCTGAAAATATCATTGGTAGACACCCTGAACTCATCAAATGGAATGATAATCTTGAAGTCCTTCAGGTCCCATACATCTGCCGTGTTCATATTTATATCCCTTCTACTATTATCTTTATCTATTTGACAAATGCATTAAACAATTAATAAAATATACAGTTTTTTTGTACAATGACATACATACCAGTAATAATAACTCACAAATATCCCCTAGATAGAGGGGTTACCAACTACTATATCATCATAGGTGAATTATATAGTGAGATACTAATAACATCTAGGGAAATGGCTGGATCAAAATAAGTCTTATCCACGGAAGCTGAGGGTAGTGGTGGTGTGCTCTGAGATGCTGATCGACTAGGATCTTAAATTTTTTTTGTTCTCAAAATTCCAACAATTCAAATGGTTCAGATATATTAAATGTATAAAAAATGAAAAAAATAAAATATTTAAAAAAAAGAAAAAATAGAATAATGTATATATGTATGAAACACATATAAATGAGAAATTTTAATATAGTTTCATTACCAATTTATACATTAAATTATTTTTATCTTCATTGTCTTCATTTTTATCAACCCTCATTACAATGAGTGATTCATTTTTACCATCTCTTATAAGTTCTATTGTTTAAATATTTCTAGGAAAAAACTGTTTAATGTTTTTTGGTTGATGAGGTTCACTGTCACAAAGTACCAATTGATCTTCATCGCCCATATCATATAAGTCTACCTGGGTTAAGTGTACAACAACTCTCAAACCTTCATGTATTTCATCATCCACATAATAAACCATATTTTCTTGTGAATCCAAGATAAATGGATCATGATTTTCATGCTCACTAGTATGGATTGAGCGAGATAAGTTGATATAAGTAAAATGAAATGAATCTTTCATTATACCCCTATCGATGTTAACCCAATTTCATTATAAGAAGAAAAATGAAAATTTACCATGATAGTTTAATTCAATTATATCATTAAACTTTCCATAGTATCCCACACCTGCAAGTGTAAATACACCACTATTTTGAGCTTTTAAGTCTTCTTCATGATAAACTGTACAAAACCTAAAGCCATGAATATTGTAGGCATCAAATCTATTATCCAACCTTAGAGGACCTTAATCCAAAAATTTCAAATCATTTGACATTCCAACTTGATTCTCAAGATTCATTATCTAGAAAATAATATATGAGGTGTTACTTTTAACATAGACAAAATAACTACACATCAATAATATGAATATGAGTATATACTTACATGACAGGTGAACCATTCGAAAATATACTTATTAACAAATTTTTTTAATTCCAATGCATTTAAAGATCGACCCCTTAGCTGAATCTTTGTTTGCAATATCAATTCTTCAATAAATGGATCTGAAATAAGACTATTGAGTAGCACATATCTATGTGCTTGTAGAAACTTCAATCCATTCAGTTTTACCCCTTTCTAATTGGTCATACAATAGTTGGAAATATTGATGACTGGTTTTTAGAATTATGATTAGTGGAGATATCTTCAACATCTCCAACACGATTGAATCAGGTCTCAATCCCATCCAAATACATAAAATAGAAGGCCAATCACTCTTCGATTATGTAACATTCAGCAATAGAGCCTTCTGTATGATCTTTATTTCTAACATATGATTTCAAATGACCTAAGTACCTTATGCAAAAAATAAGAAACATACTAAAAAATTTCTTCAATGATTTGATAAAATTGAATCCACCAATGAAAATAAAAATAATATCAACATACCTCTCAATTGGATACATCCATCAATCATGTACCAGTTCACCAAGTTTATCTTCTTCAACCAAATGAATGGTCAAATTAATCATGACTGTAAAGAATGAAGGGGGAAATAACATCTCCAAATCAAAAAGTGTCAAAACAATTCTTTCTTTAAGTTTATCAATCTTAGTTGGATTTAGATTTTTTCCAAAAATCTCTCTAAAAAAGGTACATGACTCAACTAGAACCATAATTAAATTTCTAGGTAATGTATTATGAAATGCCAACAATAACAACTGATGTATCAGAATATGTGTCAATCCATGTAACTTTTGATGTTTTAAGTCAACACACCATGAAATGTTACTTGAATATCCATATGGAACTTTTATATTCTTTAATGTTTGAAGGAATATGACTTTCTTGTGATTTTTCATTGTAAAAATTGTTTAAGTATACTTTCCAATCTCATTTTCCTACAAACTATGCTTTATATTCATTGACTCCAAATCCTTACGAGCATTAAGTCGATCCTTAGATTTACTCCGCACACTAAGCAATGTAAAAATTACATTGTCATAAACATTCTTCTCAAAATGCATCAAGTCAAGATTACGATGTATAAAATTAAACTTCCAGTAAAGAATATTTAAAAATATACTCTTTTTCTTCTATTTTTGTGTTCTAGCTGTTTCAGATACCATACCTCATACCCTTCCCCCCTTCTTTAAACCGATTACATTTTATAAATTAGTCAGCGACATTCATTAATTATCCCAAGATTTCTAAACTAGATAACACATTTAGTGGCTTTCTAAATTAAATATATTTATTGAATTGTGTCATGTTAAACATGATTTTATGATAAGTATTAATAAATAAAAGATGACACATAAAATACCATTTTCTAGTATGAGGTAATCATTGAGGTTCAAAATCAAAATTACAAATTGGACAAGCCAAACTAGTATGAGTGTTCCAACCAGATACGTTTCCTAGTCTAAGAAAGTGACCAATTGTTCACATTAAATAAGATTTCATTTTGAATAGTTTTCCTATTGAATCATCATATGTTTCCACACTATCATCCCATAATTCTCACAGTTATTTGATTAGAGGTTGAAGGTATACATAAATTTCATTTATAGACATTTCCTTTCAAGGAATAATCATCAAAATAATGAAAGAATTATTCTTTATACACATCCATATAGGTAGATCATATGGGATCAAAATAATTTAAAAATGCTATAATTAGTAATTAAAGTACCAAAAGGGTAAAAACTATCATAATCCAATCCCAAATGTACATTATTAGGATCCATTTTTTTGGATATAATGAATCAAACATATTCTGGGATGTTTAATCTTTTGGATATACCATCAAGCCATCATTACTATCTTGAGCATGAAACTTCATGTCGTATGTAGTCTTAGATGACATGAATAATCTTTGAAAGCATGGTTTCAGAGGAAAGTAACACAATACCTCTACAAGAGTTTTCTTCTTATATTTCTTCTTGGGGTTGCATTGATTTATACTCTCATTGTTGTTCATTAAATTCCATATACTTGTATGAAATCTTATACATTATTATTTATTGGACTCTTATCCCTAGTAAAACATGCAATCATTAGGGCATGCGTGTATCTTTGTACAATCAAGTCCAAGTTTATTTTTGACTTTCTTCATCTCATAGAATGATGTAGGGATCTTATATTCACTAAATGAATCATAAATCAACTCTAAAATCATGTACATTACTTTGTTATTAATTCCATAGAGACACTTTATATGATACAACTTAAGTAGAAAAGATAACTTCAAATACTTGGCACACCCTTCATACAGTTCTTGCTGTCCATCTTAAACTTATTCATAAAACCATTTTCTTGGTCACTAAAGTTTTGAGAAAGATTAATCTACTCAAGATCAACTGAAGGTTCTATTGAACTATTAAAATCTTGGACATTGTATCTTGTAAATTCAAACACATCATTTATAAAATTTTGAACTGAATTATCCTTTGGTGGGTCACTTTGTGTTTCATTGACAGGATTGTTATTATTTTTAATTTCCATAAAATTCAATTCACCATGCCAAATATAATATACATATAGATTAGTAAACTATTTAAATATCAAATTCTTATATACTTCGTTTCTATTCAACCATCAATTGAATTTACAATCAGGACACAAAATTTTTATTCTACCATCAACTGATTGGTTTTCAATTTCATAATGTAAAAATGCATCCAAACCCTTGGCATAACAAAGTGTGCTTCAAGGTAAATTAATCCAACTTTTATCCATAGGTATTGGATTGTTACTCTTCTCCCTGTACATTCAAATATAAAGATATAAATGTTTAATCAAACAAGTACAATCAAAATTAAACATTACCCAACTTCATCATTGATTAGGGTAGGGTATTGATTCAATATAACAAAAATTAAATATAAAAATTATTCAATACAATATTAAAAAAATAAAAAAATTAATAAATATTACCCCTCACAATAATATAGTCAGATATCATGAAATAAGTTCATTGAGCTAAGGAAGGAGGTTACTGTGATGTTGAATGTACTATTATCATCCCATAATAAAGCATGAACATAATCCTTATATTAAAAGATATCTAAATTTTATTCCTTTTCATATTATCAATTTTTATTTTATATTTTAGAAACATTATTGTCTTTATAGCTAGATTTTGTTTTGATAATTATGTAAATAAATATTTATTGTATATCAAAATAAGAACTTGGAACTATGATATTCAGTGCATGTGTTTCTATATGCATCATATAATTTCATGCAATTATGGTTTTACAACATTTTCATAATCTATTTGAAAAATAGTACTCAACTTGAAGAGAGTTTCACATATAAAAAGCTTCATGTAATCTGAAGCTACATAGCTTGCAGTAAGAATTATAAATGATTAAGAGTATTTATTATTTAATATATTAACTTTGTGATATCATTTTAATAAAAAATAACAGTAAATTATATGTGGATTGTGTTCATAAATCACAAGCTAAATGATTAGGTTCTTTTCAACAAAAAGAAACATCTAAAACCACTATTCTCCCCAAGAAAACCCACAATGGACCTTAAGGTGAACCTCAATAGGAAAATTATCATTTAAAAACATTTAAATGATTATTAAATGGGGAAGATACAAAATATAAAAATATTTACCTACCACTTAATGAAAATGTAAAAACTTCAATTCATACACCACACATCAACATAGTTTTTTATGCATTTTTTGAATTTTTTAAAATAAGTCTAGGTTATACATTTTTTGAAAACAGATGCAGAAAAGAGAAATCCTAGATGCTTCCATTAAGCCAAAAAAATTGAAATATACATGTTTATATATTTAAAAGTATATATTTTATATATATATATATTATGTTTATTTTATTTTGTTTATAATTTTATCCATTAGTTTTTGAGAGTGAAAATGTTATGTTTGTAAGCAATAAATTTTGTGACATGTAAATTAGATTTTACTTATTATAAATTTTATTTTGTTTATTTTCAATTATGTTTTATTTATTGAGTCACTTTTTCAAATATAATTTAGATTTTATTTATATTTTATAAGTTATATGCTTTTAAATTTACCTACATGAAACATAATAATGTTTGATGTTGGTGGATTTGAAAGTCTATAAATAATAAAGTAGAAATACAATCTAAATAAAACATGAAACACTTATTGAACATATAAAAAATATTTGAAATAAAAATAATTTCATAAAAACAATTAATGAAAAGTAATTTTATTGGAATAATATATTTTTATTTTAAAACATTATAATTGTATTTATAATCTTTTGTAACATTCCTTTCATTTTCAATTATTTATTATATTTATGAAATTAATTTTATTTTCAAAAACATTTTAGATGATTAAGTTGTGTTTTAAGTTTTATTTAGATTATTTTTATAGTTTATATTTTATAAAATTTTAAATTTACCTACTTGAAATTTAATAATATTTCCTATGTTTCAAGTAGTTAACTTTGAAAGCTTATAAAATATAAACTATAACTAAAATATAAATGAAAGTTGAAATAGTGGATAAACATGTAGAAATGGTTGATAATAAAAATAATTTCATCATTTTAATAGATAGACAATCATATAGAGGATATAATACATTCTTGTTTCAAATCCTTTAAGTAAACAGAAAACATATACATGAATGAGTGCAATAACTCTGTATGGTGAGGTCTTGTCCCACATTCTGGTGTACAAATGGGATTCCCATATCAAGATCACTGACCTTTGTACTGGGGTGGAGTATGATGAACCAAAGAGGGATGATCCTCAGGTGATGGAACCTCAACTATCAGATGCTCTACCTATGTCTCAATGAGAGGAGGTGTCATTTGGATGTTGTCATGTGCACCTGATCCTTCTACCACTAGGTGAGTAGAAGAACCTACCATCATTGCCTGGGGGAACCATATAGTCTGTGAAGTCTCAGGCACAAAAGGTAGAGGCATGAGAAATAACCCCTGATAGAAGCTCATATGAGCTGTATCTGAAGAAAACTATAGATTTCCTGAAAACATGAATGGATACCATGCCTCCTGATACACATCCCCAATTGGATGAGGTTGGGCCGCTAGAGGTCTAAAATCCACATGTGGAATGGGTGAGGCCTCACATGCAACACTATGTGATCTACATCATCGTTGTGGATCCTCAACATCAAAAACTTTTGGAGGAGGTTCTTGAACAGGAACCTCCACTCCCTAGGTAGAAAAGTCATCTTCTTGGGGTGGAAAATATAAGATATTATTGTGAACCACACAATAAATTGGAATCATCCCCTCTGCTGTAGTATGGATTTCTTTTAGGCTAGCAACCACCTCAGCCTCTAGATCAGACCTGTGGACAGTCTGCTATATTTGAGTATGTAGTAATGATATTTAAAATGAATTAGAAAATAGTACAATAAACAAACTAATGTAAATTTATTTACTTACCAGATCCTGAATCCTTTTTCCACGTGGAGTAATATACAATATAGAACTTAGTCTATACCATGTATTATACGTGATCTATAGTGATAGATGGGATCACATCATACACACACCCTTAATATGAAATGATGCTCCTCTATCCCAGATGTCAAGATAATTGGCATGTCATTGGTGCCGGTCAACATCCTGCCTCCTTGTTAGCTTCACAGAATAAAGAATTGGTGACTGCATCAATAGAAATTTGATATGCTGAACAAAGCTAAACTGGTTCATGACTCGATCAAACTGGTGGCACTCAATAATATGAAAGGTCATTAGAGGCACTACAACCATCACATCGTAAATTTGAACAGTGAATTATGCAGGAAATTGGTCCAATAAAGACCAGTATGACATCAATGTAATCTGAAATGACATGTGAGATTTGTTAAAAAAGTTTGTTACTTAAAACTAAAAATGACGATATTATGAAATTGGTTAGTAAATGAAAGATTGTATATAGTTATGTCAGTGGTTAGTAGACTGTCCAATATGAGACGGTATGCACCCAAATTTTGTCTCAGAGTGCTAATGAAGTGGTGTTCCTGACTCCACTAGTGAAATAGAACATTTAAAGTGATAAATAATAAGAAATTAAATTTTATAACTCTTACTATAAACATAAACCAATAGAGATGAGTGATCATACTAGCATCCTTGCGGAGCGTCACACAGAAAATATATATGTAGCTCTAGACCAGTAACAACAGGGGAGAAAGGAGGGATGGTATCCCATTCCCACATCTGAAGAAGAATGACACATCCCTTGAGATCAATGCGATCAAAGTGTCATGATGTGCATAAGTCTTTTTATATGTATACCAATTATGCCAATCCCCAACTATATCTCCTGACTTGATCAAAATCCTCTAATAGGCCCAGATACATCATGTGTACATGCATACCTAAGTGATCATCACACAATGTCCTTCCAATGATCCATAAGATATATTCACGGTCATGATGCATGAAATTCTACTCGTCAACATCATCGGGTAATTGTGAAAAGTTCATCTCAAGACACCTCATGTATATTAACCCGCCATCGGTAGCATCACCATCGACCAAAATTTTAATGCCTAGAAATCTCTATATAAGATTGGGCCAGTCTCTATAGGTGGGTCCTATAACTATATCCCCCTAGATAGAAAGATCAAGTATGACTGCCACATCCTCAAGGGTGATGGTCATCTCTCCCTCAGGCAAGTGGAATGTGTGTGTCTCTGGTCTCCATCTCTTGGTGAGGGTAGCAAGTAGCTGATGATCATTGAATGTAAAATCTAATACCACAATTCCATAAAATCTAGCATGACATAGGTATGGTATAATGGCAGTTGGAGGTGCAAGGTGATGAAAATGGTGTGCTCGATGCACCCTGATCCATCAAACCTCATGACCCACTATCATGTCGCATGAAACATGCGTATATTGCTTATTGAGTTGTGTAATATCCTTTATTTTTATATAAAAAAATGAAATAAGTGTTAAGTGTAAAATATAAATATAACATTATGGTTAGTAGAATGTTATGACTGGTAGAATGTAAGACATAAAATGTCTATTTACATTGTTTTATTAAGTATTTCTTACCAAAAGAAAAGGGCATGTATTCAGTTTTCTTAAATCATATTTCTAAAGTGGGTTTATATATGTTTTTACCTAGTAAAGGGAATTTTGTAAGATATGGTTTTATATATTTATATATATAAACATTTTTTCTTTGTTATATAAAAGTTTATTAGAAAATAAGTCATAAAATGTTTTGGAAAGTGAAGTAAAAAGAAGATAAAATATAAAATCAATTTATTTATCCATGATAAAATAAAAATTATGATCATATAAAGTGAAATGGAAAAGAACAAACCCATTAAATAACACATGAATGCCTTATAACAGACAAGAAAGACCTTGAAATTTTTCAGCATAACAGAGTTTGTATGAGATGATCCTGACTTTAGAATTGAAGTAAAATATAGCTTATTTTCAAGTGGTATCTTAATATCATCTTCTAAAGGGATGTACTTAACTTTTTAATTTTCAAAAGCTTTTGGCCTTCTAATGACATCTTCACTGTATAAGGAGGCCTATCATTAGAAGGTAAAAGATTTTGAAAATTCAATAGTTATGTACATACCTTTGGAAGATTTTATTAAGATAACACTTGAAAATAAGCTTGATTTTACTTCACTTTTTAAGTCAGGCTCATCTCATCCAAACTTTGTTCTGTTAAAAAATGACAAGGTCTTTCTTTTCTGTTGTAAATAATTCATGTTTTATTTAATGGTTTTTTCTTTTCCATTTCACTTTATATGATCATAATTTTTATTTTATCATGGATAAATAAATTTATTTAATGTTTTCACTTCTTTTTACCTCACTTTCCAAAACATTCCATGAATTATTTTATAATAAACTTTTAGATAATGAAGAAAAAATGTTTTTTATAACCCAACACAACCTTAGTTTATCTTTAACTAATAAGTTAGATCTCTAATGGTGTTATTTGTAATTTATGCATGATTTCTCAGATGATGGTATGTTTCCGATAGTAAAAGTATTTATAAATGTCATAAAACTCTAAAAAATGAAGGATTTTATATTAACAACATGTAATTAATAATATTAAAAGATGATATAAGAGACAATACATCATTGTGGAAGAGATTATGAACTCGATCTAGTAATTTTAGGGAATCATTTCCTATTATGACCTTCTTGATGACATATGTTTCATATAAAACATTTCCCCTGTTCTTAAGACCAGTCCATCTCATTTCACATCCTATTGGACTTCGGTCTCCCTCATTAAAGGAACCTATTGATGTCAGGTATCAATATCTACTGGTCTTCGGGCATCAGGAAATATCAAAACTCCCCAATAGGCATCCATGGTGTAACCTAATAGTTAGTAATGGTGTTCATCCGGTACACTGGATGAACATATGCTTCCCATGATATGTTCACAGAGGCACATGCTATGATGTCATGTGCACATGGAAATTGTAATTCCTGTAATTCTCTACATTAACATTGCCTTGGTTCTAGTAATACCACCATTTTTCACCACTACTACTTGTGATGGGGTTCATACACTCTTGAACTTCAAATCAAGAGTCTTCTTAGCAGAAAAAACACACTCAATAAGCATAATATTCTTTAATGTTCTTTTCAACCTATCATTGAATGTGTCTTCCGTACCTTATCCCCTACTGAATTCCATCCAAGGCTAGTTTTTTTTCTATCAATGAAGCACTTCACACAATGATAAAATGTATCCTGAACTAGTAAAGTTATATGTAACTTTTTAATCCCCTTAAAGACACCATTTATGCACTCCACAATGTTTATGGTCATTTTTTGTACCTCTTCCCCCTGTTATATACCAATTTCCATTTTTCTTTTGGAATCCACATCATATAATCATGCACTTCTTGATTAGCCTTACAGATTTGTTCAAAAAGTTGTTCAAAACTTTATTGATATGGATCATATGCTACATATAAGTGACCATATTTCATGTAAATTGATTTTATATTTATATTTAAATAGTAAAAAATAATAAATACATTGTATACTAAGCCTCGTAATTGACATCTTCATAGGTTCTTTATGGAATGTTTTTCACACGTTGCTAGAAATGTGTCTAATGCAGTATTGATGATGTGAATTTGGTAGGTCCTAATAATATCTAAAACAATATATGACACAAATTAAGTATCCAATGAATTATGATCTTGTGTCAGGTTTGTCTAAACTCAAGTATGAGCTGCCTCAATCTTTGAAATTCTCCAGCCACCAAATGCAAAGTTTGGAATCTTCCTAAAGAGGAATATAGAATCATCCCCATATTTATCACACCATATGATGTATTTTGTATAGATAGATTCCTAAGATAAATATCTACAATAATTCTCAATATTAATTCTTTTATTATGATTTTGTAACATCCAAAGTTTTTTGGATCGGGTCGAAAACCTCTCCCTTTTTAAACTTTTGAATTGGTGGGTATGCCAATTTCTTTTTCGATCATTGGAACCTAATTATAAATTTTACATAAAACCAATATCATGTTTTTATGGGTTTAGAGGCTTGTAGAGTACCTCAGGTGTTTGGATGGATTTTAGGTGCATCAGAGGCCAGAAGGCCTGCTTTGTAATTTGCAGGTCAAGGCGCACATTTTGAGTAAAACTGTGGGGCCTCTTATAACTAACTGTACACCCTCTTTTTTTATTGTCGCATGGTTTGGAATACCATGTGGGGTGAGGCACATGGACATGAAAGTATATCTATAGTTTTTTCATAGGTATTTCACATGACTTGCACATGGTTAGGGAAAACAGTGTGCAAGATGCACAGGTAGTGCCACTTAGGCAGTACCTCAACACTGTAGCACATACAATTTATACACGGATTGAGAAAACATGCGAGATAACTTTTTGGACTATTAGAAATGTGAAATTATGAATTTTCCCATCCCTCTACTTCTCCATTTATGCCTCTTTTCTCCTTCTTGGCCGCACATACAACAGGGGAACTCACCCCTTTCCACCTCCTCTTTATTTTGAATCACCTCCTTTAATTGGACTCTATTTTGATTTTTGTTGGGTGCATTGGAACCATATAGTTAAGTATCTACTCACCCATGCCTCTTATATTATCTTCTCTCACCTCATGGACTACTAAATCCATGCAATTTGTTTTTCCTATTTTCAGGGCGTTTGAAGGAAACATCGATTTCTTCCAAACCACTTTGAGTTAGAAGATAATACTAGATGCACATACGCCTACAACTCCAAGGTAAGTGGTTCATAACTTTCTTTGTGTTTTTAGGTTGTTTTGGGGGTGTATATTTTAGCATGCTATTGGGTAGATGAGCGATATCCTAATAAAATTGAATTCGTGATGTTAAATTGATTGTTTGACCTTATGGGATGCTGTTGGGCATGCCCGAACCTTATTCGCTCATGCGAGGTTGGGTTTGAGTCCATTGAACACATGGGTAGTTAGGTCAGGTGTGTTTATTTGATTTAATTGATTTTTTTTATTTAATTTAAAGTTAATTATATATATATTGAAATTCTTATGATTTACGGTGATCCATGAGATCGCGATAGGCTCAACTAGAGGAATTGAGATGTCCTGGCCATCGAGTTTGAGGAAATTTGATCGTATAGTTGGCCTTGGACTTGGTTAATTGGGTGATGTGATCACTTATTGGGTGTCATAGACATCAGATTGAGGTGGCAAGGCTGCCAAGTTGAGGGCATGTCCTATGATATTGGGTGGCATGTCCATCAGATTTGAGTGACATGGTCACAGGGGAATGAGGTGCTAGACTTAGTGTGTCTTAGGTAATAATTGGTGACTATAGCTCACCTGTGATTTTCCAAAGAACTGTTGGATTCATGTGCACATAGGTTGACTCAGTAATGAGGTGGTTTTGACCACTCGAGTGGGTAAATACCTCCAGTAGCGTGTCTTAGGTATTTGGTTTGGGGGTGCTTGCTATATAAATCCACATGGGAAGGTGAGGAGTATTCAGATGATGGCATTGAGGCTATCGGTTGGGGGTTGAGGCCCACCACATTGAGGCTGTTGGGATTGGAATATTTTTGGAGGACAGAGATCGCCATTCCTCAGGACATCATGCTATGAGCCAAAAATCTTTTTTTATTTGAGGGAAGATATCACTGTGCCTCCGTATGTTGGGCTTCGAGATGATTGGTGATTTCGAGCAGGGGTCCAAGTGATCAGGCTTCTATTATTTGGGAATGGCTTCAGGATGTCAGTGGCATGATTTGGGATATGATGTGTCAGTTGGCACAAGGTGTTGGGTTGCTTACTTGGAGGTAGAACCAGAGGGTTCACCTAGGCTATTTGACATCATGGGATTCCTTGGGCTATGGACCAAGGATCCACTTCTCTTAAGTGATTTTGGCATTGGACGAGGAAGGTGACAACTTCCTGGTGGCTTTTGAGCACCAGTGAAGCATATATCTATTTATATGCATGTTTTGTTTTATTTAATTTTATTGAACCCGCTTAAACACTTACGTTAGGTATGCACAAATGGGTAGTATCCTACTGAGACTTGTTCTCACACCCTATACAGGACCTTCAGGATGCGTGTAGGCTCTATGCTTTTAAATTCAGGTAAGGTTTCAAGATTTGGAGTTAGATCCTAGTTTGAGTTGGTATGAATGGATGGAAGGGGACCTTGAGGTTCCTATATCAACTGGATTTCTTGTTTTGTTTTCCTTTTGTATTAGCATGCTGCTTATATGTATGTATGAAACTATGGTTAGAAATTAGTGACCCCTTCTGGATTTTGTATTATATGACCCGTTATGGATGAATTCTTATCTAAATGAATGTTTGTCTTTTTTATTTATTTCTGCTATTGATGTTGTATATTTTTTCTGCTATTGTATGATATTGAACGTGCTTCCTCTATTGGTGGGTCTGGTTCGAGTATACTAAGTCTTTATTTTCACTACATGTTATATATATACTCAAATAATTAATATATCTTCCATTTAGGGTATATACTCTCTACTATCCTCTCTTTACACCATCACTTCTAGTCAATAGCCTTTGACGTTTGGGAAGGTGCACCTAAGGCTAGTGGCACTCATCTTGAAAGCACTGTTTGGGTGGCTAATCGGGTCGGGGATGCTAAAAATGGCATCAAAGGTGTTTCTTTCACCTCTTTTCTTGGAATTAATATTTTAGTTATGGTATATTGGAGATTTGGATGTTGTTAGAACTGGGTTTATATCTCGTGCTTGGGTTCCGGTAGCCCCATGCACGGGGGACGGATCGAGTTACCAGGAGTGGGAATTACTATTCTATTTTGATCATTTGACAGTTTATTTGATTTCTACCTTGAGTGATACACTTATAAGGTATTTTTTTTTTATCTTTTATGACTTGTGACATTGGAATGGTATGGTAAGGAATGAGAATAGAACCTTGACCCAGTATAGAAAGGGGTGATTGTTATGCATGTTTATGCTTTTTTTAGGCACATGATAGGATGCTTAATATATATATATATGTGTGTGTGTGTGTGTGTGTGTGCATGTGCATGCGTGTTCTATATGATATAAAATTCCTCGTGTGATGTGATATTCTATGTGATATATATGGTTCTAGCTCTTATAAGAGCATGAAGGTATGATGAAATGGGGTGATATTGATCACCAGGTTGGGAGACTTGGTCATTGATTTGAGGAAATGTAGTTGGTCAGGATAGGAGTTTCCCAAGGCATATTTGATACCTGGATATATTAAGTGAATGTAAGGATTCCATAAGGATATAATGTCTTGTGACATGGTTGTAGTAGGGAAGAGTAAGGGTAGTGAGACCATGCTGTCTGTTACTGCTTTCCCTATTTGTGTGATATATATATATATATATATGTTATCTGGGATTTCATACTATATTAATGGTATTTAGAAGGTTTCCACCTAAATAGATCAGATAGAGCATCAGGTAGGAGAGGATATGGTGCTGCAGGAGCATGAGTGGGTTGAGACCCCTAAGGGTTAGTTATAGCAGGTATAGGCTCAGGCTCAGGTACATGCTTCAGTGTAGGTGGGGAAACCACCAAACTTGACATATTTTGGGTAATAAATTGATGAGTAGCTCAAAGTGATCCTAGTACGTGTGATCTAGGGTATCAACATGGGTTTTTAGGGAGAATATCCTTCTATGGAATATCTAACTCAAGAGTTTCAGTTGCAGCACCCACTAATATTTCAGGGTGAGGGTGTTCCACAAGAGGATGAGAATTGGATCAAGTCTATCCAAATGATTTTCAAGAATCTAAAAAATCCTCTAGGGAAGAGGGTGAAACTAGAAATGTACATGCTCAGAGGACCAGCTAAGTGCTTGTGGGACGTGCAGGTTCAGGTAGGCAGACATAAGGGACTGGCCTGGAAGGATTTTGAGGCCAAGTTCTTCAAGCATTTCTTCCCGAAGATGCTGAGGGTGGAGAGATCTTGGTATTTCATCAGACTTCAGTAGGGTGACATGTATGTCATGGACTATGTAGTGACATTCAGTGAATTTTATCACTTATCACCTAGTATAGTGAACGAAGACACCTCAAGGGTGAAGCATTTTGAGGATGGTTTACAGAATTCTATTCTGGTGTAGGTGAACATATTTAGGTTGACCTCATTATTAGAGTTGGTGAACTAAGTGCTCATAGATGATGGGAACTTTATGGATAGGTCTTAATCAAGTTAAAAGATGACTTTAGATGATGTCAGTGGTGATGTTTTAGATGGAAAGAAGCAAGGATGGGATGCGTTTTAGTAGGAAGGTCGGGTCAAGGACTTTAGAAAACCACCTCAGAGTGGGTCTTCAATGCTGTGTTTCTAGTGTGGACATCTAGGACATGTTTGGACTCAGTGTGAGTGACCTCCAAAGGAGTGTTGGGAATGCGGATAGGTTTTTCACCTTGATAGGTTCTGCATGAAGGCTTCTTGGATAGATGTAAATTAGGGACCAGGGTTGACTCATGGTTCTAATATTGGTTTGGGAGTAGTACCAGGTGATGGTAGCTGAGATTCAACTGTATGTGGAGGTCATGGTAGAGACGACGAGACCTGACAGTGGGGTTAATGGCTGGTGGATGGTGCAGCACCACAGGGAGGTCAGGCTTCAGGTAGTCGAGTTTTAGGCTAGGTGCATGCTGTAGAGTTATCAAGGTCTGAGAATGCTGGTGAATCGATAAGAGTCAGAGGCACACCATGAGAGTATCCATGTTTTCTATTTTATTTTGGCATGAACTTTTGAGACATGTCTGTTCTAGGTTTACGAGGTGTACGAGATGTTATTATGGACTAAACAAATGTTGGTTAGTAGGTTGGTATCATAGAAGATGTGTTATATATATATATATATGAGGTGCGTGACACAAAGACTTATACATGAGCACCATTGGGTGCATGGCTATTGAGGCGCTTTAGCATTGGGGCATTGAGAAGATGCAGGTTACTTGAGGTGTGCTTGCATCTGGGAATTATTTCGATGCAGTACTTATTGAAATTCGTTGTCATCAGGGTATCAAGGATATGTGGGTTACTTGATGTGCATTGGAATCTAGGAATCATTGTGATGTGGTACTTGATTTAGGTGCAAGGCATCAAGATTGTTTGAGCATATGTTGAGATGCAAGACCTAGTTGGTTCCATGAGTGACATGGGCATGAGGCATGCATCAATGTAGTACGAGATTTATATGGGTGTCAGTTATGACATGAGATCAACCGATGATGTTTTGGAGTGATGATTCATCACAAGAGGACTTTTGAGTCTAAGAATTAGTCGATGGACCATATTTTTGATGTGATTTTTGGGTCAAGATGCAACCAGGGTAGGTCACTCCTAAGGTGGGGGTCCCCTTGTGGTAGTTGACCTATAATCTTTATGAATGGGGTAGTTCGGGTAAACTCTAAAGAGACTAAGAAATTCAGTTCCATCTCAGTTTAATTTTTTATAGATCGGGGATGAGCTATGTTAAGGTGGGGATATTGTAATGCCTTGAGTTTTTAGATCGGGTCAAAAACCTCCCCCTTTTTGATTTTTTAAATCGATGGGTATTCCAGTTTATTTTTTGATCATTGAAACCTAATTATGAGTTCTCTATCAACCTAATATCATTTTTTTGATGTTTTTAGAGTCTTGGAGAGTTCATAGGGTGTTTGTATGGGTTTCAAGTGCATTGGAGGCCCAAAGGTCAATTTTTGAAGTTGTAGGTCAAGGTGTACGGTTTGGGTAAAACCATACGGCCTCTTACAGCTAACCATGCACCCTCATTTTGTACCACCACGTGGTTTAGCATACCATGTTGGGTGACGTACATGACCATGTAAGGATCTCTTTAGTTTTTTGTAGAGGTATTTTTCATGGCTTGCACATGGTTAGGGAAAACCACACGCAAGCCACATGGGTAGTGCCACTTAGGCATTACCTCAACACTGTAGCACGCATAGTTTTCTCAAGGTTTGGAAAACCATGTGAGATAACCATGAAACCAATTAAAGAGGAAAAATTTCAAATTTTCCCCTCCCTCCATTTCTCTATTTTCTCTATCTTTTACCCTTCTTGGTCACAAATACAACATGGGAGCTTTCCCCTTTCCTCCTCCTCTTCATTTTGATCCACCTCCTTCAATCAGACTTCGTTTTGATCTTAGTTGGGTACATTGGAACCATATCAATAAGGATATCCTTACCCATACCTCTTATATTCTTTTCTCTTTCCTCACATACCACTAAATCCATGCAAGTTCCCATATTTTTAGGGTGTTTGATGGAAACATATATTTCTTCCAAACTTCTTATAGTTAGAGGATAATACTAGACATTCATATGCCTACAACTCCAAGGTAGGTGATGCATAAATTTTTTAATGTTTTCATGGTCATTTTTGGGGTGCAGATTTTAGTGCGTCGTTGGGTAGGTGAGAGATAAACTAATAAAATTGAAATATTGATGTTAAATTGATTATATGACCTTATGAGATGCTGTTAGGCATGCCTAAACCTTATTTTCTCATGAGAGGTTGGGTTAGAGGTCATCGAACACCTGGGTAGTTAGGTCAGGTGTGATTCTTTAATTTAATTGATTTGTTTATTTAATTTAAATTGAATTATATATATAATTAAAATTATTATGATGTACGGTGATCCATGGGATCATGATTGGCTTGGGCTGAGAAATTAAGATAGAATGAACATAAAGTTTGAGGTTATGTGATCATCTGGTTGGGCTTGGATCGAGTTAATTGGGTGATGTGATCACCAGTTGGGCATCATGGATGTTAGATTGAGGAAAAAAGGCCGTCAGGTTGAGGGAATTTCCCATGATATTAGGTGGCATGACTATTGGATTTGAACAACATGGTCATAGGGTAATGAGGTTCCAGACTTGGTGTTGATTAGTTACTAATTAGTGATTGATGCTCACCCATGATTGGCCAAATTACCATTGGATTTTTGTAAACATAGGTTGACTCATTTATGAGGTGGTTTTGACCACTCGAGTGGGTAGAGACCCCCAGTAGTGGGGCTTAGGTATTTAGTTTGGGGGTTTTTTTCATAGAAATCAACGGGGAAGGTGAGGAGACTTTGTATAATAGTGTTAAGGATATCAATTGGGGGATTAGGCTCACCATATTGAGGCCGTTTATCCTTAACTATTTTAGGAGTATGGAGATTTCTATTCCTCAGGAAACGTGTTATGATCTGATGATGATTTTTTTATTTGAAGAAAAATATTGATGTGCCTATGGATGCTGGGCTTTGAGGCAATAGGTGCTTTCGATCAGGGGTCTAAGAGACTAGGGTTATATTTCTTGGGCACGCCTTCGTGATGTCAGTGACATGATTTGGGACACGATGTGTCAGTTAGCACGAGGTGTTGGGTTACTTACTTGGAGGTGGAACCTGAGGGCTCACTTGGGCTATTTGACATAATGGGATACCTTAGTCCATGGGCCAAGGATACTATCCCCTTTAGTGATCCCAATGTTGTCTGAGGTAGGTGATAGATTCCTAGTGGATTTTGAGCACCAGTGAAGCGTGTGTTTATTTATATGCATGGGTTGTTTTATTTAATTATATTGCACCTACTTAAACACTTATGTTAGGTATTCAAGCATGGGTCTTCTCCTATTGAGACTTGTTCTCACACCCTAAAATGTCCATTCAGGACATGTTTATACATTATTCTTTTACATTTATATAAGGGTTAGGTCTATGGAGTTGGATCATAGTTTGAGTTGGCATGAATGGATGGTAGGGGACCTTGAGGTTACTTCATCAACTGGAGTTCCTATTTTGTTTTCCTTTTGTATTAGCATACTGATTATATGTATGTATGGCACTATGGTCATCCATTGGTGGCCCCTTCTGAATTTTTTATTGTATGACCTATTATAGATGCATGATTAGCTAAATGAATGTTTGTATTATTTATTTGTTTATGCTGTTAATGTTGTATATTGCTTATGTTATTATCTGATATTGAATCTGCTTCCACCATTGGTGGGTTTGGTTCAACTCTATTGTGTCTTTATTTCTGCTGCATATTTATATATATACTCAGACCATTAATATATATTATCTTGAGGGTATAACCTCCCCACTATTCCCTCTATACACCCTCATTTCTAATTGACAACCATTGACATTCGGGGAGGTGCACCTAAGGCCAGTGGAACCCATCCCAAAAGAACTGTTTGAGTGGCTAATTAGGTCAGGGACACTACATTTTTCAATGAATCTTTACTTGGAAAATCTATTACAACATATAATGTTTTTTCAATCTCACTAAACCTATCTACTAAAACTCCAGGAAACTCAGTTAAAGGTATGAGAAAATTTCAGTCTAATTCAAAAAAATGTGCCATTGCTTCCGACCAAGATGCAAATAGTGGTGGGTGATTTATTGTGGGTAGAGGCTATTGTACAACCACTTCATTTCTAGAAACTTCCTCCCCAACTTCTACTGCTCCCTCCTTATCATCACTTTTTTCTCCGTCTATTCCATCATTAGAAAATTCATCATCAAAAGTTGGATTTATATGTATATCAGATAGATCGGGTAGGTTTTCCTCTTTCGCATCATAGAGAATAGCCTCAATCTCTTGGGGATAGATCTTCTTCAACCACTAGTGTAAGTATATGTATTTTTACAATTGGAAATTTTTTTGTTCAGTAGAAATCTCAATATATAACTCCATTATGGAATCATCTAACCGATGGGGAAATAAATTTATTAGTTGGACCCATTTCTCATCAGCATCCAATGGACAAGCTAGATACTATAGTGTAGTCAGGAATTGAAATTTTTTATAGATAATAAATTTGATATCTTGATTAGGCACCAGATTTAAAAAACCACGAATTCTTTCTTGAAGTTTAGTTAATGTTACACAATTAGTTGTCCTAAACATTATTGTTGCTTGTGTACTATAAGAATCTCCTTTCTTGGTTTGAATAACATCCCTGTAGAAGTAGACACATGAAAACATGATTATATACGTGAAAAATGTTTTTTAATCAATATTATGGTAGTGTAAATACTATTGATAGTGAGGGTTGACCATACAATCTTTATTATACTGAAATTTTAGAATGTCTTTTTATATCCTAAAATATGACACTAATGTTTCATAGTACTATTTTTAATCTTCCTAAATGTATGTTCAGTAGTTTATAAATAAATTATTAATCATCTAAAGAATATCCCTTAAAATTTTCAAATTAGGTGTGAAACAAGGCTTGTTGTTGTGCACCAGTTCCCGATGGAGTTTATCTCAATGTAGTGTTTTTGGGTTTTAACCCTAGGTACATCTGTGTTAGAGCCACATCCACTTGTAGTATCCAAAAAAGGATTTGATTTCTTGGATAACCATACAATCTTTATGATACCAAAATTTTATAACATTTTATTATATCCTAAAAGATGCCACTAATGTTTTGTAGTATATTTTTAACCTTCCCAAAGGTATGTTTAGTGGTTTATAAAGAGAATGCGATTCATCTAAAACATATAAATCAACATTAACAAACCATGCATGCAATAAGGGATGAATCATCTAAATCACGGTAGTGACAAATTATGTGTGTAATTAAGCCTCTTTTTCATCTAGTTTTTCATATTTCATACTATATTTAATCAAAAGTTAATCAATATCTAATCATTAATTAATCATTAATCAATTATTAGTTAATAATTCTTTAAGCATTAGTGAATAATTCATTAAACATTAGTTAATAATTCTTTAATCATTAGCTAATCATTTTTAATCATTTATCAATAATTCTTTAATAATTACTTAATCATTAATTAATCAATATTTAATCATTATTTCATAATTATTTAATCATTTTTTAACCAATACTTAATCAATATTTAATCATTTTTTAATCAATCTTTAATCATTAGTTAATAAATCATTAATCATTAGTTAATAAATATTTAATCATTAGTTAATCATTAGTTAATTATTAGTTAATCAGTAGTTAATCAGTAGTTAATCATTAGTTAATCATTAGTTAATCATTAGTTAATCATTAATTAATCATTATTTAATAATTCCTTAATTTTTCTTTAACCATTACTTAATCATTATTTAATCATTCCTTAATCATTCTCTAATCATTACTTAATTTTTAGATAATTAATCTTTAACCATTATTTAATAATTAGTCAATGAATCTTTAATCATTAGATAATAATTCTTAAATAATTAGTTAATAATTAGATAATAAATTTTTAATTATTAGTTAATAATTCTTTAATAATTAGTCAATCATTAGTTAATCATTATTCAATCATTATTCAATCATTATTTAATCAGTAGTTAATCATTACTTATTCATCACTTAATCACAATTTAATGATTACTTAATAATTAGTTAATTATTAGTTAATCGTTATTTAATATTTATTTAATAATTAGTTAATAATTAGTTAATCATTAGTTAATCATTAGTTAATCATTATTTAATAATTATTTAATAATTACTTAATTATTACATAATAATTAGTTAATCATTAGTTAATCATTAGTTAATAATTAATTAATCATTCTTTAATCATTCTTCAATAATTACTTAATCATTAGTTAATAAATATTTAATAATTAGTTAATCAATCATTAATCATTAGTTAATAAATATTTAATCATTAGTTAATCAATATTTAATAATTAGTTAATCATTAGTTAATCATTCCTTAATCATTCTTTAATCATTACTTAATCATTGGTTAATCAATATTTAATGATTACTTAATAATAATTTAATCACAATTTAATCATTACTTAATATTTATTTAATCATTAGTTAATAATTAGTTAATAATTAGTTAATCATTCTTTAATCATTAGTTAATCATTGGTTAATCATTCTATTATCATTA
This sequence comes from Viscum album, assembly GCA_963277665.1. Taxonomy (NCBI): domain Eukaryota; kingdom Viridiplantae; phylum Streptophyta; class Magnoliopsida; order Santalales; family Viscaceae; genus Viscum; species Viscum album. Next base: position 1,884,943,233 of record OY728137.1, on the reverse strand, counting down.
CTTAATCATTCTTTAATCATCAGTTAATCATTCTTTAATCACTATTTATTAATTATCTAGTAATTAGTTAAACATTACTTAATACTTAATTAATTATGCCTTAATAATTAGTTAATAATATGGTATTCATTATTCAATTATTATTAGCTAATCATTATATGTAATCATTCCTTAATCCTAAGTTATTCATTAGTTAATCTATACTTAATCATTACTAATAATAACTATTATTTATAAACTATATATAACTAACTAAAATACTAAATAAATAACATATTTAGAACTAACTAAAAATAAATCAATTAATTAAATAAATAAATTTAAAAATAATAATAAAAAATACCTCTAAATGATGATTTGTAAAAAACTGGCACTACTTTTAGGCCACCAGAACCACCACATACAAAGGAAGCTTATTTTAGAGAGAGAGAGAGTGGAATTTAGAGATATTAATGGATTTTTAAGTGAGGATGGGGGGGGGGTAACTTTTATAGGAAATTTAGGGAAAGGTGGCACCCCCGTACTACCTTTCACCTTTACTTTAGGCAAAAGGTGGCGGCGCCCATGCCACCTTTTGCTTTACTTTAGGCCAAAGTAGGTCATTCCTATCCCTCCTTTTCCATGTCATCGATCCATGTTGATGAGAGGCAAATGTATCACCCCATACTGCCTTTCGATTAATAGAGAAGGTGGCATGGCCCATACCGCCTTTCCACTGAAAAATTCAAAAAATATATAACCTAGTACTATTTAATTTTTTTTTCAGAAAACACATACAAAAACTCTACACTGACAACATCCTAGGCACATATATCATGCCACATGAAATAAATAAATATTTATAACAATTTATAATTAATTATTTAAAATTAAAAAATATTAATACTCATCTAAAAGAACATTGAGGTGCATCCACTCTCCAAACCCATGACCAACTATTGATGGAAGGTCTGCAATGTAAATCTGAAATCATCCTAGGAAAAAGCCCCAAAAAACAACACTCAATCACACAGATCTTTATATAATTTAATTAAAACCATTAGAAAAATTTATTCAATCGTACCTTCAATGATTTCAGGGGTCGCAGTCACTGGAAAAAGGGGAAGAGAGACCTTTGGGGGGTCGCTGTGAGGTCCTTGTTAGGGAGCAGGGTAGTGATTAAAAATGGGCCTGTGATGTTTGTGGGTATGGGGTGGATGCGAGGAAGGGCAAGCCTATATTTTTTGACCATTTAGAGCATGTTCCAATGCGTGTTGAGCCCACTCAGGTGTAGGCCACAATGGGTTGAGCCCGTGCGGGTGCGAGCTTACCCACATGCTTGATTTTATTTTTTTACTATATATATTTCTTTAACATTTTAGTTTTCTAATAAAAAATCATGATTAAACCATGAAATTTGATTTCTCACTATAATGGCCATACTAATTCACCATTAATTCACATGTTAATTTTAAATATGTCTATATTTATTGTTTTAATATGATATCATATTATTTATATAGTAATTACTAACCATATTTACATGGTGTGTCCTCCAACCTCTCAAAAAATGGAACTCATCTCCCCTACACATGGTTTCAATTCTAAAAGAGTTATAATAATCATAATATTTTTTGGTTCGATTTAATTTTTTTATTAATTAATTTTATTTTCTTATTAAGAAAATATGAAAGAACCTCATGGGAACCCTAATAGACTTATCTGAAACTGATCATTACATAGAGATTCATCATTCAGTCACAGGTATAACTGTTTACATAACCACACAACCAACATCATCATTCATCAACCCTCACCAATAACTCACATACTTTACAGTTCAATAGTTCTCCACCACATCAGTGTCACTGCATGCCACAATTAACCCATATAAAAATGTTTCATCACATCCCTTAAAACTGTAGCTATTTTCAATCCACACTTCTCCCCAAAATGACTATTAAGAATGAGAAAAAAAATACATTATTTAAATTATTATAAATAGTATATTTTTTTAAATAAAGGAAAACCTATGGGCTACCCACGATCTTATATAGGGCAGGGCAGGCTTGAAATTTTTTGTTCGTATTATATGCATGCTTTTACAGAAAAACCCATGTGAGCTCAAACCCACACGGGCTTGGCCCACCTTACCCCACCCCACCCATTTCACATTACTAGAGTAGGGGGATGGGGTTACAGGGATTTAAGGGGGGGTAACCTTTGTCGATAGTAGGGGGTTCAGAGTCATGGGGATCATTGGGAAGGATGGATTTTCATTGTCAAGAGTAAGGGGCCATGGTCATGGCAGTTGTCGTAGAGAGAAGGGGGTCAGGGTCGAGAGTTTCTGAGGGGAGTGGGAGGGGGTGGGTGGGTCAGGGCCAAGGGAATCGGGGGGGGGGGGGGGGTAAAAATTTGTTTTTTAAATATTTAGAGATAGTTTAAATAATAAAAGTGCTAAATTTAAAAATAAAAATATATAGAAGTGGTTATATTAAACCACATCTATATTATAAATTATTTTTAATATGATTTATTTCGTGATGGTTATTAGAACCAACGCTAATAAACCACCACTTAAACATGGTTTTTTATAGTGCATGTTGATTTTATGATGATAAATAGAGAATTTAAATGTGTTTCTTCCACTATGTTGGGCATGAGATGATCCTAAAAAACCTATAAGTGTTACCAGAGCAAGGTTCATCTTCAAATCAATACGTTTTTCTACTGATTCCATAAAGAGGATATATGTCGTAAGGATTTTGTGGAAGTATCATATCATATGATATGGTGTGGTTAAATGTTATCCATTAGATTTCACTGCCTTGCTTTATGATATAGGATATCATAACATGCGACTTGTATTTTGGATGGTCATAGGGTATAAAAAGTTGAATAATAAAATATAATTCATTTAAATCCATAGGGTTTTCATTGTTTCATATGATATGATAAGCATTATTATTACCTACAGCTTGAATTTCAAGTCACACAAAACAGGGGATCGAATCGTAAGATTAATATAGCGTATATCATCAAATAAAATGTTCAACCAATGATTTATCATGTTGTATATTTTCATGAAACTACCTGAATTACCCAACTATCTGGAACCTGATCCAATCCTAACACATCTTGAAGGGCATTACCGATCCCCATTGGCTGAAAGCAAAGCGCATGAGCATTAAGAACTACCTTTGATAATGATTTTGACACAAAATAACATAGAATATGATAAAATGAATAAAGAGAATGTTGGTATTCCAATACAAATCAACAACATAAAACAAAACAAGGTAAGGAAATATTGTTTCCAAAACAACAAACCAAAACAATGTATGTAAGAATAGAAAAAACCCCAATCCATGTAACATATAGTCACTTCCAAAGGCACATTATCATAGTGTATTACCTTGGTAATATCCAATGTAGGATATTATGAGAATAAGACCCTCCAATAGTAAATCCACATTTATATGTGTCATTGAATGTTTCTATATATAGATGTGTGTATTGATCCTTATACTTTAAAATTATTATTAATGAGTATTATAAGTTGTATACTTTTATGTATTGATGAAAAACATGATAAAATATTATCCCATTGATGTATGATATATTGGGTGCATCATAAGTAGTGTTTCATTAATGAATAATGCGAGAAAATATTTTTCCATTTTAGTCTTTAACAAAAGTTGATATTATAACGACCCAGAAATCTATCAATGATATTTTCCTTATTATGTTATTAAATATAGTATATATCACATAAATTAACTTATAGTACACAATACAAACTTTATAAATGAATAATGAATGAAATAGGAGGTATTTCTATAAGTTAAGAAACCTATACCGATGAAATAGTAACATGGCCTTAGGAATAGTAATGCGACCCTTATGAATAGTAAACCGACCAATGAAATAGTAACCTCACCAATTAAATTATAAATAAAATTTACCCATCCTATAAATAAAAACATTATATAATTATATAATATTATAAGTAAATAAATATTTTAAAAATTACTAATTAAGTGTTGGTATTTTTATGAGTTATAAATATTTAATTACAATTTTATAATTAATAAAATGATTTAAAAGAAAATTAATTTTCATAAAATATTTTCATAAATCAATATTTTTTTGTCTTACTATTTTAGGATATGTTAATGAGACCATAGTTAATCTTTCAGAGTGTTATGAAATCAATTATAATTTTAAAAACTATATTTTTCAAGTAAATAATGAGTTTAATTAAAAAAATAAATTTATCATATTTAGAAAATTATTTTCAAAAAATGGAGTTCATTTTTGAATTCTTCATGTCAAAAAATGGTTGTGGTGAATTTTTGGGATTTTTCTAAAATACTTGAATTTTTGGTGAATAATAAATTTATGGTATAAATACATTATAAGTTAAATACACCATTCCTTGAGTAATATCTGATGTAAGAACCATAATCTCAAACTTACCTTAATTATTTTAATATATTTTATGATAATTATCAAACTATTCATAGACTTGAGCCAAAATAATAAACAAATGAATTAAATATTCAAAAATCACCCCTCCTCCACTATAAAAACCACACCTCACCCCTCTCCTCCTCACACCTATAAACCTTGAAGATTATCAAAATTATACCAAAATAATATTCCCTAGTCTCTCCCAACATCCATTAGATATTTTTCTTTCAAAAATACCTAAAACCCTTCCCCTAAAAAGGTTATCAAGGAGGATAATTCAAGAGGTAAACCCTCTTCCTTTTTCTTTTAATTTCATTTCAATTTATTTTCTTTTCTTATCCCCTCCTCATATACTTTATCCAAATGATCATGATAAATACATTATCATCTATATACTTAAATTATATCATGTTAATTAAATATCCATTATCAATGTCCTTGATATCTCTCTATTTTTAATTTAAAAACAAAAATATCATCCAAGAGGTGCTGATTTAGAACCTTCATGGATAACGAACTTGCATTCTTTAATTTATCCTTAAAGGATGGTCATGAAATAATTTTTATGGTTGAAACAGATTATAAAATATTTATTATATCTTATTTAATTTTCTATAACCATTGTATTTATAAAATATTAAATAATAGAACAAAACTAGTTCATTGTGATTGAAAAACCGCTAAAATTAAGCTAAACGATTATCATTAACATGTTATCTAATGATTCATCCTCATATATGAAAAATAATAATAAATAATACCATTTAGACTTCTGGTTGTTCATTAATAACATGTAATTCCAATTCTGGATAATTATACTCATTTTACATGAACTTTATTACTTATAATCAAGAGAACCAATTATGAAAATCAAGGAAACGAACACTCTGTAGAGACGTAATTCAATCTTATAACTTATCAAAAAGGTCATAAATGAACTTAATAAAATTATAATAAACTATATAAATGTATAATAGGTTCTTAATTAAATTATTAATGTGTCTCATTTCATATTCTAGGACCTTAAGGTCAAGTGCAGAACTCATTCAGACACAAGGTAAGGGTTTCTACCCGAACCTCCATTTTCTTTTGGGTCACTCTTTTTTTCTCTTTAAACCAAGGAAAATTATTAATTATTCTTATTTACTCCTAATAAATTTTGTTTTAATGTTCAATATATATGTACCAATCACAATCCTTCTTTATTTTATGGGGATTTACATGTTTTAAAAGGATCTTTCTCAAAATTTTCCTGATAAACAAGCCTGATTCAAAGGAACTTCTCGAATTCTTACCTATTTCCAAGTACAATCTATAATATTTTTTAAGATTTTTTTAAATCACTCATTTTGTTTTGAAAAAAATATCTTAGTTAAATTCTGGATTTATAAAAATATTTTTCCAAAACAACTTTTCTTTGCAAAGTAAAAGAGTATTTATCTTAAGAATTACTCAATGATTTTATAGGAGTATTTTCTTCTATTTCAACACTCTTGTTGATTATTATATTTAATTGGTATTAATATTCTATGATATCATATACCATATTTTATTGAATGGTTTATGATTAGTTTGACTGTGGATATGCTATCTTGATACCGTTCACCATATTACTCCGAATGGTTAGTGATTATGTTTACTGATTGGGGAAATTTATTTACATTTCATATTTTAGTCTCAATATGAATGTATATATTGATTATGTTTCTCCCATTTCATATGAGGAATGTATTAAACTTATTAAGTTTCGAGCGGGGCCTGCTATATCCCCTCAGTGCATCAATAGGTCTCACTAGACAAACTAGTTTGGGGTTTTACTTGTTTATGTATGGTCTTGGCACAAAGCCTTGAAAGTATGGTTATTCTATCCTACATTAAGTATTCCATCATTATGAAACTAGTAATTGATAGTCCATGTAATTATTTGACTAGTAGAATATCCATGGTTATGTTTTATTATGGAATTATTTAATCATCTTTTATTCCTACCATATTATGGTCAAGATTAAATTTTAATGGAATGTGTAATTTTAGTTATTCACCATGACTTATTATTTATTCTTCCATTGTATTTATTACCCTTACTGAGAACTTGATCTCACCCCTTTATTATTTTTTATTTTTCCCCAAGATGCGAAAAATTATATTATGAATGACTTGTAGGGATAATCTAAGAGTTGTGGATGATTCCAAAGGAATTTATATATTGTATTTCATTTCAATTTGTAATGTTGAACATATATATGTATCTTTTTTTCCAAATATACTAAAATATTCGTCCATTTGGGATGCGTCTTCCTTATAATCATACCAATGTAATAAAGCAAGACAGTGGCTCTGAGCTAGTGGGGTTAGCATCCTTACAGTTGGTATCAAAGGAAGTTTAGTAGAAATATTAGAAACTAGATTTAGAAAACGTAGATTAGGAAACAAAATCCTAAGATAGACTTTGAGGATAATAATACAAGAACATACTCTTATTTTTGTAAGGTAGATATTATGTGGATCTTCCTAAAAATACATACCTTCCTGGATACTGTAAGTGAACATGGTTCTGGAATAGATGTACCTAGGGGTAATAACTATGATAAGGTGTATCGAGCATGACTCGAGGTAACTTGGTACATGAAAATAGGTCTTACTACGCACCTGGTTTGACACTCTCGATAGATATTCTTAAGATAATTCAAATTTACTTTACAAACCGTTATGAAGGATTTAAAATCAAATATATCCTCAAAGAAACCATATTTATTATTATGAGAATAAATATGCATATAATTTCAATTTATGTTAAGTATTTTGTTAGTATTGAGATTAAACATTATTATTCCTAACCTAATATAGTGAAATCCATTATTTATAAATGGAACATAGTGGAAGGAATGGAAACCACATGAATGCACGTATCCCATGTAGGGATTTCCATCCTTTATAAGATAATGATGTTGGTTCAGGAGCTGTGATTGGTGCTGAGAAACTTATAACTATAATGGGATAGCTGAATCAGGTTATGAACAATAACCTTACCCATATGGAGCATCCCAATCCATAACATGTATGATAAATGTTAGACCTCTTTATTAAACAACATACTCTATCATTTAATGGGACTACAAACCCATTTTTAGTAGATCAATGGATAAGTTCTTTAGAAAAGATATTTCTCACTTTGGGAAGTAATGAAAGGGAGAAGGTTGTTATAATAATTTCTCATATTTCATGAGATGCAGATCAATGATGGTCATTGATTCAAAGCATGAAGGAGGAGGAATAAATAGAAAACATGTAATAGAGATAATTTAAAGAACTTTTATAAGAAAAATAATTTCCCCATGAACAATTAGCAGACATGGAAAGTTAGTTTATGAGTTTGAGGAAAAAGAAGGATGAGAATGTTGCAAAGTATGAAGCTAACTTCACAAGGTTATCAAGGAATTATGATGACTACATATATAACCCAAGGATTAATATTGATAGGTTCTTTGATGGTTTAAAACCATTACTCTAATGGGAATTGATATACCAAAATTTATCACCATATGAAGATATAGTATCATGTTGTATCAAGACAGAAAACAAATTCTCTAAGAATTATGAATTTAAAGGAAATAAAGAGAATGAGAGGGATACTAAATACTCTAGAAAATTAAATAAGGAAATGGGGAAGAAGGGAATATTTGACTTTCCACCTTACAATAATTGTGGGAAGAGACACCCAAATACTTTCCTTAAGGGAATGAGAGTCTATTAAAAGCGTGGAGAAAAAGGCCACCAATCTTGTGATTGTAAGGGAAAGAAATAATTTTACAATGTTCAAAGATATAATTTTAAAGATATGGGACATTATGCACATGAATTTACCAGATTTCAAAGAAATATTCCCTAAATAAGGCCAAGGGAGCAAGACCAAGATTATGCCATCACAACTAACAAGGTTGAAGTTCCTAATGATGTGGTGGTAGGTACTTTAATCATTTTCTAAAATATACCCAATGATTTATTTGATTCTGGATCATCACATTCTATTATATCTTAATAATTTTCTAAAAAAAATAGACACTTCAAATTTTATTTAATAAAAGAGTTTTCAGTAAAAACTAATAAGGGTAGTATCATTACAACAAATATGTGTCAATCAGTCCTTTTTATGAAACATAAAAATTCTTTAGTTTATGATCTTATCATCGCACCTATGAATGATTTTTTTATAATAATTGGTATTAATTGGATTTAAAATTATGATGTGAAAATATATTGAAAGAAAAAGGAAGTTACAATTTTTGAAAATTATTTAGAGTCCCTTATCATTAGAGCATAAACCTCAACATCTGATTCTTATCTAGATCCACCACTAGTAGCTCTATTGAATTCAATTATTGGGGAGGAAGAGAATTAAATATATATGGGTATGGAAAGAAATATTCAAATTGAGTATGTAACTATTGTGAAATAATACATTGATGTATTTTCATAGGATTTACCTAGACATAATCTGGAGTGAAAAATTGAGTTTTCTATTGATTTAATTCCTAATGTAAGGCCTATATGAAATAATCCTTATATAATGGACACAGTGGAATTAGTGGAGCTAAAGAAACAACTAGAGGAGTTGAGTAGTAAGGGGTTTATTCACCCTAGTGTTTCTCCATGGGGAGCTTATATTATTTTAATTAAGAAGAAATATGTATCTATGAGGCTGTGCATTGATTATAGGGAGATCAATGATATTACGATAAAGAAAAAGTATCCTATGCCCCGCATTAATGATTTATTCAATCAACTTCATGAAGCCCAATATTTTTCAATGATTGAACTTTGATCTGGATATCATCAGTTTCATGTAAATAAGGAATATATTCCAAAGACAGCATTTCAAACCAGGTATGCACTACTGGAAAAATGACCTATACCCACAGTTTTGGGAACCGTGGGATGGAATGGTGTCGGTATAGGTCCCCATCCTATACCAACGGTTTTCCAAAACCATGGGTATAAGTGTTCTTCCACCGTGTCAACTAAACATACCCAATTTCCATGGTGTCAAAGTCTTTTACCCACAGTTTCAAAACCATGGGTATAGATCCTAAAATAATGCTGGTGGTAGGATTCGATCCCGCGACCTCTTCGCTGCAAACACCGTGTCTAACCACCACCCTAACATCACCTATGTGTATATATATTTATATTTAGTTAAATATAATTATATAAACCATGAGTATAGAGGGAAGAACTGTGGGTATAGGACTCCCACCAAAAAAAATTTCCTTCCTGTGGAAAAAAAAAATTCCCGTGCACACATGGGAAATATATACCCACGATTTTTCATAACTGTGGGTATATATATTTTAGCCCAGAACTATCCCCATGGTTTTGGAGAAAACCGTGGGGATAGGTACCCCTATACCCACAGTTTTGGAAAACTATGGGTATAGGTGACTTTTTAGGACCTATCCCCATGGTTTTGGAGAACCATGGGGATAGACCCCCCTATACCCACGATTTTCCAAAACCATGGGTATAGGTCTTGAAAATTTACCTATGCCCACAATTTTAAAAAACCGTGGGCATAGGGGTACCTATCCCCACAGTTTTGGGGAAAACCGTGGGGATAGGTCCATTTTTTAGTAGTGATGAGAATTACGAGTTTACAATAATGCCTTTTGAACTAACTAATACACCCTCTATTTTCATGGATCTAATAAATAAAGTTTTCAAGGAATATCTTGATGACATTGTTGTGGTATTTATTGATGATATCTTGGTATAATCCAAAATCCATGAAGATCATGAGAATCACTTATGCATTGTTCTAAAGTCTCTTATAATAAATGAGTTATATGGGAAGTTTAGAAAGTGTGAATTATGGATTCAAATAGTTTCTTTTCTTGGACATATTATCTCTAAGGATGTAATCTTAGTTGATCTTGTAAAGAAAAAGGCAGTTCAAAAATGGACTACACCAACGAACACAACTGAGGTATGTAGTTTTATTGGTTTAGTAGGTTACTATCAGTATTTTGTTTAGAATTTTTCTAGGATATCTAACCCATTAAACAAGCTTACATATAAAGAGGTTAAGTTTGTATAGATAAAAGAATGTGAAAAATGTTTTGAATAATTGAAGAGGAGATCAGTGAATGGTCCAATCTTGACTCTACCATAGAGGAATGGTGGATTTGTGATTTATAGTGATGCATCAAAGAAAGGACTTGGATGTTTCCTTATGTAGAATGATATAGTTATTACCTATGCATCAAGGCAGTTAAAAACTTATGAACAGAACTATCCAACTCCTGATCTTGAATTAGAAGCTGTAATATTTTCTTTGAAGATACAAAGACACTATATCTATTATGAAAGATGTGAGATATAAACGGATCACAAGAGTTTGAAATATATATTCTCAAAAAAATAACTAAACATGAGTCAAATGTGATGGCTCGATTTACTCAAGGATTATGATTGTTCAATACACTAGCAACTAGGGAAGGAGAATAAGGCAGCAGATGCATTGAGCAGGATGGATCATGGGGTTCAAAAAAAAGAGGATTGATAAGGATCCTATGTACATGGATCTAGTAAGGATGTATATGGAAATTATTAAAGGAGGGGAAGCATAACTACTTTTTCAAAAGGTTTCCAAACCATTTTTACTAGAAAAGATTAAAATTTCTCAGTCTGATGATGAGAATATTCAAAAGAAAATTAACAATTTGAATGATGTGAAGTTAGAATACTTCATGTATGAGGTTGAAATTATGAAATTTGAGAGGATGATATGAGTTACCTTTACCCCGAGCTAAAAAGGGAGTTATTGGATGATGCCCATAACTCAAATTTCTCTATACACCATGGTATCACTAAGATATACAGAGATTTAAAGGAACATTTCTGGTGGGATAACATGAAGCAGGAAATTGATGATTATGTATTAATATATTTAGTATTTCAATAGGAGAAGGTTAAAAGACAACATCCTAGAGGATTCTTCCAACCTATTTCTATTCCTACATGTAAATGGGATAAAATTACTGTGGATTGTTTTCACCGGATTACCAAAAACTCCAAGAAAGAATGATGAAATATGGGTAATTTTTTATTGACTTACCAAATCTGCACATTTCCTTGCTATAAGGGAATATTTTTCACTAGACAACCTTACACGACTCTATATTAATAAATTTGTAAGACTTAATGAAGCACCTCTCTCAATTGTGTCTGATTTTAATCCACAATTTACATCAAAATTTTGGAAAATTATTTAGAAATATTTGGATACTGAGCTTCATTTGAGTACTTCTTATCACCCTCAAACTGATGGTAATCTAGAAAGGATGATCCAAACTTTAGAAGTCATATTGAGATCATGATAAATTGATTTTTGAAGGTACGTGAGATAAGTATTTTCCTTTGGTAGAATTTTCCTACAATAATAGTTTCCATTCTAGTATTCAAATGACACCATATAAAGCATTGTACAGAAAGAGATGTTATACACCAACATGTTGGGATGAAGTTGGTGAAAGGAATCCTTTAATCCCAGAGATTGTGGAGGAATCAACAATGAAGGTAATGAATATTCAAACCCATATCAAAGCGGCTCAAATCATGAAAAATAGGTATGCCGATAATCGAAGGAAGGATTTGGAATTTCAAGAGGGAGATCACATTTTCTTGAAAGTATCTCCATGGAAGGGTGTTATAATATTTGGGAAGAAAGGGAAACTAAGACCCTAGTACACTGGCCCTTTTGAAATTTTGGAGAAAATTGGAGTTGTGGTGTCACAAACCAGCCCGGGTACCCTGGTAACCCGATGAACGAGCTGGCCCTAATATAGCCCGAAGGGCGTTCCTGATCCCCATGGATCGGTGACTAGCACCTGGCATTGTAAAACACAAAAGTGGGAACGATTTTTTCCACCTAAACGCAGAAGCAAGAGTAAGACAAAATAGTATGCATATCAAAAGAAACTCCACTGGGAGTGATGTACCAGAAAACAAAGAGGCATAAAAATCCAAAGTACTACAACCCAAGTACCAAAAGGGAAAACAGTCCCAAGTTCCCAAAGGACACAAATCACCAAGTCCAGATATCAACAACTGGTTCCACCTCCAAGAGGTCCCTTCCCTTTGCTCGATCCTGGAAGAAGAAAATCTATAAACACCCGAAGGCAAAATTAGGGTGTGAGCCTAAGCCCAGTAGGATACCACCAAAGATTCTGTAACAAATGCCAAATATAGATCATCCTGATAAAATATTTCCATTTTCAAATAAACAGGTTTGGTAATTCGAAAGCATATTTTAACAAAACATGATATACATTTTCAAATGAAGGAAAAACAAATTTAAACAAAGGTTTTACAAATGATTGAATATTTCTAAAATAATGGCTTAAGTAAAACATTTATATAAAATAGTTTATATAAATTCAGCAGGCATGTAAGGCAGTTCAAAAGCATTGGCATACATTTATATCTCAAATATAAATAAACAAGAGAGCAACATGATCATCTGCCAAAAGGTACAATAGTATTAACCAGTTATAGGATTCCACACTCTCTATGTGAACTTAGAAAAATGTGTATACACACATCCCTATGACAATGGCCAAAGGTGACTCATCACCAACCCATCGGGGATGTGACCCACTGCAAGTATGTTTTAGAACGTTGTCATAGCATAGAGTGTATGCAAATAACTCACTAACTACCTATGGATTTCATGTAATCATACATTACGGGCGAACTATTTTAAGAATTCTTAAAATATGATCAATCCCATTCTTCCATTTCAAAAGTGCCAATTTCATTCCATTTAAAACCAAAACAGGTTTTATTCAAAACATGCCTCCTTCACAAGATAAAACCAATGGGTTTCTATCAAATCATTTTAAGCCATTTTCATAAGTTTTAAATCCATTCAAAACCAATTCCATCATTTCACATTTCATTTCCACAATTAAATTCAACAATTTAATTGAAAAAATTTCCATCAAATCCACAATTTAAATTAAAAAACTTAAATCAACCAAATTTCTATAACCACACCCAATTAAATGGAATTGGGGTTTTCCAAATTTTCATGCCAAAACCATTTCAAATATCTCAATTCAATGGAATTGATTTTTTATCAATTTAACTGAAAGAAACTTGAGCAATTGAATTTAAATCAATAATTGAAATAAATTAAGAAATAGAAGGATAATCAATTTGGAAAGTCGGGATGGAATCACCTACCTCGATTTATTGACGGGAGTTAGACCAACAAGAAGCCCCAAAAACTGAGTGGCACTATGACGTCGATAAAAAACTAGATTTAAATCCTTAAAACCAAAATTAAGATCAACGGGATCAAGATCTTGCAAAAATAAATCTAGATTCACAATCCTAGATCTATATCTCAACTCATAGGTATAGATCCATGGAAAAAAAGGAAATCTCTCATGAAAAGATCAAGGAAAGATAGAGGAATAAATGAGATACGCAATGGGATGAAATCCACTTACCGGGAGGAGAGCAGATCTTCAATCCAAGCCTTCAATCTCAAAGAAAGGTGTTCGGATCCCCTTGGAATCTCTTTAGGAGGCTTTGTAAGGACCTAAAATGAGTTTAGCCCGAGCCAAGGTCAAAAATAAGAACGTCCTGGGGGTTCAGGTGGTTTTACAAGAAATTTTCGGAATTAAAAACTGCGCGCACAGTTTACCTGGGCAGAGGCACACAGTTTGTCAAACCGTGCGCACACCGTGTGGACCTCACTGTACCGAGATAAAAGGTCTACACAGTTTGGTTGCACAGTTTGTCAAACCGTGCGCACACCTTGCATACCTCTCTGTCTAGTGCTTCTTGGTTGGAACGGTTTGGTCGCATGGTTTTTCAAACCGTACGCAAACCATGCACAAGCCGTTTCCCTTTCTTATTTACATAAAAGTTCACCCAAACACACCCCCAAGGAACTTCTTCAAAATAGAGGTACTTGGAAACATCAAAAGTACCTGAAAATGTAACGGGATGTTACAAACTCCCCACCGTAAAACCTTTATATCCCATGAAATCCTATAAAGAAACCTCCACGTCAAAAAGATGAGGTCACTGATCTCTCATTAGTTCCTCCCTTTCCCACGTCTCATGAGAATCAAAATCATGTTGCTATAGTATACGGACTAGATGTATCGTTCTCCCATGAAGTACCTTGGTCTTAGAATCAACAAGCCTGACTGGTCATTCAGTAACAGATAAATTTGGTTCAATCTCAAGATCACTCCAGCTCAAAACATGAGATGGATCAGAGAGAGACTTTAGCAGCTACGATATATAGAACACGTTATGTATCAATGTCATATGTGGTGGTAGAGCTAGACGGTAAGAAAATTTCCCCACAAGACCAACAACCTCAAAAGGTCCCACAAAATGAAGAGCAAGCTTCCCTTGCCTCCCAAGACGTCGATGACCTAATCGGGGTGAAAATTTCAATAACACCTGGTCACCAACTGAGAACTCTAAAGGTTTACGTCGACGATCATCATAAGACTTGTACCGACTTTGAGCTGTCAACATTATTTTATGAATCAACTGGATCTTAGTTGTCGTCTCTTGGGCCAAACTCGGTCCTACCAAGGAAATTTCACCAATCTCCGACCAACATAAAATAGATTTACAAGGACGACCATACAATGCCTCAAAAGGAGCCATTTTGATCGCAGATTGGTAACTGTTGTTATAAGAGAACTAAACTAGCCCTAGGTGATCATCCCAAGACCCACCAAAGTCAAGAACAAAAGCGCAGAGCATATCCTCAAGGATCTGAATTTCTCTTTCCATCTGGCCATCTGACTGTGGATGGTAGGCCGTGCTCAAACGAACCTGAGATCCCAGTGCCTCCTGAAGGCCTCTCCAAAAGCGAGAAGTAAACCGAGGATCCCTATCAGAGACTATAGCAGACAAAACTCTGTGCAAACGAACAACCTCTTTCACATAGATATTTCCCAACTCCTCAACTTTGGTTGTATCTCGAATAGGTAAAAAGTGAGCTGACATGGTCAGTCTATTGATCACAACCCATATCGCATTCTTATTCCTTTGGGTTTGAGGTAACCCAACCACAAAGTCCATAGAGATTTCATCCCACTTCCATGTAGGGACTGGAAGTGGTTGAAGAAAAACCAAAGGTTTCTGGTGCTCAGCTTTCACCTGCTGGCATGTATAGCAATGAGATACAAACTCATCAATGTCTCATCTCATACCTGGCCACCAGAACTGCCGCTGCATGTCATAGAACATTTTTGTGGTTCCTGGGTGCACAACCCATTTAGAGTTATAGAAAACCCCCATCACATCCTTCCTTGCCACTAATGACACAATGTAACGGTTTCGATAACACAGAACACCCTCTTTGGAGAACGACCACAGGGTGTCAGTATCCCCACCATAAAGAGAGTTCCTAATGACATGGAACTCAACATACAGTTTTTGTTCCTGAAGAATCAACTCAAGAAGAGCAGATGTCAACTGAACACTGGCTAAAGAAACCTTATTCCCCTTCCACTGAACTCCAATATGCAACTGAGAAAAAAATGCCATAAAACTCTACTATTTTGAAGATTCTTTCTCAACCTGTGATGGAAGTTTCCTACTTAACGCATCTGCAACTAAATTCCCTTTCCCCAGGGTATAGGCAATGTCAAAGTGGAAAGATTGTAGGTACTCCAACCAATTCCTTTAGCAGAGATTTAAATATTTTTTAGAGAAGATATAACTCAAGATCTTGTGGTCTGAATACACGGTAAACCTTTCTACATAAAGGTAATGTCTCCAACACTTAAGTGCATGCATTATAGTTGTAAGTTCAAGGTCATGGGTAGGACAGTTCTTCTCATGAGGCTTAAGCTGACGAGATCCATAGGTAACAACATGATCGCCTTGCATAAGGACACATCCCAAACCTGAACCCGATGCATCAAAGAAAACTACATAACCTATCCCAGCCTCAGGAAGAGTTAACACTAGCTTAGTAGTCAAAAGATGCTTTAGATCAACAAAAGAACTCTGAAATTTATCATTCCAGGAAAACTTCACTCCCTTTCGAGTCAGAGCAGTCATTAGAGAAGATAACTTTGAGAAGTCTTTAAAAAACTGGCGATAATATCCCACTAATCCCAAGAAGCTCTGAATCTCAAAAACATTTTATGGTTGTTCCCAAGTCATAACAGACTTCACCTTTTCAAGATCAACTGATATTCCTTGTTCTGACATGACATGTCCCAGTAATTTCACTTATCGAATCCAGAAATCACACTTTGAAAGCTTGGCATAAAGTTGATGATTCCTTAAAAGACCCATAACTGTTCTCAGATGATGCACATGATCCTCCTTAGTCTTGGAGTAGACAAGAATGTCATCCACAAAGACCACCATAAAAGTATCTATATACTCACGGAAAATTGTGTTCATCAAATACATGAAAACTGTAGGAGCATTTGTTAGGCCTAAGGGCATAACAAGGTACTCATAATGGCCATACCTACTCCGAAAAGCGGTCTTAGGAATATTAGATTCCTTTATCCTCAACTGATGGTAACCAGATCGAAGATCAATTTTTGAAAACCACTTTTCCCCTTTCAATTGATCACACAGATCATCAATTCATGGTAAATGGTATTTGTTCTTTATCATAACTTGATTGAGCTTTCGATAATCAACACATAAGCGAAGAGAACCATCAGCCTTCTTGGAGAAGAGAACAGGTGCTGCCCAAGGTGACACACTCAGGCGTATAAAACCTTTCTCAAGAAGATCATCTAACTGAGACTTCAGTTCTTTTAGTTCACCTAGAGCCATTTGGTAAGAGGGAATAAAAACTGGTTGAGTACCAGACATTAAGTCAATAGAGAAATCAACATCCCTTACTGGTGGCAAAACAGAGAAGTCAGAAGGGAACACGTCGGGAAACTCAACGACGACTGGAGTAAGATCACCACACATTGAATCTCTCTCTATATCAAAAGAAAACACTGATATAACTTTCCCCAACTCTGGATAAGAGGGTCCATCTCTGCTTGACCTTGGGTCCCATTCTCTCTGAAAAATAAGAGGCACACCACTGGGTGTAGTAAGGTAGACCCGTTGAAGATAAACATCGATCCGGGCTTTATTGGAAATGATCCAATCCATCCCAAATATGATGTCAAAAGATTTCATATCGAGAACCAAGAAACTTCAAACATGATCAACATCTGATAGAGAGAAGACACAAACAGGACTACAGAGACCCTTCTCTCTCATTACACCAAGGGGTGTAGTAATATCCATTGCACAAGATAAAAGCTCCATAGACAGATTAAGCAGATTAACAAGATGGGTTGAAATAAAAGAGTGAGATACACTAGTATCAAAAAGAGCTTTCACTAAAGACGAAGCTATAGTAATGGTACCTCTCACAGTTGCAGGACCTGTATCAGCTACCTCTAGAGACTCTTCCACTGCGTGAAGAAGATTCGTTCCGGATTCCTGTGTCTGGAACCCTTTTGTATGTGAAGCATTTGATTTCACCATAGTATTTGGAGGTACTGATTATCTTGTTCCACTACGCAGAGTAGAGAAGTGATTGTAGAATTTCTGTAGGTGCCCTAAACATCCGCAGGAGCTACAGTTCTTGGGTGCCTTAGTGCAAACCCTATTAGAATGTCCTGGCTTCCCACACTGATAGAAAGTCAAGGAAGCCCCTCATGGTGCTACCATAGGTCTGGAATGACTTTGTTGTCAAGAACCACCATGATAAACATCACGCTTCTGTTTTCTTTTAAAGGAACCAACACTGCCACTATAAAGAAAATGAACTTCCTGCGACCCTAAATTTCCTGCCAAATCCATCTCAACCATCATTTCCCTATCCAGCACATCGGCATAAGTGGGTAGCTTCAGTAAGAAAACCTGAGATTGGATATCTGATCGAAGACCCAAATCAAATCTTTGAGCCTTCATCCTCTCATTCAATACAATTTCAAGAGTAAAATATACCAACTCAGCAAAGAGATTTGAGTATTCAGTCACGGTTTTGTTGGCCTGTTCAAGTTTGAAAAACTCCATATCCTTGGCCAACACCATAGATTCTGGATAGAATTGATCAGTGAAAATGACCCTAAAGTCTTTCCACTCCAAACCCCCATGTTTCCCAGCCGTCACCATCGTGTCCCACAATCTCTTACTTGGTCCCTCCAGTACGAAGGTGGCACACTTCACCTTGATCGCATCCAATGTCTCCAAAAACCCAAACAGACATTCAATCTTACTCAAACATTCCTTAGCATGTTGAGGATCAGTGGAGCCTTTGAAGACTGGTGGATTCTGGTGTAGGAACTCTTGGGAATGACTTCGAAGAATATCACTATGAGGATCTATAACTGGAGCCTAAATAGGGACTGGAGGTGGTGCTTGTCCCAGAGCTTGGACAGTGCGAACAATCACCTCTACCAGACTTGGATCCACAATAGGACTTGCTTGCTGAGATTCAGTAGCAGCCTCTTTTTGGATTTTATTTCTATGTCTTCTCGGAGGCATGATGCTACACAACATCAGAATACAACAAAGAAGACATTAGATTAACACTCAACCTGAGTAACAAGGAAAACTACTCTTAAAAGAAGGGATAACAAGATTTGGATTCCATTCTATCCAAATAAAAATAGGGAAAAGACTAGAACTAATCCACAAGTCACCTTTCTCTAACCACCCCTGGCGACTTAAGGTTTAATGCGGTGAGAGATGGCCAGGCACTCAATCACAAATACATCCTAAGTCCCGACAAGAATACTCAAATGCATACTGTCATCGAGGCAAGATATTTAAAACTCTCTTTGATACCAATTTTTCATGAACCAACCTGGGTACCCTAGTAACCCGATAACCGATCTGACCCTAACATAGCCCGAAGGGCATTCCCGATCCCCACAGGTCGACGACTAGCACCTGGCATTGTACAACACACAAGTGGGAATGATTTTTTCCACAAGAATGTGGAAGCAAGAGTAAGACAAAACAATATTCATATCCAAAGAAACTCCACTGGGAGTGATGTACCAGAAAACAAAGAGGCATAAAAAGACAAAGTACTACAACCCAAGTACCAAAAGGGAAAATAGTCCCAAGGTCCCAAAGGACACAACTCACCAAGTCCAGAGATCAACAACTGGTTCCACCTCCAAGAGGTCCCTTCCCTTTGCTCGATCCTAGAAGAAGAAAATATACAAACACCTGAAGGCAAAAGTAGGGTGTGAGCCTAATCCTAGTCGGATACCACCAAAGATTCCGTAACAAATGCCAAATATAGATCATCCTAATAAAAGCTTTCCATTTTCAAATAAACAGGTTTGGAAATTCAAAAGCATATTTTAACAAAATATGATATACATTTTCAAATAAAGGAAAAACCAATTTAAACAAAGGTTTTACAAATGATGGAATATTTCTAAAACAATGGATTAAGTAAGACATTTATATAAAACAATTTATATAAATTCAGAAGGCATGTAAGGTAGTTCAAAAGCATTGGCATACATTTATATCTCAAATATAAATAAACAAGCAAGCAACGTGGTCATCTGCCAAAAGGTATGATAGTATTAACCAGTTATAGGATTCCACACTCTCTATGTGAACTCAAAAAAATGTGTATACACACGTCCCTATAACAATGGCCAAAGGAGACTCGTCACTAACCTGTCGGGGATGTTACCCGCCACAATTATGTTTTATAACGTTGTTGTAGTGTAGAGTGTATCCAAATAACTCACTAACTACCTAAGGATTGCATGTGCTCTTACATGATGGGCGAACTATTTTAAGAATTCTTAAAATACGATGAATCCCATTATTCCATTTTAAAAGCTCCAATTTCATTCCATTTAAAACCAAAACAAGTTTTATTCAAAACATGCCTCTTTCACAAGATAAAACCAATGGGTTTCTATCAAATCATTTTAAGAAATTTTCATAAGTTTGAAATCCATTAAAAACCAATTCCATCATTATACATTTCATTTCCACAATTAAATTCAACAATTAAATTAAAATCATTTCCATCAAATCCATAATTTAAATTAAACAACTTAAATCGACCAATTTTCCATAACCACACCCAATTCAATGTAATTGGGTTTTTCCAAATTTTCATGCCAAAACCATTTCAAATATCTCAATTCAATGGAATCGAGTTTTTATCAATTTAATTGAAAGCAACTTGAGCAATTGAATTTAAATCAATAATTGAAATAAATCAAGAAATAAAAGGATAATCAATTTGGAAATTCAGGACAGAACCACCTACCTCGATTTATTGACGGGAGTTAGCCCAACGAGAAGCCCCAAAAACCGAGCGGCACTACGACATTGATAAAAAACTGGATCTAAATCCTTAAAACCAAAATTAAGATCAACGAGATCAAGATCTTGCAAAACTAAATCTAGATTCATAATCCTAGATCTATAACTCAACTCATAGGTATAGATCCATGGAAACAAAGGAAATCTCCCATGAAAAGATCAAGGAAAGATAGAGGAATAAACGAGATACGCAACGGGATGAAATCCACTCACTGAGAGGAGATTGGATCTTCAATCAAAGCCTTTAATCTCAAAGAAAGGTGTTTGGATCACCTTGGAATCTCTCTAGGAGGATTTGTAAGGACTTGAAATGATTTAAGCCTGAGCCAATGTCGAAAATAAGAAAGTCCTGGGGGTTTGGGTGGTTTTAAAAGAAATTTTCGGAATTAAAAACTGTGCACACGATTTACCTAGGAAGAGGAGCATGGTTTGTCAAACCATGCGCACACCGTGCAGACCTCACTGTCCAGAGATACATGATCCGCATAGTTTGGTTGCACGGTTTGTCAAACCGTGTGCACACTGTGCGTACCTCTCTGTCCAGTGCTGCTTGGTTGGCAGGGTTTGGTCGCACGGTTTGTCAAACCATGCACAAACCGTGCACAAGCCATTACCCTTTTTGATTTACTTAAAAGTTCACCCAAACACACCCTCAAGGAACTTCTTCAAAACAGAGGTACTTGGAAACATCAAAAGTACCTAAAAACGTAACAGGATGTTACATGTAGATTATTATTTGGTGATTCCAACTAGCCCTTTTAAAGTACATGATGTGTTCAACATCTCTTTATTAAGGAATTATATGATAGATCCAACATATTTTCTCACTTATGAAGGTATCAAGTTAAAACTGAATTATCTTACTGTGAAGATCCCATCTAGATTCTAGACACTAAAGAACACATGTTGATGAATTGGATAACTTAGCTGGTAAAGGTACTTTTGAAAAATCATAAAATTGAAGAGGCAAAGTGTGATCCTGAGGAACTTATGATGAAGAACTACCCAAATATTTTTATGAGGTAACAATCTAGAAATTTTGAGGGTGAAATTTTTGTAGGAGGGGAGAATGTAACAACCTAGAACTCTATCAATGAGATTTTCCTTATTATTTTTTTCCCATATATTATAGATCAAATAAATTAACTTATATAACACAATATAAACATTATAAATGAATAATGAATGAAATAAGAGGTATTTCTAGAAGTTAAGAAAGATATACCAATGAAATAGTAACATGGACTTAGGAATAGTAAATTAACCCTTATGAATAGTAAACTGACCAATGGAATAGTAAACACACCAATTAAAGTATAAATAAAATTTAACCATCATATAAATAAAAATATGATATAATTACATCGTAGTATATGTAAATAAATATCTTAAAAATTACTAATTAAGTGTTGATATTTTTGTGAGTCATAAATATTTAATCATAATTTTATAATTAATAAAATGATTTAAAATAAAATTAATTTTCATAAAATGTATTCATAAATCAATATTTTATTGTCTTATTTTTTTAGGATAATTTAATGAGACCTTAGTTAGTTTTTCATAGTGTTATAAAATCATTTATAATTTTAAAAATTGTATTTTTTGAGTAAATAATGATTTTAATTAAAAAGTAAATTTATCATATTTAGAAAATTATTTTCATAAAATTGAGTTCATTTTTTAATTTTAAATGTCAAAAAATTGTTATGGTGAATTTTTGGTATTTTTCTAAAATACTTTAATTTTTGGCGAATAGTAAAATATAGTAATTTACAGTATAAATATATTATATGTTAAATACACTATTCCTTGAGTCATCACTAATGTAAGTACCATAATCTCAAACTTTAATTTTTTATTTTAATATATTTTATAATAATTCTCAAAATATTTATAGTCTTAATCCAAAATAATAAACAAATGAATTAAATATTCAAAAATCACCCCTCCACTATAAATACCACCCCTCACCCCCTCCTATCCTCACACCTACAAGCCTTATAACTTGTCAAAATTCTTACTAAATCATCTTCCACAGTCTCTCCCCATATCCAAGAGCTCTTGGTCTTTCCAAAATACCAAAACCCCTTCCCCTAAGGAGGTTCTAAAGGAGGATAATTCAAGAGGTAAACCCTCTTCCTTTTTCTTTTAATTTCATTTCAATTTATTTTATTTTCTTATCCTATCCCCACCTCCTCTATACAAATAATCATAATAAATACCATATCATATATATACTGAAATTATATACTTTTTAATTTAATATAAATTATCAATCTCCTTACTCTCTCTCTATTTTTATTTAAAAAACAAAATCATCATTCGGGAGGTGCCGATTTACAACCTCCGTGGACGATGAACTTTCATTCTTTAATTTATCCTTCAAGGATATTCATAACAATATTTTTATGGTTGAAACAGATTATAAAATATTTATTATATATTATTTAAGGTTATGTATCCATTTTATATACATAATATTAAATAATATAACAAAACTATTTCATTGTGATCGAAAACAGCTAAAATTAAGCTAAACGATTATCATTAACATGTTATATAATGATTCATGATCATATATGGAAAAATAAAAATACATAATACCATTTACACTTATTATTGTTCATTAATAAAATTTAATTCCAATTATGGATAATTATACCCATTTTACGTGAACTCCATTACTTATAATCAAGTGAACCGATCATGAAAATCAAGGAAACAAACACTCTATAGTGATGAAATTCAATATTATAACTTATCAAAAAGGCCATCAATGAACTTAATAAAATTATAATAAACTATATACATGTATAATAGGATATTAATTAAATTATTAATGAGTTTAATTTAATATTCTAGGACCTTAAGGTCAAGTGCAGAACACATTCGGACATAAGGTAAGGGTTTCCACCCGAACCTCCATTTTCTTTCAGGTCACTCTTTTTATCTCTTTACCCCAATTAAAATTCTTAATTATTATTATGTACTCTTAATAAATTATGTGATAATATTATATATATATATATGTACCAATCATAATCCTTATTTATTTTATGAGTATTTACATGTTTCAAAAGGTTCTTTCTCAAATTCTTCCTGATAAACAAGCCCGATTCAAGGGTAGTTATCAAATTCTTAACCATTTTCAAGTAAAATATATAATATATTTTAAGACACCATTATTTTTATAAAATAAATAATTTTATTATGAAAAAAATATCATAGTTCACTTTTATATTTATACAAATATTTTTCCAAAAGAACTCTTATTTACAAAGTAAAATAGCATTTCTCTCAAGAATTACTCGATGATTTTATAAGAGTATTTTCATCTATTTCAACAATCTTGTTGATTCTTATGTTTAATTGGGACTAATATTATATGATATCATATACCATATTTTATTTAATGTTTTATTATTATTTTTACTGTGGATGTTCTCTCTTGACACCATTCACCATATTACTCTTTATTGTTAGTGATTATGTTTACTAATCAGGGAAAGTTATTTACATTTCATATGATAGTCTCAATATGAATGTATATGTTGATTATGTTTCACACATTTCCTATAAGGAATGAATTGGACTTAGTAAGTTTCTTATGGGGCCCTGTATAACCCCTCGATGCATCAGTAGGTCTCATGAGATAAACTAGTTTGAGTTTTTACCCTTTTATGTATTGTATTGGCCCGAGGACTTGACAATATGGTTATGACATCCCGCATTATGAATTACATTATTATGAAAATAGTAATTGATATTCCAGGTGATTATTCAACTAGTATAATATCCTTGGTTATGTTTTATTATGAAATTATTTAATCATTTTTTATTCCTTCCATATTATGCTCAAGATTATATTTTAATGGCATGTGTACTTTTAGTTATTAACCATGCATTATTATTTATGCTTATATTGTATTTATTACCCTTACTGAGCATCTAAGATCACCCCTTTATTATGTTTTATATTTCCACAGGATGTGAAGAAGTATATTATGGATGACTGTCATGAATAATCTAAGAGTTTTGGCTTTTCCAAAGGGAATTAAATATTGTATTTCATTTCAAATATACTAAACTATTCAATCCATTGGGATGAATCTTAATTATAATCATACCAATTTAATAAAGTAAGGCAATGGATCCATGCTACTGGGGTTGGGGTCCTTATAGATATCTCAGGACCTTTGATAGAAATGATATATCCTAAATAAATCCATGGTCATGGTGTTATATAGGCAAGTTTGATTTTCAAAAATTCAAAGAAAGATACATTGAAAACATAGGTTGATGGCACCAACATGCAACCTTCTTGATCAGAGATAACATAATAAAGAGATTATATTACAAAGTAAGCATCCATATGAGGTATTATTTCATTACATCATTAACTTCTTTCTCTATGGGTGCCTTAGTGTGTTTCTAGATACTAACCTTGGGATTTGTGCTACTATGCCTAATGCCACCGAGAAAGAGGCCTAGAGAGTCACATACTAAGTGTATCCTGAATCCTGGATAAATAAAAATATTATTTAACAAGTTGAATAAATATTATTCCCTCACGTGGTTTAATAATTATTCATGTTTTCTTCATCACATATATTCTGTCACTAGTTATTTGAGAAAATATTTTATGATAAAAGTATTTAATAAATATTTATTTTGTATTTAGTAAATATAATATTTATTTATTTATTGGAGAATAATGCAGTGATATTTATTTATTAAATAAATAACCACAATTCAAGGCCCAATAAATATTACGGGGGAATGGCGGACCGATTTTTATGGTCTGGTGAGAAATAATATATATTGAATATTATTTGAATAAATAATATTTAATTTAATTTGTGAGTTTAGAGTATGTAAATAATAATAATAATAATAATAATATTATTATTATTATTATTATTATAGAGATGGGGTTCTGCAAGGATTAAGAAAATAATAAGGGCGCATGTTCAATTATTATTTTTTTAACCCTAGAGGTATATAAACTCAATTATATTATTTTATTAATAGAACCAATTCATTTGTTGTGTACAATGAGATCTGTTGAGAATCATTTCAAAGACCTAGAGAACTCTCTCTCTAAGAACACTCTCAAGAACGGAGAGTGATTCTCCTCTACTACCACTCTTAAGTCTATATAGATCTAAGAGAAACCTTCCATGAAGTGATTCTTAGGGAGATCAAATGCTAATGATGCAAGAATTAGTATATTCTATGCTAGCACCCAGAGATTCCTAAATTGATATTTAGAGGTTTGTAGAACACGTGTGGATCACCGCTTGAGGAAATCTATTCTTGATTCCTATAATGCAATGATGGTATGATGTAGAGATGTTTCCAGATATATCAAAGAAGAAATAATTCCTTGCAAGAAAATTCTTTAATTTCTTAAATTAATTATAAATAATATGTGATGATCTTGAGTTTGATTCATGTATTTTTCTATTATTTATATTCTTTTATTAAACTCCAATGATCATAATATTTTTCACAATGTAAATCTTGGATTAATAATCAATCATTTAAAAAATATGAGTTGAGCATGCCCCACCCACTACTCCCACTGCATCTGGAACCTACACTATATACACCCAGAAGTGTATGCAGGGTGTCACCAAACAATCCCAGTAGGATCTCACCAAGTGTTTCATAAGAAAACTTTATAATATAAACCAATTATGATAAAGTAGAAAAAGACAAGTCAAGAGATACAATTTCACTCAATTTAATATAAAACATGGGAATCCACCCTTTTCACAACTTTTAAAACATTTACAAATGAACAAACATTCAAAGAATTTCCATAAAAAATTCATATATACATTTTAAAGATAACTAGCCCTTGGGGTAACATTTGTAACATCCCGAATTTATCCAAGGTGTATTCTATTTAAATTTTTTTAGTTTGATACCTTAAAATGGACCTTTAATTTTTTTTCTAAAGATAAAAGAGATCCCAGGTGTGTTCAGGGATCGTTTGATGTCTGGAACACCGAAAACATGGAAGGCAGACTAGTCCATGCGGTTTTCTGGAACCACACAACACAGGACATACACTCATGTGGCCCGTTTTGGGTTCCAAAAAGTGGTAAGATTCATGGTTTGTATGTAGTTATTTAAACTATGCCCCTTGCCCGCACACAATGTTTTTTGGTAAAAATTAAATGGGCTTCCCCATTTTCTTATTTTTCTTATTTTTCTTTTCTCTATTTTTCTCTTTTCTTTCTCTCTTTATTTTTAATTTGTTGTTCTTTCTTTTTATTTTTTATTTCTTTATTTTTCTCTATTTTCCTTCCTCCTCTACTCATGAACCTCCCTCTTCCCCTCTTCCTCCAAGCACACATGCCACCCCTCCTCCTCTCTTAGGGGTTTTGCTATTACACCTCTATTTCTTGTCCGTTTTTATCAACATCAGATGCACTGGAAATATTTTGGTATGCTATCTCTCTCACACACATCTATTTCAAGTTTCCTCCATCGTCTGCTACACTATATTCATATGAAAACTTTGTGCCCAATTTTTGGGTTTTTTTTAATTATTAAGATTTCTTTTGTTTTTGGTTGAATCAAAGGTTGTTTCTGGACATAGAGAGTGCTACGACATTGAGGTAGGGTGTATACACCTTTTCCCTTCATTTCGTTGCATTTTAAATATCGTATCTTTGTACTTCTCATTATAACCTTTTGACAAAACTTGATATTGTGTTTTAAATTAATTAGACTACCTTGCTATGGTCGTAGTGACTCCCACTTATAGAGAAACCAATTCATGGGGTGTTTGCTTCACTTTCTGCCACCCCTTTGGGTGTGCCATCTGTTTTGGCATACTTTTCCTTTTTTTAAATGAGGAAATTATTTTGGTTGTGTGTATCAGTATGGTTTGGTATTTAAGTTGATAAAATAAATTATGTGGAGTGTTTCACTATGATATGGATCTCTTTTATTATGATTGTGCATGTTTCTTTTGGTGAGACCATGGGTATAGCTAAATGCCATTGATTATTCTAATTCCATATAGAATGACTTGTTTATAATTACTCACACAGGTTGTAATTTCCTTGCTTATGTAGTGTGTTCAATTTATTATTCTAGGTATTTCATTTTAATAGGTGAAAAATTATGATGCTATAATAAATGTTAAATATTATTAAATAAATTACTAATAAAAAAGTCATGTTTTTTTAATAAAATCCATCCAACATAGGTGTGATGTCTTCTAAGCTAAAAATTTATGATTAGGGACTAAATACATGTTTGGCCATTTGGCATTGGTGTTTTTCCATACGCTTTATACCATGTACAATTTTTTCCCTTATTTTATGCCAAGGGACTTTCCTTATTAGTGCCCTTTGCTTGATCCATTTAAATGGTGTGCGATGAATTAAATATTTTTGGTAATCTTGTTATATTGCTCTATTAAATTGCATGTGATGACATACAATTGTTTAAATTCCATGTTTACTGCTTATTCCTTTCTTATGATGAATATTATTGTCTTGAAATATTAAATGTTCAATTGTTGATTAGTTTAAATTGCATGGAATGATATGGTTATTTAATTAGCATGCAATTATAAATTATTATCTTGATATATTGATGCTTGCCTTGCTTGTGTTGTGCTTGGCTATTTGACTCACTTGACACGGGCTGGGTTAGAACATGGGTTTTGTATTAAGGACTAATGGATGGACTCCCATGTATGGGTAGTTATACCATGATGCACTAGGATCGATGCTTTGGATTGCAAGGTAAGGCCTTACCAAGAGATTTAATATACTTCTGAGTGATACCGGTTCCCTAGGGGAGAAACCATGGATGGAACCACTGGAAATATGGCTATGCCATGCCTTGGGTGATACTCAATCCTCTAGTGAGATACCTAAGATGGATTCAGAGTCACCATGCCTCGAGTGATACTAGGGACTCCTTATAGATCACCTAGGATGAACTCATAGGTATTTTATTACATAGGATGTACCATAGAAATACCTAGGATTCTGCTTAGATCACCAGGGATAAGCTCAGACTCCACCACTAGAATTGAAAAACTTAATCAAATTTCTTGGATTGAATGTGATGCATTTATTAATATTGATTAGAGCATGCTTATGTTTTTATGATACCTCTCTTTATCTTATTAGCACACTTGGTGATAACATGAGAAATAGACCCCAAGCCAAATCAAAAGATTTGGGGCTTGCCTTCTTGGATTTCCGTGTTTACGTTGGCCCTTGTATACATATTTTGTCTTTCAATGGTACTTTATTCAGACTCCTTTCATAGGCCGAAGTAGTTGGTATGGGATAAGCGTTCACTTGGGAACCCAAACCAAGTTTCATTTATTTTATTTATTCAACTGCTTTCATTTATTTTATCTAGAACACTATTATATTTCTACAACACAAAATGGAAAGGTCTAGACATAGTGGGTGCTGGCCTACTGAGATTATATCTCA
This sequence comes from Viscum album, assembly GCA_963277665.1. Lineage (NCBI taxonomy): Eukaryota > Viridiplantae > Streptophyta > Magnoliopsida > Santalales > Viscaceae > Viscum > Viscum album. Next base: position 1,884,913,924 of record OY728137.1, on the reverse strand, counting down.
CACCCTACTTAGGCACCATTTGGTACCCAAGTAGACTTTATGCTCGTAGGAATGGATAGAGGCAAGCATGCCACTTCCGATGCTTGATTACTTTGCTAATTAGGATGGAGCTTTGGGGACAGAGGGTTGATCCTATGCTCGAGATTCCGTGTAATTGTTTTTGGTATTTTGGCATTTTTTATTATCATGTAGTACATGATTGTACCCACATACCCCTTCAATCTTATTTTTCATGGTATCATACATTGACATCATCATGGTATTTGTTATGACTATTAATATTCCGTGGTTATTATTTATTTATTTTGGGTCATTTATCTACTTCTACTGCTATCTACTTATTCTTATTCTTCCGCTACTTATTGCATATAGTTTACCACTATGTTATACCTTATCCTATAAGGGTATAGTCTCCCCACATACACACCCAAGACCCTCGCTATTAGTTGATGACCTATGGAATTCTAGGATATATGTTTGAAGTCTTGTGGTCCACCGTATCAGGGCCCGGTTCAATGTCACTCGAGGTGGGATGCTACAAAGTGGCATCATAGGTGGTATTTTTATTTTTTCTTACTGTTTGGGTTAGATAGGAGGCTAGGACATAGGGATTTATACTTTACCCTATGCTTGAATGTAGCTAACCTATGTATAGGGGAAACCCAAATTTCTTAGGATGGGAGTTGTGTTATGGATTACTCCATTTATCATTGATATGAATTAACCATTGGATGATGCACTTGTTTTGTGATACTATTTCTATTGGTATGATTGAGATGATGGTCCATATTACTTTAACCCAATGATATGAGGGAACTACATAATATGAATCATACTAGGCATTATAGGAATTGAAATTTCATGCATTATTCCATGCCATATTTATTTTCTGTGTGCATTGCTTGTGTTGTGTGTGATTACTACTATGCCTTGTTTTGTTATATCCTATTGTTACCTATTTGTTATAAATATAGAAATGTGTTGATTTAACTTGTATAGAAATGTTATAAATTGGGTTAATTGGAAATCCAAATTCAGTTTACAAGGTGTATGGACCCTTATAAACTGGAATGGTGACCACTTAATTCAATCCATTTAAAGGGAAAATAAATGCATAAATGAAATTAAAATAAAATGGATATCTTAAATAGAAATATGAGACCTTTAATTGACTTTACCTTAGTAATGGGTTATAGTCCATGTGTCTCTTGGATCCTTATAGTGGGTTTTACTTTTTATCTAAACCTAGCTCCTGGAGCGGGCTATCTGTTGTGTAATACGTTGAGGTAGGATACATACATGTCATCTTTTATCCCTTTCCCTATCTGTTGTTTCATGTTTCAAAGAGGCCTTACACCTACCCTTATTTACTATTTGTTTACATACTTTCCCTATCTATTATGGAATCTTTGTCTAAGGTGCATGCTTGACAATTGTAGATCTACTCCACCACAACGTCCTTATGTATTACACTAAGAGAGTGGTGATGAGAACACTTTGGAGGTGGTGGGACCTAATCCACTCATAGTTCCTCCTATAGTACCCCCTGTGGAACCTCCTGCTAATATTACACTGGGTGGCGATGCTCGATTCCATGATAGTTTTATTATGTTCATCCAGTCTGTTTTGAGTGCTCCCAGCCCTGCCTCGAGTATAGAAGAGCTTACACGAGACTCCAAGTAGAAAAATAGTCCCAACTTCTCGACATATGGTGGTCTTTATTCTATAGATTCATGGATAGAATCTATGATATCCATCTTCTAGCATCTTGAGATGCCTCTAGAGTAAATGGTCAAGCTTGCTATCTATATGCTTCGTGACTCTACCAAACATTGGTGGGATGTAGTTTCTAAGTCAGAGAATTTCTGAGACATGGTTTGGGAAGATTTATACAAGGATTTATATGATCAATTATTCTCATAGACTATGAGAGTGGATCTAGTAGGGAGTTCTTTCATCTGCAGTAGGGATCCATGACAGTGCTTGAATATTCTGTTCGCTTCACCGAGCTTCATCATTTTTCTCCAACTCTAATCGGTGAATAATTGAAGACTGTGAGGTGCTTTTAAGATGGGATCGGGTATGTTGTTCACTCATAGGTGAACATATTTTGGTTGATGAATGTTATATAGATAGTGAACCAGACCCTTATTACGGAAAAAAATCTCAGAGAAGCTGGTCCTGTGATCTAGGGTGGTTTAGTTTCGAGGCAGGGTGATGGTTCTTCTGTCAGTTAAAAGAACCCTTTTGAAGGTGCATGTGGGGGTGTTTCTAGCTAGATTACATGCACTAATAGCTCTATCATATGCCATCAATATAGCAAGATCATCTATAAAAATACTCAGTGCAAGAGGAACCCAATTGAATGTCGAGCTTATGGTAGGATAGGTCACCTTCAATGATTCTTTCATTCATTTCCTATAGTATGTAGTGTTAGGGGATCCATTCTAGTTCCTACATCAGGTATGATATCTATGATAACATGCTAGGTTGGGATTTGGTCTTCTACCGACCAATCAGGCTAAGGAAATAGAGGTTGTGGCCAAGGCAGTCAGGCTTCATAACATCAGCATCGGTAGAGTGGATATGGTTAGGATAGTCAGGTGGAATATCAGGGAAAAGGTTTAGGAAAAATGTATGTAGTGCAGATAGTGTTATTAGATCAGAGTCTAGGTCCATCTATGGTTAGAGGTACTATTCTTATAGCCTCTACTTTAGTTTCTTCTCTTATTGATACAGGTGCTTCACACTCTCTTATATCTACTACAACTTTTGAGAGTTCGGGTCTTCCCATAGATTACTTCAGTGGTGTTATGTCTCTCGACACCCCATTAGGGATCAAAACAGAGGGCATACACAAGTTCCAAGAGTGCCCCCTTGAGATAGGTGGGTACCATTTCTTATGGAATTTATTCATCCTTAAGATGATTAGATTTGATGTCATTCTTGGTATGGACTAGATAATCCTTTATCATGCCCAAGTGGATTACTACCACCATCGAGTGTCCTTCAAAACACCCTAGGGAATCACATATATACATAGGGGTGAATGTGATATCTAGACAGATCGAGGTGGAACCAAGAATTTCGGGTTGGGAAGAGTGAAAACTCATCTAACAAGTCTCTTTATGAGTGATCAGGGGCTTTATTCAGTGGAATTTTCTTTGGTTGTGGATCATTTTAGGGTTATATTCCTTGATGATTTCTCTAGGTTACCTCTTTTAAGATAGGTTGAGTTCACCATAGATCTTGTGTCAGGTGTGGCACCGATGTCCATTCCTCCTTCTAGTATAGAGTCTACAGAGCTCCAAAAACTCAAGAAGAAGCTTGAAGATCTTGAGGTGAAGGGTTTTATCAAACCCAACACATCACCATGGGGTTTACCAGTCCTCTTCGCCAAGAAGGCAGATGGTACCCTCAGATTGTGCGTAGATTATCATCGACTGAACCAACTTATGGTAAAGAATTAGTATCTGATTCTTTATATAGACAACCTATTCAACCATATCTGAGTAGAAACCATTTTCTACAAGATCGATACGAGGTTAGGGTATCATCAGGTGTGTGTGAGTCCATAAGATATATCTGTTACAACATTTCAAATCAGGTAATACTTATATGAGTTTTTGGTTATGCTGTTCGGTCTAACAAATGCAATGAAAGTCTTCATAGATCTGATGAATCAAGTTCCTCACCCATACATCTTAATATACTCACACCTAGACATGACCATTCCAATCATCTTGAGATCATTCTGAGTATGTTGAGAGAGCACCAACTATATGTTAATCCTAATAAATGCCACTTTTAGATTAGTAAGGTTCACTTATTGGGTCATATTATATCAAAAGCAGGATTATCAGTTGAACCAAAGAAGTTGAGCACAATGGTTTCCTAGGAGTATCCCAAGAACGTGTTTGACATAAATATATTCTTAGGTATTGCTGGATATTATTGTCATTTCATCCAAAACTTCTCCCACTTAGAATCACCTCTTACGACCCAGACTAAGAAGGGTGTTTAGTTCATATGGTCTGAATATTATGAGAAAGATTTTTTGGAGTTAAAGGGAAGAATAAATTCAGCTCTAATTTTGATTCTTCCTGAGTCGGGAAGAAGTTATACTATCTATTGTGATGATTCAGGAATCATAATGACTATAGTTATGATGTAAGGATATCAAGTCGTGGCTTATGGATCCCACCAACTGAGGCCTCATGAGTGGAACTATCCTAAATATGATCTCGAGATAGAAAATTTGGTTCATGGTCCATGCTATTGGAGGCACTATCTATTGGGTGAGAGGTTTTTTGTTTACACAAATCATTAAAACTTTAAATACATCTCCATAGAACAAGATTTGAATATGAGTCTTCGCAAGTGGTTAAAATACCTACAATCATTCTACTTTGTGTTTTCTTATACACCTATTAAGAGTAATGTCGTGGCTGATGCTTTGAGCCTCAAGACTCAGACACAAGCCCATCCAGGCATCCAATAGTGAGTGGTAGATAATAACCTTGTTTTCTAAGTTACATATTTAGGTCCAAGAAAAAAAAAGGAAAATTAGTTCTAGAAACTTTGATAGTGTCGCCCCCTCTTCTGGAATGAGTCTGCATGCGATAGTTATCTAATTCAGAGGTATTGTTTTTGAGGGAGAGTGTCATCCCCTATTCTGGAATGAGTCTGCATGCGATAGTTATCTAATTAAAAGGTACTCATTTTGAGGGAGAGTGTCATAGGAGAGAACCTACCTCCTGGTTGGGTTGTTGATGGCAGTGAGATCCCGCTCTACTGTGGACACATATGGGTGACTTTAGATATTCCGAAAGATATGATGAGGGTATCTCATTTCTTGGTGTGGATAGTTCATCTTGAGCTTACCAAGATGTATAAAGATATGAATCATTGGTATTGGTGGCCAGGTATAGAGGATTAGATAACAGGTTTCATCAGTCGGTGCTCCACCTACTAGCAGGTGAAGGCAGAGAACCAGCGACCTACTAGAATCCTAAAAACTCTATCCATTCCTGAGTGAGAATAGAAAAAATTCACCATGTATTTTGTTACAGGAATTCCAAGATATTCTCGTGGAAGTGATTTAGTATGGGTGATCGTCGATAGGTTGACCAAAGTCATGCACTTCCTACCAATTCGAGAGACCTTCTCTATCGATGAGTTAGGGAGGCTATATATCTAGTAGATGGTGTGAATTCATGGTGTTACCCATTATATCATATCATACTGACACACAAACTTCACATTTCAGTTTTGGAAAGGGTTTCATAAGGCACTGGTTTCAATGGTGCTCTTGAGTACTACATATCACCCTCAGACTGATGGGCAGTCTGAGCAGACCATACGGGTGTTATAGGATATATTGCATGCATATATCCTTAATTTTTGAGGTTCTCAAGAGAATCATATTACTCTAGTTGATTTTTCCTATCATAAATTATTCCAAGCAACAATTCATATAGATCTGTATGAGGTCCTCTACAATAGACCATGCAGTTCACCTCTATGCTAGCTTGCGGTAGGTGATGCAACTCTACTGGGTCCTTGTCTTGTTAAAGAGACATTAGAGCAAGTACAAATTATCCATAAGCGTATGGAAATATCTTATTCGAGGAATAATTATTATAATTATCATCACTATAGACCTTTGGAATTCATGGTGGGACATTGGGTCCTTCTACGTGTTTCGCCGAGGTTGGGTCATAGAAAAATCAGGAGACAGGGGAAGTTATCACCTAGATATGTCAAACTGTTCAATATAGTGGAGAGAGTTGGGATGGTAACCTATCAGTTTCTATTACCTCATAGGTACGATTCCATGATGATGTCTTCCACGCCTCTTAACTTAGATAGTATCATCCAGACCAGTCTTATTAATTTGACCCTGATGATATCAGTCTTAAGACAAATGTATCCCTTAAGGAGCATCCAATTCGTATCATCCATTATAACACAAAGGTTCTATAAGGCCGGTCAGTTCCTCTAGTCCTGGTTCTATAGAAGCACGGATATGTTTAGGACAAGACCTGAGAGCATGATGCCGATGTACATGTGCAGTGGCCAAAACTTTCCTCAGACGACACTCCACTACCCTCAGAAGGGAAACTTGGGGATGAGTTGTCCTAAGGTGGGTATGTTGTAATGTACCAACTTTATCCAAGGTGTAGAACATTCAAAATTTTTAGTTTGATACCATAAAATGACCCTTTAAAACATATATGAGGATAAAAGAAATCCCAAGTGTGTCTGGGGTTCTTTTGATGTCTGTCACACCAAAAACATGGAAGGTAGACTAGGCCGTACAACTATCTAGAATCGTGTGACCTAGGGAATATGTCTCTGTGCCCTATTGTGGGTTCTGGAAAGTGGGAAGACACATGGTTTGCACACGGTTATTTAAACCATGTGGATTTCCCACACATAGTGTTTTTTGGTAAAAATTAAATGAGATTCTCTATTTTATTTTCTTTATTTATTTTTTCTTTTGCTTATTTTCTTTTTCTTTTTTGTACTCACTTTTTTCCTTTTATTTTTCACTTTTCTTTCTCTCTTTATTTTTTATTTTTGTATTCTTTTTGTTCTTTCTCTCCTCTCTTTTCTTTCCTCCTATCCTTACACGCCTCCCTCTTCCCCTCTCCCTCCCGGCGCGCATGCCACCCCACTCCTCCTCTCTTGGGGGTTTTGTGATTGCACCTCCATTTCTTGTATATTTTCATCACCATTGGATGCACTGGAAAGCTCTTAGTATGATATCTCTCTCACACCCATCTATTTCAAGTTTCCTCCATCATCCACTTCACCATCTTCATGTGATGGTTTTGTGCCATATTTTAGGGGTTTGTTAATTATTATGATTTCTTCTATTTTAGGTCAAATAATTGCTGGATGTAGAGAGTGTTACGACATTGAGGTAGGGTGAATATGACTTTTTTCCATTGTTTCTTTGCATTTTACATATCGTGTTGTTGTACCACTCATCGGAACCTTCTGGAAAAGATTGATATTGTGTATTAAATTAATTGGACTACCTTACTATGTCTGTAGTGACCCCCACTTGTAGTGAAACCCATTCATGGGGTGTTCACTTCTCCTTCATCCACTCCTTTGGGTGCACCATCTATTTTGTCATACTTTTACCTTTTTTTAAAATGTGGAAATTATTTTGGTTGTGATTATCACCTTGGTTAAGTGTTTAAGTTGATAAAAGTAAATTAAGTGGGGTGTTGTACCATGAGATGGATCTTTTTTATTATTCTTGTGCATATATCTTTTGGTGAGCCCATAGGTAGAGCTAAATTACATTACTTATAGTCATTATATATGGAATTTATTGATTATAATTGCTCATACAAGTTGTAATTTACTTTCTTATACTGTGTATGAAAAATCTAATGCTTGGTATTTCATTTTAATTGGTTCAAAATTATGATGCTAGAATAAATGTTAAATATGATTAAATAAATTTTTGATAAACAAAGTAACATTTTTATAATATAACCCCTCCAACGGAGGTGTTCCATCTTTTAAGCTAAAAATTTATGATTTGGGACTAAATTCATGTTTTTCCATTTGGCGTTGGTGTTTTTACATATGCTTTATACCATGTGCAATTTTATTGCCTTATTTTATGATAAAGACCCTGCCTTATTACTGATCTTTAATTGATCCATTTAAATTGCATGAAATGAATTAAATATTTTTCTTAATCTTGTTATCGTGTGCTATTAAATTTCATGTGATGACATGAAATTGTTTAAATTCCATGTTTTTCGATTATGCCTTGCTTATGATGGATGTTATTTCTCTTCAATATTAAATGTTCCATTTTTGATTAGTTTCAATTGCATAGATGAGATGGTTATTTAAATGGAATGAAATTATAAATGATTTCCTTGATATATTGATGCTTTCCTTGCTTGAGATGTGCTTGGCTATTTGACTCACTTGACACGGGCCGAATGAGAACATGGGTTTCATATTAAGGACTCATGGATGGACTCCTATGCACGGGTGGTTATACCACGATGCACTAGGGGTAATGATTTTTCTTACTAGAAAAGGGATTCCTAGGTGATTTAATATACTCTCAAGTGATACTGGTTCCCTAGGGGAGCAACTGTGGATGGACCGATTGGAAAGATGGCTACCCCATGCCTTGGGTGATACTCAGTCCTCTAGTGAGATACATGGGGTAGACTTAGAGTTACCATGACTTGAGTGATACCAGGGACTCCTTATAGATCACTTGGTATGGACTCAGTGGTATTGGATTATATCAGAAGTACCGTAGTGATACATGGGATTCTACTTAGATCGCTAGGGATGGGCTCAGACTCCACCACTAGAATTGACGAACTTGATCAAATTTCTTGGATTGCATGTGATGTATTTATTAATATTGCTTAGAGTATTATTATGTATTTGTGATACCTTTATTTTTCTTATTATCATGCTTGGAAATGACATGTGAAATAGACCCTAAGACAAAGAACAAGCTTGGGGGTATGCCTTCTTGGATTTTTGTGTTTACGTTGTCCCTTGTATACATATTATTCCTTACACAAGTACTTTATTCAAACTCCCAGCATAGGGTGAAGTAGTTGGTATGGGACGAGTGTCCTCTTGGTAACCCATAACAATTTAAAGTTATTTTATTTATTTAATTTCTTGTATTTATTTTATCTGGCACACTATTATTTGTTTACCGCATGAAATGAAAATCTCTAGAAATTGTGGGTTCTGATCTACTGAGATTATATATCACACCCTACTTGAGCACCGTTTGGTACCCAAATAGACTTTATGCTCATAGGTGTGGATAAAGGGAAGTGTTTCACTTCCAATTACTGTCACTGGCTAGCTATTGGACCTCTTATATCTTCATTAGATGTAGGTTTAGGTTTACACTATCACAACTCCCCAAGGCACACCTCCCACCCATCTTAAAAACTAAAAACAACAAGGAATGAGTTGTGATAAAAAAAATGAGGAAGAAAATGAAACAAGCATATGGTAGTACCTGAATGAAAACATCTGGATGTGACAATTCTCCCCACTATATTTATTTCTTCCCCTAGAAAGTAAATTTTAAGAAGTTTGATCCATAAAGAGTTGAAGAAATTTCTCCCTCATCATATAATCCCACTCACATATGTTATGAGTATATTAAGCATGCTTACATTGAACTCAGACCAATGAAATATACTTCCCTCACAAAAACTTCACTTGAGAATAAACTATTTAAAATGGTTGCTCAATCATAGAAATATTAGGTTCTATGTCAAAGTATTCCTAATTCAGAACATGAGATGGGCGAGACTCATACTTCTTGAGTTGAGACACATGAAAAATATTGTGGTTGAAAGACAAACAAGGTAGGAAATACAAGCGATATGCTACCTTTCTAATCCATTCATTGATCTTAAATGGTCCCACATATCTAAAGCTAGATTTACTTTCTTTTCAAGCCATCGATGGACTAATCAGGGTGATACTTTTAAGAACACTTGGTCCCTGAATTAAAACTCTAAAGGATAAAAATAGTGATCCACATAATATTTGTACCAAATTTGAGTCATCACAAAAAATTGACAAATCATCTAATTTTTTTTCATTTTTTCTTGAACCAAGATAAATCCTATCAATTAAACTTCACCAATATCAGACCAATAAATGGGTGAGTTACAAGGTTATCCATACAAAGATTTAAAATCTTACATGTTGATGAATGATTGGTAACTGTTATTGTAAGAAAATTCAATGAGCCCCAAAATTAAATCCCAAGAACCTCAAATGTCCAAGACACATAAATGAAGCATATCTTACAAAATTTGAAGAGCCCTTTTTTTCTTCCCATTCCTCTAAGGATGATATGTTGTGATCAACTTACCCGAGTTCCTATCTTATTATGGAGTCCCTTACAAAACCAAGAGGTAAAGTGAGGGTATTTTTATAATACAATGGCCATTGGACTCCCATAAAACCTTAAAACCTCTTATACATACAATTTCCCTAATTTTCAACTTTAGTGGTGTCAAAAATCAGTAATAAATGAGTCAACTTGGTCAACAAGTCAATCAACACCCAAATGGAATTATTTCCTTGAGGAGTTTTAGGTAACCCAACAATGAAATACATTGATATATCATTTCATTTTTATATTAGAATAGGGAGAGGGTAAAGTATACTAGAAAGATTCTAGTTCTCAACCTTAATCTGTTGGAAAGTGATGTATCGATATACAAATTTGGCTATTTTACATTTCATACCAGGCCACCAGAAATGATGATTCATGTTATAAAACATATTTTTATTGACATGGTAGAAAAACCAAAAATAATGATGAAAATATTCTATAATGACCTTCCTTATGGTCGAAGGGACTACATACTAGTTCCTAAAAAAAGAATAACTTCCAAGGAGATATACCATTCACTGAAGGTATCCCCAATATATAAAGAATCTATGAAATTATGGAACTTATTATCTTGTTTCTACTCTTGGAGAATCATCAAAAGGAGAGAGGATATTAAATGAACACTTTTCATAACATTACTAGACTCCTCCTCCCTGAATCCAAAGTGCATTTGAGAAAAGAGTCCCATTAGGTTATATTCACCCTTTTCTTCCTTCATATCATAAGAATAAATTTTTTTACTAAGATTTTGAGCTACCACATTACCCTTTATCAAAGTATAGGAAATGAGAGAGTTGAATGATTATTAGTATTCCACCCATTGTCTCTACTGAAGATTCAAATATTTTTGAGAAAACATATATCCCAAAATATAATGGTAAGAGTAAAATGTAAACTTATCATTGAAAATATAATGTATCCAACTAGTAATGGAATGGACAATCATTACGAGTTCCAAATACTTAGTGGGATAATTCCTCTTATCAGGTTTAAGATGATGTAAACCATAAGACACCACCTGATCTCCATACATAATAACGTAGAACAAACCTACACCAAAAGGATCACAATAAACCATGTATCCCTATCCACCCTATGATATATTTAGGATTGGTGCTGGGGTCAAATTCCACTTTAGTTCATCAAAGGGTGTCTAACACTTTGAATCCCACAAGAAATTCACCCCCTTCTCAGTGAGAGCTGTCAAATGTGATGCAAGTTTCAATAAATACTTTACAAACTACCATTAAATATCATATCAAGACTAAGAATCTTAAAATATAAAATATATTCTATATTTATTCTCATGAAATGACAACTTATACCTTTTCAGGATCAATTGATAAACCATGTTCTAATATCACGCATCCCAAGAACTTAACTTCTTAGATCCATAATTGGAATTTTGATAATTTTTTATATAGGTAGTGATCCCTTAGGATTCCAAAAACATATTTAAAGCAACACACATAACCTCCATTAGTATTTGAGTAAACTATAATTTCATCCATGAATACCATGATAAATTTTCTAGATACTGGTGGAAAATACGATACATTAATGCCATAAAGACTATAAGAGCACTAGCCAGGCAAAACAACATCATGAGGTACTTGGAATGGTTATACCTACTTCTGAAGGTGGTGTTTGGAACATATAAATCTTTGATCCAAAGATGATAATAACTAGATCAATGATCAATATTTGATAATCAATTTCCTCTTTCAACTGATCAAACAAGTCATCGATATAGAGAAAAGGATATTTATTCTTGACTGGTACTCAATTGAGTTTCCAATAATTAACACATAAGCAGAGATTCCCATAAAAATTATTGTAAATTAGAATAGAATATTCCTAGGATGACACACTCAAGTATATAAATCCCTTGTATCTTAGATAATCCAACTGATTTTTCATCTCTTTTAACTCAGCTGGATCCATACAATAAGATGAAATTAATTTCAGTTGACTTCCTAACACTAAGTAAATCAAGAACTCCACTTACCTCTCTAGAGGAAAACCTAATAATTTATCTATAAACACTTTAGGAAATTTTTTGACTAATAAAGTAATATCACTACTAAAATATTTTTTCCTAGTTTTATTGTAGAAAAAAATATAAAATTACCAAGCTTTGGAAGACAAGGCCCCACCTAGCTATACCTTAAGTCCCATTCTCCTGGAAACACACATGAGTTCCAACCAGGTGCAGTAAAGGATACCCAATGATGATAATAATCAATTAAATATTTGGGATTAATCAACCAATACAACCTAATTATAACATCTAATATGTCCAAATCAAGAACTATAAAATCTCAAACTAGCTCAATGTCACACTTGAAGAAAGAGCATAAGGGGTATTAGAAACCCTGCTCCTTCTTTCCTAGATGTGTCACCAATTTTATAACAATATAATGAGTTCTGTTAGAAGTTTTAAAAGATCCAAAATAAATTTTCACATAATATATTGAGATACATCTGTATCAAATAAAGTAGTTTCAATAGTCAAAGAAACCAAAATGGAACCTCTTACAATTGAAGGTCCAAAATCAACTTCCATTTGAGACTCCTCCACTGCATGTAACTAATTCATTATGGAGGCCTATGGATAGAACCCTATTGTCCATGAAGTATCTAACTACAGTAAAAATAATTTAGATGTCTAAGATCCTATTCTAGAGTGAGGAGAAGAAAAAGCATGGTAAAACTTCTGCAAGTGACTGCAACATCCACATGAGTTGTTGATCTTCAGAGGCATGGGGTAAAAGCAATTCATGTGCCCCATTTAGACACACTGGTAATAATTAAAGCCTCTAACCACTAATGATGGTGTAGAAAAAGGATTCTATGAATCACCACCACTGTTTCCTCTATGAAACTTACTCCGATTCCTATTTCCCTTAAAAGAGCCACTGGAGATACCACTAGAGGTTTGAGAAATTCCAGTCAGTCCTGACTTACTAGCCATTCTAGTCTCCACCATCAACACTCTATCCAACACCTCATAATAGGTATAAAATTTAATCATGAATACCTCCAACTATATATGAGTTTGAGGAACCTTATTAAACATTTTATCTTTTATATTTTCGTTAGAAACAACCTCCGGTGACAACGGGGAAAGATTGGCGATGGGCTTAGAGTATTGTATCACCATCTAATACGCTTTATAAAGGGTAGTGAACTACATAGATTTTTCAAAGGTCATAGAATCTAGGTATAATTTATCAATGAAGATATTCTTAAAGTCATTCCACTCTAAGACATCTGCTTATTTTCCAAAACATACGAGTCCCACTACCTTCTACTCAGTTTCTCAATCTTGAAGACAACACACCTCACCTAGACAAAATCAAGTGTATCTAGTAATTTAAAAAGTATTTCAATATTTCCTAACCAATTTAAAATCTCATAAGGATAATTAATCCCTTAGAAAGATAATTATTTATAATTAAGAAAAGTTTGGGATTGATTCCTATCCTCATCCCTTTGAGGTTTCACCTCTTTATCCCGAGCATGGGCAGGTGCCGTACCTTGGTCTATAGATTAGACTGTGTACAACTGTTTTGATAAAATTATGATCAATTAGAGGGATTTTATACCAGTATTAACTAGCAGCACCCTCAAGAGGATTCACTAGAAGTATTATGGTGGGTATGGTATTACAGATGAATAGATGAAGAGACACAAGAACATGAGACCCAAGAATCAAATCCATCATAGTAACTGAAGTCAACCAGAACTATAAAGAGACATAGAAAAATAAAATCTAAGATTCAATCACTCTAAATCCCAAAAGACACATTTCTCGACCACCTATGGTAACTTAAGGCTCATCATAATGAGATCTGGATAGACAGTCTCCCACATCATACCCATTAAGTCCCCATATTTCTATCTTCTATCTAGTAAGACAACCCAAGATGCATACTGATAATTAAAACTAATGAACCAACCATTCAATGCCAATATTTTACGAACCAACCTAGATTACCCAACTATATAGAACCTAATCTAGTCTTGACATGGTATAAAGGGAATTATAAATCCCCATAGGTTGGCGACAAGTGTCTGGGTATCAAAAATGACATTTGATAATTATTTTTCCAAAAAATAATATGGAACAATATAACCCTAATAAAGAGAATTTTGGTATTCCAATAAATATAAATAGTGGAAAAGAGACAAAGGTAACGCAATACAAGTTCTAAAACTACTAACCAAACTAATGTATGCAAGAATAGAAAAGACCCAACTCCACATGACATATAGTCATCGCCAGACTCCCACACACCACTAACAAACAAAACAACCACCACCTTGTGATGCTTTTCCTTTACCTACATCAGATAAAAATATATATTCATATTCTCAAAGGTGTATATAGGGTGTGAACCCACAAAGTGTTCCATAAGAATAATTTATAATATAAACTAATTATGTTCAAGTAAACAAGGATAGGGAAATAGATACAATTTCACATAATTTAATATAAAACATGGAATTACACCCTTTCCAAAACTTTTATAACATTTCCAAATATATAGTTTTTTAAATAATTTTTATAAAAAATCCATATATACATTTCAAAGACAACTATCCCTTGGGGTAAAATTAGGTTTGGGTTAGAGAGGATCCTTATATAATCTCCATGATTAATAGGCCACCTACTACACACATTACCCTAGATAAACAATCCTATAGGGTGATATTTCACTCCTAAGAGTGGTTCCCTACCATATACTTGGGCACAAAGTGTGAAAATTACCCAATATTAACAATTTTAGGGGGTAAGATATCATCCAAGATGATGGATCCCTACCTTAACGATGATCATAGTCCGTCTCATCGTGTTAAAATCGTTCAAATGGAAATTCGCATGTAGGTAATAGAACAACTTGTAAAACTATATAAAACATGATTTAAAACCATTTTAATTTAAAACACCAAATTGGAAAATAAATTTCATAAAGAATTTCAAAAAACAATCACATTTTAAGAAATATTGATTTTAAAACCATTTGAATCTATTTTCAAGATAAATCCATAGATTATGATTTCTGACCATTTTAGGAAACAATTTCAAAGAGAAAGAAATAAATGTTTTTTAGATCATTATTTATGGAAATTAGGATTAGATGGGGGGGGGGTGAATATACATTTTAAAAATTAATGATAAAAAAATAAGAGTTTATAAAATATTAATCTGTAGTGAGTGAAATGTTCTTGAGTTGAGTTATAGTGGAAATAAATTGAAAGAAAATAAGGATTTATAGTGGTACAGATCAAAAATATTCTATTACACTCCTCAATCTACTCTACTTCTCATGGAAACTGATAACCAATAAGAATCTCACTTTTAAATGTGTGAGAACCTTGTTTATATAAACTGCCTTTCAAACAACCCAGAGGCACAACCTAGTCATGATACATGAGACTTACCCTTGTCTTTTTACAAAAATTTTGATTACGAGTCACAACCCATGAATAATTTTAGGAGGTGGAATAACTAGAGAAATTCATGATTTGATTTTTATGGGAAAATAATAAAATAGACACAAAGAAATTACAAATAGAAGGAAAAATATTATGTGAATAAAAAATATTATAGGGAAATTAGTAGATGATAAAAAATTTCAAAGAAGTTTAAGCTTGATGATCATTGATCACCTGTAAGGAAACAATGTCGAAGTTAGATTCTTTCAATTATTACAACCTAAATGTATAAGTTTCAGAAGTTCACAAACAATTTTGAGAGTAGAAGAATGTCAAAGATGTATCACTAGTTGTCTCAATGAATGATCTATACAGGTATATTTTTTTATTCCTTGAATATATCTCTTAGATAATTAAAAAAAGGTCCCCTAGGAGTGGGTTCATGTCTAATATTTTCATGAAACTTGTTAGTGTATAATAATTAAATAATGTGACCATTACCTTTGTTTGTTAAGGACTCACTGAATAACATAGAATATAATCAAGATTTATATTTCTTCATGAGATATTAAAATAAAAAATTAATATATTAAGTAAATCAATTTTAAAAATTAAAAATTATAAAAACAACTGAAAAAAAACTTGTAGATTATACATATAACAAAAAATGAAGTAAAACGAGCATGGTATGAACTTTAATTTGCATGAATAAAAGTTCATAAAAAATATTACCATTATTTTTACAAAATCTACAATTATATTTCTATATAAAATAATAAAAATTTTAACATAATAATTATTTTGACAACATCAATTGAAAATAAGAAATAAAAATTTTAGAAACAAATTTTTTAATTAATGGTGGATTATTTTTTCTGGCATTTACTCACGAACCACCAGTAAAAATATAGAGTGGTGACTCATGAATCACCACTAAAAAAGAGATTGGTGGCTCATGAACTACCACTAGAATGGTGAGAATATTATACAATTTCAATTTAAATCAAAAATAAAAAATATCCAACCAAAACAAAATCAATTACATGACACTAAGAAATCAAAGTCTTTAAGAGAAGCAATAAGTTTTTTTACTGCCATTGGATGTGAAATGGTGAGTCATGACTCACCATTGGATATTTACAATGGTGAATCATGGCATACCATTGGGGAAGTCCAATGGGGACTCACTAAAAACACTACCAAAAAATAGAATGATAAATAGATGAATAACATATGAATAATTTTCTAATAAAAATAAGAAAGAAAATTAAAAAAAACTTCAAACATTATTAAAAAGAATTGACACACCCAATGGAAGAAGGAAGAGGTCCTATGGAAGCTCGATGATCTTCTACCATGACTCTATATAGCATAAGGAAGAAACAACCAATGGGAAAAGATGACTCACTGTAGATGTCCAATGATGAGTAAAATGACTCACCATTGAAATATAGCGGTGGATCAATAACTCATCATTAGGTCAAAATGGTGACTCACGGATCACCATCGGGTTCCAATGGTGATCCAAGACTCACCATTATCTAATGGTGGCTCATGAATCACTGTTGGTGTCCAACAGTGACACAGTTGAGAAACCAATAAAGGATAGGCTTTGAACTAGTCAAACATATTGTAGACCTAAGAAGAAGAAGAGTATCTTACTATTGAAACACAAGCCATGATAACCAGCACAATATCCATATATGAATCAATTAGTGTGAGAGATTAAAGAAGATTAAAATATGTAAGTAAGCTGAGTCAAATGAATTGGATTTCTAAAGAACATCAATTTACTGGAGAAGGAAATGTTGAATAAGGACAACCAAGGAAGACAATGAGATTCAAATAGGTGAATCGTGGTATTAAAAATCTATTATAAGAGTTAAAAAATAAAATTAGTGTGTGATCGAATGGTGGGAATGGATTTGAACCTATGGCTATGGATCTCACCGATTTTGTCCGAGAATTTAAAGACAGATGAATTGTGAAAACATAAAGTTTGTCCCTCATCAAATTTGAGAAGCATAGGCTGAAAAATATATCAACCAAGGTGCATTGATCCTCAGGTTGAGTTGTCTTTCTAGGATTAACATCATTTTACACACACACACATAGGGATATGGCCCAATGGGTGACCTATCCCACCCATGTGCCTGCAGGCACACTCCATGGGATTTATACATAGGCCCACACACATTAAGCATGCACTATGCACACCAATATCTTTCCTCCTTATGGGGTACATATGGTGAGCCTTCCCATGGTGTTAGCCCAATGGACCCCCTATGTGGTTTATGGATAGACAAGTTCATCTCTAGTAAGGTCAATAATATTTATAAAAATAAACTTAAGTAAAAATAACATGGAGTATCAAATTAAAATCTTTTACTTAAACATACTTAAAACATTTAATTATAAATTGTTAATTAATTGAAAAACTTGATAAATTAATAAACTTGAGAATTTAATAAAATATTAAAATATGGTAATTTATCAAAATAAATAATATTAATAAAGTTTTAAAACACTTTAAAATACTAAAAAACTCCCCCTTTTCATAAATTACAAAACAAAACATTTATTAAAATTTCAACAAAAAACATCCACCTTTTTGAAAAGTATAAAAAATTATATTAATATATAAAATAGACTCACTTTTAATCAAAATAAATTACTTTAAAAGAAATAGAGTAAACATATAGAAACACTATTAAAATAAAGTAGAATTAAGGCAGTGTCATAGTTTAACAAAGCACTTTTAAATTGTATGAACTAATTACTATTTGATCAAAGTAGAAAATAAAATTCAAGTATATAATAATTGTAAAAAAATATTTAAGAAAAATTATTATACTAACAAATATTTTTTAAGCTTCTAACATACCCAATTCAAATTTCATTTTCTCAGATTTAATAGAATATATGGGTTCTGTAAAAATGTCAGCCAACTATTTCTTATTGGGAAAAAATTCCATGAATATATCACCTTTATTTACATGATAAATTAAGAAGTGAAATTTAAAATCAATGTGTTTAGTTATTGAGTATTGAAGAGGTTTTTTATAAATTGAAATAGAACTTGAGTTATCATAGTAGATATGAATTTTATTAAAATTTATTTTAGAATCATACAAGTTTTGTTTTATCAAAATGATTTGTGAACTGTAACTAGTAAAAGAAACATATTTAGCCTCATCTACTGACAGTGCTATTGAAATTTTTTTTCTTGGAGATCCATGAAATTAAACATTTTCCTAAAAATTGACATATATCTATAGTGCTTTTATAATCAAGTGTACAACCTCCAAAGTCAGAATCAGAGTAAGACAACTGATCAAAATAGTTCTCAATAGAATAAAATAGTCTAGTAAAAATGGTACCCTTGATATATCTAATTACTCTTTTAATATATTTAAGTTAACTTTATTTATGGTTTTACTAAAACATAACACTTAAGAAAACTGAGAACATGATGTCTGGTCTAGAATAAGTGAGATATATTAAATTTCCTATCATGGATCTCTACTGTTTAATTTCAACAGACTTACTAGATTTATCTAAGTCCTATTTGGAATTAGGGATCATAGGTGTTTTCATGGTTTTACTAGAATCAAGTCCAAACCTTTTTACAAGTTCTTTATCATAATTATCTTGATTTAATAAAATACCATCTTTCCTTTGATTAATTTGTAAACTAATAAATTTTTTTAGTTCTCCAATTAAGATCATGTAAAATTCACTTGTCATTATCTTAGAAAAACCATTATATAGAGAATAATTTTTTGATCTAAAAATTATATCATCGACATATATCTGTATAACCTATATATAACTTGAAATTCTTTTCATAAACAAAGTTGTATCAACCTAAACTTTAACAAAATCATTTTAAAATAAAAATTGTGTATATATTTTATACTAAGATCTTGGAGCTTTCTTAAGACCATATAATGATTTATTATGTTTGAAAACATGATCTAGAAAATTATCATTTTCAAATCCATGGGGTTATCTAACATAGAATTCCTCTAAAATAATTCCATTTAAAAAAGAAATTTTTATATCTATTTGAAATAATTTGAGGTTTTGAAAAATATCAAAGACTAATAGAATTTTAATGGCTTCCATCCTAGAAATAGGGGAAAAATAATCTTCAAATTCAATTCCCTATTCATGAGAATAACCTTAAGCTAATAGTCATGATTTATTTTTAACAATGTTTCCAAATTCATAAAGTTTATTACGAAAAATCCATTTAGTTCTTATAATAGGTTTACCTTTTAGAAAAGCAACTGAGACCTACACATTATTACTTTAAAATTTATTTAATTTATCATGGATAAAATTAATCCAATTTGAAACAATTAAATCATTTTCAATACTGATAGGGATAAACTCAACAACAAAATAAGAATCGGCATTGTAAAGTAAAACAAATTTTATGGTTTGAATTCCATATTCTACATTACCAATTACTTTTTCAATAGGGTGATCTTTAAGAGTTTTCCATTCCTTTGGATTAGTTTGAGAAGAGATATGCTCCCCCAAAACTGATGCATTATCCTTATCTTGGTCATTATCTTTACCAATGTTCATTTCTCTAAACTCATCATTTTCTTTGAAAGATTAAAAATCCTTATTAATAGTTTTTTTTTCATTAAACTTAACATGAAAATATTCTTCAAGAACTAAAGTTTTATTATTGAAAAATCTATAATATTTAATAACATTGGAATATCTTAAAAATATCCCTTAATCTGATTAAGAAGTCAAAATTTTCTAAATTATATTTTGTATTTAAGATGATCACTTTATAGAAAAATATATTGAAATAACCAACTTTGGGTTTAAACCCTTTGAGAAGTTCATAAGGGTTCATATTCAGAAAATTCATAATTGAAAATATATTTAAAATATGGAAAGATGAATTTATAGCCTCTGCCCAAAAATATTTAGGTACACTATATTCCATTAGCATCGACTTAACCATTTCTTGAATAGATCTATTCTTTATTTCTACCACACTATTTTTCTGTGGTGTACTAGGGGATGAGAGATAGAGGTGATTGATGCATTTTTGAAATTTTGAATAATCTTACAGAAATATTTTTTTGATAAAGTTTAATTTTTATAGGATAATAAATAAATCCATAAGAATATACTATAATCATCTATAATTACAGAAACATATTTTTTTACCACTAAAAAAAGAAGGTTGTATAAGCCCAAACAAGTAAAGATGAAATAATCCTAAACATATAGCTGTGATAAAATAATTTATAGATTTAAAATTTTATTTATGCTGTTTACCTTTTAAATAGGAATCAAATAAGAAGTACTTACTTGTATGTGTTGGGACCAAGTTGGTGTTGAGTCAATAAGGTTATCCTTAAGACATTTCCATTCCTTCATTCAAGGGAGAGATTGTCATGTCATTAAGGCTTTCCTTATGACTTTACCATTCCTCTGGTTTTGAAAATCACAAACACATTATCTCAAGGAAAATCTATTTTTACCCATGTTTTACTTCTCTAAAGAAAATTTCCTTACCCAAGGAAATATACCTTACCTTATTTTCATTGTCTATATCATAATTTTTCTAAGTGTAAAATTCGGATTAAAACCAAAAACCTCAGAATCATATAATACTCAGATATGAGGCATTCTGTTTAAGTCTCTAAATTCTGGATACGAACTCTCATATAGTTTAACTCCAAATTCTGGATGCGAACTCTCATGTAGTTCAACTTTGGATTCTGGTAACAAACATTCATGAAGTTTCACTCCGAATTCTGATTACAAACTTATATAAAGTTCGACTAAGAATTCTGATTACGAATTGAGGATACGAACTCTTCTAAGTTCTGACTCCGAATTCTAATTACGAATTCTGGTTATGAACTTTTCCAAGTTCTGATTCTGAGTTCTCTGAATACAGACTCTGAACTCTTATGAGTTCTGAATCCAAATTCTCATAAACTCTGACTCCGAACTTTGTAAGTTCAGGTTCCAAATTCCTGTGAATCTAGACTCCGAATTTCCTTGAAATTCAGACTATGGAATTCTATAGAATTTAGGTACCGAATTCCTAGAAAACAGAATATGAATATCCTTCTACTATAGGCTCCAAATTTAGTTTTTACTTAGACTTCGAACTTTCATGTTTACCTACATTCTGAATATCAGTTTTTGGTTATACTTACACTCATCTTATTATAAAACGATGTCGTGCTTTTAGTTATCAACTAACCCTTGTTTGAGTGATACATGTACAGGTCCCTCCAAAATTCAAGGGAAAATATGGCCATTTGAGGAGGGAGCTGACTGTTGGAGCCGCACCTATAAATAGAATCTCATTTGAAAAGAGTTCACAACTTTGTAGAATAACTTTTACAACTATGCTTACATGCCGTTGAAGTGATTTCTAGAGAGAGGCTCTTATAAACTATCAGGCTTCATGCAGAAAGTTTTGAACTGCTCATTCAAACTTTGCTTCGTGCAGTCTTGATTAGTGTAGAGGTTCGATTTCCTTGAAATTAGAGACTTCAGATTGAGAAGTCAGAGGTGCTGATTTCCTTACAAATCGAGGGCTTGCGTGGATAGCAAGACAGATACCGATCTTCGGATTGAGGGCTTACCTGGCTTTGGGTAAGACAGACTTTCTTGAAAGTATAAATTAAGGGACCTTTTATCCAGGGTTGTTGGATACCCTCCTCTTTGGGTTAAAAGAGTTTATACTTGTTACTTGTAGTATTACTACTTTGTTTTCCGCTGTACATTTGTATTGTTAAGGAAAGTATAACTTTCATATACTTCCTTATACTTGTATTTTGATTTAGTTAGATTCTATACGCTTTAAGGTAGAATCTTAGTTGGTGTAAAATTTTGTTAAGTTTCATTTCTGGAATCACTTTTCTGGAATCAAACAAGTTATTTGAACTTAGAGGTGTTGTGAATTTTGGTTATCCTTAAAAGTTCCAAAGGAATTTTTAAAAGTATACAATTCACCCCCCCTCTTGTATTTATATCTCATTTTACATATTTTATCCTATATTTGGTATTATAGAGTATATCATACTCACACATACAATCTCAACAATTGGTATTAGAAGAGGTTACCTCTGAATTAATCTCACGATTAGATTCAGAAGATAATTCTCAGAATTGATTTTACGGAATCATATTTTCCAGATTCATATTTTTTCAGAATCTATTTTTCGAACTCATACAGTTCAGATTCGCTTTTTACTTAGATATACTCTTGTTATACTTGATTAGGAATATTTTTATTGTTTACAAACTTATTCTATTAATAAGTTTTGTGTGGAAAGATTTTTTCTATAAGATAGAAGGAATCAATGTTTGTTCCATAGACAATCTCAATCCGACTAGACCACCTATCTTTGATGGAAATGACTATTAATATTAGAGAGATCGTATAAAGACTTTCATTATCAATACTAGTTTATATAATTTTGTTATGCTTACTGGAGGATATAAAATCCCTGAAAAATAAGTTGGTGCCTTTACTAATCAAGAAAAGCATGAATATCAACTGAATTATAAGGTACGCAATACTTTACTTTGTTATATGACTAGAAATATATATAGCCAAATTTCATCTTGTGAAGCAGCAAATTCTATATGGAAGAAACTTGAAGTTACTCACTTTGGAACTTCCAAAGTCATTGAAACAAGAAGAGCTATGCTCAGAGCTGAATACCATGGCTTTAACTTTCCTTATGGAGAACCCATAATTAAAGTACATCAAAGGTTTATGACTATCATGAATAGATTACAATCTATGGAAGAAAAAGGTTTGGATGATAAATCACTTGTTGAAAAGATCATAGATATCATGCCAAATGAATGGGAGTACAAGAGGACAACTATTGATGATAATAGTAAAGTCACTCAGATTTCCTTAGATGAGTTGTTTGGAACTCTTCTTCAGCATGAAACCAGAATGAAGAGAGATGCTGAAAATGTCAATAAGAAGAATGAAAATGGAGGAGTTGATTTTACAACCACTTCTAAACATATGAAATCCAAGACCCCAGAAATAGTAACTAGATCAAAGACAAATAAAGTTATTATTCAGTCAGAATCCAGTGATACAGAAAAGTCTGAGAATGAATTAGCTAATCTTGCTCGAAGAATGAACAAGATTGTATCTCAAAAGAATCATCAGAATAAGTACAAGAAGAAAGACTATAGAGATATGAAAGATAGAGAAGTTACTTGTTATGAATGTAGAAGAACAGGTCATATCAGAACTAATTGTCCTTTATTGGGAAAGAAGGAAAATAAGGAAAGGAATTCTGAAAGGAACAAGAAGAAATTCTATCGATCAAATCTCAAGAAAAGTCTTAAAGCTAATGATACTTGGAGTGCTAGCTGTAGATAATCTTTAGAAAGTGAATCTTCTGAATATGATTCATCAGCACAGAAGAATATGGGATTTATTGCAACTACTTCTTTCCCAAATACATGTCTTATGGATAAGGTACGCTCTGCCGAGGCTTTAACAAATTTATCTCTTGATAATAATTACTATTAGAAAAATAGTACTTCTAATGAAGATATTACATCCTCAGAAAATGAAGAAATACCTTCATATGAATAATTTTCTAGATTTTCCAAGTTACTTGAAGTAAAAAATTGTAAAATTTTTAAGAAATTAGACAAGGAAAATACTAGGGAAGAAATTCTTACAAAAGAGATTTCAGATCTTTCTAGAGATCTTGGAGATAAAGATGATCTTTTAGAAAACTTTCTAAAGACCTTGAGAAATCAAATTCTGTCAAGGAAGAACTTTCTAAAGATCTTAAGAATGCTATTTTAGAGATAAAAGTTGTTGAGAAAAAATCTAACTCTAAGGAAATGATTCCTGAGGATAGGAATTTAGTCATCAGACTAAAATCCAAAATATTTTCTCTTAAGAATCTTCTTGAAAAATTTACATATGGGAAGGAAAATTTTGACAAAATGTATTCTCAAATTAAACCTTAAAGAAACAATACTGGAGTAGGTTATACATACCAAAAACCGGTTTTAAAAAACAACTATTTTGTTCATCCTAGAGCGCCTTTTTGTACGAAATGTCAAAGTGGTGGGAATTGGAAGAAAATTACTCCTTAAATAAATTTCAATATCTTGGGTTTCATACAACTTATTTTTCTAAAAAAATGTGGATACCCAAAATTATGTTGTCTAGCAATCCCAGATCCAAGAAAGTTTGGATTCCGAAAGTCTAACACTCATATTTTTAGGAAAATAAAGAAGGTAACAACAGCAATACGTGGTACATGGATAGTGAATGTTCCCGGCATATGACTGGTAACAAAAACTGTTTTGAAAATATTATCAAGATGAAAGAGGGAAAAGTAACTTTCAGAGATAATGCTCAGGGAGAAATTATTGGTACAGGTAACATTGTTCTTCTTGAAAAAACTTTGATTTAAAATGTCTTATTTGTTAAAGTTCCTAAGTACAACCTCATTAGCATAAGTCAATTATGTGATGAAGGGTACCTTGTGAATTTTAGGAATGAAAAGTGTTTAATACATAATTCCAAGTAAGAGTTTATTATTTCTGCCAATAGGTAAGAGAATGTTTACACACTAAACTTAAAATACCTTTGGAGCCAAGACTTACCTTGCCTTAGTGCAATGGAAAATCATTCTTGGTTATGGAATAGAATTTTAGGACACTGTAACCTTAGGAACTTATGCAAACTTTCTAACAAAATATTAGTTAAGGATCTACCAGAGTTTAGATTTGATTCTTATAAAGTTTGTAACCCTTGTCAATATGGCAAGCTACATAAATCAAGTTTTAAACCAGAAATATGAAAACTTCTCATATTTAAAAAGTTTTAGATCCCAAGTAAAAAATGATAAAATCCTTCCATTGAAAACTATTCATAGTGATCATGGAGGAGAATTTAAAAATTATGGTTTTGAAACTTTTTGTAGTATAAAAGGCATTACTCATAACTTCTCAGCACCCAGAACACCTCAACAAAATGGTGTTGTTGAAAGAAGAAATATAATTCTTCAAGAGATAACTAGAACCATGTTGAGTGAGTATTATATTGCAAAACATTTTTGGGATGAAGCTGTAAGTACTGCTTGTTATATTATAAATCGTGTTTTGATTAGACCTTTTCTTAATAAAACTCTTTATGAGTTATGGAATGGTAGAAAACCTAGAATTTCATACTTTAAGGTTTTTGGTTGCAAGGTATTAATTCTGAATACTAAAGATAATCTTCACAAATTCTCACTAAAATTTGATAAAGGAATTTTCTTAGGCTACTCCACAACTTCTAAGGCATATAAAGTTTTCAATAAAAACACTTGTACTGTTGAAGAGACAATGCATGTGAAATTTGATGAAACTGATCCTTTTGTTTTTAAACAACCCCTACCTACATCTTCAGATGTATTTTCAAAAACTAATTATAAACCTTTGATAGAAGATCCTTATGATAAGGAAAATTCTCAAGAAGATACTTATGAAATATTTACTCCAGAAGATTTCCTACCGTATGTTGATGAACGGGTTTTACAAAACACAAATCAGTTGTTTCTAAAGAATCATCCTAGTGATAGTATCATTGGTGGTGTGAATCAATCTGTAAGGACTAGAAGTTCATTAATAAATGAAGTAGAACATCTAGCATTCCTTTCCCAATTAGAACCAAAAAGCATTGATGAACCTTTAGGTGATGATGATTGGATTAAAGCCATGCAAGATGAACTAAATGAATTCGAAAGGAATAAAGTCTGGACCTTGGTTGAAAGACCTAAGGAAACTTCTGTTATTGGTGTAAAGTGGGTTTTTAGAAATAAGTGTGATGAAAATGGAATCATTGTAAGAAATAAAGCTAGATTAGTTGCTAAAGTCTATAATCAACAAGAAGGAATAGACTATGAAGAAACCTATGCTCCAGTAGCTAGACTTGAATCTATTCACATTTTACTTGCCTTTGCAGTGTTCTTCAATTTTAAACTTTTTCAAATGGATGTGAAATGTGCTTTCCTTAATGGTTATGTTCAAGAGGAAGTTTTTTTTGAACGACCTCCTAGATTTGAAGATACAAGACATTCTGATCATGTTTTTTGACTTACCAAAGATTTGTATGGCCTTAAACAAGCCCCTCGAGCTTGGTATGATAGACTTACAGGATTTTTGCTTCAAAATGACTATGTTAAGGGAAATGCAGATCCAACTCTTTTTATAAATAAAGATAAGAAAAATGTTTTGATTATTTAAATTTATATTAATGACATTATATTTGGTTCAACTCAGCAATCCTTAACTAATTCCTTTGAAGATCTAATGAAATATGAGTTTGAAATGAGTATGATGGGTGAGTTAACATTTTTCCTTGGTTTTCAAATTTCTCAAAAAATAGAAGGAATTTATATATCCCAACATAAGTATATTAAATATCTTCTTAAAAAGTATGGATATGACAACACTAAGAGTATAAGTACTCCTATTGGTACCTCAAACACACTTGATCTTGATGAGGCTGGGAAATCAGTAGATCAAACAACTTTTAGAGGTATGATAGGAAGTCTACTTTACTTGAAAGCTAGTCATCTAGACTTAATTTTTTCAGTATGTTTATGTGCAAGATATCAATCCAATCCTAAGTAATCTCATTTAAAAGAAGTGAAAAGAATTTTTCACTACTTAAAGGGAACTATGGATTTAGGACTATTTTATACTTCTGGAAATGATTTTGTTTTAAAGAGTTTTTCAGATGCTGACTTTGGTGGATGTAGAATGGATAGAAAGAGTACATATAGAACTTGTCATTTCTTAGGATATTCATTAGTTTCTTGGTCTTGTAAGAAGCAACACTCATTATCACTTTCCACTACTGAAGCTGAATATGTAGCAGCTAGAAGTTGTTGTGCTCAAGTGTTGTGGATGCAACACACACTCACAGACTATGGCTTGAGTTTTACTAAGACAAAAATTTTGTGTGATAATACAAGTGCCATTTCCCTTAGTAAAAACTCTACAAATCACTCTTGTTCAAAGAACATAGATATTAGAAATCACTTTCTTAGGGATCACACACAAAAAGGAGATATCATTTTTCAATTCATCAGAATGCAAGATCAACTTGATGATATTTTCACAAAGTCTTTACCTACTGATAGATTTGAATACATTAAATAGAAGTTAGGAATGATAAACATGAGGTAATCTTCCTCCATTAACTTCTTGTTGAACCAATCTCCTTACAGTAATAAACTCCTTTTCATTGGGGAGTACATTTGTTATTGTAGGTTTTTCAAATTTCTCGTAATGAAATTTTCGTAGTTGGTGTTTCAAAATTTTCGTAATGAAAATTTTAATAGTTGGTTTTTCAAAATTTTCATAATGTAAATCTTTGGAACTGAAATTTTCATAATGAAAATTTTTGGAACTACATTTTTTTTAATGAAAATTTTCAGATTTGAAATTTTCGTAATGAAAATTCTCGGATTTGAAATTTTCATAGTGAAGTTTTTTTTATATTAAAGTTTTTTTGAATCCAAATTTCTTCAAGAAGAAAATTCCTTAATACGAATAATCTTCCTAGTAATCCGAAAGGTATGATTCTTTCTCAAGTTTTTTGTAATTACCTTTTACTTGTTGTTAGTTTCTTTTGGTTTTAAAATTTCTCGGATTCTAGTTTTCTTAAATCTGAATGTTTTCTTTTTAAAAACCTCAAAAGACCGGATTCAACCAAATTTTTTTCCTTGAAACTATATTTTCAACCGTCAGATCAGATCTGAATAATTCTCAACCGTCAGATTGGACTTAGAATATGAAATGTCATATCCATC
Source organism: Viscum album (assembly GCA_963277665.1). NCBI lineage: Eukaryota > Viridiplantae > Streptophyta > Magnoliopsida > Santalales > Viscaceae > Viscum > Viscum album. The sequence goes on along the minus strand of OY728137.1, from coordinate 1,884,885,694 downwards.
GCCTATATAAAGGGGACCCCCGATGGTTGTCCCACATTGTTTTTCAAGTTTTTGCATCTCGAGGCTCTGCCTCTCTACAAAATCCTGTTCCGATTTCTTCAGAAGTTCTCCAGTCCGAATGTCTACAGAAGTTCCTTCTCAAGATATGTATACTGGCAAGCCGATTCCAAAATGACAAATTTACAGGGAGAGGTTAGTTTATTCGAAGTTCTTCAATAAGTACAACTCTATAATTTCCAAGAACATCAGGCTCAATGGATGGGAAAGTGTAGCTATTTCTAAGACAGCAGCTCAAGATGTAGTCTATTCGGATCTTCTCATTGAATTCTATGAATCAATTTGCTTCTTTAAGGAAGACGGTATAGAAAAATTCTCTTTTAAGAGTTATGGAAAGACTTAGAAACTCTCTTACACCAAGGCTGCGAGCTTGGTGGGGGTATCATATGAAGGAGAAGCCAAATTCTGTTCACACAAATTGCCAGAGGTTTAAGGAAATTTTGTTAAGGCAAAGGCTATGGAATGCCTTGGGCTCAAATATGTCAAGACAACCAAGATTGCCCATCTATCTACTAACAATCGGATTCTACAGTTATGGGTGCAAGGTCTCATCGTACCGAGAAAGGGTGATAAGGACACCCTTAAGAAAAGTGACATGTATATTTTGGACTTCTTAGTAATCCTAAGGAAGGTTAATCTCATGAGAAACATTCTCATTATGATTCAAAACATCAAGAATGGAAATATGAGAGCTCAGATTATCATATATCTGGCTTACTTTCCAAGATAATAGTTCGATGCCTAGAATCCTTCAAGATCCCCTGTAGTTCCAAGACGAGGAATTTTAAGGTGATGCTAATAAATGATGGCACTCTGAAGAGGATAAAAGTAGGTTTTTCAAAGGAGTCAGGTGAGTTTTATGATTTACCTGAGGATGAGGCAGAGGCTGTTCTGAAGATTGCTGATGAAGACGAACCTTCAAAGAAAGATGGGAAGAAAAGAAAGCTGAAGGAAGTGGAAGAAGGAGATAAAACCCCTAAGTCTAACAAAGTCCAATCTGCACCTCCTAAAACAAAGAAGCATAAGGCCTACCCTGATGAAGTCGTAGCAAAATAGAGGGAGGATAAGTAGAATAGAAAATCAGGGGAGCCACAGTTCGGTTTGGATCTTGCTGAGGCTAGGGCCTTGAAGGAGAAAGCAGCTGATGAGCTAGAAAAACAGGCTAAAGAGAAAAAGCTCAAGAAGAAGATTTCAGAGGCTAAAATTTGTCAATCCCTTCTGAGGGATACTGAAATTTCTTCCGAGAATATTTCTGTTCTGAAGTATTTTCTGGTGGAACAATTGCCTGAGACTCTGGGTAAAAAGACTCCGGAGAAAGACAAAGAGAAGGAAGTTGATAAGGAAGCTGTGGACGAAATTCAGGAAGTTTTGGAGGAAGTCCAGCAATCTCAAAGCTCTGAAAAGACAGCTGATTTGCTAAATAAATTAGAAGACTTTCAAGATAAGGAAAGTGATTCTGAGAAATTTTCACTCCAGAATTCTCAAGCTGGATCTTCTAAACTTGTTACACCTAGAGATGATGAGAAGTGTGAATAAGAAGTCAAAAATCCATCTGAGGAAGAAAGACACAATCATGAATTTATTATTCCTGAGGATATTGAAGCCATAGCTAAGAAGGTAAAAGTTGATGAAGATAAAATTGTTCAATTATCTGAGAGTGAGCATCAGTCTCTAAATGAGAAAGACGTACCAAAAATAAGTAAGGGGAAAAAATATTTTTTTACACTCCAACGAAAGAAATTTAGAGGAATAAATAAGTTGGAGGAACTTCTAAGAGAAAATTGGTAGAGTTAGAGGAAGAACCATCTCAAATAAAAATGTCTGATTCGGAATCATCTGCCTTGGGGCATGATTTTTTGGTTCGATCTTTGAAAAAATTGATGGATACCTTTTAGATTTTTCCTACAATTGATTCTAGATGCCAGATTCTTTAACACACCATGAATCAGAAATTATAATTCGTATTTATGGTGATAGACATATGTGTTAATATTGAGGCTGAATACAAAAATTTCCTTATCAATTATGAGGCCCACAGAAAATCCTGTAGAAAAATGACTCTTTGGTCGAAGAAAATAAATGAAAATTTGGAAGAGCATGATCAGTTTCAAGAAGATGTCAAAGTGTCCTTTGACACCGAAGACTCCAAGATCAAGGATCTTACAAATAGTTTTTAGGAAAATCTAAGTCTAGAATAAAGTTCTCAGATTTAGAATGTAAAATATATGAATGGGAAGATGAACTATATTGTTCAAATCTTGAGAACAGAGAAGGATCTCCGTACAGAGATACAAGAAAATATTTTGAAGTAAGATGAATTGCTAAAGGCACAGGAAGAGGCCATGAAGGCTCAGGAAGAGGCCCTAAAGGCTTAGGAAGACAGGATCAAGGCATTAGAAAAGCAAGCTAAGGAAGATCACAAAGAGATGAAGAAGTTGAAGACCATTGTCAAGATGTTAATACCCAAGGAAAAATAAACAAAATAGACCACTCTGATATTTTTGTGTATTTTTTCCTTTGTACTAATTATTTCAATCGTAATAGAACTATGGTTGTGTGTTTGGTTGTCTTTACTAATATTTCAGGTACTTTATTATTTTCCATTCCCTCAAACTCTTTTTAAAAATAACAAAGGGAGAGAAGGAAAAATAATTCTAAAGGGGAGAAATAAAAAGATTTCTAAGTAAAGAAGAACTATTCCTAAGTAAGGGAAAGTATATTTAAGGGGGAGTTCTTATTACGAATATTTCAACATTCAAATGAAAACCCTCATTCTGGAAATCTAGAATACGATCCTTAGTGTTTCAAAGCCTAAGGGGGAGTTAGTCGTATTCACCATTATCCATATGAAAAGGGAGATAAGTTTTATTTGAAAAGTCTAGAAAATCTTTTGCGAAGTCCTTGTATTCTTTTTCATAAGGATGCTTGTGATTTCCAAAAAGGGGCAGATTGCTGAGTCAATAAGGTTTTCCTTATGACTTTTCCATTCCTTCATTTAAGGGGGAGATTGTTATGTCATTAAGGCTTTCCTTATGACTTTACCATTCCTCTTGTTTTGAAAATCACAAACACCTTATCTCAAGGAAAATCTATTTTTACCCCTATTTTACTTCTCTAAAGAAAATTTCCTTCCCAAAGGAAATATACCTTACCTTATTTTCATTGTCTATATCATAATTTTTCTAAGTGTAAAATTCAGATTGAAACCAAAAACCTCAGAATCATATAATACTCAGATATGAGGCATTCTGTTTAAGACTCTAAATTTTGGATACGAACTCTCATATAGTTTAACTTCAAATTCTTGACACGAACTCTCATGTAGTTCAACTCCAGATTCTGGTTACAAACATTCATGAAGTTACACTCTGAATTCTGATTACGAACTTATATAAAGTTCGACTAAGGATTCTGATTATGAATTCCAGATACGAACTCTTCTAAGTTCTGACCCCGAATTCTGATTACGAATTCTAGTTACGAACTTTTCCAAGTTCTGATTCTGAGTTCTCTGAATATAGACTCCGAACTCTTATGAGTTCTGAATCCAAATTCTCATAAACTCTGACTCCAAACTTTGTAAGTTCAGGTTCCAAATTCCTATGAATCCAGACTTAGAATTTCCTTGAAATTCAGACTACGGAATTCTATAGAATTCAGGTACCGAATTCCTAGAAAACAGAATATGAATATCCTTATACTATAGACTCCAAATTTAGTTTTTTTACTTAGACTTCAAACTTTCATGTTTACCTACATTCTGAATATCAGTTTTTGGTTATACTTACACTCATCTTATTATAAAATGATGTCATGCTTTTAGTTATCAACTAATCATTGTTTGAGTGACACATGTACATGTCCCTCCAAAATTCAAGGGAAAATATGACCATTAGAGGATGGAGATGACTGTTGGAGCCGCACCTATAAATAGGAGCTCATTTGAAAAGAGTTCACAACTTTGTAGAATAACTTTTACAACTATGCTTACATGCCGTTGAAGTGATTTCTAGAGAGATAGGCTCTTATAAACTCTCAGGATTCATGCAAAAAGTTTTGAACTACTCATTCAAACTTTTCTTCGTGGAGTCTTGATTAGTGCAGAGGTTCGATTTCCTTGAAATCAGAGACTTCGGATTGAGAAGTCAGAGGTGCCGATTTCCTTACAAATCGAGGGCTTATGGGGATAACAAGATAGATACCGATCTTCAGATTGAGGGCTTACCTAGGTTTGGGTAATACATACTTTCTTGAAAGTATAAATCAAGGGACCTTTTATCCAGGGTTGTTGGATACCCTCTTATTTGGGTTAAAAGAGTTTATACTTGTTACTTGTAGTATGACTACTTTTTTTTCCACTGTGCATTTGTATTGTTAAGGAAATTATAACTTTAATATACTTCATTATACTTGTATTCTGATTTAGTTAGATTCTATATACTTTAATGTAGAATCTTAGTTGGTGTAAAATTTTGTTAAGTTTTATTTCTGGAATCACTTTTCTAGAATCAAGCAAGTTATTTGAACTTAGAGGTGTTGTAAATTTTGGTTATCCTTAAAAGTTCCAAAGGAATTTTTAAAATCATACAATTCACCCCCCTCTTGTATTTGTATCTCATTTTATATATTCAATCCTACATTTGATATTATATAGTATATCATACTCACACATACCATCTCAATAGTTGGATGGAAGTGTTTTTGGAATCTAAAAGAAGTTTGTGCTGACTGTTTTTTCTTTTATTTTCAAGAAAAGGAAATCACATTAATTTGTAAGTTTTTATGATTAGATAAAAAGAATAAAAGGTTGAAAATTAATTATAAAATGAATTCACATTACTTTTTAAGTTTTTATGGTTGAACAAAAAAAATGAAAGGTTGGAAACTAATCAGAAAATCAGATGCACATTTGATAAGAAAGTTCATCAGTTTCAGTTTTTCCATTCTGAAGAAGTTGTATAGAATAAGTTGTTTTTAAAAATCACCTTATGTCTAGAATGAAAGTTTCAATTGGTACAAAAAAAAGTATCAGAGTCTAGAAAGTCTAAAAACTTAATCTGATGATGCATTACTGTTCGATTAATTCTTATGTATCATAAGTTTTATAAGAAACTTTTGATGCAAGAGTTATAAAGGAAAGTGAGAGAAGATTATGGAAGGATGGGAAGTCATATAATGTTCTAATGTAATTCATACGATTCTATAATGATCCTAATGTTCTAAAAGTCTTGAAAGATTTATGATACAAGAAGAAGTTTGTGAAGGAATAAAATCTGGGGAAGTTGAATTTGTTGAAGTAGAAGTGATGCTAAATTGTTGATTGTCTGATCCATCATATACAATATGTCACTGATCCATCAGATACATGAAATTTTGATGATGTAGATTATAAAGTAGAGCTTTTTGGGACTGATGCTTGTAAGAAATTCAGAGACTGATCAACCGGATGATGATCAACAATGTAGTCAACCATTTTTATCAGGCTAAATTGTTTATCAATTTGGTCAAGAGAAAAAGAAGAAAAGTGTTTTTTATTTGTCAAGTAGGTCAAGACTCATTAGACTAGAATTGATACTGATCTATTGGAGTAAGATAGAGACTGATTCATCAGATGCAGTATGACACTGATAAAGTCATCGGATGCAGGATCATCGATCTGAATAAAAGAAGAAAATGATATTTGTTTTAAGTGTTTTTCCTAATTGTTTTTGAAGGGGGTGTTGGTATCTTTATAATTTGTTGTTAATTTTATGGGAAAAGAGAAGTAGCTGAAGTTTAACAAAGTTTTAACAATGTTTATGAAAAAATGGTTTCAAATTTTTATGTATTTTAGTTGATACGAAGTACCGTAATGAGTAGTCTTCAGTTATATTATATTTTCTTGGAAATAAAGAAACATTAGAACAAAAATTAGTATCATACAAAAGAATAATTAGAAAGTTTAAAGTGATTTAAAGATTTTGGAAGATTCGAGAAGGTTTGAGAAGTATTAAGAAGAGTTGTGAAGCACTGAAGAAGTCAAAGATGCAATCAAGATTTAAATGAAATTTGAAGTTAATGAAATTTCATTGAGTAGGAAAATGAAAGTAAGTTCCCACCCATTGCTCTCCCAGAACACCTATAAATAGGAAGAAAGTACAATATACTTTATGACACTAGATTACTATTCACATGAAAAGAAAGAGAGAAATTGATGAAGGTTTTGTAGGGAGAAGAAGTTTCTAGACTGATCATTCACGAGGAATTCTATCAGATAGAAGATTCATAAGAAAGAATAGTGAAAGAGTTACTAGATCAGACCAAGCAATCAACCATAGTTTTCTAGGGAAAGTTTGAAGTGGTTCAGAATTGTTTCTAGAGTATTATTTTTTATCTGTTTTATAGACTAAGGAATCAGACTGAGGAATCAAACTAAGGTATCAGACTAATCCATCAGATTTATTTTTTATAAAAAAGTCTAGAAATTTTGTTTCTACCTACTTCTAGGTAGGAAATTCAATCATTGTGTTTTGAATCCGTTCTAGTGTAATTTGATAAGTCAGAATAGTAACATGTTTTTTAACTAACTGGTGAAGGTTTCTTAACTTTTTGTACAAACTTTTATTACATAGTATGTGCTAAATGAATCACATGAACTACTCTATTGATAATAGTGACATACAAGTGTAAGGGTACATCCTACTTGTTTTATCCACACAAAAGGATTGTTTTATATTGGATTGTGTGGTATTGGATTGTTTCCAAACCATTCCAAGGATGTAGTTACTCTTATTGAGAATTGAACCTTTTAAATAATTGTGTTCCTGTGGTTGGGTGTTTGTTTTTTTATTTATAAAAGTGATAAATCCTTAACATGATGTGAATATTGTTTCAAAATAAAAGAAACTTCCCCCTCTTAGTGAAACATTGATCCTGGATTGGCAATATCAATTGGTATCAGAGTGAATGCTCCCTTCATTTACTCTGCTGAAGTTTTTGAAGAGAAGTTGTTATAGAAAATATGAATTGTGTGAAAAGTAATGAGATTTTGGTCTTTGATGGGAATAACTATCATATCTAGAAATATAGAATGTTTCTTTATCACATGTCTCTTGGGTATGATGTTCTGGAAGCAACTTCATATGGATTTCCTCCTATTAATGAAAAAGTTCCTCTAATATCTGTGGATAAGAAGAATCTTGAGAATTATGGAAGATATAAGAATGCTTTACTCTCATCACTTACTGAAAGTGAGTTTCTAAGAGTGAAGGTAGTTTTTACTACGAAAGGTATTTGAGAGAAATTAAAGAACATTTATGAAGGGAATATAAAGGCGAAGAAGGTAAAGTTTAAAATTTGGAGGCTGAAGTATGAATATCTGAAAATTGGAGAGTATGAATCTGTTGGTGAATTATTTATAAGTATGAATGATATTTTGAGCACTATAATATGTCTTGGTGAGAAGATATAATAATCAACTATTGTTGAAAATATCTTGATAATTTTTTGTGATAAGTCTGATTCCAAAGTTTCATATTTTTAAGATGGATATCCTCAAGCACTCTCTTTGGATAACCTTAATAGTACTCTCATTACTTATGAAATGAGAATAGAGAAAGTTATGAAATGAAAAAAATTGAATGAGAAATTTCATTCAAGGTTTCCAAGAAAATAAATTCTAAGAATATTCTTTAAGAAGAATAAGTTTCTAAATTTGAATCAAAAAATGAGGTATGTAACAATCTTGATGAGTTTTACCTTTATTTTATAAAAATGTGAAAAGTGGTATAGAAAAGTATAAATAGAAACTTCCCTTAAAATATTTTGAATGTGGATTTGTTGGTCACTTTTCTGCTAATTCTCCTTGAAGAAACAATGAAAAAGACAGTGATAAAGATGAAATAAGGATAATAAGATCTAGGAAGAAACATGATGAAAAGTCTAAATCCTTTTCAAAAGGAAAGGATAAAAAGTTCGCCAAATCCAAAAGGAGAATTTTTTTGTATAAAGATGAATAATATGTATATAGTGAACTTGAGGCTAAAAAATTTACTGATGTTTCTTGAGAAAGTACTTACATCGTAATAGTTAATCATAAAGAGTTTTAAAGTAGTAATTCTAAAGAACAAGAGACTGATTTAGAATTTTTTCTGAAGAGAGTGTTGAAATAATGTCTAAAAAATATTTTAATACTTGAAAAAGAAATCAAGAATTTGTAGAAGGAAAGTCTTTCAACGATATTTTAAGAATTTCCTCCTGAATAGAATGTTAAGATACTTGAAGAAGTTGATTTTCTGAAAAAGTTTCTTGAGAAATAAAATAATTGAAATGAAAATATTGAAGTTAATTTGAAGGAATAGTAAGAAGAGTTAGAACTTTTTCTACAAGAACTTTCTAAATATGATAAGAGAGTTACAAGTTTCAATAAATCTATCTCTAAATTTGGAAAAAAGTTATAGAAAGGGTAAACCTGATAAGGATCAAAAGTTACCTCCAATGGTTGAAAAAAAGTCAATGTTGGTTCTAATGCTAGGAAAATCATGTATGTGTCCAAAAACAACAATGAGGAGAATTCCTAAGTTTCTAAAAATTCTGAGTCTGAAAAAGTTTCTACTACTTCTGGTTTCAATAAGGATAGAAATAAATATGACTAGAAGAAGAAGATTCCGGGTGATAAAAGAAAGGTTGGTGGTCAAAAAAGTTATGATGTGAATGATAAGAAAGTTTCTAAGAAACATGTTCACAATTATAAAAGTATGGAAGTTACTGAGAAAATTATTCTTTCTATGGGTACTTCTGATGTTGTGATGGATTTGGGAATACAGAAAATATGTGTTGTTTTAACCAACGTCATTAGAAATATTCCAAATTTATAGAAGGAAAAATGTGAGGGGGAGTCAATCCTCTCAAATAAATAAATCTGAGAATGTTGTTTTGAAGAAACCTGAGAAGGATGTTATCAAAGTTGAAAATAGATTCCAACCTTTGAAAACTATTTGTAAAAGATATGAATAACCTGGATATCTTGAAAAGTTTGTATTGTTTTGTTACCAAAACAACAAAAGGTTTGCAACATTTCTCATAATCCAAAGGTGAAGAAAGAAAAAGGGAAAGAAAAAGTTCTTATTATTGAAACCACTCTTAATGCTACAAATGGAGAATGAACCAGGATCTTGGATAATGGGTGTTATTCTCACATGATAGGATATTTGAAATTAATGAAGAATGTGAAAGATTTTTAAGAAGTAACAATAATATTTGGAAATGATGAATCCCTCATAATCAAATGTGTTTGATCCTCTATTATTTGGGAGGAGAAGTTGAGATCCAATAAATATTTTTTTGATGGTCTAAAACACAAATTTCTAAGTGTTTCACAACTTTTTTATGAGGGTAATAAATTTGTTTTTAGAAAAATGGATTTGTTGTGAAAATAGAGGAAGATAGAAAAGTTGTTACTAGAGGTCAACACACAAAAGGGAATTTTTTTCAGGTTGGTGAAGTTCAAAACTCATGTTACATAAGAATGATGGAAGAAAATAAACTATGGAATAAAAGGTTGGGACACATGTGTCAAAGAAACATGAGAAATTTATCAAAGTGAGAAAATATCTGTGGTATTCCTGATATGTCAAGAAGAATAGATTGGTGTTGCACAATTTTTCAGAAAGGAAATATTACAAACTCTAGGCATAATAAAGTTTACATTCATTCAGCTCAACACTTATAACTCATTCATTCTAATATCTGTGGGAAAATGAGAAAAAAATAAACTTTTGGAGATAAGAAATTTATTACTTTCATTGATGATTTTAATCAAATTACTTATGTTATGAATTTTAAACATAAGTAAGATTCTCTAAATATGTTTAAACATTGAAAGAGAAAATATGATAAGGAATGTGAGTATTCTGTGAAGAAGTTGAGAACTGATAATGGTGGTGAGTATAAGAATGAAGATTTTAGAAGTTTTCTTGAAAAACATGGATTTGGAATGATTTTAGTACACCATACACAACACAAAAAAATGGTGTTTCATAAAAAAGAATAGAATCTTAGTTGAAATGGGACATACTATGTTACTTAAACACACCTTTCTCATTACTTTTAGAGGCAATCTACAAGTACAACTATTTATATTCAAAACTGATGTTTATACAAGACAAGTTATGATATGACTCCGTATGAAATCTTTGATAAAATAACTCCAAGTTTAAAACACTTAAGAGTTTTTGGGAGTCCCTGCACCATAATGAAAAAAGGTGGAAACCTTGGAAGGTTTGAACATAGGGGTTAAGATGAAATATTTCTTTTCTATGATTTGAATTGAAGAGGATATAAACGTTTCAATAAAGAAACATGAATATTAGTTGACTATATTGATGTGAAAGTTATTGAAAATTCTAGGGAATATGTGTCACAAAAACATAAAGATAAAAAATATGAAAGAATTATTGTTAAAAGATATGATAAGGATGATAATAGTTGTAATCCTACCCAAGAAGAAGAATCAGACTCATCCATCTCCAGTGATGAAGAATAATTTCATACATCTCATCCTAGGTTGAGGAAGAAAGTGGAAACTAAAAACATAATTAATGATCCCCATCAAAAGGGTCAAAAAAGAAGAACATCAAAAGTTATTACACATACTTATTTGTATTCAAAAGTTGAGTTGAAATATGTGAATGAAGATTTTGAGCATCCAGAATGGGTTCTAGATATGAATAAAGAGTTGATAAAATCAAGAAGAATTATATTTGGGAACTTTTACCTAATCCAACTGATAAAAATGTTATTGGTACAAAGTGGGTATTCAAGTACAAGTTTAATGAAGATGTTGAATTGATAAGAAAAAGACAAATTTTAGTGTTCAAAGGTTACTCAAAGATTAAAGGAATTTATTTTGATGAGACTTCTTCTCCAGCGGCACCGTTATTAACAATTAGAATATTTATTGCTATTAATACACAAAAAAGTTAATTTTGTTTTCAGATGGGTGTGAAGTCATAATTTTTTAATGGTGAAATTGATGAGGAAGTTTCTATTGAACAACTGTGTGTATTTTTTTTCAGGAATGATGAATGTTATGTGCGTAAGTTGAAGAAATCCTTATATGGTCTAAAGCAAGCTCCGAGGGCATGATATTCCAAATTGGACATGTGCTTAAGAAAGACGAGTTTTTTAATAATGGTTTGATAGTAATATTTACATTAAATAAAGTCTAGAGTTTTTCCTCATTGTAATTGTTTATGTTAATTACATTATCATTATTGGAAATGATAAAATAACCTTTGAAAGATTTACTTAAGAGATTAAAAATTTGTTTGAGATATCCATGCTAGGTGAAATAAAATACTTTCTTGGGTTACAAATCACACAAGAGAAGAAACACATATTTATTTCTCAAGAAAAGTATGATAAGTAACTTCTTAAGAAGTTTGGAATAGAAAATTTGAAACCTATTTCCACACCAATTTTAGTGGGAACGAAGTTGACTAAATATGTAAAAGCTAAATAAGTTAACTCTAAATAGTTTCAGAAGATGATTGGAAGTTTGTTGTATTTGATCAGCTTAAGACCAATCATTGTTTATGATGTTACCTTGTGTGAAATATTCCAATGTTCTCTAAAATAATCACATCTATTGGTTGGAAAAATAATTATTAGATACATAAAAGTCATAATAGATTTCAGAATCATATATGATAGCTCAAAAATAATTGACTTTTTTGGGTATTCATATACTGATTGGGCATGAAGTATTGGTGATAGAAGATCCACATCTTGTAGTGTTTTATTTTTTGGGGAAAGTTGTGTATGTTGGAATACTAAAAAAACCAGTAACTCTTAGAATAGATGAATCTAAGTATATTTATTCCACTCAATATTCCACATAACTTATGTGGATGAAGACTCAGTTGAAAGACTTACTTGTTGATGGACCAACTTTGCTATCGATAAGTGCAGGCTAAACTGCATGCAAATAACTTGCCTCTCTACTCTGTACCCAAGTCTGAGTCCCTCGAGCTACACTACTATGCTTATATGGGTGCTATTTCCCTGAAGTACCACATCTACCACCCCAACTGGCACGACTAGTAAAGACCTAACACCCTGATTGGTATGGGGTATAAGATCCCCTTCTAGTACCTTGGTTTGTCCTAGATCCTCTATCACTACCCATCAATTAAGGGTTCCTACAATACCTCTATAAGATTCCCATCCTTATGAAAGCTCAACACTCCATCGGTGGTCGGGGACTGATAGCCCCTTAGGGTGTCGTTAGTTCCCTATGATTCTATGAAAAAACAAATTTATAAAAACCAAACTATGTTACTTTATTAATTAAAATGTAGTATTAGAAAAGTTCAGGGTCAAACCCACAGAGAGAGTGAATTAGTTTTATTAGAATTTTAAAAATATTTAATTTTATTAATTTGGAGAAACAAGGTGAGAATAGAGTGAATTGATTGATTTTGCGAATACAGAATGAAAATGAAGCTGCAGATTGATTGATTGTGCGCAAAAATATTTATAAAGAGTACTGGGGTAATATAGTTTCTAGGATTTGGTGTAATTGGATTTTGGAACATAGATTGATTGATTCATGATTGGTTTCAGAGTTGAGATAAGGTAGATACAATGATCATGGTATCTCCTCCTTAACGTGAAAATACCCTATTTACATTGGTCTAATAATTTAGGGTGTCGACGAATCAAGTTTATCTCGATACCATGTTTAAACCTGATTTCCCTTAAAGTTGAAAACAATCATTCATTATTTAGGTTAGAAATTTGCACAATTTAAATGTTCCTTTTTGATTCGAATATCGATGGTCACAATAAAAGAAAAAGAAAGGTTTTAGAAGTTGAATAAAAAAATTATGAAAACCAAATACATGAATTAAAAATAATTAAATCCAACACACCTTCCCCCTTCAATTAAATTTCCCTAGAACATGGCGGTATTACCCCCTCATCCTAGTGATGAGAGGTTTAGAGGTAAGAAGAAAAGAAATCATAAAGTAAAAACTAAAAAATGGCGTAGCAGCTTTGGTCCAGGTGTTGGTCTTCAGCCAAATATGAATTCTCAAAAGCACCAAACAACACCTTTATTTATAGGCTTCAATTGGGTTCTAACTGACCTCTATCATGACGTGTACTGTGAGTACATGATGTGTAATGGAGATCCGCCTTTTGTGAATCCACGTGACACATGCGTGGATCTCAGTTGAGTTTTTTTTTTGGAAATTTGACCACTTAAACGATGTGTACTTAGGATACATGTTGTGTACTCCTTATCCATGTTTCATCCACATACATGAGAATCTTGGAGAAATATTGTTCATAAATTTGAAGTTTGACTGCCGTCACGTTGTATACTAAAGGTACACGACATGTACTTATCATTCACATAATGTATGCATGTTACGACTTATCCAGTGGCATGTCACGAAATGAAACTACCTGTTGTTTACTCTATGTACATGACATGTACTAGTTCTACTCTAGAATTTCTAGCTTCCTTCTCTCTCAAAAATTCTATGTCTTGCCGCTTTTATTTGCTCATGGCGTGAAATCTCTTTTAGCTCCTTTTCCACCAATTTTTGTTCCTTTTTCAAATATTCAATGTTTCCTACCATAAAACATAAAACAAGTCAAATCACTCACAAATTGGAAAGATTATTCAATTAAATCCACAACTCAATATACTAAAACACTCAAAAATATATGCATGGAATACACATATCAAACCCCCCACATTAGAATGTAGACTTTTCATCAAGGATGGAATCTCAACATACTACAAAGAACGGTCACCTTAACATGCTTTAAATTAATTTTCAATAAAATAAATTGATCAAATAGAAAATAAAATTTTATAGAATCACATAGGAAAATTCATTAATTCCTCACTTTTCAATGAAACAAGATAACCAAGTATTTTACTTTTCTTATTTAAAACAACCAAGCCTTATCATTATTCATTTTTTATTTTTCAATTCATTATCCATATGTGTGCCACTTTCAATTTAACTCACATGAATTTTTTCCACTCATTATAATGGTAAAATTTTAAATATAATTCTACACATACCTCAAGAACATGTAACTTACCATATTCTTGAAAAGAATCTAGTATCTCCACCACATAAAGAAAAAATTACAATTAATCACAAGGGCTTCACTGTTAAGGTTCAAATGACTATGAGGATTCAGGGTAGGTTGGTAAATGATGTAAAAATTAAATATCAAAAAGGAGGTTTGACTCTAAATCATTTTTTATAATAAAAAAGGATAAGCTCAATGATTTTATCCCTTTTCAAATATTATCTCTATCTTCCCCCCAAAAATATCAAAGTGGGCTCATGATACATGTAAGTGAAATGATAGAATCAACCTATTTTTTTTATATTATACATTTTCTTTTCTTTTTTGAAATCCATGCTTAAGAAAATATCACATCCATCAACTTACCACATATGATAAAAAATCTTTGGTCTGAAAAATTGTGATTTTTGATCTTTTGAAGACACAACCCATTTTTTTTTCATTTTTAATTTTTTTAGCAAGACAAGTGAATAGTATAATACAATGAAAGATGTCATGGCATTACCCATATCAAAATCAAGAATCCCCCTGCAAAATATCCATAATAAAGTACATTCTAGTACACCCAATATGTTCCTCCCCCACACTTATTCTTTTAAATATCACGAAAAACATTTAGAGGAAGGTAGGAATGGATAAAATAGGATTGTAACATAGATCATTTACTAACAAGAAAATTCATGGATTATACAGGCTTAAAAATGATTAATTAAAGGTAGGTATAAAGATAAGGGATAAGAAAAATAATTCCCTAATAATTTTAAAAGTGATTCTGTTTACTCATAGCTTCGATAAGATGCAAAGAAATTACTAGAAGAAAACTTGCCTAAGTTTCTCAAGAAATGTACAATAGAAATAATGGAAAATATTATCTCAGTGGATGTCTCAGGAATGAGACAAATGGTTGGGTAAATTACTTATGGAAATATATATGAATAAATAATCAATTACTGAAAACATCAGAAATTCAATACATTGACAATTATCAGAAAAACTTCATCTACAATGATTAACATGATCCTCTAATTAATGATTTATCAAATCCAAATCCACATGATTATATATAATAATTATTTTCCCCATTTTTATCATTCAAATTTATTGACAAAGAAATTTAAATATATGGCATGATAATTGTCCTAAGTAGTTTATATATCCTAGATAAGTTGATTAAAGAATGACTCAAGTACGAGCATGCAATTTTCAGTTAAATATCTAAATCCTTTTAAAATGTGGGGAATATAGTAGAAAATTATATAATTGAATCTATTAATCCCCTTGAAATTATTTCTTCAATCATGGTTGTGCAGGTTCTACTTGCCCCTTCCTGCTACTTGATACTGGCCTGGGTCTTGATGGTCCTAAAAATTAAAAATAAACAAGTGAAAGCACATGCCATTATAAATGAATTTTGAAATATTTGGAGCGAGAGAATTAATTCCTAAAAAATTGAAAATAAAGAAAAAAAAAACCTGGGTTGCCTCCTAAAAATGATTTTGTTTAATTTCATTGGATCGATATTACCTCCTTTATCTCATGTGAAAGATGATGGAAAATTTTATACCTCTCCTGGGTCCCTGAATAGTCTTATTTGTGTCCTATAAATGTAGGTTGGCCCCTATCCTTCTTCTCTGAATAGATTTATTATTGACGATAGTATTACTTGATTTATCTCCATTAGAACGATTAACCATTTCTTCCTCAATCCTAGAAAACTAAGTGGAATTTCATAAATCATCCATACTTGCCGTCCTTTCTCAAATGTAGTGGAATTGGTCACTCAATTGGTGTTATGAATCTTGATCTTTAGATTCTCTTTCTTCTTCACTTGAATATATTTTTCCACAAAAACATCTAACTCATGTACCTCTTCAATATCTGTATCATCCTCAACTTCAGCCTTTTCTCTTTCTCCAAACTCATTGTCCTCTTGCACATTGTTTTTCTTCATTACCTAATGAATGTTGAATCCCAATTGATCACTACTGAATCTTAGACATAGTTTTCCATTTTTAACATAAATCAGCACACACCCTATGGCTAAAAATGGTATTCCTAGAATGAATGGATTTCTATCCTCTTCTATATACAGCACACGAAAGTCGATAGGGAAGTAGAATTTTTCGACTTTGATTAGGACATCTTTGATGACTCCTCTTGGTGATTTCACTGTTGAGTCTACTAGTTGAATAATTACTCTTATAGGCTTTAGTCCACCAGTCCAAAACTCTTGAATGTTGTGTATGACATGATATTGACACTCGTACCTAAGTCACACAAAGCTTTACTTCATTTTTAGCTCCAATAAAGATGGGAGTTGAAAATATACCTAGATCTATTTGCTTCTTAGGTAGGTCATTTGATACCACTGGTGAACACTATCATGTGAGTGGGATGGTGCCAATCACTTCTAGCTTCTTCTTGTTACTTACCAACTCTTTCATGAATTTTTCATACATCATCATGTTCAGAAGGGAATCTACAAAAGGTATATTAATATGCATTTTTTTAAAATGATCAAGAAACTTACCTCTCTATACGTTATAATTTTTTATTCCATACACTCTGGAAAAGGCATACTTGGATTGTACTGAGGTGGCTATTATTATTCTTCTTCAGCAACTTGTTCCTTGTTAGCATCAGCTTCCTCTTCACTTTATTCCACTGGTGGTCATCATAAAAACTATATTTTGATTCCTTTTATTTTATTCCCACTTCTAAGTTTAATATCCTTAAAATATTCATGTGGGAATTCTTCAGTGAATCCTGGAAGCTCTCTTCTTTTCCTCTCTCTAATTTGGTCAGTAATTTGGCCAACTTGACACTCCAGATTTTAAAATGCGGCCTTTTAGTATGAAACTTCTTCTCTTATTTCCTTGAGTTAAACCCCAGAAGCAGCCAGGAATGTTGCTAGTGTCTCCTCCAATGAATGAACCAGGATTGTTAGTGTGGGCCCCTATGATGCTTGTTTTTGGAACACTTGTTGTCTTTTAAATACTTGACCTTGTTGTTGTTGTTGTGGTGGTATCTAGACCTGAAATTGATTACCACGATTATAATCAGCCTAATTTGTTTCTTCAATACACATACCTTGGGCGTTTTTCTACTGGCCCATCATGATGTCCATATTCTTGGTCAGTCACTCTAGTTGCACTACCATCCATTCATTATTGATTATTTCATGAATTCCTTTACATTTCATCCCTTCTCTTTTTTCCATTAGAATCTATTGCTTACCATCTTATCCAGTAAATTGTAGCCTTATTCAGAAGACTTATTCATTAAGGATACCCCAGCTACAATATCAAGGGTTGACCTATTTTACAATGAAAAACCCCTATAAAAAATTTGGATTAGTATCCCCAACTCTATACCATGATGAGGGTACTTTTGAGTCATTTCCTTATACTGTTCCCAGATAGAATATAGATATTCATCATCAAATTGAAAAAAATTTAGAATGTTTACCCATATATCCATTTATTTAGAAGGTGGAAATAAGAAGGTGAGAAAATTACTAGACAGATCATCCCATGTAGTGATGGAATGTGCAAGCAGGCTTTGAATCTAGTCTCAAGCTCGATCTTGTAAGGAAAATTAGAAAATATGAAGTCTTATAACGTATCTTGAGACATTTTGAAATTGAAATGTGTAACAAAACTTGGGGAAATATCTCAAGTTTTTGTTTGGATCTTCATGTGGAAGTCCGGTTAATTGCACACTATTTGAGATTATTGAGATGATCACTGGATTGAACTAAAAGTGATTTGTAGTGATGAGGGGGGGGGGGGGGTGCCAGGATGCTCAGTTGCAATCCTGTGTTCAATGGCTTCCCATAGTTAGTGAGCATTTTAAACCCCTAATCTCTTTGATGAATTTGATTTTGTTCTACCCCTTCCATTGTTATATCTTCCTTGAACTCCAAGCTTGGTTCAAACTTGTTTTTTGAATCAATGATGCCTTTTTTCCTTTGACCGCATGTTGTAGTTGTGCATGTGAAGATTTAAAAACCTAAAAACTAATAGCACAAAATGCCAAGTGTAAAATATTGAATTAAAATAATGAAATAATATTTAAAAATTGAAATCCTAAGAAAACTAAAAGGATACCATCCCCGCAAACAATGCTAGTTTGATATCCCCATAGGGAGTATTTAGTTCCCTATGATTCTATGTAAAAACAAATTTATAAAACCCAAACTATGATACCTGATTAATTAAAATTTAGTATTAGGAAAGTTCAAGGTCAAAACCACAAAGATGGTGAATTAATTTTATTAGAATTTTAAAAAGATTTAATTTTATTAATCTGGAGAAACAAGGAAAGAATAGAGTGAATTGAATGATTTTATAAATGCAGAATGAAAATGAAGAAGCTGATTGATTGATTATGTGAAAATAGATTTAGAAAGTGTGCTGAGGTAATGTAGTTTTCAGGTTTGGGTCAAATTGTATTTTGGAAAATAGATTGATTTATTCATTATTGGTGTTGGATTTGAGACGTGGTAGATCCAAATATCATGGAATCTCATCCTTAATGTGACAATAACCTATTTCCCTTGGTTTGGTAATTTAGGGTGTTGAAGGATCAATTTCATCTCGATACCATGTTTAAAACTGATTTATCCTAAAATTGAAAATGTTCATGCCATATTTAGGGTATTCAGTTGCACAATTTAAATGTTTCTTTTTGATTCAAATATCGATGGTCATGATAAAATAAAAATAAATGGATTGTAATTTAAAGAATTAAATTATGAAAACTAAATACATGAATTTAAAATAATTAAATCCAACACACCTTCCCCCTTTATTTACATTTCCCTAGAACATGCCATGATTACCACCTCATCCTAGTGATGAGAGGTTTATAGGGAAGGAGAAAAGAAATCATAATGAAATAACAAAAAAAATGGCATAGATGTTTCCCTCACGGCATTGGTCTTCATCCAAATCTGAATGCTCCGAAGCACTAGCCAATGCCTCTATTTATAGGCTTCAATTGGGTTCTTCTTGACCTCCTTCACGACATGTAATATGAGTACATGGCGTGTGATGGTTATCCACTTTTTATGAATCCACATGATGCATGCATGGATCTCAATTGAGATTTTGGAAATTTGACAACTTATATGACTTGTACTTGTGTTTCACATCATTTACTCCTTATTTGTGTTGCCTCCACATCCACAAGAATCTTGCAAAAACCTTGTTCATAAAATTGAAGTTTAAATTACTTCACACTGTGTACTTGTCATTCAAAACCTGTATGCTTATCATGACCTATCCAACAGCATGTCATGAAATAAAACTATACATCATGTACTCTTAGTACATGACATGTACCAGTTATGCTCCAGAATTTCTATATTCTTTCTCTCTCAAAAATACAGTGTATCTTCACTTTGCTTCTCTTGTGACGCAAACTATCTTTTAGCTTCATTTTACTCTATTTTTTGTTCCTTTTTCATATATTCAATGTTTCCTATCATAAAACATAAAACAAGTCAAAACACTCAAAACTTGGAAATATTATTCAATTAAATCCACAAATCAATATACTAAAACACTAAAAAATATATGAATGTAATACACTTATTAGGGACACTAACCATGAATGTGACCCGCCATACTATACTGATGATAATACACTCGATTACTACTTTGGGTAACCGAACCTTATCCTTAGATACTCTATTTTCCACTCCCCTAGTTAACATCTTCATAGAAACTCTTCCTACCCTAAAAATATGTACCTCCTGGTAATCCAGCAAAAACCACCTATCCTACACTATAAGCCTCCTTTAGGTTCCCCTAAAAAATCAGAGCCTAATTAACCACATCAGCAAAATTATTCAAACGAAATATATTAACCTAGGACATAATCTCACATTTAAGCGCATCATGAAAATGTCTCTCTATAGTTTCCTCATCTCCTATCAGTGCTGGGGAAAGGCTCTATAAGTTGGTGAAGCGACCGGTAGAGTCTATCACTAACATGCTTCCCCAGGACAAATGCATAAAATCTACCACCCTCTCCAACCCAAGTGTCTCTAGGTAAAAATTTTCTAAGAATTTATCCTGAAATACCTTCCATACCATTCTCTATAACTAGTTATCCTGGTCCTAAATATCTCACCAATGATTCACTTGACCTCATAACATATAAGAAGCCAACTTGACTCTTTTCTCAAGAGGACTCTCTAAATGTTCAAGAATTTTATGGATAGACTCAGTATAGAAATCAGATGCCTCTATTCCATACTCTCTAGTGAACATTAGAGGGTGTTTCATCTGGAACTTCTGGGTTAGATCAGACATATTCTGAAAAGACCGACCTGGGTCTCTTTCCATGAACTCTATAAATTAATAAAAGTTCTCATATAACTACACTCCCACCTCTTCACACAGAACTATCAGTGCCTCTTGTCCTACTGTCAGAGGATCACTTCCAACAATGTCCTCGTTTCATCCTATCAAAAGACGTCATCATGGTAGAATGACACTAAAATTCCAAGAACACATATTAAGACTCATAAAATTTCATTAACACATTTACATAATAGGGATTCACATAAATAAAAAACAATTCATCCCTCATACACCAGCACATAGTGAAAACTAAGGCACTATCACTGCCCTTAACAATCACTAACCTGGGTCACATATAACATTGGATAAATAAATTTCCACATTATAAGTTTACCATTAGAGACCCATTTTTATAAATTTAATACTACCAAATTTAACATCATTTACAATTATCAATTCCCTATTAGGAACCATTTATCTTAAAAAAATACTCAAATAAAGAAAATCATTTTCATTCCCCAAAACTCACTCATGACTTACTTTTTTGTGCATGCCTAATGTGATGCATGTCACATAAATGCATGAGTACCTAAAATTATGCATGTATAATCAACTATCATTCCATACTGGACCATGATTAAAATATATGAAAACAATTACATCACACAATAAGTGAATCACCCAAGGTGAAATAAAATCTTATTGTAATAGAAAACATAAAGAACAATAATCCCACCCTGGGTACTTGGGTTTCTCCCTAGACATGGGGTAGCTACTCCCATGCATGAGATCATGAAAAAGGATCGAATCATATTAGTCTCTTGTCTACCTTTAGAAAATAATTATACAATTGAAAATAAAATAAAACTCCTTTGATACCACTTTATAATGTCCCGACCCTGGTGCCACATACCGGATCCTTGATCCAGTTTTCCACATGACCTCAAGAGCACCTCCCCATATGCAAGATTCTATTTAATAGCATCGAGGGTCTAATATATATCAAGGTATTACTATAAAATATTTATCAAAGTAGAAAAATATTATAAATCAATATTTAATATAACTGAGATACTACAATAACCAATAACCAACCAAAAAACACATGAATAAATCCAAAATAAGGAAAATAGCCATAAATTGCGGTTGTAAATATGTCATTACATACAAGTGTTAAGTGTCTAATGAAAACAAAAAATAAACACACTAACATATACCAAGTGGTTCCCGATATCAGGTCATGTTCCCTCATCCATGCTCCATCCCAAATCCCAACTCAACCATCTAATATAGGGCCCTTGCCCTTATCCCGTCATGAAAACATATAGTCTATTGGAGTACCAATTAGGCAGTCCAAGTGGGGTGTGAGTACAACTTAGTAGGCCACCAACAATGGTGTATAAACCAATATCAAGTCAAAAATAGTTTATGTATTTATATAAATAATAAAGTTCAAATGACTAAAGTAAACAAGTTTCATATTTAATATTCTTTATCTAACCACATCATACCTACTTTTTCCCATGCTGGATTCTAAACCATATACCATAAGGATTTCACATTTTACTCTTTTCATGGGATTTCATTATTAAATTTAATTCCAATTCACATTCATACATTGGGGGCCTAGAGAAATATTCTGGCTCCACGTGGGTATTTGGAGAATTAATCCCTAACCTACAACTCATTGTTCACATTTACATATATATATATATATATATATATATATAAATATAAATATATATATATATATATATACATATTGGGGGCCTAGAGCTGTAGTATGGAACCCCGTGGGTATTTCGAGCATCATTCCCGGACCCAAAACTCATTTTCCCATGCATCTACACATATCATGGTTCCACATTCACAACTCATTTATAACATATTTTCAACATGGTGTACCAATTCATTTATAAAAAAACCATTCTTCTTAATTAAATAATATAGTGATCCATGCTTGAATCGTTTAGGTCCAGTGCATTTGGAAACATGGATACATAAACAACTAGTTCATAAGTGAACTACTTCATCTCCCACTAATTTATTCATAACTAGCAGCCTTCTTATACACATCATGCATAATATATTTATTCATAACCTATGTAAATGAAAAATAATAAAGGGTGAGCTCAGATACTCAGTACGGGTAAATAAAGAAGATATCAATATAACATGAGAATAAGGGTATGAAACCATGAAGATAAAATTTAGAAACCATACCCTGTATATAATAGATCATAAACTTGAGTCATGGAATAAATATTAGAAGTTCATAAGACATGAATCATAAAGGAATAAAATAATATAATCCACATAAGCATAAAATTTATAAAATACAAATAATTTTGGTATAATCATAAGCATAAAAAATAATTTACTTAGTAGTAAAGGCTTCATTACTAGGACTATCATAGTGGATTAGGTTCACTCCCCAAACCATAGTAATAGTTAAGGATCACTCACAAGACTATAATTATGGATTGGGTTTTCTCTCAAAACCAACATAGTAGTCATATTTCACTCCCATGATTATCATAGTGGATAGAGTTGCTTACTGAATTAGGTTTACTCCCCATTATAGTCTTGTTTATCTCATGAGATATCAATCTTTACCCAATGTATTGGAGGAAAATATAGGACCCATCCATCAAATAATAAAACTAATATATATGTGTGCTAAAAGATCATAAATCAACCTTCATATCATAACCCATGGAAATAAATGGGTTTTATAAATATTTCATCATAGCATAACCTGTGGAAAAAGTAACAGGTTTCATAAATATTTTATAATTTTATCATAACCCATGGAAAAATTAACAAGTTTCATAAATTTATTTCCATCATAAATTTAATCCATTCAGATAAATAATAATAATTGAATCCTTGGTTCAAATCCTTAGTAAATCATGATAAACATCAAAGGATGTCATCTTAGATGAAAAATGATTTTGAAAGATTACTTGGAACATTTCTTGTGGAAAATAACCTTATCTCTTTGAAAATAATATTTTTAAAACTAAAATTTCACAAAACATTATGAAAACATTTTCTATGAAAATAATATTTGAAAATTATAAAATAATATTTAAAACATTGAGTGTTCATGATGGTGGAAAATATCATTCATGTCGTACATGTTAAAACAAATATTCCTTTCACATTTTTAGTAAAAATTCTGAAAGTACCTCATTCAAAAAATGAAATGAATATTACATTAAAACAATTTTTTAAAACATAAAACATGGGTAAAAATTTATTTAATAAATACTTCTAATCTTTTAAAAATTTCCTTAAAATATTTTAAAAAAATATGGACATGAAAAAATGATTTTCGACCAAAGAGAGAAATAATGTTGATTTTTCTTAAAAAAATTATTTTTGAATCTTGAGAACATAAAGGAAGAAAAATGAAAGGTAAAAATGTATTTCAATGAAATAAAAATAGTATAAGAAAATACAAGATTTTATTTAGAGTTACATCATAAGACTTTATCATCATAAATGTAATCATAAATAAAAATGATAAATAATGAGATTGTAATATAAAAAATTACCACCTGGGTATATCTTGAATCATAAGACCAATGAAAGAATAACATTAAATAAAACATTAAATATAATTAGAATAAATAAATTGATTATATATCAAGAAATAGGGTCTGTATGTACACCTTATAAAATAATATAGGTGCATAACAAAATATATGTCTCAAATAAGATAATTTACAATGAAATTCCCATACCTCAAGTCTTGAATCTATTCATACATATTAAAAATTAATATATTATAAATAAATGTTTATTATAAATTTATTATAGAACCATAATTATATATATTATACCATATATTATTTTCTTATGACCATTTATTTCTTTTTTATTAACAATTCATAGTTAAAATTACGCTTTAGGTAAAAACTAATTCATTTTTTGTGTAAGTTTTGGTTTGGTATTTTCATTCCTCTTATTTTGATCTTGGTGAAATAATATATATAATGTTAAAAATGTTATAAATATAATATATATTTATTATATATGTTTTATATTAATCTGTAATATTTATATATAGAAAATTAATTACATTGTTTATAGAGACAGTAGACCGTATGTACGTATGAACGCTGTTTCTATTTTCTAGACGGATGGAATTAAAGAAAGATAAATAATTTTTCAAATTTAAATATTCATTATGATTACATATATATCACATATATTTATTATATTTAACCTTACGACTTTCCATTAAAATCATAAGTGAAAAATGAATCACATCGCTTTGTGAGACAGTAGTCCTCCTTACACACGAGCGACATTATTGTATTCCCATGGAATGTAAAGTAAGAGTTTATATATGATATTATAATTATAGAAGTATAATTATGTTATGAATATCATATATATAATATAAACCCATCATTATATCCACCCATGAAATGTGGTGATGGAAAATGAATTACTTCGATTAGCGAGGCGGTAGTCCACCGTACACATGATCAATAGTTTCATTTCCCATTTGAAAGAAGAGGAGATAGATGTAGGTTATTCTAAAAACATAATAAACTCTTAGTATATGGTAGATAATATTGTTATTATATTGGAATTATTAGTACATGAATATATGTGGTAAGAGAATAAGTGAAAAGAGAGAGCTTAGTGAAGACAATTACCTTCGCTTAGAACAACCTCCTTTAGATCTCTTATTAAGGACCCTAGGTTTGGTATTTTGGAAAAACTAGTAGATATTGAACTTGTAAAAGGATTTTTTTGGGGGAAATATTTTTTAAGGGGTTTTTTGAGGCAAATTTATTAATAAGTGTGATGTAGTGAGGAGAGGAAGTCCTCTTTTATAATTGAGGAGTAGTGGGTTTTTTGCAAATACCCAAAACTATTCAATAATGGGAAGTCACTCTCATGAAATGTGCCTAAAAATTTTATAAATAAAGGAGTGGATGGATTATATGGTCAGTAAATACCTCCAACAAAAAAATTACACATGTTTTAAACATGGTGTTCCTTAATTTCTAATCTTACCAAATTTTACCATTTTATTTTTTTACCACAGGAACTAGTCACTTTTTATTTACCCAGAACATTTATCTTTTAAGAATAAAATTAAAATTATACTTCTTAGATAATTTTTAACCACTAATTATAAATATTAAATATAATTTATTAAATAAATATCCTATGTGTGCCAAAAATTAATTTTAACACATGCACATGTAACATGAAAAACCCCATTTTAACCTTAACTGTACTAATTAATTATTATTATTTTTTCTAATATTTAGGAACAAAATTATTTTGACCTTATTATATAATATAAATTATAAAGATTCAAAATATGGAATCCAATTTATCAAATTAAATTAAAAAATATGGCATAATTTAATTTAAAATAAAATCCACAAATGTAATGAAAAAGTGGTTTTCAAAAGAAATTTTTTTCTTAAGTATATAAAGTTTTTAGTATCAAAATTCAATAGAAAATTTATTACAATGACCTAAATTGGATTAATAAATATATATTTGATCTAATTTTAGTTTTAAAACCATATTAAAATAAAATGGATATTTTAAATGCTTTAGATGAAAAGATAGTTTTTAATAAAAATAAGTATATTTTTATAATTAATCAAAAAATTAATCATTGAAAAAAATTATCAAAAATTTACTCAAAGATAATTATGACATATAGATTTCAAAAATGAATTATATTTTTTTAAATAAATTTTCTAAAATAGGTAAAAATTAATTATATTATTTATTCAGAAAAATTAATAAAAACAGTTTTGAGAAAATAGTAATTTCAAAACATATAAATACTTTAGTAAAAATTAACGAATTTTTTATCAATATGATTTTTTATATAAAAAATTATAATTAATTTTTAAAATGTGGTTATTCTTATTAATGCCACCATTTTTAATGAATATGTTATAATGGTCATTTTTAGATAATAGTATTAATAGTATATTGTGGTTCGTTAAAACTCGTTGTTGTGTGTAATGTAAGATATCAAAAAAATTTAATTTTTTCAAAAAAAATATTTCATAAAAACTTAGGGTGTTATAAAAAGAACATTAATTAACATGAAGGTATTATTTAATTATAGTTTTTATGCATAATTAATTTCTGATAATTTGATTATAGAGCTTTAAGTTGAATCATTACAATACAAAGAACTAAGAATTCATGTAAAATTTATTACATTAGATTTTAGAGTGCTATAAAGGTGGCGAATTATGTTATATTAAGACGCAAATTATTGCTGAGCCAATCAAAATATATAGTTGTAGGTATGGATGTTATTACAACTGAACCCGAAGAGTGTGTAGTTTAAACATTGGAGTTGGTTATAACTTCTTATATAAAAGGGATATATTTTCATATATCAGAAGAGAAAAAAATACTTTGAAAGATTTTAGTCATTTTGAAGTTTTGAAACTTCTTGTTGTTGAGTGAATTTTGATTAGTGTAAGGTTTTATTTTTGAGTATTTTTTAGGAGCTACTGTTGTGACGTTTTTTGTAAATCCCTTATTATTTTCCACTATAATTATTCTTGTTCTGATCATTGGGATCTATAGATTATGGAGATATAAAGGTAGAGTATTTTATGATCTTGTGTGATCAAGGTATTCAAGATATAAGAAGACAAATCTTATTTTTAATTATCTTGATCAGGGGATTTTGGGGATAGGAAGACAAATACACCTTATGAAAGGTTTAAGTTGAGGTCTTACAGGGATCAGAATAAAAAATAACTTGGATTGGATTCAAATATTATCCTTATACTTTGAATAAAAGTTTGGTTAGGTAATAATATTCCATTAAAGAGTTTAAGGATTGTAATCCTTACTTAATACATTGTTTTTATAAACTATTCCATGTTTTATAATTATGTTTCATTATTATATTTTTTAGACATTGTGTATTTATGACAAGATAAATTTTCCTTATGCATTCTTATTGAGTCAGATTGTGTTATCTTATTTCAATTTTAATTCCAACTATATTTATCTTTAATACAATGATAAATTGTGAATTGATTTGAGGATCAAATTTTTGATCAACTTACAACTTGAGGTGGATGAAAAGTGTAAGTTGAATTTTTGACTATAGTTCACTCTACCTTACAATTTGCATGCATTCATATTATGGGAAAAAAATTTGGTATCAAAGACTTAATCTACCAGGTTTTTAGAATCATTTATTTTTAATTGATACCAAAATTTGGTATCAGAGAAAGTTTTTTTTTCATTTGAGATTGATCTTGGTATTTAATTTTTATTTTTCATTGGTTTATTAGAATTTTATATTTCAGGTTCCTTACCCTAATCATGTGGTAGATAAAATTTTGTTTGTTTTTATGATGGAAATAATGCATATTAGATTGATTTATAGTCTGAATCCAAATCACCCTATGATTTTTTATGGAAAATATTATTAGTTTTAGCACAATCAGATGATTTTTTTATAAATACTGGTGTAGATAATTATTTACTGATGACCAGTAATTAAAAAATTCTAGAGAAGGATTCTTATACATTTTTTAGATATTAGAATCATGAGTTTTAGGTTAATTATAAAGTTCAAAATACTTTGTTATGTTTGATACTAAGAGAAATATATAGTCAGATATATTATTCTGAAATGAAAAATGGAATTTGGAAGAAGTTAGAGATTATATAATTTAGAACTTCCAAATTCATTGAAACTAGGATATCTATGCTTCGTGTGAATTATCAAGTTTTTTATTTTCTTTTTGGAGAATTTCTTTTTCAAATGCATCATAGATTTATGACTATAGTAAAAAGTTTTCAATCCATTGGCGAAAAATGTTTTTTTCTTGATCAGTTGGATGAAAAACTTATAGATATACTTCTAAAGGAGATAAAGTCTAAAGGTATCACGATCATTGACACTAAGAATTTAATTAATCTATGTTTGTATGACTTAATTAAAAATCTTATGAAATATGAGATTATATTGAAGAGATACGTTGAAAAAGTGAAAAAATAATATAGTATCTTTTGTGTCTACTTTGGGAAATGTTACTTCTAGTTCTGTAAATGTTAGATCTAATGTCTCGAAGATTCAAAGAAAAAATGTAAACATCATTCCATTTCTAGTAATTATGATGATAATGAGAATGAATTTGAGAAAATTTTGATGGGAATGAATAATATTATCATAAATAATAACTTCTAGTATGATCATTGAAAAATAGAATAAAAATAAATTAGAATAAATATTTGTTATATTTTACTTTTTATAAATGTAGAATGGTTGGTTATATAAGACTATATTGTCCTAGATTAAATAAAAAAGAAATACAATCTAAGATATATTGTAAATGTAAAATAAATAAAAGTTTGAAGGAACTTGATACTTTGATTCAAAGTGGAGGAGGTACTACTTATAATAGTTCATTGTATGATAGGGAAAAAATTCAGAAAATTGTTGGTTTCTATGTGAACATTATTAAGGATGAGAAATGTCACATGAATATGGTAATCACTGAACCCATCTAAAGAATGTTCACAAAGAAATGTCAGATGAATATGATAATCTTATTCTTAAGTGAAACTGATGATTTTTCATGGATTTTGCCTAGAAGGTTAGCTCCCTGCAACTTTCAAACTATAGATAAACATTTTATAACAGGTCATGTTAGGGATCTAAAAAGATTTAGTTTAAGTATTTTAGAGTTTATGATCCGTATCAAATAGGTAAGCAATATAAGTCTAGTTTTATGCCTATTAGTAAATTATTAACTTTCAAATCATTACAATTAATGTATATGGGTCTGTTGGGTCTTATAAAAACTGGGAGCATATAGGTTCTGGGCATAGTGGAAGCGTGGTTGGGGTGTGACCCAACTTTGATTTTTACCATGATCAATGATTATTCTGGGATCAATATGAAAAATGAACTCCAGTCTCCACAGAATATAATCAATGATTTAGATAAAGAAGAAAGAGGGTCGAAACATTATAGAGGATCTTGTACATCATGTTTATAATTAATTTAATTTCATAAAGAAAAATAATACTTGTATCTTTGGTATTTTTCTTCATTGATGATGTTGATCATCCAGAATGACCCTTCCAGATTATCTCATTGTTCTTGTAGGGATCCAAACTAGAATCCCTCTAGTGATGATCCACACATACTCCAATGGCCTTTGATCGACACCACTCATTCTCTGGGTGCTAGTGCGGTGAAGCGAGTGTCTTGTGTCGGTTGTTCTTGATCGCTTGTTCTTCGGCCTTGAAGAACGTCTCTCGTTCTTGAGAGGGGAGAGAAGAGGATTTGAGAGAGAAATTGTTTGGCTCAAAAATTCCCAATTCACCAGGCGTGTGGTGTGGTGTAGAGCACAATATGCGTACTTTACTATTTATATACATGGAATTTTAGTTACAATATTTAATTTCATATCAAAAATTAAATACAGACATGAACTTATAGAAAACCCATGCATTTAATAATAATACCGCATCATTATTTACGATGTTCCAACTTGCGCAAAGTATAATTATAAATAAAATTCCATGTCACAAAATAATAGCAGCCTTATTTTAATTTGTGCCAACTAGTTAAAATAATTATTTACCATCTTGTAAATAATTATTTTTCTATTTGACCAACCTTGGTCTACTAGAACTCCACTTCCATTTATTAAACACCCAAATAAATAAATAAATAATTTATTCTCTTAAATAAATATTTTATTTACAAACTAGTAAATAAATATTTATTAAATGTTCAATAAAATAAATAAATATATTTTATTTAATTTATGCAATCATTTTAACTTGAATAAAATTATTCCACAGTCTTGAGAATAATATTTATTTAATTAATTAAATTCAAATAGAATTTAATCGAGACCACCAAAAACACCTGGTGTGTGACCCTCTAGGATTAGTTCTCATTGGCATTATGTGAGCTTTCCTAAAGACCAAGAGTACTGTCTAGTAATGGGTTAAGTAACCCAAGAGAAATAACGCAAATTCAAGAAAAACGACATCCACATACGAACGCTCACTGTGTAATATAATCCCTTTGTCGCAATATCTCATCAAGTAGGTTTAATGATTGTGTCATCAAATTTTATTCTTGATACATCATTCTTTGACAACCCGAAATAAACTTGTCTTTACACCGTGGCTATGGAATTTCACGCGACAGTTATATTTCAATCAAAGGGACGAGATATCAACTTCTATAAATGGAAGGGACAAATCCTTCCTCAACTTATCCATTAATAACATGCCACTCATGACGCACTCAACGTACCCTACTTCCCACCAACTGTCTGCATGATGATTTTCATTAGTAAATCAAAGTGCGTAAGTCATGACATGTATTAATGATAATCTTAAAGTCTAAGGATCATTACACACACTCGTAGATAAAAATATCTGATAACACCAAAACATGCGGAATTCCTACTAGCGGGTCTATTATTATAATCTCTTATCTTGGAGATTACCAAGTGCGAACTTCATGAGAGGAAGTCTCACCTGATTACGAGTACTCTCACCTAAAAATATGCATGCTATGTGTCCCATCATAGCTTGTTATCCAACCGCAGAACTATATTTAAGAATATTATTATAGTATTTCAATGTTCTCATCATAGTGGGGAACTTCCATGACCTTATCAATGCAACAAATAATCTAGGATATTATTACATCATAGTCATGCAGAACAATAAACAATATGTAATAATACATTAAATATCCATGTAATCAAAGTAAAACTAGTTGGTTCTAGGACACCAACTCTTACAAAATCCTACTTGGATGAGAGCCAACTTCCTACAACTTTTAGTCCACTAGACCTCACATGAGGATCATGTTTCGGCTAAGTCAAGGATTTAGTCAAGGGGTCTGCAATGTTGTCTTTTCTAGAAATACTTCTCACTACAACTTCACCTCTCTGAGAAAAATCCCTCAAGATATGATACTTATGAAGTATGTGCTTCATCCACTGATGTGACCTTGGATCTTTTGCGAGAGCCACTGCTTTAGTATTGTCACAGTACAATGTGATGGGATCTTTACTGCTAGGTATCACATCTAGCTCTTGGATGAAGCTTTGCATCCAAAATGATTATTTAGCTACCTTAGAAGCTACGATATACTCGGACTCTGCTGTAGAATCCGTGACCACACTCTACTTTGAGTTCTTCCAGCTCACTACACCTCCATTCAAAGGGAAGATGTATTTCATTTGTGACTTCATATCATCTTGATCAGTATAGAAACTAGCTTCTACATATCCTCTGATGACTAGTTCCTCATCTCCTCCATAAACTAGGAACATATCCTTAGTACACCTTAGATACTTTAGGGTAGTCTTGACTGCCATCCAATGCCGGTCACCTGTGTCAGCTTGATATCTGCCTACCGCACTCAATGGCGTAGGAGACATATATCCTAGTACATATCATGACATACATGACTGAACCAATCGCTGATGTGTATGGATTCTTTGCCATTATCTTTCTTTCCTCATATGTTTGAGGACACATTTTCTTGGGAAGATGAATGCCATGTGATGCTGGAAACAATCCCATCTTGTATTATTCCATACTGAATCTTTTCAGTATCTTATCAATGTATGTACTTTGAATTAGGCCCAACAATATCTTGGATCTATCACGATGTATCTTGATCCCAAGAATATACGCTGACTCACCCAAGTATTTCATGGAGAAGAATTGATTAAACCATGCCTTAACAGACTGTAAGACTGATATCTCATTTCTAATAAGTAATATTTCATAAAAATATACTGGTAGGAAAACAATTACACTCCCACTAAATTGTTTATAGACACAAGGATCACATTCATTATTGATAAAACCAAATTATTTTATGGATTCATCAAAATGAATGTTCCATGACCTGGATTATTTCTTTAATCCATAAATGGATTTTTGAAAATTGCATACCTTATTGGTATCTTTTGGAGTCACAAAACCTTCAGGTTGTTTCATGTAGACATCTTCCTGAAGGTTCTCGTTAAGGAATGATGTTTTGATATCCATTTTCCAAATCTCATAGTCATGGTAAGCCGTAATAGAAAGTATAATTCTGATGGATTTCAACATTGAAACTGGTGATAAGGTTTCATCTTAGTCAATTCCTTGACGCTGTTTAAAACCTTTTGCAACCATTCATGCCTTATAGGTACTGACTTTTCCTTCAATGTCCAGTTTCTTCTTGAATACCCATTTTCAACCAATAGGATTTACATCAACTAGAGAATCTACCAAAATCCAGACTTGGTTTTGGTACATGGAATCCATTTTAGAATTCATGGCTTCTTTCCACTTGGAAACATATGTGCCACTTACTGCTTCCTTGTAGGTTAGAGGATCTTTATTATCAACTAATAAGGAGTCACCATCCTTGGTAACTAGAAAACCATACTGTTACTGTTCTCTGACCTCTCTTGTACTACTATGCAGTACTTGTGTCTCTTAAAGAGATTCTTATTCTATAGGGATTTCTGGAATCTGTTCCTGTACCAACTCTTGTATACCTTGAGCCTCGACTTTATCGAAGTCTATCTTGCTCCCACTATCTCTTTTGGAGATGTGCTCCCTCTCAAAGAATATGGCATGTCTAGCCGCTATAAAATTTTTTCTAAGGGGTTGTATAGGTAATATCTCCTTGTTTCTTTGGGGTATCCTATAAAGGTACACTTTGTGCCTCGGGGTGTGAGTTTGTTACCTGAAGAGGATTTAACAAACTCTTCGCTACCCCAGACATGTAAATTTGATAACATGGATTTTCTTCCACTCAAGAACTCATATGGAATACCATTTATTGATTTAGTTGGTACTTGGTTTAGTATATGTTCCTCTGTTTGTGACGCATATCCTCAAAAAAATAATGGAAGACTTGAATGACTCATCATTGATCTCACCATATCCAACAGGGTGCGGTTTCTCCTTTCGCTCACACCATTCCACTGGGACGTGTTTGGAGAAGTGAGTTGGGATAGGATCCCAAACTCCCGTAAGTAATCAATGAAGTCTTGATTAAGATATTCTCCACCTCGGTCTGATAAGAGTTTCTTAATCTTCTTACCAAGATGGTTCTCAACTTCATTATTGTATTCTTTGAACTTATCAACATAATCCGACTTATACGTCATTAAGTATATAAATCCATATCTACTAAAATCATCAGTAAAAGTTATGAAGTATGAGTAAAATCCTCTTAATTAAACTGTAAATGGTCCACACACATCGGTATGAACCAATTCAAGAAGTTTTTTAGCCCTTTCACCTTTCCCACTAAATGGGGATTTGGTCATTATTCCTTGTAAACATGCATGACATATGCCAAGTGGTTTTAGTTAGAAAGACTATAAATATACATCTTGATGTAACTTTGTCAAGCGTTTCTCATTTACATGACCTAGCTGATGATTCCAAAGTTGGGTTTGGTATGAGTCATGTGAAGTATCTTTGTTATCGATTTCCATTACTTGGTTTGTGTAATCCAACACATAAAGTCCGTTGTATAAATGTGCCCTACCATAACAAATGATATCTTTGTAAAAGAAGCAACATTCATTTACAAACTTGAAAACAAATCCATATTTTTCTAATCTAGATACATAAACAATGTTTTTAGTAACAGAAGACACATAATAACAACCCTTTAACACCAAGATCATCCCAGTTAGAAACGTGAGGTGGCAGTCCCCGACAGCTACAAAAACAATTCTGGATCTATTTTCTACTCATAAATCTACCTCCCCTCGATCAATATTACTAAATCTACTTGGTTATTATATTTGGATACATATGTGAGCACCACAAGCTATATCTAATACCCAATTTGTAGAAACAAACAGATTGCATTCGATAACAAACACACCTGAAGATTCCCCTTGATTCTTAGGATGGGTGCAATTCTTCTTCCAGTGGCCCTTCTTCCCACATGAAAAACAAACAACCTCTT
The DNA here is from genome assembly GCA_963277665.1 of Viscum album. Lineage (NCBI taxonomy): Eukaryota > Viridiplantae > Streptophyta > Magnoliopsida > Santalales > Viscaceae > Viscum > Viscum album. Next base: position 1,884,851,233 of record OY728137.1, on the reverse strand, counting down.
ATTCCCTTGACTCCCCTTTGAAATTACTTTTCTTGGAAGGTTGTGAATAAGCTTTGGGATTAAATCTCTTCACCTTCACTTTCCTCTTATTCACCATAAGGACATAAGGATTTTCACAATTCATATCTTTGTCCACTTGGTGAATGAGGATAAGAAGACCAGATAGAGACTTCTTAATGTTGTTCATTTTGAAATTGACAACAAAGTTAGAGAAGCTCCAAGGGAGTGATGTGATAATGAGATCAGTACCTAGTTATTTGGGGAGTTTAAACCCTAGAATCTCCAGACGCTCAATGTAGCCAATGGGCTTAACTACATGAGGCCCAGCTGGGGAACCTTCTCCAAGCTTACTCTTAAAGAGTTCCTTAGAGATCTCAAACCTTTTCTATATTTCTCTCTCCTAGTAAAGACCACAGAGGCTCTTGAGCATGCTATAAGTGTCCATGTTTTCATGAGACTCCATGAGCTCACTAGACATTTATGATAACATAAAACATTGAACATCGACCGCATCATTCATATTTTTCTCATATATGAGGAAATCCTCATCACTTGCCTCTTTGGCAGGCGGATCAGGTAATGCTGACTCCAGCACGTAAGACTTCCGTTCATGGAGTAGGATAACCCAAAGGCGTCTAAACCATTCTTGGAAGCTACTACAAGTGAGGATGTTGTCCTTATCTAGAATTGATGATAGGGATAGTGTGGTTGACGAGTTTGTCATTTTTATTATACAATTAAAATACCAGATCATTAATACTTTCTTGATTACATTTTATAAGAAATAATAAATTTTATTAAGTCTCCCACTATTTTATCAAGTCCCAATAGCCCTCACCATTGAACTCAGAATGTACATTTTCCATGAAATTCTAGTGGTAAGGATCCATATTCCCCTTTGCATAACCCCAACAAGGGTTGGTCAAGCTATTATAAGGTATTTAGGTGGGTAGGTCTTTTCCAACTGCGGGCTTGAAGCTCCTTAATCTGTTGAGTGGACTCCCCAATCCGGAAATCATGACTTTAGATTTCCTAAAATTTTGCTTCTAATATTACACCAATTCTAGCAAGGTCTACTCCTCTTGATGTAATATGGTTAAGTCAATCTGAAACCTTTTATAAGGGCTTCCTGTATAAAAGTAAGTGTCCCAACAATGGTTGTTCAAACACATATTTTTATTGAGTTTTTCCCTTAATCAAGTAACAGAAGGCTTGTTATGACTTAATATTTTATTTGAGGGATTTTTTATCTCTTATGCATGAATTTATTATTATCATTATCACACACTTGTTAATATTAAGTGGAACTTACTTAAGTGATTAACCATGTCTTGATAATATTTACACATAAGTCTAGTTTATTTTAGTTCCATCTTGCATGCTTGTTTAATTCATTAATTATGTGATCGTGATAACACATCCATAACGATAAACCATGCAACTGATAGAAATAAAATAAAGTAAATGGTATGATCATGAGATTTTATAATGGTTAGTTTATCTAGTGGTTGATAAAATAACCCTGAACTAAGGGAGAAACACCTTGGACCTTTTGGTTTCCTGTTTTCAACTTCCACCTGTCCACCTCTGTATCTCCTGGGATTGGTTTCATCTTGGCTCTAACTTGAACCACCTCCAATAGCTTGGGAGTTCCATCCATTACATATGCCTTTTTTTAACTCATATGTAGGTGAGGTGTAAAAAGGAGTTTTACATAAAAGAAACCTTGGGAATGTAGGCCCTACATATTAATGATAAGAAGTCTCGCATGCCAACAAATTTAATTCAAATAAATAAATTAAAAAAAACCATACACATACAAAGGTCTAGGTCTAGTTCATAATCATCCATATATTCAATGATATTTACGCATAAATAAAACTAGAAATCAATTCTTTAATCATTTTTGTTTAAGATAAATCACACTTGAATCAATTAATTATCATCTTTAATTAACCAATCATTTTATCTTAAGCCATTTTTTGAATTTATTTGAGATTCTCATCCATCATAATTTTAAGTAAATAAATTCATTTAAAATTATCTTTGTATGTAACTTGTAACTTGGAGGAAACCCAGTGAATTCCTATTAATAACTACCCAATGAGTAGAAATGAACATTACACAGATGTTAAATTAAACACACATATATAAAACACCTATCACGTGTTGTGCCTTAGCTTTACGCCTGCACGATGGTACACATATCAAGGGTTTGTATAATATAATAATAAATTTTAATAAATCTGCGTAATTTGGATGAGTACACAACGTGTAGTTACAACTATATGACATGTACTATTTTCCACCATCTATCCAAAGTACACACCCGGGGAAACAACGCGTGAGTATACTTCAGAAATCTTCAGAGTATACGGCGTGTCCAGTGGGCCACATGCCGTGTAGTTCCTCATTACACGGTCTCCATCTGGGCAAGCTGTGTATGGGGTACATGGTCCAACCCTAACCCAAAGGGACTACACATCGTGTCCATTAGGCCACACAATGTGTAATCTGAAAACTGTGTGCCACATGTTCCTGGTCAACACACAGAGTCATTTAAGACTTAGAAAAACTCCAACACATGACTTGGTTTGGAGGACCGACTGATGCATTGAATATTGACTAAACAACATATACTACTGAATACACACCGTGTGTTCTGGTGTTGTATGGCCAAGAAGTTTTGGAACCTCTGGATGAGATCTTCAATTTTATTTTAATCAAAATTACAAGAAAAGATCATTTCTGTAAGGTGAATGAGAAATGAAAGAGGAGGAATTGATCTTGAGATTCAGATTTTCAGAACGATTAACTTGAATTTAAACAACTAAATTATTAAATGTGTAATTTATCAATGAAATATTTAAATAATTATAAACTATGATGTAACCGCTATGATACCACTTGTAGGTTTCGGGCGCAGTGGAAGCGTGGTTGGGGTGGGACCCAAATTTGATTTTTACCATGATAAATTATTATTTTGAGATCAATATGATGATGAAAGCCAGTCCCCATGGAATATAATAAATGATTTAGATAAAGAAGAAAGAGGCCCAAAACCTTAGAGAGGATCTTGCACATCATGTTTATAATTAATTTAATTAATTTCAAAAAGAAAAATAATACCTGTATCTTTGGTATTTTTCTTCGTTGATGATGTTGATCTTCTAGAATGACTCTTTCAGATTATCTCATTGCACTTGTAAGGATCCGAACTATAATCCTTCTAGCGGTGATCCACATGTGCTCCGATGGCCTCCGATTGACACCACTCTTTCTCCAGGTGCTAGCGCGATGAAGTAAGTGTCATGTGTCGATCGTTCTTGATCTCTTGTTCTTTGTCCTTGAAGAATGTCTCTTGTTCTTGAGAGGGGAGTGAAGAGGATTTGAGAGAGAAATTGTTTGGCTCAACAATTCTCAATTCACCAGGCGTGTGGTGTGGTGTATAACACAATAGGCGTACTTTCCTATTTATATACACAGAATTTCAGTCACAATATTTAATTTCATAGCGATAATTAAATACAATAATAAACTTAGAGAAAAAACATGCATTTATTAATAATACCACGTCATTATTTATGGTGTGCCAACTTATGTGAAACAGAATTATAAATAAAATTTTGCTTCACAAAATAATAGCAACATTATTTTAATTTGTGGAAACTAGTTAAAAAATTATTTATCATCTGGAAAATAATTATTTTACTATCGGACCGACCTTGATCCGACCTTGTCATAATATCTCATCAAGCAGGTTTCATGATTGTGTCATCAAATTTTATGCTTGATACATCGTTCTTTGACAACCTAAAATAAACTCGTTGTTACACCGTGGCCATGGATTTTCGCGGGACGGTTCTATTTCAATCAAAGGGTTGAGATATCATCTTCTATAAATGGAAAGAACAAATCCTTCATCAACTTATCCATTAATAGCATGCCACTCGTGATGCACCCAACATACCCTACTTCCCGACAACTGTCCGTGTGACGGTTTTCGTTAGTAAATCAAAGTAAATAAGTCATGAAACGTATTAATGATAACATTAAAGTCTAAGGATCATTACACAGACTCGCATATAGAAATATCCGATGATGCCAAAACATGCAGAATTCCAACTAGTGGTTCTGTTCTCATGATCTCCTATCTTAGAGATTACCATGTACGAACTTCATAAGAGGAAGTCTCTTCTTCTTACAAGTACTCGCACCTGACATTTTTCATGCTATGTGTCCCATCATAGCATGTCATCCAACCGAAGAACTATATTTAAGAATATTGTTATAGCATTTCAAGGTTCTCATCATAGCAGGGAATTTCCATGACCTTATCAATGCAATAAATACTCTAGGATATTATTACATCATAGTCATGCAGAACAATGAACAATATGTAATAATATATTTCCATGTGATCAATGTAAAACCAATTGGTTCTAGGACACCAACTCTTATAGAGCATTGGGATCATGCACTATGTATATGCCCATGTTGATAACTACACAAGATTTACTTGGACATATTTTTCTCTCCTAAAAATCCAAAGTTTTATTTTTTAAAAAGATTTAATTATTCTATTACAAATGATAAAAAATAACCTTTGATTAATGTTTAAAGTGATCATGGTAGAGAATTTATAAATTTTTATTCTGAAAATTTTTGTAGTAACAAAAGGTACTACTCACAACAGAAGTTGGGGATTGTTGGTTAGAGTGGATACTCAAGAGGGGGGGGGGTGAATTGAGTACTAATTAAATTTTCTGTTAAAAATATTTCTCTTAAAATCCCCTAATTAAAAAGAAAGTTAAAGTACAATGAATTTTTAAAACTATAAGGGTTCGATTAGGTTCTCAAAATATTGATTAGATATCATTTAATTTTATCAGAATATTAAATTAGCTTTTAAAACTAACCTACTAACTTACAATAGTTACAAACACTTGCTAGATTAACTATCAAAGTAAATTTAAAACAAATTTTATTTCAAAGTAATTAGCAGCATAAAATAAAGTATGTAATATACTTTAGACTTAATATAAGATGAACATTAGAAATAACCAAGAGGTTCAGTCTCAAGCCGAGACTTAGTCCTCTCAAACAATTTATATAAATTTTATCCACACCCTGGATCAGGGTAAACAACAGTACAAAGACTGTCTAGGTACTAAGACCTCTACCACAATTATTTGTGGGAAAACAAGAACAACATCACACTAGCTGTCCAGGTCCTACTTGACCTCTACCACTATCCACAGTGGGATATAATAGAGTTATGGGAGGTTTTTGTGAGGATTTAGAAATCCTCCAACTTATCTCAAGAGACAGTGTGTGTATAAAATATACAGAGTATACACACTACTCAAAATGTAAATAAAAGAATCACTGAGAGAGTAGATATGAGTTTTAGAATGCTATAGTGATTTGAAGTGCAGCTCTGGACTCCTTTGATTAATCAAGAAAGGTTCTGAGTCCTTCTTTGGTTTTTGTCTAAAAAAATAGAGGGTCGTTTTATTCAATTTCAGTTATAGATATTCACTCCTTGGATCAAGTGCAGTTTATGTTCTCTTCTAGAATGAATTGATTCGTGTATGTCCAATGTTCTTCCAGTGTGGATATAGCCTTTCTTTTCTGTGTGTATTCACCAATTTTCAGCACTCTTCATACCTTATTTCACACTTGAACTTCTTGTTTGAACTTCTATTCTTGGTGAGTATGATATTTCCTCAAGTTCCTCGTGTGTTCTTCTTGTTATGTCGTATATACATGGAAGAATTCCCTCTATGCATCATCATCTCTTACTACAGCTCGATCTTTCTTATATTCCACGAGCTCCAGCAATAGGAATGATTACCTTTTCATAGGTATGAGTTAAGTTTCCCTGACATGCCAAAAACTATCATTAAATATCATTAATTTCATTAAAAAAAAAATATGACCATTGGAATTAAATAAGTGTTAATAGAAATTCAAACAGTTTTCATGACTATCGGTGAGTCATGAGATCGGTAGGTCATTTTGAATATGCATGGTTATCGGTAGGTCCTTGGATCAGCATCGGCATCGGTAGGTAATGATCAACATCGGTATCGATAGCTTGTGATCAGCATCGGTATCAGTAGCTTTTGATCAACATCGGCTTAGGTATCTTGTGATCAACATCGGTATCAATAGCTTATGATCAGCATCAACTTCGGTAGCTTGTGATCAGCATCGGCTTTGGTAGCTTGTGATCAGCATCAGTATGACTGTTGCCATCGGTGCAACCGTTCATCATCTATGCGACCGTTCATCATTGGTGCGACCGTTCATCATTGGTGCGACCGTTCATCATCGGTGCGACCGTTCATCATCGGTGTGACCGTTCATCATTGGTGTGACTGTTCATCATCGGTGCCTCAAGAAAATAACTAATGATGAGTCATAAACGTGAAATTCAAACCAAGTGTCTATTTAATTCAGAATACTTCCAGGTCAACATTAAAACATAAAGTAACATAGATAAACATTTTGTAGACAAGATTTAAAAATATGTAAATAAATTTAGAAAAAATTAAAAAAAAGACTAAATTTTCATAAATAAAACAATGATTTGTGATTATTAAAATAACCATCTCCCAGAGAGTTCAACAGGGATGATCAAATTAAAATGATCATTAATTCACCTCTCATTTAACCTTTTATAACATTATAAAATTCCTTGAAAAAGGATAAAAATATTGTTTTTAAGATATTTTAAATGTTTTTATGCAGTTTTTTATTATTAAAAGGGTTTAATAAAGGAAATTTTATTTCACCAAAATTTTATCTAATAAAAGATAAATTTTAAACTAAAATTGATTAATATTTTTGGAGTTTTTCTTAGTTTATTACATTTATCTATCTATAATTCCATGGAAGATAGAAAGTACCTACCTAAACTCTTTCTAGAACCATCTTTAAATATATAATATCATCCATAGGTATTATAAGATAAATTTAAGGAGGTATATTTTCTTCAATATTATCGGTTAGTAATTTTATTCTTTATTTATACCTAATAATTTATTTAATATCCAAAAGGGAGAAATGTGATTTCAAGGGGGTATTTTTTTTTAATTTTTAGAACTCATATTTTTTACTATTCTCATTTAAAGGTTATTTATTTTTCCCTACTTATTTTTAAAAATATAAAAGGAGGAGAAATTGAAGAAAATTGTTTGTATAATTTATTAGTTTGGGGGATATTTCTGTTTTCAAGTTTTCATAAAGGAGGAGAATTTTTTAATGAGAATTTTTAAGCTTCTTGTGTTTAGAAAGGGGAAACTTATTTTACCTATTTTTTATTATTAATGTTTTTTTAATTTTTTTGAGTAAAAAAATAAATTTAGTTTATTGGAACTTATATGAAGTATATTTTAATGTTTCAATCTATAATTCAAATTTTTTTGTGTCTTGTGATTTTAAAAAAGGGGTTATTATTGAGTCAATGGATTCTCTACTTTATTTTGAATATATCAATACAATTAATAAAAACTTCAATTAACTTAAAGTTATGTTTTACTTGTTGATGTTGTTGTGTATAATGAATTTCTTGAAATTTAATTTTGGAAATTTAATTTGAATCATGAAAATATGAAGAATTGAGGTTTCTTGATATATTTATTTCATCATATTTTGGAGCATTGTAGAAATGATGACTAATTTCATCAGATGATTTATAACACTATTGATCCTATTGAAATATGGAGTTAGAGCTTCCTATTTCATTAAAAATGAACCCAAATAGTGAGGAATTCAAATATTGGAGTTTGTTACAACTTAATCAATAAAATGAAAACGACTTCATGGATTATAAGAACAATAAGTAATCTTAAAAATTCTATTCATTTTGATGTTTTGAAACTACTTGTTGATAAGAGAACTTCTAATCAGTGTAATGTTTTCTTTCTGAGGCTTTTTATTAAGAGATACCATTTTGATGTTTTTTTGTAAAGATATTATAATTTTCCACTATAATTATTCTGTTTGAAATCATTAAGATTGAGGGATTATGGGGATAGTAATATAAGGGATTATTTGATCTTTTATGGTTGATAACTTCTAAGGATATGAAGAAAGATATTGTTGTGATCATCTTGATCAAGGGATTACAAGGATAGAAAGATATATACACATTTAGGTAGGTTTAAGTCGAGGTATTATAGGTATATGATGATTGGATAACTTGGATCAAGTTTAAAGGACCTATTTAAACTTTTGATAATTTTTTTTGGTAATAATATTCTTTTTATCAGTTTAAGTATTGTAATTCTTACTTCATAATATATTTTTATAAATTGTGTTGTGTTGTATAATTCTAATATATTTTTATTTTAATAAGATTATATATATTTCAGACAAGTTTAATTTTCATTGTGCATATATATTTATTCATTTGGTGTTATCTTACAAATTTAAACTATATTTATCTTTCATATTATAATAAATTGTGATTTGATTGGAAGGTAAAATTTTGTATCAACTTACACCTTGAGGTGGATAGAAATTTTAATTCATTTTTTTACTAAAATTCATCCCTCTTATAGTTTTCATTCATATATTTTCTAGGACAACACCCATTTGGTAAAATCATTATTTCTCAAGTTTTATTCACCTATAGTGATTCCAACTCATCCTTTATAGCTAACTACCATTATCTAGAATCACTGAGATTGGCCACCTGTTCTTAGTTCTTAGGTTCTAATCTATCCTATTGAGTTGAAATTTTTATTTCAAAACTTTATAACCTTGTTTTTGAAAAACAAAAAACACTTATTTAAAAGTTTATACTTTAATAAATTTTGTACATCCCAAGTTCTTAGAATGTTTTTATATGAAGTATATTTTACTGAATGTAGAAAACAATTATTATTAGAAGTAACTTCCTTAATCAGATGAACCTGTACTTTTGCACATCAAACAAATATTATTCCATTAGATGTAGATTTATAAATTCCATCTAAATAAGTATAACCTATTTTGAATGGATGATGTTTTACCAAGTCCATTGGAAAAACACTCTTTAAACAAAAGAAGAAATTATTTTTAAACAAAAATTTATAAAATCCACCAAATGAATAATTCTATTCCACTAAACAAAGAAACATAATTCTACTAGAAAAGGTAATAAATCATTATAATGGTGCTACCAAGGTGATGATCATATGAAGTTGTGAAAAACATTTCAAGTGAAGAATGAGTTCATACTAATTTATTTAAACCAACACTAAAGAATTCAGAATATTACCATCGAAAAAATTCTTGTAAATAGAAGATGCATTCAAGGTGTAGGAAGACTTTTTAAATTACCCAATATATCTAATTTTTTTGTGAAGAGTCTGTAAAATATTTTTTGAGAGGGTGATTCATTGTAATACTTAGAGATTTTTTACTTAAGGATTCTATTTTTGGGGATTTTCATAAATTCATTAAGTTTTCTACTTTTGTAATCATTATGTATGATATTTTTGAGTGAGGAATCTAAGGGTTTTGAGATATAGAGATTTGTATAATATTTATGATCAAGGGTTCCTAGGTATAAGTAAATAGAAGCTATGCTTGGTCCACTGATTGAGGAATTCCTTGTGTGAAATGAATACCCAATGACAGGGTGATATATCATGGATATCTAGAGTTTAATTATGTCTCCCATTACACCAAAGGTTAAAGTGTGGAAACTTTTATTATAATATTTTGGTAAGTTTTTTTCCTTACATACTTTATACACGTTTTTATTACTTACCTTTAGAAGTGTATTTAAAATATGCATGTATTTATGAATGTTTATTATTTTTGTTTTAAAATTTCCATAAACTTTGGTAATATAAAGAATCTGTACAAAACTTTTTTCGAGCACTTTATTATAAATATAATATAATATTTTTATAAAATATCATATAAAAGTGGTTTAGTAAATTGTTTGTTTTATTTTATAAACTATAATTCACACCCATCTTATAGCCTTTTACATACTATTTTGATCCTACATTTGGTATTAGAGGGAGATCTACTTCTGTATTTATAGATTTATATTTTTTATAAATTGATGCATTTTATACTAAAGAAAGTTTTTATTTTTTATAAGTTTGTTACACTAATATGTTTTGTATAAAAGAGTATCATTTTTTATAATATGGAAAGTTTTTTACACTGGGATATTGGAGAACTTGAATCCAAGAAGACCACTAACTTTTGATGGTTCTGATTATGAATACCAGGAGATAGAATGATGACCTTTATTATAAACGTAGAAGTTGAAAAATGTATTATGTTGACTGGAGATCATAAAATTCTTGATAAGGAAGTGACTGATTTTACTATAGAAGAACAATTGAAATATCAACTCAACTATCGAGTTTGAAATAATATACTTTGTTATATGGTAAGAAATATCTATAGCCAGATTTGTTTCTATGAAACTATGCATAATATTTGGAAGAAATTGAAAGTAACATACTTTGGAACTACCAAAGTTATTGAAACTAGAAGAGAAGCATTTAGAGATGATTATAGAGTTTTTTATTTTCTACTTAGAAAATTTGTTAGAAAATGAATAAAAAATTCATGAAAATTGTTAATAGTCTCTAATATATTGGAGATAAAGACTTGATCGATGAAAATTTTCTTGAAAAGATTATTGATATAATGATTAATGAACAGGAATCTATGAGAAAAATATTATATGATACTAAACATCTTATGAAGCTTAGTTTGGATGATCTCATTGGAACTCTCATGAGGTATGGGGGAAAATTTAAAAGATATGTAGAAAAATCTAAGAAAAGTAATGGAGTATATTTTACTTATACTTAAAATATTTCAAAGAAAGATATATATGATGAGAAGATTAATAAATATTCAAAAAATAATAAAGTTAAGGTTGAGATAGAAATTATTTCATATGAATATATTGAAAATTAACTTTCTACTATTGATAAGAGGATGAAGAAAATTGTTAGGAAATAGTATTTCCATTACAGGTGTAAGAAAAATCATAAGAATAGAATTGATAAGAAGGATTCTTCTGATATGATTTGTTATGAATATAAGAAACTAGTTCATATAAGGCCTTATTTTCCTCATCTAAAAAAGAATGATAAGAAATATAGATATTATAAGAAGTTATATAAGTCTAAGGAAAATAAAATTCTAAAATCTATAAAAAAATGGTGTGCTACTGAAAGAAAAAGATCTATAGAAATATCTTCAGATGAAAAGAGTGATGGTAATAAGATTATGGGGTCATATTATATAATTTCAAATACTAATAAATGCATCATGGATAAGGTATATTCTTAATATTTAACTAATATTACTTTAAATTATAATTTTACTAATTCTAATGATAAAAATAGTTTTATATATTTGAAAAAATAAAAATATATTTCATCTGATGAAGATGATACTTTACCTTGTTATGAGGAAGTTTCTATATTTTCAAATTTATTAGAAATAAAAAATAATAAAGTTTCTAAAAATTATTAAAATGGTAAGGTAGAAGTTTCCAAAGAAAATTCAAGAATTTTGAAACTTTCCCTAGATATTTTAAATCTTTCTAAATAATTTGATAAGAAATCTAATTATAACTCATCTAATGATAATAAATATTTAGTTTTAAAACTAAATTCTAAATTTTTTAGCCTGAAAAAATTACTATTAAATTTTACCAATGGAAATGAAAATTTTGATAACATGTACAAAAAAATGAGACCTCATTGAAATATATATGGGATTAGTTTTTCTAATAAGAAACCTCATTTTAAAAATAATAATTTTTCCCTAAAAGTGAACCTTTTTCACTAAATGTCAAAGTGGTGGACACTAGATGCACACTTATTCTTCAAATAAAATAAAATATTTTTTTATAAATATTACACCTCTAAAGAATTATAAATTGTACAAATCAAGAAAGTAGAACAAATGTGGATTCCTTAAGTACTATATGTTAATAATATTGGAAAAAAGTTTAGGTACCAAAATAGTAACTTTATAATTTTAGGAAAATGAGAAGTGTATCAACAATAATAATATTTGGTATATGGATAATGGGTATTCCTGAAACATGAATAGAAATAAAAAATTATTTTATAATATGATCAAGATTAAAGGTGGATAAGTCACTTTTGGTGATAATGATTAAAGACAGATATATGTTATTATTAATATTGTTCTTATTTGATAACCTTTAAATCCAAATGTTTTATTTTTTATAGGCCACAAGAAAAACCTCATTAGAATAAGTTAATTTTTTGATGAAGGATGCCTTGTGAACTTTAGGAATGATAAATTTATTATTCAAAGTTTAGTATAATTAGGCATGAGAATGTTTATAAACTTAACTTCAAAGACCTTATAAGCCAAGATATACCTTGACTTAGTGTAATTAAGGATAAATATTGGTTATAGAGTAGAAGGTTAATACACTGTAATGTTAGTAATTTGGACAAAATTTCTATTAATGGACTAGTTAGATATTTTCTAGAGCTTAGGTTTAATTATTCTAAAGTTTTTGATCACTTTCAATTAGAAAAGAAATATAAGTCAAGCTTAAAAATATTACTGAAGTTTTAACTTCTAATCCTTTATAGTTAGTAAACATGGATTTATTTGGTCCAACAAAAAACTGTAAGTTTTGGTTGAAAATACCATGTATATGTCATAGTTTATGACTACACTAGATATACATGTGTCTATTTTATAGTAAAAAAGTCAGGATACTTCTTCTGTTTTAATAAATTTGTATCCCGTGTTAAAAAAATAGAAATATATAATGTTAATAAATATTCTTATTGATCATGGTGGAGAATCTGTAAATTATTATTTTGAAACATTTTGTTGTAAAAAGTTATTATAAATAACTTTTCAACACCTAGAAAACCTAGGAAAAATGTTGTAGTTAAAATAATAAATATATTTCTTGAGGAGACTACTGGAACCATATTGAGTGAATACTCAATTGCTATTTTTTGGGATGAAGTAGTTAATAATTCCTACTATACTATAAGTCAAGTTTTACTTGGAACTTTTATTAACAAAACTACTTAAGAGTTGTGGACTTGAAAAAGTTTTAAAATTTATTAATCTAGAGTTTTTTGGATATATAGTATTCATTCTGAATACTAAATATAATTTACATAAATTCTCTTCAAAATATGAAAAAGGCATTTTTCTAGTCTATTTTAAAAAAAATAAGGCTTATATAGTTTTTAATAAAAATATAATTACTATTAGAGAAACAATGCAAGTAAAATTTGATGAAACTAATCCTTTTGTTTTAACACTACCCAAACCACACCTTTGGATGATTTTACTAAAACTAATTTTTAAACCATGTTTGAAAATTATTCTTATGAGAGAACAACTGAAGAAACATTTTCTGAAGTTATTCCTAAAGAATAAATTCAACATTTTGTTGAAGAATAAAGTTTTAAAAACCCAAGTAACTATACAATCTTAAGAAATCATCTTACTAATAATATCCTTTGTGATGTAAATAAAATATTCAAAACTAGAAGTTCCTTAAGAAATGAATGTGAATATTGTGCATTTTTATCACAATTTCAACATAAGAGTGTTGATGAGGCATTAGGAAATGAAGAATTGATAAAATCAATATAGGATGAGCTTAATTAGTTTGTGAGGTATCAAGTTCGGACTTTAGTTTAATGAACTAAATATTTTCTTGGTATTAATATAAAATGGGTTTTCTGAAAGAAATGTGAAAAAATGAAATAGTTTTTAAAAATAAGGAAATAATTATTGAAAAGGTTTATAATAAAAAAAGTAATAGACCTTGAAGATTTTTTTATAGCAGCTACACTATAATACATTCATATACTTCTATATTATACAACATTCTTAAATTTATATTCTTATCAAATGGATGTGAAGTGTTATTTTTTAATGAATATGTTTAGGATGAATTTTATTCAGAACAATCACCTAGTTTTGAAAACACAAAAACTCTAGATAATGTATTTAGACTTACTAAAACCCTTTATGAAATTAAACAATACCTAATAGCCTAGTATGATAGACTTACTGAATTTTTATTAAATTTTTTTAAGGGAGATACAGATCCAAATATTTATATTTAAAAAGTTTTTAAAGAAACCATAATTGTTTAAATTTCTGTTGATGAAATTATTTTTGGCTCAACTCAAAAAACACTTTCATATTCCTTTGTGGATCTTATGAAATTAGAGTTTTAAATGAGGATGACAGGAGAACATACATTTTTATTAGGTTTTCAAATTTTTCAAAAAGTAGAAGTAAATTTTATATCTCTCCATATGTATTTAAAATATCTTCTTAAAAATTATAGATAAAAAAATATTAAAAGTATAAGTATTCCTATCAAAACCTTATAAATTTTAGATCTTGATAAATCTGGGAAACTAGTAGATCAAAATAATTTTATGGGAATGGTTGATAGTTTACTAAAAATTACATCGAGTAGACCATACTTAATGTTTTAATTAATACTTGTTTGTGATATTTCAAAAAAATAAAAAAGAGTCTTATATTAAAGTTGTTATTTTTTTGTTATATTAAAGGAACTATTGATCTTGGACTATTTTATTCTTCTAGAAATGATTTTGAATAAAATTTTTTAGATGATAATTTTTATGGATGAAAAATAGATTTAAAAAGTATAACTAGAACTTATGATTTCTTAGAATAGACATTAGTATCATGGTTTTATAAGAAAAAACATTTAGTATAACTTTCCACTACTGAAGCTGAATATGTACCAGTTGGAAGTTGATATGCTCAGGTGTTGTGGATGCAACACACACTCACTGACTTTAGCATGGGTTTTATAAAAACCACTATTTTTTTAATAACACAAGTGCCATATATTTATATAAAAAAACCAAAACATCACTCTTGAGTAAGGAATATAGACATATGATTCTATTTCCTTTGGGGCCACACACAAAAAGAGAAATCATTTTATAATTCGTTGGAATATAAAAACAATTTACTGATATTTTTACAAATACCCTAAATTATGATAGATTTGAATATATTAAATACCACAAACAAAACTTTTTACTTTATTAATAATGAAGTACGGGTAAGATGAGCAGGAACAAAAAAGGAGAACTAAGGGGGGGAAGAAATAGTGTAGCCCAAGGGCATCAGCCTGAAAAAAAAATAGAGCCATCCGATGGAAGGGATCTGAGACATTAAAAAACCAAAAAGTTATCATTCTCTGTAGTTTTAGCAGCCAAAAAATCAGCCACCATATTACCCTTCTTCCAGGAGTGGATGATGGGCATGTGACTATCTAGAAGCCTGTTGCATCTTATACCAATTTTTTAAATAAACCTCAAGAGTTTAGTTAATTATTTTCATATTTTGAGAATATTTTTCAACCATTGATCAAAAAAAGGGTTTCTTTTTAATCCATTTGATATGAAGAAGTTGAATCATCTCTCTCATTAAGTATTTATAAACTATAAGTGGCTCCCCACATCCATTACTAAGGTCTATCTTCAGAATCAAACTATTACAACATATAATTTTATCTATATGATTCTTTATGGCTTCCATCTGATAAAGAAAAGATGGATACTTATAGTGATTTCTCAAACTGAGTATCTATAAATGAAAATATTTATTGAAAGATCTTGATATCAAAAGTACGATTCTTTTCTCAAATGTGCTATTATTTTCCAAGTTTGGGAAAATACTTGTGTTTTAAAGGATGAATTTGATTTACATTTTCTTGAAATAGTCATATAGTTCTATTCTTCTACAGAGTTCAATGAAGAAGATTATTTAAAAGTTATAACCTTTAATTTGTTTGGAATATTATATAATATAAATATTTATAAAGTGTAAGATTTATTATAAATACCTTTGGAAGATGAGGCAAGTCTAGTAACTCATAAGATGACATAAAAATTAAGAATTTTTGAAAAATACAATGCTAAATCCTCTCTATTTTCTTCAAATAAAAATGTTATGAAAGTCTCTCACTTATCTTTAGATATGAGGGTTGGAACTTCAGGTGAAAAATTTCCTTATTCAATGGAAAAGAGACTTGTATACCCTCAAATTAAAATTTATTTATGTTTTTTATTTTTTTGTGTAATATGAGAAAATTTAATATAGTTAAGTATTTTTTAACCTGCATCAAGGCTATGAAACATGGATCTTTAAAGTTGAAGATTTTACATTTTCAATGATTTATAATTTTTTTGGTTAACTTCAAGGGAGTTAAACTAATAAAAAATGAAGAAACCAGAGTAAGGTAAAAGGTTCCCTATATTGATGAGGAAACTATCAATAAGATGAAACTTGTATATTTTCCGTCTTTGAAGAAGTTTATAGAGAAAAAAAGAAAAAAGTGTCGGATGCTTGATTATAAAACTCAAACAAAAAGTTATGTAAAAGATAAATAGAAGTGATGTTTCACCTTAATTTCCTAAAAAGAAACCCCTGATCATGTTTAATGAGGAGTTTTTTGAGTTTATTGAAAAAAAGAGAAAGAATAGTGATGATATAAGATTTAAGTTAGATAAAAACAAAGATTTATCCTTGAAAGAGAAGACTTATACAAATATCATAAAGGAAGAAAAGGGGAAAAAGAAATAATTGAAATATATAAAATAAACAATATCTAAATATTTATTGAATGGATTTGAAAAAATTAATTGTAGAATTAAAGTTTCAATGAAGATACCAGTTCCTTTGTTTATTCCTCCTTTATGTGTTATTCAACTAGAATAACCTCAGTCTGATCAACCAGAAAGAAAAATCATCTCAAACTTTAGTTTAATTTAAATCCATTAAAAAGGAAAAAGGAAAATCAGTAGTTGTTAGAAAAATAAAGTCAAATATGTTCAAGTTAAATTTGAAAAAATTTATAAAGAAAGGGACGAAGATAAATTAGAGAAATAATTAAAAAATAATTTGAATCTTGATTAACAATCTGATGATACTTAATTTCATTATCTTCTCAAACATAGAAATGTTTATATTTATATTTTAGAAAAATAAAAATCTATTGAGGAATAAAATTAGTATTCTCAAACCAAATAATTATACAAATAATAATCTAATAAATAAGATAATGTTATAGACATTTATGAATCTCAAACTGATGAGAGAAAATCTAAATTTGGAATGTCAAGACCTCCTGTTCTATCCATCCCTAAAAATTCCTAAAATTATTTATGCTCTAAGAACATGTTATTATAGAATTGAAATTATAATTACCTAATTCAATGAATAAATAAAGAGTCTTGAAGATTTATTACCTTTATATTTTTTACATTCAAGTAATATATAAGTACATACAAGGAAATGCTTACTTATTTGAAAATTCAAATTCTTTAAAAAATATTACTGAGTTAATATTTTAGAATGAGGATTATTTAAAAGACTTTAAAGGAAAATATAATATGGAATTAAGAAATTTGAATCAATTTATTAGATATATCAAACAAAATGAGGGAGATATAATGTTTTATGATGAAAAAATAGATGGGATCAAAAAACAAAAAATTCAGTCTTAAATATTTCAAGAAATATAAAAGAATAAGTTTCTAAGAACACAAAGAAATTTATAATCTTAAATCTCTTTCTTTGACTCAATATTATGATATCTAAGATCTATAAAAAAAGATTAAATCCTTATAAGAATAAGTCTTGAATCTAAAAAATGAGAATAGAAAGATAGGAGTACTTGAAGAGGAAGTGGGAAAGCTCATGGCTGTTGTTGCTAAGTCTACAAAATACCAGGAGGATGCGAATAATATGAAAGTCATTGTCAAGAAAAGTTCAGTGAAATAATGATTTTTCAAACTCTTTCAAGTTTTTTAATAATAAAACTTTAATTTTTTTATGTATGTTTCGAATGAGCATTATTCTTATTTTTTTATAGATGACCATCCCTGTATTCTTTGGATGGCTGTATTTCATTTTTTACTTTTCAAATGAATGTTTGTTTGAAAATAAATTATTCAATAGTATATTTTTATAGCATTTATGGTACAATTTATACCTCCCTAAAATTATTTTGAAAATAAAAAATGGGGGAGAAGTATTCAAACTCATGAAAATGAAGAAGAAATATCCTATTTTTTTAGAGAAAGAGAACTTTTGGACATTGGGTAGGAGATAATAAAGTTCTTATTTTCATGAAAAACGTTAAAATTCAGAAATATAAAAGATAGGTGGAGTAATTATATTTATAAATTTTTTAACTTTAGTTTTTCTCTTTCAAAGTTGTGACGTTTTCTTTATAAAAGGGGGAAACTATTGAGTCAAAAGTTTTATTTCAACACTTTCTAACCTTGTTTTTGAAAATCAAAAACCACTTCTTTAAAAGTTTATACTTTAATAACTTTCACTCTTGATAGGTTCTTAGAATTTTTTTATAGGAATGATATTTTACTAGACATAGAAAACATTTATTATCAGAATGAAATTATTTAATAATATGAACCTGTACTTTTATACATCAAAATAATAAAGTTACAATAGACATAGATTTATAAATTCCAACTAACAAAGTATAACCGAGTCTCACTAGAAAAAGTTCTTTTGTGTTCATCAAAAAAACATTCATCAGATGGAGGTAGACATAATTTCCAGGTGAACCTTTATAAAATCTACAGAATGAATAATCCCATTCTACTAGATGAAGAAATATCATTCTACCAGTTGGAATATGAAATAATTTTAATGGTGTTACCTTGGTGACCGTCAAATGAAGTTATAATGAACCTTTCATGTGAAGAATTATAATAACATGAAATTTTTTAAATGAAATTTCCCCTTTTTAAATGAGTAAATTCCTTTTTAAGAAATGAATTTATAGAAAACACATGCACTACTTTGATTATTTTGGACCATTATATAACATTTCAGATTCAAAAGACCATTATGAATCATAACCATTGATAATATAGATGTTGTACAATGACCATTAAGAATATTATATTAAGGGTTACGATAAAGTCCATTTGACACATAAAAATGAAGCGATGACCTCATCTAGTGGGATCATACCCTATGAATCCCATTTATCAGAGCTTCTAAGGGAGATAACATCACTAGTCTTTTCCCTTGACCAATCCCAAGTCAAGATTCAATAACTAAATCACAAACAAAACCATTTACGAGAGAATTTCAAACTCATCAAGACCATGACCCAAACTATATCTGCCAAACCGCCCCATGAAAATACCATCATAGCACACTTTACCCTTATGGAATTCAATGGTGTAATAAAGGGCTATACATCTAGATCCTAACAGTTTTAATTTTCATATTTTATTTTTTATAAAACAATGATTCTATTTATCCCATCTTAATATTACTTTTTAAATGATTAAAAAATGTGTTTGATAAAAATTAGATTCAGATATGATGAAACACAAATTGTATTTTTTGTAAATATATAGATTCAATCAAGACACTACTTTTATAAAATTAATAATTTTTGAAATAAATGATATTTGTATGATTTTTTTATTAAATAATATTTATTAAATATAAATGATAAGATACTTTTATGAAGTTAAATGTAATTTTTATAAGGTTTAGAAAACTATTATTGTAAAAGAAACCAGTATTTTTCAATAAATGGGTATTTTTATTTGAAAGTGTAAATTATAATATTTAGATAATTATTTTGATAAAATAAATATTATTTTTTAAATCAACATGTTTAAATTATCCAATGGTGTTTTTTTCATAATTTTACGAGGCAATCAAATTTTTGAGTAAAAATGAAATACGGTATAAATATACAGTATATATTATAACATCATAATGAATTAGAAGTAATGTAATATATTCTATAAAATCTATCCATGACCAAATATATACCCCCCCTTTATAATAAAGTGTTTTTGAATTTATTTGATTAATTTTATAAATCTTGAATGAATCCTCCAAATCTTATAGTATATTTTAAGGTTTTAAAATCAATTATTTATAAACATGACTCAATTCACTAGTAAAAATAAGACCTTTAATAGCACTAGTAAAATATATTTATCATCACTATAGAAGAACTGATAATACAAGCGATGTTAAAGGGTTGGATTTAACAGTGCTTGTAAAAATGGCTGGTAAAGACACCCTTTAACAGTGCTAAAAAATCACTGATAAAGGGGGTATTTATCATTGCCTTTTTATCACTATTAAAGTCCACATTTATCAATGATTTTTATCACTCCTAAAGGCACACTTTATCAGTACTAAAAAAAGTACTGATAAAGGCCTCCTTTATCTGCGTTTTTAAGAACTCATAAAGGGGGTTATTTTTTTATTAGAACCTCTTCTCGCCCCACCTTTTATCAGTGCTTCGCACACCCTATATTAGTGCTTGTTACCCACTCACATGGGTTCTCCCCCCTTATCAGCGGTTTACATAATTCTAGACTCCTATGCGTGCCCGTACCTCTAGGAAGTTTCGAACCTGAGACCCCCCCTCATATGCCCACACCTTTTCCACTACCCTATATTGTTTTGTTCGGTATTTTCTGATATATCTATATATTTATATATATTTCATTACATTTTTTATCCACACACACACACACAGATATATATATATATATATATATATATATTTAAATACATATATAAAATATGTTTTGTGTGTGTGGGTGTATGTGTGTTTAAAAATACACACACACACACACACACACACACATATATGTATGTGTGTGTGTGTGTGTACATAAATAAAAAAATTATACATATTTATATTTATTTAAATATATTATATATTAATATTTATATACATAAATTATAACATATAGATAAATATATATTTGTTTGTCAAAACACACACACAAATATATATGTATATATATATAAACATTTTATATACATTAATTATATAGGTATATATATTTATACATTTTTATTTTAAATAAAACAGATATTATTTTTTATTTAGATAAGGTTTATATATTTATTCATATATTTTATGTGAAAATATGTTGGAATATTTATTTATAAAATTTAAATTTTATGTGTGAATATATATAAAATATATAAAACATGTATATATATTTTTTATATTTTATTATTAATAGAATTAAAATATAAAAAATGATAAAACATAAAAACCATAATATCAATATTAATGTAATCCCTGAAAATAAATTCATTCCGCACCAAAAAAATATAATAATACCCCCTTAAATGAGGCTGAAATTCCATCAAATGTTAAACAATTGGGATACCCTGACTAAAAACTCAGTTTTTGTGGACTTATGAGACATTTTTGGCCTCTAATAATGTTATTAAGGTTTTTACTCAATCACTAGGGCATAGATCTTTTCGTAGGATTTGATTTGATATGTAGTAGATCCCAAACAGACACCCAGATCAAAAGTTATGGCCGTTTGAAACTCAAGTCACTTTTCAAATTATTTTGGAGTGTTTATTAATGTTTTTGAATTTTTCTATTTTTAAATTTTTATTAAATTACTATTAATCAATAATAATTAGTGAATTATTAATTAATATTATTTTTTTAATTTTTTTATTCCATTTCACTGAATATCTTATATATTAAGTATAAATGCACATTTTGTCTTATATAAATCATATTTAATATAATATTATATATATATATATCAATATAAATATTTTTTATGTTAATATTTTTTTAATTATTTATAATTTTTTAATGAAATTTATTTTTCATCAATTCTAGTAAAAAGAGTTGATAAAGACCCCCCTTTATCTGTGTTTTTCTAATAGTGTTGACAAAGCCCCCCTTTATCAGTGATATTTTTGATAGTGCTGATAAAGGGGAGGTCTTTATCAGAGAATTTTTACCAGCAATGACAGGGGGATGGGTTTATCAGCACATTTTTTCTAGTAATGATAAAGTCCCCCCTTTATCAATTCATTTTTATTAGCGTTGATAAAGAGCCCCCTTTATCAGAACCTTTTTATTAACATTGATAAAGGGCCCCCTTTATCAGCACTTTTTTAGTGCTGATAAAGACCCCCCTTTATTCTCACTTTTTTTAGTACTAATAAAGGGTTCCTTTATGAGTTCTTTTTCTAGAACTGATAAATGGTGACTTTATTAGCGCTTTTAGCTAGCATTGATAAAACTAAGCACTGTTAAAAGCCTGTTTTGTAGTAGTTCTTTCACATCACCAGGGGACTTAATTTAATTTTTTCAGTTCATATAGTTATAAAATAATTAAAAAAACTTCTATTTGGTAGAAACTATGAGAAAAAACCATGGTAATGTTTGTGGTTTTGATTACTTTATCATATAGAGTCCCAAACCTAAGTTTGAAAATTAATAAGAATTTTCATATATTTTTTATATAAAACCACCCAAAATACCATTCCTCTTCACTAAAAACCATTATATCATGACATTACTATACATTTACCTCTCTATATCCTTCCTAAGGTTCCCCCAATCTCTTAATAAACTCTAACCAATCTTTTAGAATCTTTATCTCTAGGTATGGGATCCTTTTATTCCCCTCTTTATTCAAGAACCTCCTTTATCTTATGCCTTTTATTTTCTACTTGTTCATGTTGGGATATTTTTTCACACATCCTATTACTAACCTTGTGATTTCAAGTTATTAGAGACCCATTTCACTCTCATTAATTCCTCCCATGAATCTTTAAGTATCCTTGTTATACATTTGAAATTATCCTACGATTTTCCAAGCCAAACATTTGTGTTACGAATACTAATACCAATTTACACTCATGGATATCCAAATAGATGTAACTATAATTAATTTATTAGGGAATTACATATATTTATCCCACACTATTTAATATTGGGATTAAATGTGATTAAATATGATTTTATGTTGAATGATCTATGTGTCACACTTATGTATGTACATGATATGAATGTGACAGATGAGTTTGGAATTATATAGCCCTACAATGCATTGGGTAATTTTTTTAATCTCATGAGATTCCATGTATAGTGTAAAAGAGGTTATCTTAAGAACATTATGTTATGTTTTCTTTGTGTTTATCCTTAAATTATGTTTATGATGTCATGTTTTATGTGGTTGTCACATTCCCATGTTACTTTTATGCTATCATGTTATATCATGACTCATTGTTCAAGATTATGATTCTAACCCCTATTATGTTACCTTAATATGTCTCTTGTATCACACATACTACTTTAATATATGCTATTATTTGTTTATTACCTCACTAGTCTTTATAGGTCACCCCTTTCTTATGTACATCCCCAGGTTATCTTATTTCATTTTATAAGACCCAAGGAAAATAAGGGAATACTTATGAGTTTTTAATTAATTATATTGCATTTATTTTTCAGGTTGTTATTTAATGTACCTATTTTACTAAATAAACTTGTCTTCATGATATTCAGGGGTTATATTAAGTGCATATTTATGAAATAAATCATGAAATAAGGTTCCATAAAATATGGGTTGTCATAGTTGGCATCAGAGGAAAGTATAGTTTTTTTTGGGATTAGGACTATAAAATTCTAGTGAAAGACTTAGGGATAATACTAAACATAGGAAAACATCCCTACATTTTGGTTAAGTATAAAGTAAGTGGTTTACAAGAAAATACTTCTCTGTCTGGATACTATAAATGGATGTGGCTAGGGCACAAAGGTACCTAGGGGTAATAACCCCCAAAAAGGGTGAATTGAGCTAGACTCTATTGTCACATAGTACATGAAAACAGACCTTATTGAAAACCTTGTTTAAAAATCTCAAGGGATACGATCTAATTCACAATCTCCTTGTGAACCATTATTAAGGGAACAAAAAAACTCATAATATTTTATGTAAGGAAATTGATCATGGATAGCTTAAATTGAAATTTAGAAATTCATAGTTCAAATAATATATGTCATTTATGAGTTATCCATTTAATTTTCATAGTTTTCCATTTATGTGTTGAATATTTTAAAAATAATCACCACTAATTTTCCATTTATTTTTAGTTAATGTATGAAAATTTGATAAATAAGGCCAAAAATCAATATGAGAGGAAATGTGATGACTGCAAAAATGAAATGTCCAACCCAATGAGAATATAAATCAAAAAATTTATGAAAATAATTTATTTATTAACTCAAGTTTGTACCTAATATTGAATAACGAGGAACTCCCAAATTGTCTTAATAAATAGAAAGTTTCAATTATGACATTTATGTGACGAAGGCCTTTGAATTTCAGTGGATCTTCTAATCCATTAATCATAGAACAATGGATCAAATCCATTTAAAATATATTCTATATACTTAAAATATCTGAGCAATAAGAGATTGTAATGGATGTTAATGACATAGATAGAGAAACTAGTCAATGGTTGATATTTTTCACAAATAAAAAGCCTGAGGAGGAGATATAAGTGATGGTATGGAAGGAATTCCAAAATTTTTTTTTGAAAAATATTTTACTTTCACTCTCTAACTTAAAATATACAGGTATTTACTTATACTCAAGAAAAATTAATATGAATCCATTGGGGTTTATGAGTTAAAATTTATAATACATTCATGATATATCTTTAGAAATATCATTACCTCCTAAATTAAAGTTTACAAATTATTTTTTGGGGTAAATTTGAGTATATGAAGAGCATTATCCATTAAAGAATTTAAAATCTATGAGGAAATTTTCTAATATTCCCTCAAATTTTAAATGGATATCAATGAGTCTCAAGGTTCTCATGGGTATAATAAGTGGAAAACATTGTTTAATTTCAGTGGTATGACGAGGGAATATAACCATGGAATAAAATTCCATCATCGCACTTGTTAAAAGTGTGGGAAGAAACATCATGGGGATTTCCTTTGGAAAATGAGGAAATGATTTAGGTTTTGTAAGTAAGGGCACTTTTCTAGTGTTTACCAATGGGAGAAACCCACCAATGTGATGGAAGAAAGGAATGATCTAATCAAAACTTATCTTATTTTCCAATGCGTCAGCTACAAGGAACAGGGAAAACATGTGAATCAATGCCCTAAAAGAAGGTTTTCCAATGATAACTGACAACAACAACCTTCAAGGCCTAG
The DNA here is from genome assembly GCA_963277665.1 of Viscum album. Lineage (NCBI taxonomy): Eukaryota > Viridiplantae > Streptophyta > Magnoliopsida > Santalales > Viscaceae > Viscum > Viscum album. Next base: position 1,884,826,170 of record OY728137.1, on the reverse strand, counting down.
AGAGAAACGGATAGATTATTCCATCACAACTGTTGAGGTGGATATTAACAATCAATTGGTGATAGATATGCTATCTATTCATTCAATAATAGTTAATGTAATTTTTGATTCAGGTTCTACTCATTCTTTCATATCATATAATTTTAGTATAACTATTCAAACATCACCTCAAAACATGGAATTTTATTTATTAGTGAAGATGGAAAATGGGTCAATTGTTACATCCCAAGCATATAACTCATCACCTATCTAAATTTTAGGGATTAATTTCCTAGAAAACCTTGTGATAATTCCCTTAGTAGAATTCAATGAAATTATAAGAATGAATTGTATTTCCTTATATAGACCCAAAATAAATTTTTGAGAGAAAAAAATCACCCTCTATAGTACAAATAGCCCTCCAATTCTATTCAAGTGTAAGGAGGAGGATCAATCTTTTTTGGTACCAACATATCAAGTGTGGATATTATTTCCTTTTGAGAAAGAGTATCTTGATCAAATGATTAAGACAAAAGAAAAGATCATCCTTGATGACATTCTCATTGTAAGGGAATTTACTAATTTATTTCCTAAATAATTTCTTGGTCTTCCTCTTAGCTGTGAGGCTGAGTTCTCAAGCGAGCTCACAGCTAGAGCTTTATTGATATACAAGACTCCATATAGAATGTTCTTTGTTGAACTTGATGACTTGATGAAATAATTATTTGATAATCTAGATAAAGTGTTTATATGCCCAAGTGCTTCACTATAGGGTGCAATGGTCCTCTTCATCAAGAAGAAGAATGGTTCAATGTGTCTTCACATTAAATATAATGAGATAAAAAAGATCACAATAAAGAAAAAGTATCCTCTACCACAGATTTATGACTTGTTCGATCAGCTACACTGGGCACAATACTTATCTAAGGTGGATCTTTGATTGGGATATTATCATGAAATGGTGAAAAAATGAGGATATTCCCAAGTCTTCTTTTCATATAAGGTATGGTCATTAAGAGTTCATAGTGATTCTATTTGGACTCACTAATACTTTAAAAATATTAATGGACTTAATGAATAGAGTATTTAGGGATTACCTTGAAATTTTTTTGGTTGTATTTATTGATGATATTTTTATATACTCTAAAATAAAGGAGGAACATGAAGAACATTTAAATACTATACTGAAGACCTCATGGAAGGAAAATTTATATGAAAACTATAATAAATGAGAGTTTTTTTGGTGAAAGTAACTTTCTTGGGACATTTTATCACTAAAAAATGGATATATGGGGATCCATAAAAAATAGAGGCAATTTAAGGATGTACAAGACTGAAATCTATGATGGAAATCCATAGTTTCATTAGATTATCTAGGAACAATGATTGATTTTTGAGAAATTTCCCATGATTATCAAGCCAAATAACCAAGATTACTCAGAATGGAGTCAAGTTTGTATGGACTGATAAATGGGAAGAAAGATTTAAAGATCCGAGGAATAGGTTAATCACTAAACCTATGCTCACATTACCCACCAGTGGGAAGGGATTTGTGATATACAGTGATGAATCCAAATAAGGATTGGGTTTTTTACTCATACAAGATGAAAAATGGATATCCCATTTCACCCACTAATTAAAGATCCATGAGCATAACTATCCAACCCATGATCTAGAATTTGCTGTAGTGATCTTTACATTGAATATTTGGAGATATTATCTCTACGGGGTGAAGTGGGACATATATATAGATCATAATATTCTCAATTATATATTAAAAAAAGAATATTTATATTCTATAATAAGGTTGGTTATATAATATCAAGGATTATGATTTTTTAATCTATTACCATTATAGGAAGGCAAACAAAGTGAAAGATGCTCTGAGTATAAAGTATCCTATATCCCTATCCATGATGATTATTTAAAGGGGTACAATATTCTTAGACATGAAAAAGATGGATATGAGAATAATAAAAGTATATTTTTCCAACATTTCTCAAGTAAATTCTCCAAAATATATCATTGAGAGAATGGAAAAGTAAAATAAAGATAATAAGATGCTACAAAAAAGGTGAAAAATATTCTGGATTTCAACTTTACTAAAGATGGGGTTATAAGGTTTGGAACATGGATATATGTCCCATAAAAACCATAACTGAATAGAGAACTTTTGTATGATGTACATATTTCATCCTTATCTATTAATTCTATAAGCACTAAGATGTTTAGATCTTTGAAGCTAAACTTCCAGTGGGGTAACATGAAGTGGGAGATTCTAGAGTTTGTATCTAGATACTTTGTATGCCAAAAAGTAGAGGAGGAATGATAGAATTATAAGGGTATGATGAAACCATTGACTATGAATGTATGGAAATAGGAAAACATAACCAAGAATTTCATAATAGGACTCCCAGGACCCCTAATGGAAATAATTCCATCTGGGTGGTAATCAACCACTTTACCAAGTCAACACATTTTATTTCTATCAAGGAATATTTATCTCTTGACCTAACCAGTGATATATGTATAAGAGAAATGATAAGACTACATGGATTTCCACTCTTTATTATATCTGATAAAGATAAAAGGTTTACCTTGTGGTTTTGGAGTAGCCTTCAATAAGCATTGGATACATAACTGAGATTCAACACGGTTTATCACCCTCTGAAGGATAATAAATTTGAAAGAACCATTAAAAATATATAGGGTATTTTGAGATCATGTTTAATGTATTTCCAAGGATGTTAAGACCAAAACCTTACCCCAGTGGAATTATCATACAACAAAAATTTCAATTATATCATTTAAATGGAACCTTATGAGGATCTTTATGGGAATATGTGTTAGAATCCATCATACTTGGATGAAGTTAGAAAGAAAAAGTTGATGGGACCTGATATTTTCCAAGAGATGACATAGAAGGTTCAAACTATTCAGCATCATATGAAATCAACATAAATTCAACATAAAAGGTATGTAACGAATTATTGATGAGAACTAGAGATTTAGGTCAGAGATAAAGTGTTACTTCATATATACATTTGGATGAAGGTCATGAGGTTTGGGAAGAAGGGAAAACTTAGTCCTAGATTCATCACCCCCTTTCATATCCTTGATCACATTAGAGTGGTGACCTATCAACTAGAACTCCCACCTTACCTATATCAAGTACATGATGTGTTCTATGTATCCCTCTTGATGAAGTATACGAAAGACCCCTTATATGTAATGAATTCATAAGTGGTACCATTGGAGAATTATAATTTATACAAGGAGTATTCAGTGATGATCATAGATTGTAGAGACAAAGTTATATGAAACAAGACAACTCACCTTGTCAAAGTGCTGTGGTGGAACCATAAGTTTCAGGTAGAAACATGAGAACTATAAGAGGTGATGAAACATAAGTACCCTTATCTATTTTAGTTTATGAAATGAAAATTTCTTGGGTAAAATTTCTAAAGGGGGGAATAAAATATCAACCTCAACTTTTATAAATTAAATTTTCCTTTTTTAAACAAATAAATCCCTTATTAAGAAATTAAGTTATAGAAAGAATATAAACTAATTTTGTTATTTTGTACTGTTATATAGTCTTTAAAATTTAAAAGATCATTAATCATCATAACCATTGATAATATATCCATTTTATAGTAACCATTAATATTATTATACCAAGGGTTATGATAAATTCCATTTAACATAGAAAAAGGAAGTGATGGCCTCGATTAGTGGGATCATACCCTATAAATCCCATTTATCAGATATTATAAGGGATATAACATCAATATTATTTTTCCTTGACTAGGAATATGATAATATTTAAAAACTAAATCATGAATGAAACCATTGACATGATAAGCTCAAGCTCATCAAAATCATGACCCAGACCATGTGTGTCCAACCACCCCATGAAAACTTCGCCATCACACACCTTACCCTTAGAGAGTTCACTAGTGTAATACAGTGATATGTTTCTTGAACTTAACATTATGAATTATTATATTTTATTTTTTATAAAATAATGATTATATTTTACCCTTTTTAATATTACTTTTTAAATTATTAAATAATGTGTTTAATAAAAATTAGGTTCAGATACACTAGAACACATTTTGGGAAATATATAGTTTCAATCAAGACACTATTTTTGGTGAATTTTTGAATTTTTAAAATTAATTAAATTTTAATAAAAATTATTATAAATTAATATTTATTAAATATAAATGATAATATAACTTTATGAAGTAAATGTAATTTTTATAAGTCTTATAAAGTTGTTATTTTCAAAAAACTACTATTTTTAAATGAATAGTTATTTTGATTTAAAAGTATAAATTATCATATTTAGGGAATTATTTTTATAAAATAAATATTATTTGTAAAATAAAAACATCTAAATTATCTAATGGTGATTTTTCATAATTTTTTGAGATAGTTGAATTTTTGGGTAAAAATTAAATACAGTATAAATATACAGTATGTATTATGACATCATAATGACCCAAAAGTGATTTAATATATTCCATAAAATGCATCCATGAACAAATATATATTTACCCTTTAAAATAATATGTTTTTTAATTTATTTGATTAATTTTATAAAGCCTTAATGAATCCTCCAAAATCTATAGTATATTTTATGGTTTTATAATCAATTCTTTATAAACATGACTCACTTTCACATCACCAAGAGAATTATTTTAATGTTTTCAGTTCATGTCATTATAAAATAATTAAAACCACTTCTATTTGGTATAAAACTTAAGAAGAAACCAATTATGGTTTGTGGTTTTGATTATTTTATCATATAGAGTCCAAAACATAAGTTTGAAAATGGATAAATAATTCTCCTATCTTTTACTATATAAACCCACCAAAATACCAGTCCTATTAACTCAAAACCTTTTAATTATGATATAAATATACCTTTCAATCACTAGAGTCCTCTATAGGTTCCCCCAATCTCTTATGAATATTCTCCCATGCTTTTATAAGCACCCTCTCAAGGTAAGTGATCCTTTTCTTTCCTCTTTATTCAAGCACGTCCTTTATATTATGCGTTTCATTTTAAACTTGTTCATATTGGGATATTTTTTAAAACATCCCTCTTACTAAACTTATGATTTCAAAGTGAAGAGATACCCCTTTCACTCTTATTAATCCCTCCCATTAATATTTAAGTGTCCCCATTATGCTTCCGAAATTATCCAATGATTTTCTATGCCAAAAATTTGTTTTGTGAATACTCATCACCATTTCCACTCAAGGGTATTCATCTAGATGTACCTATACTTTATTTATTTAGTAATTTCATGTATATATCTCAAGATCTTTAATATTTGGATTAAGTGTGATGAAATATGATCCTATGTTGAATAATCTACATGGAACACTTATGCATGTACATGATATGAATGTGATGGCTGGGCCCAGAATTATATAGCCCTCCAATGAATTGAGTAATTTTTTTAATCTCATTAGTTGCCATGTATGGTGCACTAGAGGTTATCATTAGCTCAATATATTTTGTTTTCTTAGTAGTTAACCTTTAATTATGTTTATGATGCCATGTTTCACATTGTTTCCACTTTACCATATTGCCTTTATGTTATCATGTTATATAATGCCTCATTATTTGAGATTATGATTTTCACCACTGTTATGATACCTTGATATACCTCTGGGATCAAATAAATTAATTTACCTTTTTATATTATTTGTTTATTACCTTACTGGCCTTTATATCTCACCCCTTTATTATACACATCCCCAGTTTATCCCATGCAGTTTTAGAAGATCCAAGGAAAATAAGGCAATGTTTTAGAGTTTTGAATTAATGATGTTGTATTTATTTTGAATGTTTTTATGTCATGTACCAAAATTCTCAAAGACACTTGGTATCATGATCTTATGGTGTTTTATTAAGTGTATCGTTATGAAATAAATCATGAAATAAGGTGTAATAAAATATGGGTTTTCATATGAATGAGTTCTTATGAAGTTTTTTCATCCAACTCTGAAGAATGAAGAATATGAACATTAGAGAAATTCCTATAAATAAAAGCTACATTCAAGGAGGAGTAATATTTTTTAAGTTATCCAAGCTATCTAAAATTTCTATGAAGATATTTTAATATCTTTTTATGAGAAAAGGGTTCATTATAATATTTAAATATTTTTTACTTAAGGGATCTTTTTGTGAGTATTTTTGTAAATATCTTATGTTTTCTGATTTTGAAATCACTATGTATGAACTTGTGATTGAGGTATCTCATGGTTTTGAGAGATATATATTCATCCTATATTTCTAATTAAGGGTTTACGAGGATAGGTAAATGAAATATTTTCCCAAAATACTAATTAAGGACTTCCTTGTGTGGAAGGAAGACCCAATGATAGGGTGATATATCATGGATATCTTGAGTCTGATTAAGACTCCCTTCACCCTGAAGGTTAATATTTAGAACCTTTTTTATAAAGTTTTGGTATGTTTTTTCCTTATATACTTTATACAATTTGTCATTACATATCTTTACAAGAGTATTTCTATCATTCATGTATTAATAAAGGTTTATTATATTTATTTTAAAGTTTACCTAAACTCTAATAATATATAGTTGATTAGATTGGTTTATCCCAGGGGGATATTTTGGAGGTGGAATGGTTTGTTGAAAATGGACTGGTGGTTATTGGTATTGGATAGGTTGGGTTTGAAACTGATTATGGGTTTGGTAGTTCTGTTGAGGGTAAGGATTTTGCCCTTGTGGTTGGCTATGTTGTTGGTTATCCTTCCATCGGAAGCTTGGGTTGTCATTGTACCTTGGATTGAAGGTGTTTTGGTATTGGGGATTTTGAAAGTTTAGGGCATTGACTTCCGCTGGGGGTCCTCCTAGAAGAACATCCTTGATGGATGGAATGGTTGGGTAGTTGTCTGTTTTATGGTCATGTTTGTCACAAATTGTGCAAACAAGGTCTACATTTTGGATTTCATGGACTTTCCTAAGGTCTATCTCTTCAACCTTCCTAGAGAGTGCTACGAGTTTAGACCTAAGGATTTCCTCTTCTCTAAGTGTATGAATTCCAGTGGTTCTTTGTGGCTTTTCAGAATAAGGTGAAGTTCCCCAAGTTTGGTTTTGTTCAGCCAGACTTTCCAGATACTCGTAAGCATCATTTGGGGCCTTGTTTTTAAAATTTCCATTACACATCATGTTGATGAATTTTTTATTACCCGGACCCAACCCTTCATAGAAAATTCTCACTTGTTCAGGTATGGAAAACCCATGGTGTGGAACCATGTTTAGGGTGTCTTTGAACCTCTCCCATGTTTCATAAAATGACTCTCCCTCTTTTTCAAAAAAGTTTTGGATGCTCTTTTTAAGTGCAATTGTTTTGTGATGAGGGAAGTATTTTTTGTAGATTTCTCTTTGCAGTTGGTCCCAAGAGTGGATTGATGCAGGTCTCAAGTTGTTTAGCCAATTTTTAGCTCGATACTTTAATGAAAATGGAAAGATCCTCATCTTAGCGGATTCTAGTTGATGTGGGGGACACATGGTTTCAACAATGTCGTTGAACTCTTTGACATGAAGGTATGGCATTTCTGACTCCATCCCATGAAAGGTTGGAAGGTGGTTTAGGACATGGGGTTTGAATATGTAGTTCGTGTCTCCTATGGAATTGTGTCTAATGCATGAGGGGGCATTGGTCCAAGATGGAGTTAGGTAGTTGTTCATGGTTTGATCGACTACATTCCCTAAGTTTGGAGCTTTTTGGTTTTGGTTTCCCATTTGATTCCCCCCAGGGTTTACAATTTGATTTTGTGGATGACCCTCCATTGGACTTGTTTCAAGTTCTGACTTTGGGGTTTCAAGAATATTTGGATCTGATTTAAACAATCCCCTAGGTGCACTTGACTCCCCTATCCTAGGACTTTCCACCCTAACTAGTCTGTTTGAGAAATCGCAGGTGTAGGCGGACATGCGCCAAAAAAAAGCGAGAAAGGGACAAGATAAGAGATCTTGGGTGAGAGTAGAAGAATGGAGGTGAAGAAAGAAGTTTTTTTTTGGATCTAAGGTACTTACTTGGTCCCCGGAAATTGCGCAAAAAATTTGGTTCACGCCCAAATTTACCCAAGAGAAGAAGGGTAGAACGGTCCTTGTAGTGTAGCTTGGGTTGTCGATTCCACAGAGACCAAAGAAGATACCTAAGATACACAACCTAAGGTATGGATTTTTGGCTATGAAGTGGCCAACTTGGATTTGTTTTTAAGTGTTTTGGGAGAAGACTAATAATCTTAGTTGAGTTCAATTATAATGAAATGGGTTGATATTAGGGTTACGCTTGGGTGGGTTGAATGCATTTTATTTCTTTAGACAAATTTTTGGTTTTATTAATTCTTGATGAAACCATTCTTCAAAATAACACTACCTTAATCATTTTCTGGTTAGATACTAACTAAACTCAATTACTAGTCACCAACACACTTAGATAACCATATTCATGATCTCTCCAAGGTATATGGTCAATTTAGTAATTGGAATTAGCTTTTTCAAACACAGTGAAGATGAGGAGCAAAAATAATTAAAGAATGGAAGTCTTGAATTATTTAAACAATTAACAAAAATTCATGCATTAAATAACATTCAATCCAGCCTTTTCATCTTCCTAAGATCAACCCATTAAAGGGTTAGCCCTCCATTTATTATATACTATCAATGGTGGGTGGAAGACGGCTTACAAGAATTGAATTGTAGAGATTAAAACCGCGGAAATAACGAGCACTCCACCATGTGTGTGAATGGAATTCACACCTATGTGTGAACTATATCACCAACACACAGAGTTATCACTGTGATTTTGTGATTTTATAGATTTAAGTATAGAAATTGGAAGAAGAGAAGAGAAGTAATTGGATTAAGAACTTAGAAATACAAAAAGAAACTTACATGGGGAAATGAAAGCATTACAACGAAAATTGAGCATAATAACATTACATGAAAGAAGGTTTGAGTTCCTCCTCACCAAAACTGACTTAAATAGGAAAATTTGGATCCTTAGGCCGAGATCCAACAGTCCAAGTCATCCCAATCAATGAGGGTAGACATAGGTGGTGGAAAGTAGGTGGAGAGGAGACTTCTCCACCCTTGACCCGAGATGGCATCCAGCTTGCATCCACTTGACATATCCGCTTAAAAGTCCTTCTAAATGGACGATTTGGAGTGGGCCATAGAAGACAAAAATGAATCCCCTGATGTAGTATAACCTCCTGTAAAATATCAGTTCAATTTAAATTGTGGTTAGGGAGATATGGAAGATTCATTGGGATGAAATTCTGGGCCGCAGATTCTGGCCCAGATTCTGATCTTCCATTTGGGATGCCTTGATCACCATCATGGAGACCGAATTAGCACTTTGGCATGAAGAATTATTTGTTCCCCTGTATGTCTTATATCATCACAAGAAATGTGGGCTTCATTGGTTTAGTATTGTGGGACCCAAATCCTCAACAGTGGGTTGATGTCCAATCTGCCTTCACCAGAATTGTCTCCTTTCATCACCAAATATCTTCATCATCCTTTATGAATCTTTCCTTGATCCCTGAATGAGAAACATTTAAATTTGAAGTGAAGATACATTTCCAAAAATATAATATTAAAACATGAATAATTACATTCAATAAAATCAGATGAGTCATTGGGCCTAAATTGGTGTACATTAGGCATGAAGTGCACAATTGATGAGAGTGAATGTTTAAAATTAAAATGTACTAACTCAGGCCCATATGATCAAAAATGAACTTTTAATCCCAATAAAATGTAATTATAAAATGTGTTTTTATTGTCTAATCAATAGTATTAGTACAAAGTTTTTCTAATTAATTTCTTATATATATATATATAAATATTTTTATGAAATATCATATAAAATAGGTTAAGAAAATTGTGTACTTTATTATATAAACTACTATTCACCCCCAATTTTATTGATTTACATACTCTTTTGATCCTACATGTTTGTTTGAAATATATAATTTAAGTCATGACTATGAATTTGAACTGGTCATCTAAATCTGGAAGGACTCCAAAAATCCTCACGTGGATATGATTTGTCCGGTACTTCCTCTTTTGATTCTATGACATCAAGATCCCTATTGACTAATACTTTCACTCAATCATTAACAACCATTGAGCTATATAGAACATTTTATGCTCATCTACTGGATAGTATTTTTATGCTACCATCTAAATTCTCTAACATTTATGTCTGTCTAGGTCTCCCATTTAGATCAACTTGAATTATCTCATTTGAATGTTTAACTTAAACTTATTTTTCCATCATGTTTTGGTCTTTGTACAAGTCCTATTCCACTAAAGAGCATATTTTGGATTATGATTACTTGTTTATTATCATCATACCAAATATGAAATCCAAAATTTTCATTTTATATCTAATAAAAAAACATGACCTATATTTTTCCTTGAGTTTATCTTAGTCCTTAGCATCCACATGAACATATTTAATAATCCTAAAAGCATTGATGTGATTGATCCCCATTGATTTACCAAACCATAAAAATTCTATAATTTATTTCCCCATTGGTGCCGATGAGATTAAATTAACTAATTACACTATATAGTTAATAAATTTCACCCAAATATCCAAAGAAATTTCTGAGTGTAACCACATGCTCTACCTCTTTTAAGTAATCTATTTTGTTCAGGTATAACATGTAAAGTCTTCTCAAGTCTTATTCCTCTATGGTCATGGAAGATTTGTAAGATCCTTCTAATACACTAAATACCATTATATATCCTTAAACACTTTATCTTACTTCTAGTTTTTTCTCCACCATTGACTCCCTTTTAACAAACACTTAAAATGCATTAGATTTGTATTTAATAAAGAAAACCTACACCTTTCTTATGGCATCGTCAATGAATATAAAAAAGTATTGTTACCCTAAATGATATCGTATAGGTGATGTACCACAAAAATAGGAGTGAAAAAGTTCTATATTTTTTACTTCTTGGTTTCTATCTTCTTAGATTAAATGAAACCTTCCATTTTTCCCAAGTATACAACTCTCACAAATTCTAAATTATATATGATCTATCTTCAGAATTCCTTTAGCTGATAGAACCTTCATGTTATTATAACTATTATTTCTAAGTCATAAATTAAATAAGGATGATCTCTCATATGTTATAACTAATTCAGTTTTCACTCCATCCAATCATCCAGTCAGATATAAGGTTCCATCCATTATGACTATATCCACAACCATTGAACCTCAAGTGATCTTCCAAACTCCATTGGTGAAGCTTGTTCCAAAATCTAAATCATCTAGTAGATCCATAAAGATTTAATTCTTCCATAAACCTAGTATGTAATAATGTAACATCCCAAGTAAGTAATGAATAATAGATATTTTTATCTATGTCTATTAATGAATTAGATAGTGTTTTAGAGGCTTAAAATGAAAATAAATCCAATCTTAAGCATGTAATACACTAATATTTTTAAAAGATTGTTTTACTGCCTTTTGATGGCAAACCATTTTTAAATCTATCTTTTGACAATTTTATAAGCTAAGTTTGTCAAAATAAACTTATTCTGTATGATTGGGACATCAAAATTTACTTTGTGTGAATTTTTGGTATTTTTCCAATAAAGTTCATTTTTTAATGAATAGTGAAAATGTTGTATTTTAATTCAAAACCTCTTTTTAATCTAATTTATTTATATGATTAGATTATATTTTGAATTGGTTTTGAAGTGAAATTAGAATATATTTTTACCATTTAATCCAATGGTGGTCATTAGGATTAATTTCACTTTGGAATTGGGCATAAACTAATGCCAAACTTTTCATAGATATTGTTTCATAAAAACACGCTATTTATCATGACAGCGGGAATTAATTATTAAATTAATTAATGTGACTTATATGTTTTTAATTTTGTAAAATAGACTTCATTTTTGAATTCAGAATATCAAATATAGCTTAGGGTGAATTTTTGGTATTTTTCTGAAAAACTTCAGTTTTTGATGAATAGTGAAACCACTAAGTAGTACTTATAAAAACTGATTTTTTGTTTAAATGAAATTTTACCACTTTTGTGTTTTGAATTTCAAAAATCCGACATAAATGGTTGTCATTAAGAAGTAAAATGTGGTTCAATGAGATTAAAATAATTTTTTGGTGAATAGTAACTTTTATGTTTTTTAATCGCGATTAGTGGTAATTAGTGTAGTTTAAGGTAAAAATAATGTTTTAATAGTATGAGATGAGCTTGAAACATGTCCTACCCTCATTGGATGTGTCATGGCCGACCAAGAAAATCCATGGGTAAACTTGGGGACCCCATGGATCCACTTTGGTTGGGAAATGACATAAATAACTTTTTATTTAATGTAAAAGTAAAAATGACACAAACATAATATGTTTTACGAAAACAATTTTTAAATGGGGTTATACAAGTCATATTTTTGACTATAAATATTAATTGGAAATATAAAAAGATTTCCTACATCATAGTATTTTTTTTATAATTTTTAGACATTAAATAATTTAAAGTATTTATGACATCATAATGATGTAGCGATTACCTCATTAATAAAGGATTTAAATAAAATGAAAAGATAATGTAAAATATATGACCTAAACATGTCCAAAACCTATTGGGTGGGTATATTTTGAACCCTTATCACCTTATCCTCGAATTATATCAATGTGGGACCTTTTAAATCCGAAAATCATTTTCAAATAAAGTAATATTTCTTTACTTTTCAAGAGTGCCCCTCCTCTCCTCTTATAAAAGGCCCCCACCTATACCTCCTTACCCACACTTCCAAAGCCTTTGGCTTAGAAAAACCCTGCTCATTTTGTCTCTACACTTCCCTATCTTAATCCTTGAAGCCTCACTTTGGGCAGAAGTCTTCCCAAGGAATCCTTTGAGCTCAAACCAAAGGGAGTTACCCGATTTTAAGGTAATGTCTTCACTTGAGTCCTTTTGTTTTATTTTTCTTCTCCAACCCCATAAACTCTTTTTATTCATTTCTTTTGTAACAACTCCAGTATCTTCAATATACTAGGATTTTTTTATAATAAGTATTAGAGCTACAATTACACACACCTACATCTAATGGTTAAAGAACATACTGTTTCCGTGGATGGCGAATTTCTGCCTCCCGAAAAGATGATTGTTCAACATTCATATAACACATTTAAAGGTGGCCATTAATATGTCACTATATTTATATATGATATATAATATGATTATGTTTTCCTTAAGATTCTGTATTTTTCATTTTGGGCATACCTTTATGGTTTCCATTATGGGTAAACGTGATATCTTCATTTAAGGAAGTGCGGACTACCGCCCCCTCAAAGTGATTTGATTCGTTAAATACCATATATGGGATGTATAAAGGATGTAACTATGATATTATATATGATATTATACTGTAATTATAATATAACTTTATATCATTATGATTCCATTCTATAAAATACGAAATAGAAATGAAAGTAGCGTTCATGCGTACGTACGGCTTACCATCTCCATGAACGGTGCATTTCATTTATTACCTATAAATGATTAGGTAATATTATAAATACATGTATATACTGGATATATATGATATATACATCATGATTATAATTATGGATATAATGGATACATGAACAACTTGTAATTATAAAGGGTTTATTTTTGACTCAAGTACCAATGATCATTAAAACAACTATTATTAACTTAAATAATTACATTGTGTTCATGACATGGAAATAAGTGATATAAAAGGAATAATGAACTTAAAAAAAAGGTTCTTAAGAAAGTATAAATTAACTCAAGTTTATTATTCAGGACATTAAAGAACGATCGAGTCAAGTCGGACCCGAGTTATGGGACTTCGTCTCAATCTCCTTTCATTGAGGCATATTTTATTTTATACACAACTTTATTTTATACGGTGTATAAACCCCTTTGACTTTTACATTTATCCAAAAGGAATCTTTTTTATACGAAGCATTTTACAAAATGACAAAAGGGAATGATTTTATTGTACGTATGCGGCGACGACGACTTCTCCGCCACCGTGACTGTTATTTGGGTTTCGGCTTCCTCTACAAGCCATACCTTCTTTTTAAAAGAAAAATAAATACCATGTTTTACTTTTCTTTTATTTTGGTATTGAAAATGGATTTAATAATATTTTTATTACATCAATGTGTTGTATTGATATCTCGTGATTGAAATGGGGAAATGTTATGTTTCCTTTATGCATGTTTTATGTGATACGATTATGTTGAGGTTCTTGGGAATTATTATAAAGATGGGTGGTTCTGTGATAAACTAAGGGCGGGTGAGCCCGATATAGCTCTCCAATTCATTGGGTAACGCGAAGGAGTGAAACGTTAAGGTTTCTCCGAAGAGATTTAGGGAATATACTGTGATGGGTATTCCAAACGTAACCAAGAGGGTTACTCCCTACGTAAGAATGTTATGAATGCCTCAAGTTACCTTTATGTCTTATGATTTCTATGATTTATTCATGATTTGATGAGGTATGTTAAAGTGCTTATGTTTTATGGGTAAAGTATGATTTCATTCTTATGTATATATAAACTCATGTTTCCTTTCCATATTTTTTTTTATATAACCCATACTGAGCTTTTTATGCTCATCCCAAGTCTTTTTTTAAATGTTTTTCACAGGTCAAGGGAAAGGTACATGATATGATGATAGTGTCAAGGAAGTGTCAAGAAAGAATCCATGTTTTATTTTAAATATGTTTCCATTGATGGGAAAGAAGAATACTATCATTATGTAACCACTTTGTTTATATGTGGAATGTAATGAAAGTTTTATGATCTAATTCTCTAAAACTCTAAACCCGAAAAGATCCTCAATGTGTAATCTTGTAATAACTAAAGATTAAGTAAGGTTTAAGGCTGGGGCCTTATAGTTGGTATCAAAGGTCGGTTTAGATAACTTTAAAAGTTAGAATTATATTAAATGATTATCCATAAATATTTTTTTTGGTCGAATTGAAGTGATATAGTATTTGAAGATTACCATGTTGCTTCATCTAAGACATGTTTATTCAGAATGGTTTTCCACAGAGGAAACAGGGAAGCAGTGCTAGGAAGGCATGCAGAAGGAAATAATCTTCGGAATCAGCATCCCGAGATGGTCGGAATTGGAACTGAACAGTTTGTTGCAGTAATGGCGCAGTTGACTCAAGCGATAAATGGTGGTGGTATCCATGCATGAGACCAGGAAGATCAACCTCAGAGGAACATGTCAGTGGTGGAACATTTAATGAGGCAACATCCCCCATCATTCAGAGGATCATCTGACCCTGTGTTAGCTGAAGGGTGGATTAAAACACTGGAGAAGATTTTCGATGTCATGGGGTGTTCAGACAATCAAAAGGTTAGTCTTTCTATTTATTGTTTGGAGGGTGAAGCAGATCAGTGGTGGTCTATGGTTAAAAATATCAGGGACGCCGATGAGATTGATGCTCTTGACTGGGATGAATTCAAAGGTATGTTTCTTGAGAAGTATTTTCCTAAGGCTGTTCGACTTAGGATGGAAAAGAAATTCTTGGAATTGAGGCAAGAGGAAGACTCAGTGGCCGCCTATGAAGAAAGGTTCACTCGATTGGCAAGGTATGCTCCAAATTTTATCCGAGACCTTGATAGTAAAATCAATCATTTTTACTTAGGATTAAAGCCAAAATATCGAAGGGTATTAGCTTCTCATGAGTTTAAAAGTTATGAAAATCTTGTTCGATGTGTTGAGAAGGTGGAAATGGAGTTTGCTGATGACCAAGTGTTCTATAACAGCCAACAGAAGAAGAGACCGAGGTGGAAGGAGAAAGGTAAGAATTCTTCAAAAAAGTCTGATGGTAAGAAATCTAAGTTTCTAGTTTGTGATAAATGTGGAAAAATGCATGCTGGGAAATGAATTCTGAATTCTGGAAAGTGCTACCGATGTGGTAAGATGGGACATAAGGCTTGTGATTGCACTGAAAAAGATCAAGGTGATGGTAAGTTGAAATTTGATTTACAGTTAGTGAAATGTTATAAGTGCAATGAGATGGGTCACTATGCAAACGAGTGTCCGAAAAAAGAGCTTGAGCGATGGGAAGCAGTTAGACTACAAGCAGAAAGGGGTGGTGAAATCCTTTGCAACTACTTCAACGGATGTCGGGCCGTCAAATGAAGTTGTATTAGGTACTTTGTTTGTTTTTTCAGATTATTCCAGTGTGTTGTTTGATTTGGGGTCTACACATTCTTTCATCTCTGAAAACTTTTCTAGTAAAATGGGAATACCATCTCAAGAAATGACTCTTGAACGTGTGGCAAAAACACCTGGGGTAAATGTTGAGGCAAAAAGAATTTATAAGAATCTTTCTATCCTTATCTGTGGAAAGAACCTACTTGCAAACCTTATTGTTCTACCTCTAGTAGAGTTTGATGTTATCCTGGGTATGGATTGGCTCTCTATTTACCATGCTAAGATTGACTGTAGAGCTAAAGAAGTTTCTTTTCAGAAATACTTTCAGTTTGTGTACAAGAATGAACCCTTACTGTTGATAACTTATCAAGAGGCCAAGAAACTTGTAAAATATGGAAATGAATGTTACCTTGCACACATCGTTGAAAATAAAGGAATTGTTCAGATTAATGATGTGCCAATGGTAAATGAGTATTCTGATGTTTTTCCTGATGAGTTTCCTGGAATAATACTAGATCGAGAAGTTGAGTTTAATGTTGACTTAGTTCCTAATGCTAAGACAATTTCAAAACCCCCTTATCGAATGGCTCAAATTGAACTTTTAGAGTTGAAGGAGAAATTGCAAGATTTATTAGCGAAATGTTTCATTCGACCTAGCACATCACCATGGGGTGATCCTGTTTTATTTGTTAAAAAGAAAGATGGTTCAATGAGACTTTGCATTGATTATAGAGCCTTGAATAAAATCACTGTTAAGAACAAATATCCTTTGCCTCATATCGATGATTTGTTTGATCAGCTCCAGGGAGCTCAGTATTTTTCAAAGATTGACTTGAGATCGGGGTACCATCAGCTGAAGGTAAAGGAAGCAGATGTTCCGAAGACCGTGTTCCATATAAGATATGACCATTATGAATTTTTAGTAATGCCTTTTGGGCTAACCAATGCACCTGCTATATTCATGGACTTAATGAATAGAATTTTCCATGAGTTCTTGGATAAGTTTGTGGTGGTTTTCATTGATGATATTTTGGTGTTTTCTAAAAGTAAATAAGAGAATGAAAGACATTTAAGGGTTATCTTGCAAACCTTAAAAGAAAAGAAACTGTATGGAAAATTCAGCAAGTGTGAGTTTTGGTTACAACAAATTTCTTTCCTTGGTCATATTTTTTCTAAATATGGAATAACTATTGATCCTGCAAAAACAAAAGTTGTGGAAGAATGGACAAGACCCAGAAATGTAACCGAGATTCGTAGCTTCCTTGGTTTGGCAGGCTATTACCGAAGGTTTTTTAGAAATTTTTCACAATTATCTAGTCCCATGACTAAGCTAACTCGGAAGGGTGTTAAGTTTATCTAGACAAAAGAATGTGATGATTGTTTTTAGGAGTTGAAAAGAAGATTGGTGAATGCTCCAGTTTTGGAACTACCTTCTAGGAATGGGGAGTTTGTTATCTATAGTGATGATTCACTGAAAGGACTTGGTTGTGTCCTAATGCAGAATGATCAGGTAATTGCTTATGTTTCACGACAGTTGAAAACTCATGAGGTAAATTACCCTACACATGATTTGGAATTAGCTGCTGTTGTTTTTGCTTTAAAAATTTGGAGGCATCATTTGTATGGAGTAAAGTGTGAAATATATACCGATAACAAAAGTTTAAAGTATATATTCACTTAGAAGGAATTGAACATGAGACAGAGGAGATGGCTAGAATTAATCAAGGATTATTATTGTACAATTCATTACCATCCGAGAAAAGCAAATAAAGTGGCCGATGCTTTGAGTCGAAAAAGTAATGCTTCATTAACAATGTTGCGTTTAGAACGTGATCCTTTGGTTAAGGATTTGATGAACTTTGGCATAGAAGTTGTTGGTGCAGGAAGTTATTATGTTTTTTTTCAGGTATCAGTGAGATCATCTCTATCAGATAGAATCAAGCAAGCACATAAGCAAGACAGTGAGTTGCAAAAAAAGGTAGAGTTGGTTCAGAAAGGTAAGTTGCCTGAATTCAACATTGATAATGATTGCGTTTTGAGATTTGGGAAGAGATTGTGTGTGCCTTGGGATTCACAGTTGAAGAGAGAGTTGTTATGTGAATCTCATAGTTCTCCATTTTTAGTTCATCCTGGCAGTACTAAGATGTACAGAGATCTGCGGGAGTATTACTGGTGGGATGGAATGAAAAGAGATATTGCTGATTTTACTGTGAAGTGTTTGACTTGTCAGCAGGTTAAAGCAGAACGACAGTTACTGAAAGGGATGGTTCAGCCTTTACCAGTGCCAGAGTGGAAATGAGATAATATATCCATGGACTTTGTTGTGGGATTACCGAAGACATCTCGAGGTAATAATGTAATCTGGGTTATTGTTGATCGCTTGACCAAATCTGCTCATTTCCTTGCTATACGAGATACTTTTCCCCTAGATCAACTTTCCCGTTTGTATCTTAAAGAGATAGTCAGGTTACATGGAGTTACTCTCTCCATTGTATCTGACCGTGATCCCGGGTTCACTTCTAACTTTTGGAAAGGCCTTCAGAAGTCGTTGGGTACTGAATTAAATTTTAGTACATCTTTTCATCCTCAATCAGATTGGCAATCAGAACGAATAATTCAGACCTTGGAGGATATGCTACGAGCTTGTTCGATGGATCATCAGGGAAGTTGGGACCAACATATTTCTTTGGTTGAATTTTCATATAATAACAGTTATCATTCCAGTATACAGATGGAACCATTTGAGGCATTATATGGGAAGCGGTGTCGAACTCCAGCTTTCTGGGATGAAGTGGGTGAAAGGAAGTTGATGGGACCAGAATTGGTAGAAGAGATGGCAGAAAAAGTTCAGCTAGTTCAGAAACACATGAGAACAGCTTAGAGTAGGCAGAAGAGTTATGCAGACAACAGGAGGAAGGATCTCTCTTTTGAGGTAGGTGATCATGTTTTTCTCAAAGTATCACCATGGAAAAGTGTGATGCGATTTGGTAAGAAAGGAAAGCTGAGTCCAAGGTTCATTGGACCATATGAAATTCTGGAGAGAGTTGGATCAGTTGTTTATCGAGTGGCTTTACCTCCAAGTTTATCTTAGGTACACAATGTTTTTCATGTTTCAATGTTAAGGAAGTACATGCCAGATCCATCTCATGTTTTGAGTCCAGAGGTAGTTCAGCAGGAAGAGAACCTATCTTATGAGGAACAACCAGTCTAGATTCTTGACCACAGGGAGAAAGTTTTACGAAATAAGGTGATTAATCAGGTAAAGGTTTTGTGGAAAAACCACATGATGGAAGAGGCAACATGGGAATCTGAAAATGCAATGAGGGATAAGTACCCCCATTTATTCGATAAGTAAATAAATTGCAGGGATGAAATTTTCTAAAGGGGGAAGGATGTAACATCCCAAGTAAGTAATTAATAATAGATATTTTTATCTATGTCTATTAATGAATTAGATAGTGTTTTAGAGGCTTAAAATGAAAATAAATCCAATCTTAAGCATGGAATACACTAATATTTTTAAAAGATTGTTTTACTGCCTTTTGATGGAAAACCATTTTTAAATCTATCTTTTGACAATTTTATAAGCTAAGTTTGTCAAAATAATCTTATTCTTTATAATTGGTACATCAAAATTTACTTTGTGTGAATTTTTGGTATTTTTCCAATAAAGTTCATTTTTTAATGAATAGTGAAAATGTTGTATTTTAATTCAAAACCTCTTTTTAATCTAATTTATTTATATGATTAGATTATCTTTTGAATTGGTTTTGAAGTGAAATTAGAATATATTTTTACCATTTAATCCAATGGTGGTCATTAGGATTAATTTCACTTTGGAATTGGGCATAAACTAATGCCAAACTTTTCATAGATATTGTTTCATAAAAACACGCTATTTGTCATGACAGCGGGAATTAATTATTAAATTAATTAATGTGACTTATATGTTTAGAATTTGGTAAAATAGACTTCATTTTTGAATTCAGAATATCAAATATAGCTTAGGGTGAAGTTTTGGTATTTTTCTGAAAAACTTCAATTTTTGATGAATAGTGAAACCACTAAGTGGTACTTATAAAAACTGATTTTTCGTTTAAATGAAATTTTCCCACTTCTGTGTTTTGAATTTCAAAAATCCGACATACATGGTTGTCATTAAGAAGTAAAATGTGGTTCAATGAGATTAAAATATTTTTTTTTTGTGAATAGTAACTTTTATGTTTTTTAATCGCGATTAGTGGTAATTAGTGTAGTTTAAGGTAAAAATAATGTTTTAATAGTATGATATGAGCTTGAAACATGTCCTACCCTCATTGGATGTGTCATGGACGACCAATAAAATCCATGGGTAAACTTGGGGACCCCATGGAGCCACTTTGGTTGGGAAATGACATAAATAACTTTTTATTTAATGTAAAAGTAAAAATGACACAAACATAATATGTTTTACGAAAACAATTTTTAAATGGGGTTATACAAGACAGATTTTTGACTATAAATATTCATTGGAAAGATAAATATATTTCCTACATCATATTACTTGTTTTATAATTTTTAGACATTAAATAAATAAAAGTATTTATGACATCATAATGATGTAGCGATTACCTCATTAATAAAGGATTTAAATAAAATGAAAAGATAATGAAAAATCTATGACCTACACATGTCCAAAACCTATTGAGTGGGTATATTTCGAACCCTTATCACCTTATCCTAGAATTATATCAATTTGGGACCTTTTAAATCCGAAACTCATTTTCAAATAAAGTAATATTTCTTTACTTTCCAAGAGTGGCCCTCCTCTCCTCTTATAAAAGGATCCCACCTCTACCTCCTTACCCACACTTCCAAAGCCTTTGGCTCGGAAAAAACCTGCTCATTTTGTCTCTCCACTTCCCTATCTTACTCCTTGAAGCCTCACTTTGGGCAGAAATCTTCCCAAGGAAGCCTTTGAGCTCAAACCAAAGGGAGTTACCCGATTTTAAGGTAATGTCTTCACTTGAGTCCTTTTGTTTTATTTTGCTTCTCCGACCCCATAAACTCTTTTTATTCATTTATTTTGTAACAACTACAGTATCTTAAATATACTAGGATGTTTTTATAATAAGTATTCAAGCTACACTTACACACACCTACATCTAATGGTTAAAGAACACACTGTTTCCGTGGATGGTGAATTTCTGCCTCCCGAAACGATGATTGTTCAACATTCATATAACACCTTCAAAGGTGGCCATTAAGATGTCACTATATTTATATATGATATATAATATGATTATTTTTTCCTTAAGCTTCTGTATTTTTCATTTTGGGCATACCTTTATGGTTTCCATTATGGGTAAACGCGATATCTTCATTTAAGGAAGTGCGGACTACCGCCCCCTCAAAGTGATTTGATTCGTTAAATACCATATGTGGGACGTATAAAGGATGGAAATATGATATTATATATGATATTATAATGTAATTATAATATACCTTTATATCATTATGATTCCATTCTATAAAATATGAAATAGAAATGAAAGTAGCGTTCATGCGTACGTACGGCTTACCGTCTCCATGAACGGTGCATTTCATTTCTTACCTCTAAATGATTAGGTAATATTATAAATGAATGTATATACTGGATATATATGATATATACATCATGATTATAATTCTGGATATAATGGATACATGAACAACTTGTAATTATAAAGGGTTTATTTTTGACTCAAGTACCAATGATCGTTAAAACGACCGTTATTAACTTAAATAATTACATAGTGTTCATGACACGGAAATAAGTGATATAAAAGGAATAATGAACTTAAAAAAATGTTCTTAAGAAAGTATAAATTAACTCAAGTTTATTATTCAGTACATTAAAGAACGATCAAGTCAAGTCGGACCCGAGGTATGGGACTTCGTCTCAATCTCCTTTCATTGAGGCATATTTTATTTTATACACAAATTTCTTTTATAAGGTGTATAAACCCCTTTGACTTTTACATTTATCCAAAAGGAATCTTTTTTATACGAAGCGTTTTACAAAACGACAAAAGGGAATGTTTTTGTTGTACGTATGCGGCGACAACGACTTCTCCGCCGCCATGACTATTATTTGGGTTTCGGCTTCCTCTACAAGCCATACCTTCTTTTTAAAAGAAAAATAAATACCATGTTTTACTTTTCTTTTATTTTGATATTGAAAATGGATTTCATAATGTTTTTATTACATCAATGTGTTGTATTGATATCTCATGATTGAAATGGGGAAATTTTATGTTTCCTTTATGCATGTTTTATGTGATACGATTATGTTGAGGTTCTTGGGAATTATTATGAAGACGGGTGGTTCTGTGATAAACTAAGGGCGGGTGAGCCCGATATAGCTCTCTAATGCATTGGGTAATGTGAAGGAGTGAAACGTTAAGGTTTATCCGAAGAGATTTAGGGAATATACTATGATGGGTATTCCAAACGTAACCAAGAGGGTTACTCCCTACGTAAGAATGTTATGAATGCCTCAACTTACCTTTATGTATTATGATTTCTATGATTTATTCATGATTTGATGAGGTATGTTAAAGTGCTTATGTTTTATGGGTAAAGTATGATTTCATTCTTATGTATATATGAACTCATGTTTCCTTTCCATATTTTTTATATATAACCCATACTGATCTTTTTATGCTCATCCCAAGTCTTTTTTTTAAATGTTTTTCACAGGTCAAGGGAAAGGTACATGATATGATGATAGTGTCAAGGAAGTGTCAAGAAAGAATCCATGTTTTATTTTAAATATGTTTCCATTGATGGGAAAGAAGAATACTATCTTTATGTAACCACTTTGTTTATATATGGAATGTAATGCAAGTTTTATGATCTAATTCTCTAAAACTCTAAACCCGAAAAGATCCTCAATGTGTAATCTTGTAATAACTCAAGATTAAGTAAGGTTTAAGGCTGGGGCCTTATAAATAAACTAAATTGAGATTAAGTTTTCAGTTATTCTTTATCCAAACATTCATATTTCTCTTTCCCACAATTTACATAGCTTCATTTTTTTCCAACCACACCTTTCTATACTTTCCAAAAACATAATTGGCTGTGAATCCTTTCTTTTCCAGGGAGTGTAATGACGATCCAGAATCAATAATCTATGATTCCATTAGAATATGCACACACTACCAGAAAAAAAAAATTGACACCATTTTTTTAACATTGATTTTTAAACAATGTTTATACTGGAAACATTAAAAATAATAGTTTCGACATCAGTTTTTTGAAATCCAAAATTGAAACTTCTAAAAAAGAAAATTTATTTAGAATTTAAACATACGGTTTTCCAAAGTTCTGATGTTTAAATCTCTAAAAAAAATTATTTTACTTTCCACATCAATTTTTCTAAAAACCCGATGTGGAAATATGCTTTCAAGGTCCCTTTTTTTCTTAAAACCGACATAAATTACTCTTTTAAAAAATAATTTATCAAATTCCCACATCATTTATAGGAGAAATTGATGTTTAAGTATCTTAGTAAAAAAAATTTATCATTCTTTCCAAGTAGATTTTTTTGGAAAAACTGACGTGGAAAGCGATTTAGACATCAATTTTTACCCAAAATCGGCATTAAAAGAGATTTTTTTTACTTTACACTTTGGTTTTGGTATAAACTAATGTGGAGAGTATGATTTTTTAAATTCAATCATCATCTCAGTTGTGATAATTTCAAACATGAATCTTAAAACATAATGACCACATTCCACATTTCCTTTTTGATGATGATAATACGATTATGAAACATTACCATGAAAATAAGAAACAACACACAAAAATATATATATATATATATATATATAAAAATATTATTTAATGTAAAAGCCATTTATCTATAATTTCATGTATTTAGTTTTATTTGGATTATGTATCAACAAGTGAACATCGTTAAAATTTTACCATAACATATATTTTCATATTTCAACTAACAAAACATATATAATAAGAATATTTAAGATTAAATTTTACATAGAAAAGAATAAAAATTACCTTTTAAACATTTTTCCAATTTTTTTACGAACTCCACATAATAATGATAAAAACCAATATACCATGAATTCATGTGGGAGAAATGAACCTATCATCCAATTAAAATTATTTTTTAAAAAATTAATTAAATTATAATGAATATTAGTTCATAATTATATTATTCTCCTTACCCATTAATAAATGGAAAAAACTAACACTAAATATCCATATTTTCTAATCTTTTACATATAAATGTAACTCTAGAATCACCATTTAGATATATAATATCTATTAAAATTTATTATAGATATTTAAAACCATAAAAAATGGTTCAATAATTTTGAATACAAAGTGTTTTGAGATACCTAATTAGATAATTAGTAAGTTAAGTCACTAAAAGTCATATTTATTTAAAGTAAGATAAACTGAAATTAAAATTTACTTACATAGAAAAACTACAACACATAAATGATGAGATAAAAAAACAAGATCCATGATATCTTTTTTGAATATTTTTATATATATTCTCATATACATATATCAGTTGTTATTGAAAATACATAAAAAGTCTACATGAAAGAAGAAATCTGGGATAATATTTTTAGCCCATAAAAAATATTGTAAGTATCAGAAGGTGTTGGTTCCTAAACCCTTTGTTTCATTTTTACTAATTATTTTAATTTTAGATATCTATGTATAAATTAAATATACGAAATAATTATATGTAATAAATGTAAATTATATAAAATTTAAAAAGAAACACATAAATCTTATGTCAAGTGATGATTAAGGCTAACTGGCAAGAGTAAAAAATGACTCACATAATCTATATCTCTGGTAACCTCTTTTATAGGTAATGAAACTAGATAATTTGGATCAATATAATTATGAACCATTTATATTACCTAACCAAAATTTATAGACTAGTGATATACATAATCCCCCAAAATATGTACTACTTCATATGCTACAATATGTACATGGGGATCCCTGAAATAGAACTCATAGTACAAAGTAGGGTCTGAATGGGGAGGTGAAGGATCTGAGTATGAAGGCCATGTATTCTATAACTGTCTCATAATTTTTTCAAATATAGCTTGTAAAAATTACTTAATTTGATCATCAATAAACTATTTTAGGTCTTCCTCCTCATCTTTTAAGGAATCTATTTCTATAACCATCGATTTCACAGTTAGATAACTAACAAATTTTCTAATACTAACACCCACCTCATATCCTATTATGTGGCTAGTGGTTCTGTATTTTCTAAAGTAGTAGATAGAATTTCCATTATACCCTTAGGGATAAAATTCCCCTGTGTCACTTTATCTTGATGTTCATATTGAAATTATATATTAAAATGATATATTAATGAAATTAATTTAAAAACACTAACATTTAAGAAAAAATAAAATTAATTTCTTATAATTATGTCAGCTATATATTTAGATTGATTCATAAGAAACTTTTCATTTTTCTCATTCTGTCCATTTTCTATTTTTCATGGAGAGCAGGGGAAGATGGAGGATCAAATTAAACCTCATCTGAGCTACAACTGTATTTAAATCTTAATGAATCAAATTTTTCTACAATGATTTGATCATCTAGTAAATGACACCCTCCAAATGATAAAGTATGACTGTATACATTATATAACTAGATCTCTTGGTGAGATATCCTAGAGTCATGTTACAATAATATAAACAAACAATTAATTAGGTGATAAATAAAAAAAATTACAATATAAAATTATTATTATACTATAAATGTCTCATATTTTTTGTCGATGATAAATTTATCTCATGTATTTGTATCTAAAAACTCATACTTGAGGCATTTGTTTTCATTCTGTAACTTCCCAAAAAACATATATTTTTTCAATTTTGTTTTAAAATTTATCCATTTAACTACTACTAAAGATATACACCTTTTTATATTTTTTTTGTTTCTTAAAAGTTGAATGTCATATGTAATTGAATATTTTGAATATTAGTCATAAAAAATTATAATATTTGAATAATTGGATAAAAATAAATTAAGTGATATATTTTACCATTAAAGACTCCCACAAATACTCTTTTTTTCATCTTGCTGACATATTTCCAATTAGGATATAAAATTTTAATCTTGTAATGGCTCTACATGGTGATATAGTTCCTAAATAGTGTTGTATTTGGGATTTCTGGGTTATTATCACAATCAAATTCAATATGTATCCTATGATCTCCATGAGTAAGTAAGAGTTTCAGTAAATATGTAATCCCATTTCTACCAACTCTAGGAATCACGTTCAATAGATAAGAAAAATAATAACCCACTACAGAAGCCTCATAAGTAGTCCTAAAAATAATTTTTAAAAATTAAATGTTTAATAATTAGAAGTTTAATTATTGATGATTTATTAATATGAAAAACATGCACATAACTGAGTAAATGTTACTATACCTCTATGTCTATCATTTAAATAGATGAATATAATGATATTTAATATATCTATATATTAATAGAAAATTGGATATCTCAAAAAAATTAATTCAAAAATATCAAAGTAAAAAAATAGTGTTGATATATGTGTAAGTTTTAAAAAATGACGATGTAATTCTTAACCAAAAAATATGTTATTTAAACTAATAAATATAAAAATTAATTAAAAAATGATAGAAATGATCAACATTTATATATTTCACCATGCCAGATCCAATTTGTATAATTATGATTAAAATCCTAGAAACTCATATGGTCTTTAATTTCTTTGGACGTTCACTTTCTCATATTCAAACACTTCACAAATGAAAAAAATAAAATATTTGTTTTTAAGATTTCATTTTTCAAATTACAAGAAATTATCATCCCCTTTTTGATATTCATCTATAGTTCTTTATAGATTTATCCAATTATTATTAATTAATTACCTAAGATCACAATATTAAAGGTAAATATATTAAAATATATAAACATTTAAAAATATATATAAATAGAAAAAATTTAAACATATAAGAATATAATCAAAAAAATCAATTTACCATTTATTTATAACTATTTAATAAAAATAAAAAATTATAAAAAATGATAGAAAATTTTTAGATATACCTACCTTAGATGAGTTTTTGAAAGTCAAAGGTGTGATAAAAAATGATCCTAACTATCAAGATGATCAACAATTCTCTAATATCAAAACATCCAACTCAATCTTAAAATATCAATCCTTTATTGTCTAAATATTAGCTATCAAGATGATCTACCAATCCCTAAAATCAAAGCATCCAAATTAGTATTAAAATATTTATCCTCTGTTATCTAATTATCAATAAGGTTAACTATAAAAAATATTTAATAAAAAAAATATTAATATAAAAAATTTCAATTACAAATAAATTATATCATAATAAAAAAAAATTAATAATAAAAAATAAATTATACTCTCAAACTAATTATAACCAAAAAAATTTATAAATGAAAAGATGAATATATTAAAAAATAAACCAATGAATAAAATGTATAACTAGAAAATACTTAATAAATATTTTAAAAATAAAAACTAAAAATTTAACTAACAGATATATATATTCATGATGAAAATATATTAAGAAGATATCCAAAATGGTGATTTAAGACCTTTATATTACAATAAATGAAATTATATGGTTCAAAATAGATATGAAATCCAATGATGGTGAAACTCAAAAAAGATAAATGGAATAAATATTGGTGGGAGGAATGAAGCCAAAGATGAGGGGGAAGGATGCAACAAAGAAGAAAAATATTTAAAAAAAGTACAAAAATAGATCAAATGAGGAATATTGAGGCTTATGAAGAGGGGTTGAAAGTTTTTAATCAAAACTATTAGTGTTTGTGAAAATATATTTCCAAATTAATGAGGGAAGACCTATTCATATATATTTTTTTCAATGATTTTTATGTGTGTTTTAATAAAAACTAACAGCAAAAGTAAACAAAATTGATGTTGGTTTTACTAAAAATCAATAAAAAAATTTAAAAAAACATGAAACATGTTTTACTAAAAAACGACCTTAAAATTATATTGTAAATACCATTAACACCACTTTTACCAAAAAAATACATTAAAAGTCTCTCTGTATGCATTATAATATTGGATTTGGAAAAATTGACATTAATGTGTTGATACAGAATCATATTTTTCTACAAATGAAACTCAGTTTTAAGATACTACTACCTTTAGTTTCCACATAATTAAATAATACTGAACTTATAAACATTTCCCATTTGAAGTTTTCCCTTATTTCCCTATAGTCCTTCATGATATTTTCAATCATAATGTTGTTCCAACATATTGGGATGGGACCAACTGACTTGCCTACATTCCTTCTATGTGATTTATTTTTTGACCTCCTCTAACTTATCTTCTGATTAAGTGACCTTCCTCTCCCATATAGATTTATATAAAAACCAAATAATTCTTAAACCTCTCTCCATTAATGATCTTCATTCAGGATATACCCTTGAACATCCTCAAACACTAAGTTAGTCTTCCCGTAAGAATTACTCATGTCATCTACCATCACTTACCAACTCTACATAAGTGATGATAATAATATAAGTTCCTATAAATCTTCTATAAACATCACATTAATAAATTCAAGCTAACTTAAAATAATTTTAAAATCATTTATATGATCACTTTCGAACCAACTTTTCGACAAACTCATACCAAAAAATCATCACATCATGAACACCTTGTTAGTCATTGATAGATATTCATGCATGTATACTAGAGTCTTTATCAACTATTTTAATTTCTTCACATCCATGATATTAAATTCAACATTATATGTTAATGAAATCCAAATGAGTTTGAGAACCTTTCTCTCTAACATCTCCAATTACACCTTATCTATATTCTCAGTCTTGATTCTAGTCAACAGAAGTTATAGGTCCTTTTAAATGAAATTATACATTATCTATATTTTCTAAAATCCAAATTATTTCTTATTTAACTTATCATTACTGAACTTACCATCATTAAATTCTATCCTTTTGATTAATAGTGAACTCTAATTAAATCAAAAAACATCAAATGGAATGATAATGTTACCTATGTTGTTATTAGGTGTGCGATACTACAATTTGAACTAAGAATTGATATTAATTTTTGGGGATGAAATGCTTAACTGATCTTCCATAAATACATTCTTTGGATGCTATGTGAAGTGGACATCCAATCTTCAAACAATATACCAATTATACATAACTCCATGAACTTTGATGTACTGAAATATAGGAAGTAAAAGGACTCTACTCACCACACCCAGTCACACATATCATATACACACTCTATACAACTCCACACAAGAATTTAGGATAAGTGAAATAAAATAAATCAATAAAGTATAATAAGTTTTACACAGTTAATAAAATTAAGTCCTAAGTCTATGGTAGAATACTGCGACCATATTTTTAACTATATTCTAGAAAAATTTTACAATATTAATTTTTAGAAACAAATGATATCTAATTAATTAATTTTTCACATCATAAGACACTTCTAAAGTACATGTTCATAAGTGGTCCCTCCAATTATAAAGTGGGTCCCAAAAGGTCTTCTAATTGCACCATCATATGATAATAATGAACAATACATCATTGAACCTTTATTACTACCAATATATTATAGAATCCAACACTTAGCCATTGAAACTGATGAAATTACACTCACCCAGTCCAGAAAACTGACTAGTACACCTCTATCAAGCACAAGCCTTATCTATTGAATCCATCAGACACAATCTCTATCCGATCAACCTTCCTCTACCAAAGAATCTCATATTCTACTTATTTAACCCTAAGAACGAGTTCATCATTCAACTTTCTCTATGTATAGTAGTTTTAGTTGGAAATTGAATCAAGATTCACAACCTAAAAAATCATTCGATTATGAGTTATTCAATAATTAAAATCTTATTCATTATAAAAAATGACCAAATCACCTTTTAGTGGAAAAAGTGAAAGGGATAGAGGACTATTGGATCATTAATTATTGATGTATGTGAAACAATGAGGACTCAAGAAAATTGTGGTTATAAGTACTTTTTAAACTTTACCAATTACTTTAGTTGGTATCTTTATATATTTTTAATGACACAAAAGTTTGAAACTTTTAAAAATTTCAAAGTGTTGTAGGACAAAGTACAGAATCAAATGAACAATGGTATTAAGATTCTTAGATCATATCAAGGTGGTGAATATTTGAGCCCATAATTAAATAATTATATAAAATATTTTTAGAATCATTTCCCAAATCAATCATACTAGAACACTATAGTGGAATGGTGTGTCTAAGAGGAGTAATCATACCGCGTTGTATATGGTTTGATCGAGGATGAATTAGTGTAACCTCCCTATTTTTTTGGGGATATTCTATAAAAACTATTGCATTCCTACCTAACTACATTTCATCTAAGGAATTAATAAATACTATATATGAGATATGGTATGAGAAACATCTCAATATATATTTTATAAATATTTAGTTTTTTTTGAAATATGTATGATTTTTAGATTCCCATAAAATTATCCCAAACTAAAAGAAACTTTTTTTTGATGATTATCTCAAAGATACTACGAGATATTACCTTTATAATTCTACTTGACATAAAGTTTTTTTGGGATTAATGATTTTTTTTCATTGAGATGGATCACATTGATCAAGGAGTTAACGGGATGGAATTTAATCTTGAAGAAGTTCATAACCAAAAAATAGGAATTAATGTTCATAAATTATGAATATAAAAATTATCGAGAGGACATTGAGAGTTTCGATTTCATGAAATGGATAAATTACATGAAATAGAAAAAGGAATCCATGTACACTAAACAAGTTTAAAACTTTGTGGATGCACCTGAATGTGTGAGACCCATAGGGTTCCAGTGGGTTTTATGAAAGAAATCAAACAAGAAAAGTAGAGTGTCTACTTATAAATATTTCATGGTGGAAAATTATTATAAAAAAATTTATGCTATTTAGAATAAATAATAGTTTTCTCCAATTATGATGATTAAGTCTAGTCATATATGATATCTATATTAGCTCATTATGATTATGAGATATATCAGATAAATATCAAAACCTCTTTCCTTAATGGGAATTTTATAGAGGAAGTGTATATGATATGACCCAAATGTTTTGAAATAAAAAATGAGTCTACTGAGGTTTTCAAGTTGCAATGATCCATTTATGGATTGAAGCAATATTCTAAAATTTGTGAATTCTGGTTTGATAATCTAATAATAGATTTTGGTTTCATTAAAAAGGCATGTGATTCTTGTGTATAAAAGATGGTTAGTGGGGGAATTATTGTATTCCCTATATTATATGTGGATGACATACTCCCTATCAAAAATAACATCCCTAAATTATATTATATAAAGGTGTGGTTGGGGAAATCCTTCTAATTGAATGACTTAGTTAAATTAGCCAATATAATGGGTATGAAGATCTGTAGAGATAGATCAAATAGGTTTCTTAGATTGAGTCAAAACAAATATATTGGTAATGTGATAAAGAATTTTAGCATGGATAAATTCAATAAGGTATTTTTATTGGTGTTTTATAAAAAACATATTAGAAACATTCAAAATCCTTCTAAAGAGTTAGAAAGTATGGATATGATTCCTTATGAATCTACCATATGATCTATCATGCATTAAATGTTAAGTACTTAACCTGATGTCTCTTATGATTTTAGTATAACAAGTTGACACCAATCTAATCCTGGTAAGAGTCACTAGATTACTATCAATAATATCCTTAAGTACCTAAGAAGTAGTAAGTATATATTGTTTTTCTTTGTATGTGATGTTGAACTCATTATAAGGGGTTATACTGATGTTAATTTCCAATATTAAAAAGATAATATGGGTACTCAATATGCTTACCTATTTTACCTCAATAGTGGAGATATTAATTGAAAAGTTCTAAACTAGATACCAAGAAGGACCAAAAAATATATGTAGAATACATCATTACATCATGTTATTAAAAAGAAGAAATTTGGATTAAAAAGTTCATTACTAAAAATGGGTTATTCCTAACGTTGAGGAAGAAATTTACATATACTATGACAATAATGGATCTATTTATAAGGCTAAGGAACCTTGATCTCACTAAAGGATCAAACGAATCCTTCACAAGTACCATTTTATTTGAAAATTCATTTAGAGGAATGATGTAAAGATTTTATGGATGGTTATAGATAAAAATATAACAGATCATTGACAATACCATTAGCACAAGAAAATCATGAGGGTTATGTTGAATCTATAAAGGTTCCAGGAATGTTGGAATCTATTCAAGACCATAACATTCAATGGATTTTCATTAAATTTAATAGATAATTCATAAGAATATGATAAATAATCATTATGTCTAATGAATACAACCAATGAAACTAGATGAAAGGAATCCTAGAACCAATATATTGAGTATATTTCATTTTAAATTTATAATTAATTTGATAATAAGAATTATCACAATATTGATATTCTTTATTTTATGAAGATATTGATTATTAAAACCCTTTTTTGAGTTGTACCTTCATTGAACTAATAGGAATTAAAATAAAATCCATCTAGTGGTGATGAACATTTGCTCCCTAAGCTTTGAATGACATCAATTGAATTTTAGGTGCTAGCACATATGATCCATTTTTATTGATTTTTCCCTTAATCATAATAGAATCATTCGGGATTTAGGATTTTATCTCTTGTTATATTGTTCTTGAGAGGGAGGAAGGAGGCGGAGGAATTATATTATTCTTGAGAGGAACCCTATAGGTTTTCTTCATTGAGATAATTATATTGGTAGAGAATTCATTGCGCACAACATAAATTATTCCACACATTCTAAAATAATATAAAATGGTAATATATTAAACATGGGTTTTAATATTGATAGCTTCATGAATTATCTTATTAAATTATTAAACATAATATATTCACCGTGCCAATAATAATAAAATTATTATTATATAATGGCAAAATATGACTTGTGTTAATAAATACCATTCTATAAAATAAATAATTACTTATTTATTTAAATGATATTTAAGATTATATCATTTTAGTTACCAAGAACTTAACTCAGTCCATCTACCTTATTCAGTGTTTAACTAACCTCAAATAAAAAATAAATATTATTAATTTGATAAATAAATAAATATTATATTCACAGTCTTCTGAATAAATATTTATTTTATATTCACATAACTAAATAAACATTTATTTAATAATAAATATTATTTGTTACCATGAAAATAAAATTGGAGATGAATTAATATTGTATTCGATAGACTTGTGAATATATATTTATTTACATATTCAACTCACATATAATTAATGACAGAATAAATTAAATAAAAAAATCATTAATAATTTTTTTTCTCATTCTAAAGAATATTATTTATTCTAATTGTTAAATATAAATTGTATTCAATTGATATTGATAAATATACTAAGTGTGTGGCCCTTGAGGCTTTTTCCACATTGACATTAGGTGGGCTTGTCTAAAGTTCAATACCAACATTTATAAATATGTAATTGAAACCATAGAGTAAGAAGTTAATGTCATAATGGTGACAACCACATAAAAATAATAATTGTATAATATAATAGCTTTTTCATGATATCTCATAATGATGTAGGTTGCATACCTGTTTCATCAACCTATGTGATCAATTTATTTCTCATTGACTATATGAAATAAACTCATCATTACACCATATCCATGGATTTAGTTCAATAGTTCCATTTGAATCAATGGTCTTGAGATATAAACTTCTTTAAATGGAAGTTAAAAATCATTTATTGACTTATTCATTAATCCAATATCACTCATAACACACTCAACGTATCCAACTTCTCCATGAACATACAACATCAAAGTTTTCATCAATACATAAAAGTAAGAGACTCATGATATTAATTAATAATAAAATCAAGTCTAAATACCAATACACACATTCATAGATAAGAATATACAATGAAACACACACACACACACACATACACTACAAGAAAACCGCCGTTTAGCGGCGATTTTTTCGCGGCGATTTTAAAAACCGCCGCGAAACGCGTTTTCGGGCCGCCATTTCGCGGCGGTTTTAAGAACCACAGCAAAAAAAACCGCTGCTAAACGGCAAAAAAAATTTATTTATTTTTTAATTTTTTTTAATTTTATTCGAGGATTAGCGGCGGTTTCGGTAAAACCGCCGCGAAATGAAATGAAAAAAATAAAAAAACGCAAGAAACCCCGAAATCACTAAAACGACCATAACTTTTGATCCGGATGTCTGTTGAAGCACCAAGACCAGTCAAATCAAAGATCATGAAGAGATATAGAGGCACATATAATCAAAACCATGAGACGGTCTAAGGTGTAGAAGATATTAGAGTTATAAAAAAGTTGAAAAAATTCTCCAACTTCAAACGGCCATAACTTTCGCTCCGGGTGTCCGTTTGGGCTCTACCACATATCAAATCGAAGCCAACGAAGAGAGCTACACACTAGTTCGACACAAGAAAGCTTCTGTCATGTTTTTCAACCCCAAAACCCCTGGAAGGCCTCCAAAACCCTATTTTCGTCACCGGTGTCCCGTCGAACTTGTCTTTAAACAGACCTAACTTTCGATCCGCGTGTCAGTTCGGCCTCCTCCACTTGCCAGATCATATCTCATTCCATGAGCTTCAGTTTGAATGGTCACGGCGCCCACATGCACTCCTAGATCATATGTTATGGATTTTTTAGTGGGTATCAGGTTTGTTATGTTTTTCAATGCCTTGTTTCTAGCACCCGTTCTCCGTCAGCTTTTTTTAAATGGTCATAACTTCTGATCCGTCTGTCCATTCGGACTATTTCAACTTTCAGGTTGAAGAGTGTTTCAGGATCATTGATTTGACAGGTTGCGGATCTAAAACGGACTCTTGGATCATAAGTTATCTCCGTTAATGTGAGTCCAATGTTTTTGTCTCTTTATGACCATTTTCACGAGTTTTCACGGTAGCTCCATTTATTACTGTTTATTTGGGTTTCCATGACTTGTTATCTTTATCAATGGGTTTTTATGGGTTATTATGATGATTATGCTGAATTATTAAGGAGTTTTCCAGAGTTGTCACGAGTTTTCATGCGTTCTCATTTTTTCTAATGCCTCATTCTTCATATGCTTCTCCATTCTTTTTCATGCGTTTTCATGATTTTTCATCCCTTATCACGTCTTTTCATACTTTTTCATGTGTTTCCTTTATTATTTATTATTTATTATTTATAATATACTTTAATTTATTTCTTATCTATTATTTGTAACTGGTTATTTATTATTTATTATTTATTATTTATTATTTATATTTATTTATTAGTTATTATTTATTAGTTATTATTTATTATTTATTATTTATTATTTATTATTTATTATTTATTATTTATATTTATTTATTATTTATTATTTATATTTATTTATTATTTAGTATTTATATTTATTTATTATTTATTTATTATTTCTTTATTATTTATATTTATTTATTATTTATATTTATTTATTATTTATTATTTATTTATTATTTATATTTATTTATTATTTATATTTATTTATTATTTATTATTTATTATTTATATTTATTTATTATTTATTGTTTATATTTATTTATTATTTATATTTATTATTTATTATTTATATTTATTTATTATTTATTATTTACATTTATTTATTATTTATTATTTATTATTTATTATTTTCTATTTATTTATTAGTTATTATTTATTATTTATTATTTATATTTATTTATTATTTATTATTTATATTTATTTATTATTTAATATTTATTATTTATTATTTATTATTTTTATTTATTTATTATTTATTATTTTCTATTTATTATTTAATATTTATATTCACTTAAAATTTATTATTTATTATTTATTATTTATTATTTATTAATTATTATTTATTATTTATTATTTATTATTTATATTTATTTATTAGTTATTATTTATTAGTTATTATT